>CM028132.1:99560000-100160000 GCA_016271365.2 Neoceratodus forsteri
ATCTTGTAGTGATGCCTGGGGGAGTGTGGAGTAGTGGGGACTGAGTAGGAGGGTCAGGTGGGGTGACGGTTACAGGCAGTGGCAGCTAATACGTGGGGGCTGGCCCAGCCATGGCCCCCCCAGTTATTCAAGGGGTGCCACATATGTATTTTGGCTCCTCCACTTTTTCGCACTGTCGAAAAAACATTTTTTTACAGATGTGCACTGGTGTTCATTCTTAGTTACTGCTAGCAGTGCAAAAGGAATTTTTATTTGTGAAGAAGCAGTAGCTGTAAAAAGGTGATCGGCTACTGATCACAGTAATCTTTGCCTGCCATGTAACAGGCACTTGAAACAGAATTCTTCCATTGGTTCTCCTAGTTAGTGTTTCTATGGTGACTTCAGCAGAATGCACTTGTTGCTATAGCTATACTGGGAGAGGAGAAATAATAGAAGAATTGTATCTGTACACCAATGAAAAATGAAAGCATGACAGCCACGTCTTTGCGTAGGAGCCCAACAAGTTCTCAGGCTGATTTGGGTGTCAGTTATTGTACTACACAGGGCACAGGAATGTCTCTGAATGGAGGTTGTCTGAATTAAAAAAAGAAAGAAAGAAAAAGTAAGTTCTGCCTTATTTCAAAGTTTTGATGCATTTCAGTCAGGGATAAGGAATTCCTAACAGTCAAGTTGTTTGCTGGTCATGTAGTTTCTGTTAGTTGATAGTATATGTGTCAGTGGCTCAGTAGGTAGCACACTCACCTCTGAGGCTGGGAGATCAGAGGGCTGTGGGTTCAATTCCCACATCTGGCACTTGGGTTAATATCCCAGTACTGACACTGTAGTGCAACATGAGAGGGGTGCTGCACTTCTGAGGTGCCGTCTTTCGGATGAGACGTTAAACTGAGGTCCCATCTGCCTGGATTGGTGGTAGTTCAAGTGGATGTTAAAGATCCCATGGCACTTATCGAAAAGAGTAGGGGATTTTTCCCAGTGTCCTGGCCAAATTTCCCTCATTCACTAAAAATACCACCAGCAGCTTAATCTGGTTCAAGGTTTGGCATTCAACTGTATCCCTCTCCCCCGGGTCGTGCCTGAAAATAGGCAGGATTTGTCTAGTGCACTTACCCGGTCAACAAAAACTAAATGAATAATATATGCCCTGTAGCTGTGCTGTGGTAATGCGTAAAGTGAAACTAGCATAAAATATTGAACTATTTTTACTGGATTTTTCAAGCTTTATTTTTGTGGAAATATTTGCAAGCCTCCTCCGAGGTAGAGTATACTGTTAATCCTGAGGCATCTGCTCTTTTGTTGTACATTGATGAGGCATGATGAGGCACTCAGATCAGACACGCAATCAGCAGCATCCTCTGCTTTGAATAAACATTGTGCAAAGGACAGGATGCCACTAATTGAGTATCTGATTGAGTGCCTCACCGCACCTCACCGATGTACAATAAATGGTATACTCTACCCGGGAGGAGGCTTTCAGAGCATTGGCAGATAAAGTCTGGGCCATTCTGGAACAACCCCGCCCCACCCCCCTGCTCAGCCACCATTGCCTCCACAATCCATATGGAGACCAGGCCCTTCCAGGTGATGCTGACCTGCACTCACCAGATCGAGTTCAACTTCTACTGCTGTAGAAATTAAGTAACTTTTAAATGCCGTCATATCCAGGATTTCCACTCATCAGAGCTCTCATACCTCTGCTGCTTCTTGATGATTTTCCATGGATTTGGAGAGAGATTGTTTCTTGTTATCTTCCCTAATGGATGTTTAATTTGTCTGTCCGTTGGCAATGGCTTGATTGATTTATTTGCTTTGTCTGCCCATTTATATTTTTCTGCAGACCAGCAAAACTTTGTAATTTTTTTCCAATGTATTTCTCACTATGGGCACCTGTTGTTTTTATTCCTATTAGCCCTGGTGGATGTTTCAGATTCTTTGACCAAGCATGCAAGCCTCCAGTAATGCTGGACTCTTTTTATACTGCATGGCGATATTGAGGTTTTATATGCCATAGTTTGGGCAGGATGGAAGAATTTATATGCCCTAGTTGGGGCAGTGTTCATTGACCTCTCTAAGGCCTTTGACACTGTCTCCCACTCACTCCTACTAAATGCCCTCAACCATACAGGTTTCTCTGCTGGCCCCCTCTCCTGGTGTGCGAGCTAACTATCAGCCCGCTCCCAGCGTGTCAAAAACAATAGGGTGCTCTCAGAAGCCCATCCCATCTGCTCAGGGGTTCCCCAGGGCTTTATCCTGGGCCCACTACTCTTTAGCCTGTACCTAAATGCCCTGCCTAGCACCTGTTCTGGCAATATTCTGCTATATGCTGACGACGCCGTGATTTATGCAGCTCACAAAAATCTCACCTTCCTCCAAGACTCCCTCCAACACTCTTTCAATGATGCTGAAAATTGGTTTAAGAAGAGCAGACTAGTAATTAACCTCAAAAAAACTAAGGCAATACTCTTCTCCCACCACCAGAACGAAGCCAGTAAAAGTCTCCTCCAAATCTTCCCCAGCACTTGTCAACCACTCGAGCAAGTTTACTCATACAAATACCTTGGAATCACATTTGACTTGGCCCTCAACTTTCATGCCCACATTACTGCCCTTGCTTCCACCACAAACACACGCCTTGGTATCCTTTACTGGCACAAGGACTGCCTCCCACCTGATGCCCTTAGGCTTGCCATCACGTCTGCAGTAATGTCCCTTATTGATAACATCCTCCCAGTATATGGTGTTGCTGACTCCACTGCCCTCAGCAAGATTAGACTCATGCTAAATAAGGCTTGCAGGCTACTGACCAGTGCCCCTAGACTCACCCACACCTGTCAACTCTATGACATGGCCAAACTCCGAAACCTCAACGAACATATCTATCACCAAACCGGCCTGCTAACCAAGAAGATTCTACTTGGGCCCCCCCCCGGGTGTCTGCCTCCATCCAATTTACACCCCCCAGAGCCACCACCCGAACTTCGGACAAGGTCACTCTACTAGTGCCCAGAACTAGGACCACCCAGCTCAGAGGTCATTCAGCTACAGAGCCCCTACGTGGTTCAACTCACTCCCTGCAGCCATTTCCAACACCGCCAAAATTTCCCCTTCAAAGCTGCCTTACGAGACCTGCTGTTCAACACCCGCTGCTGCACCTATCACTAAAAGATACTCTGCAGCTCTTCTGGCACTATTGACATGACCCACTGGGCTGAACACCCACCCACCGCATCCCACCCACTCACCCTGGGCCCTCTCTCCTCTGCCAGTACCTGCTGGTACTACTTGAAATGTTTATTAATTTCACATGTGTTCAAGCAATTGTATGTAATATTATGTATTTCTGTTCATGCAACCTATGTAAAACTATGTGATTCTGTATGTCTGCATTCTGTAAATATGTAAAAAATCTGTTATTCTGTCTTGACTGTACTCTGTAAATTATGTTAACCATGTCTGTCCTCTCTGTGATGAGGTACCTTTGTAAATGAGCTGCTGGCTCAAAGGTTGTAAATCCGATTATACAATAAATAAAAAAAAAATAAATAAATATATCGTGCACCAGAGATATACTTTATGTAGTTTCTTATCTACCGGCCTGGTGGTGCTGAGGGTTGAGGCACTGGATGCCACACCTCGAGCCACACTGGTGACTCAGGTTCGGGAGTGAGCTCGGGCCAGCGGGGGTTGGCAGGGGAAGGACAGGATTGAGTGTCCAGAGGACTGCTCTCCTGTCCTGGGAGGAAGGGGGTCTTGTTCTCAGGCTCTGGGGATTTCTGGTGGCAGTCAGGGGCACAGTAAGCCTGAGGTTCTGCAACCATAGGATTGGATACTGTGGCGATCCTGCAGGCATGCACGGGAACATGCATGCCAATGCTGAAGCATTGCATGTCCCAGCCTAGGGGAGGAAAAGCAAGAAACCCTATACCGGCCAGGTGAGGTGATGGCAACCTCTAGGGACCAAGGCTCCACACATTCATCACCGGCCACAACCCTGACTCTACCTCCTGGTGATCGTCAGACTCTCCAAGGGGTCTGGGAGAGATTGGGATCCTGATACTGATGCTACTGTTGGAGAAATGGTTTAGGTGGGTGGTTAGGGGCTGTCTGTCAAGTGAGTACAGCCCGAGAGATGCATTGTATGGTAGATGAATAAACAGAATTAGAAAAAAAAGTAGTTTCTTATCCTCCGTGGTCCTTAGCTGACATTGGATCATTCTCTATTATTTATTCTGATAGTCTGCTATAGGATGGTGGATGGATCCCTTATTTGCTCATATTCAGATTGTCACTGTTGGTGTTATGAATATTGCCTTTCTTGGTTATTGGACATCTCCCCTGGTTCTTTGTCTACTAACCATTCCCAGACAAGACACTATTATTTCTAATTATACAATAGCAAAAAATGTTCTTGAATTCCAATTGATCTGTGTGCTTGTTACAGTGAGATTATCCGAGCATAACTTCTCAGAATCAAGTTAAAATATACAGATGACTACATGCCAGACTGAGCAACAAGCCACAGCTTCTCTTATCAAGATAGAGTTTGAAGTCTTGCAATTGTAGTATAGAAGCAAAAGCTTAGTTTCATATAAAAGCCTTATTTACTTACAGTATATTGTGGGGGGCAAACATTTTTGTCATGGCTAAAACTTCATAGTTAGACAGAGAACAAGTGTCAGAACATCTCCTTTATAGTGTGGGAACATCTCGTTTATAGTATCAGTTTTACAGTTTTGTTTTTTATGAGGAAACACACCACATATGAATGCACTGCATCATGGGTATGCAAATACACAATTGCCTGGTATTGCATAACACACTACAGTAATAAAAAACAATTGATTATTTGCATATCAATGATGCAGTGCTTTCACATGAGGAGTGTTTCCTCAAAAAATAATTATATTAAAGAATAAATCTGTACAACTGATACTATAAAAGAGATGTCCCTACACCTAAAAGAAATATTCCAACACTAGTTCTCTGCCTAATAGCAATCTACATGTGCTCATTTGTGTCCACCACAATATTAATAAATAAGAGCCATTGTATAATAGCAATAATGCACGCCAGAGTGATGGATGTGCTGGGATAACTTTACTTTGGGGATAGTGGATGCAATTGGCTTATGGTTTTGTGCCCAACCACTCTGGGCGTGAGGCTATCCCAACACAAACCACACCCTGTTGTGCATTATTGCTTAAATATGGCTCCTTTACATGGGTTTGAATGAGGGGTTGAGTAGTCAACCACCATTCTCTTGAGTTTTTCTCCATCGGAATTTTGTTCCTCTATGGGGTACAGGTGCGAGCTTAAGTGTTGACTGAGACAGGGGCACTGATTGGAGGTTTTAATGGGGGGGGGAGTTACAATGCATTAACTTTCTAATATTAGAGCTACGGTGTCATTTAGGCTGATACACGTTATTAATTCATTGCTGAGGGTTTATTTCTTTTACTACATTTCTATAATTTAATACTGGGTTTGTGGAGATTCTACTACAATTTTAAGCAGCAGAAGGTTTGTGTGAGGGATGTACCCCACAGGTTTCATCTTGACTCAATTTTTTTATGGGGTGGTTTAGGTCATTAGGTCTGTACCAGGGGCCCCTCCCTAATGGTAGAATTCCCCCCCCCTTGACTGGGTGCTACCTAGTTTGGTTGATGTCCACAATCTACTAGAGAGCTTTCAGATGTACCCTACTTCCCTGGAAGATGAGCTGTTGCAAGTGACAATATCCATATTAGGGGTTATAATTGACATCATAAGGGTTGAAAAAAAAATACACAGGGGTCTGAACTGCAACCCCAGCTGCCCTTAAATGATGCCCCTGACAAAGACCAAAAATCAGGAACACATCTTAAAATTTGGTAGTATGCATTCAGAAAGCAGATAAAATAAGGGGATTAGTTATTTACTACTGCATGTGGGTATCTAAAAGTTAAGACTAGTTGTAGTGCACCAGTGCTCAGATATCCTGAGTCATTCCTGAAGAGTCTCTTTCTTGCATCTTGGGTTTGAGTGGATTTAAATAATTAGGTAATTTTTTAATTAATTTTAATGATTTTTATTTAATGATATGATTTTAATAATTACTGACATGGTTCCAGAATTCAGGACCTCATTTAAGTGGAGGGCCCTGTACTGAAATAGGAAGTGTGATCCTCTACACAACTGACTCCCCCAGATCCCAGAAGGGATTACAAAATATGAAACTGAATATTAGGCAGGGAAAAAGGTATTGCAGCTGGAAACAATAACAGTGGGGTAAAAAATAAAGATTATTCCAAGGTCAACTTAAAAAAGATAACATATTACTTTAATTGTACCCAAAACTTGTCTTGTAGTCGCAAGTGTTTAGGCCTCTGGAGGTACCATGATTGTACCCAAAACTTGTCTTGTATCACCGAAATGTTTTGTATCCAATAGGATTCTATGTAACTAATTCTGGGTTGCCCCTGAAAAAGAGACCTTTTTGGTCCCAGTGGGCCTATCCAGTTAACAAAATAAAATAAATAAATTAGAGAGATTAAATACACTGTTCACATGCCCAGATTTCATATAATAGTAAACACTGGGAAAGTTCATGTTCTGTTTAATCTCAAAGTTTAAAACCTGTATCTTTTTGTCTATTAAGTCTTCTGAACTTTGAATCAACACTCAGTCAATGCATTGAGTTACAGTCTTCAGCTTGTGGAACTCTAGTAATCATTTGACTACTTGATGCAGGGTGCCGTTTTTGTGGCTAAACGTGGAAATGCTTAGCAAAATGCCATTTTGTCACGTGTCAGACTGTGCACTGAGTCACAGTGTTGTCTTTTCCTTTGGATCCACTTGGAAGGAACTTAATTTCACCCCATTTGTGCTACAGTTGTTGCCTGTCTGGTGTGGAATGCTCCAGTCATTTGAATTGGTATGGACTACAGTGCTGGGGTTGGAGGTGGGTGGAGGTTGTGTGTGTGTGTGTTGCTTGCGGTATGAAGGAATATACAGCACAGCCCTACTCAAGGTAATTAGTTTTATCTGATAATTCCAAAATAAGTTCTTGCCATGACATGTTATTTTTATGAAATAAACACTGTTTGACATAAAAAAAGGGACAATAACACCGCAAAAATTGTAAAATTTTCTGGGGGCTACTCCCCCCCTCACATTAAAGCTACTTGAACTGCCCCTGGATACAGGGCCACCAGTGGGGGTGCCAGCAACAGACATTGATGGACCATTTTCATTTTTTACAGATTATATAAAAATAAAATACATTGAGGGGTATTCTTTATTTCTCAAACCCCCATTGGAATACACTGAACAGCATACCTGATTTCCTCAATTCGCGGTCCAGTTTTGAAGAGTGAAGATGTGTCTCCAGTCCCAAGAAGATTATGGTGTGGTATCCCCACTGGGTAAGTAAGAGCTTGGGGTGTGTGGGATGGTGAGTGCTGAGTGGAAGGGCCAGGTGGGGGAGGAAATAACAGCACCACAGACATCAATGGATTATTTTATTTTTTACAGGGTTTTAAAAACAAACTTCGGGGATGGTGGGGGAGGGAACATGCACTGATGGAGAAGAGAGAGAGAGAGAGCGAAGAAGAGGAGGCACAGTGGAAAGCCACTCAGCTGTCTGCTGATGTGGCTTCATGCAAATCAAAGGACTGAAGCCCTCTCAGATTGGAGCAACTCGGTCCTTTGAAATACACAAAGTTTCTGCCCACCAGGCAGAGTGATGTCAGGACCACAGCACATGGTCATTGGTGTAGACTGCCAATCCTTTCTTTTGTGAACTGCAATGGGCTCAGCTGTGACACACCCCACAGAAGTGCTCTCTCATAGCAAAATGTTCCCTGCGCATGCACTGTGAACATGAAAAGAGGAAAATGTGCATGCAAACTACAGATTTGTCAGTTTGACCTCTGTGGTTGTCAAATTACTAGGGAATATAATTAGAGATGAAATAAATAACATCATTAAAATAACAAAATTAGATCACATATAGTATGGCTTTGCTAGTAGCAGGTCCTGTTGGACAAATCTGACAATGTTCTATGAACCAGTTAGTAAGGCACTTGAAAACAGGGAAGCAATAAATGTGATTTACTTGGATTATAGCAAGCTTTTGAAGCAGTTTCTAGCAAGGAACTGATCCTCAATTTAAGTAATTTAGGGTTAAATCAGCATATAATTAGATGGATTAATGTTGGATTAACTTGTCTAGAAAAAAGAAGGCAAAAAGTTAGAGCTTCCTGTCAGAGTGTGGTAGAGTTATTAGTGGGTTCTTATGTGGTTAGTACTTGGCACAGCACTGTTTGACAATACACAAGAGATGTGCAATGTGCACGTGGTAGCTAAATGACTAAATCTGCAGATGACTCAAAACTGAGTCATATCACTGATTCAGATAAGGACATCAAGTACAAACCCCATATGGACTGGGGTTGTCTACTGGCATTCAGACCATGGGGAGGACATAGACACATTACTGTTAGAAGATATACAAAACATGAAAGCTAAAGGGGAGATTCTGATAATGGGAGACTTCATCATGCCAGATACAGATTGGTCATTACCAGCAGGAACATCCACCAGAACTAGACACATAGTGGATTCCCTGCAAAGGGAGGGCCTCAAACAACTGGTACAACAACCCACAAGAGACAGGGGTATCCTAGATCTAGTACTGACTAGTGGGGAAATGATCACAGATCTCCAGGCAGAAGGTCAACTGGGGGCCAGTGACCATCTCATGGTATGGTTCAATTTGGCCACTAGAACTAAATCATCCCATTCCAAGGCAAAAATATGGGATTTCAGAGGAGCTGAATTTGATAAGATGACGAACAGAGTTAAGCTAGCCCAGGCAAGAAGAAATACAGGTGAGGGGATACAGGCCAAGTGAGCAAGCATTAAGAATGCAATACTTGAAGCAACATCCCATTGTGTTAGAGAAAAAAGCAAGAGCAAAAGAAGGAGGAAACCACTTTGATTCTCAAAAACAGTAGCAGAAAAGTTGAGAGCCAAAAGGCTGGCCTTCAGGAAATATAAGGGAATGCAGCAGGACGAAGATAGGAAGGCATACCAAACTTCCCTAAGGGAAGCAGGGAAGGAAGTAAGGCAGGCAAAAGCCCAAACCGAGGAAACACTAGCACAAACAGTAAAAGAAGGGGACAAGACTTTCCATTTATACATTAGTGAAAGGAGAAAGTCCAGAGGGGGTATTGTTAAGATCAAAGGGGATAAGGATGAGTATGTGGAGGAGGACCAAGGAAAAGCATGTATCCTAAATAGATACCTCTGCTCAGTATTTACTGAGGAGAAGGTAGGACACGGCCCACAGCTCAGCACCATGGACACAGAGGGGGAGAGGGGAATGCACTAGTTCCTTCACAAAAGAAAGGGTCCTACAAGAACTTGCTAAACTCAGGGTGAACAAGGCAATGGGACCTGATGACATACATCCCAGGGTACTAAAGGAGCTAAGGGTGGAACTAGCAGAGCCATTAGCAGAACTGTTTAGTGAGTCTCAGAGCACAGGAGAGGTCCCAGAAGACTGGAGAAGGGCTCATGTGATCCTGCTCCAGAAGAGTGGTAGCAGGGAGGAGGCAGGGAGTTACCAACCAGTCAGTCTTACCTCAGTAGTGAGCAAGATTATGGAGGCACTCCTTAAGGTGAAAATTGTGCAACACCTGGACTCTATAGGAGCACAGGATCCAAGACAGCATGAGTTTACAATAGGAAGGTCCTGTCAAACTAATCTCATAGATTTCTTTGACTGGGTAGCCAGAGTGGTGGACCAAGGGGGTGCAGTTGATGTTGTCTACCTTGACTTCAGCAAATCTTTCGATACTATACCACATAGAAAATCGATTAATAAGATGGGTAGGCTCAGGATGGGTCAGAAGTTGGTCAACTGGGTGGCAAACTGATTGGTGGGCAGAAAACAGAGAGTGGTGGTAAATGGTATACAGTCAGAAGAGATGCAAGTCACAAGTGGGGTACCTCAGGGATCAGTCCTGGGGCCATTCCTCTTCAATGTCTTCATCAGTGACTTTGCAGATGGACTGGAGGGTAAGGTTTGTCTGTTTGCAGATGACATCAAGATCTGCAACAGAGTAGATGATCCAGATGGGGTGGGCAGAATGAGAAGAGATATAGATAAACTGGCAAAATGGTCAGAAGAGTGGCAACTGGGGTTTAATGCAAAGAAGTACAAGATCATGCACATAGGGAAGAGAAACCCTGAAGCCACCTATAGGTTGGGACGGGAGTTGCTGGCAATCACAAGGGAAGAAAGAGACTTGGGCATCATCATTACAGATGACCTGAAATCATCCAAGCAGACCACTAAAGCAGTAGGTAAGGCTAGAGGGATGCTGGGGTGTATTTAGTAGGGGAATCACAAGTCGTAAGAGAAAGGTAATAATACCTCTTTACAAGACACTGGTTAGGCCCCATCTGGAGTACTGCATGCAGTACTGGAGGCCGCACCTGCACAAGGACATTAACAAAATGGAGGCAGTCCAGAGAAGGGCAGCCAAAATGGTGCAGGGACTGCATCAGAAAACATATGGGGACAGATTAACAGAGCTCAATATGTATACCCTAGAGCAAAGGAGGGAGAAAGGTGATATGATTGAAACATTCAAACACTTTAAGGGCATTAACAAAGTGAAAGAGTCTAACGTGTTGCAATATAAGAAAAATAGCAGGACAAGAGGACACTGCATGAGATTAGAGGGCGACTGATTAATGGGTAACATGAGGAAGTTCTTTTTCATGGAAAGGGTGGTGGACGCATGGAGCAGCCTACCTCAGGAAGTGGTGGATATGAATACAGTGCAGGACTTCAAACAAGCATGGGATAGCCATAAGGGAGTAATACAGATGAGTATGAATAGATAGACCATTGACAGAGTAAAGGCCTATGGCACATTCATACGGTAGAAGAAATGGGCAGTGTCGATGGGTCTTGCAGTCCTTATCTGCTGTCAGTTTTTATGTTTCTATGTAAGTACATGTAAACAGAAGTAGATATGCTTGTTGACTGTCCAAAATTTGGTAAAGATGTGCTTTAATATTAAGAAGTGTACAGCGGTACACTTTGGCCACAGTAATGAAAGGGCAACACATTCCTTAAATGGAAAAATGCTAGGCATATCCATAAGAGAAACAGACTTTGGATTTACTGTCTCTAGCACACTGGTCCTGGATCTCAGTGTGAGAAGGTGGTTAGAAATGTAAAAATTTGTGTAGCATCAGGAGAATTTTTCTCCCGTGACTAGGAGGTGATCATGTCCTTTTACAGATCACTGATGAGCTCCCACATGAATGATTGTGTGCAGCTCAGGTCCCCCAAAATAGGAATGATGTGATAAGATTTGTGGAGATTCAGAGGAGGGCAACCATGATGACCAGAAGCATGGAGGAGAAAGAATATGCTGAGAGAATAAAGGAACTAAGCCTCCTCAAATTAAAGAGAATGATGAAAGGTGACCTGTTTTTGGTGTGCAAGTCATGCAAGGATCCAAATATGGTGGTCAGGCAAAACCTTTCCATCTGAGATACAAAGTTACATGCACATGGAAATAAATGTCAATTAAGAGGGAAGTACTTGAGAGCAGAAACTAGGAGTGGTGGTGGCTTGAGATGCACTCCCCCAGAAGGAAGTGAGTAGTTCGATACTAACAGGTTTTGGAAAGCATTTAGATCAGTTCATGAATATTGTGGGCACAGAAGGGTAAAATTTACTGAACTTGTGATGAACTAACTATATGGTCATTGACCTTTTTTCTGGAGAATTTATGTATGTAATAATACATTTCAAATAAAAAAAACTCATAAGAATATGCCTGTTTCCAATACACCCATGCGTGAGCCAGTCTTTACAGAATATGAGTATATCATGCTCAGGGAAAAGAAGCATTCTGTTTGGTTGAGTACACTCCCTCACTGTTTGGTTGACAGCACTCCCTCAATCACATCTTCTTGGGGTCATCCTCTCACTTGGCTTTAGTTTCCTAACATGTTCCTTCCTTGTCCTTTTCATCACTGCCTGAAAGTCAAGGCTTTGAAGGGCATTGTGCTAGGTACTGTGATGACCAAACTACTTTCTTGTATTGACTGAATTATTTCTTGTTTTGTTGCTGATTTACACTCTGTACAAGTGTTGGGCCTGAAGTTTTGGTATTATGAGGTGAATAATCAACTGCGACAAAAGTCCAATCTGTTTCTGGAAAATTGTAGCAGCGCAGCAAATCCTAACAGATACTTAAACCATACTTAAACAGGGCCTCCTGAAGGGTGAGGGGATCACTAGTCATGAATAGATCAAGACATTTTGACTGGACCTGGTCCTGCTAAGATCTACTGCTCCGCTAATACTCTTTGAGAGGAGGCAGCCTCCCAGGGCACAGATTTTCAAGGAGGCATCAATCAAATTCCAGATCCAAGTCAGATCCAGCCAATTGGATACATTTGGGTACAGAGAAATAATGTAACAGCTTCATTTGACCAAGGTACTGGGGGGGGAGAGAAAGAGCATGACTTTTTTGACATAGCATCTCTTGTTCTCTTTTTGCTGGGGGTTGCTGAGTGAACGTTTGAAAAAGGAGCTGGATCCATGATCCAAAGGTAACCAAACTTAATGTAGTATAGTGAGCTTAGAGAAAACTTTTTTAGTTACAGGTAAGATAGAGAACTTTACCTGTACTGTACAAGAGAGCAGGTTTTTTTTCTTCTAATCCTGTAAGTGTAATATTGTTTATATGCAAATGGTTCATATGCCTGAATATTACTGTTGTATTTGGATGACCGATGTTTAATAATATTTATTTATTTATTTATTTGTTAAATTGGATTTGCAACCTTTGAGCCAGAGGCTTGTTTACAAAGGTACCTTGTCACAGAGACAACATTGTTACAGATTTACAGCAGTCGGACGTACAGGTTTACATAGATTCTACATAGATTTTACATACAGTAGTATACATACCATGTAACATAGCTTGTACATTTCAAGATATTAGTTGAACACCTACAGGTACCTGGCAGAGGGGAAAGAACCCGGTGGGAGGGGGGAGGAGAAGTGGAAGAGTCAGTCCGGAGGACTTATTTTCCAAAAACCTTGTGTAACTAGATGTTTGTGACAGCATCTCTGAGGGACAGGTACATGGGTAAGGAGTGTATAGTAATCGGTCTCCAAGATAGTAGAGTATGTTCTACCATGAGCAGTGACCCTCACTACAGGGAGTTTAAAGTATAGAAGGTGTCAGAAAAAGGTTATCAGAGCACCAGGATCTGTGCTCTTGCTAAAGATGGGACCTTGACAGTGGTGTCACTGGTCCAGATGGTCTCGGTATCAAAGGTCTGAGAGAGACAGAGGGAGAGCAAAAAAGTCTCACTGGAGGATGCAATCTACTTTGACCATCACAGGTACCCAGACAGTTAAAGAACTTTGTGTGGGTCTGTGACAGAAATATTGCTGCCACAACAGGATTATTCGAAAGGTGTCTTACTTGACCTCCAGTAACACTGGTGAAAATATGAGAGCAGGTTGCAGACGATAATGAATACATTGGAAAAAATGCAGAAAATAGACAACGTTAAGAAATGCAACATAAGACCAACAATTACATTGATGAATAATGAACTTAGAGAAATTCAGATGAAAAAGAGACAAGCTTATGACCAAAATGTTGCATTCTGGGGCACAATGATGAGGGATCCATTACAACGGTGAGCCAAAATGAACTGAGTTGGTAGGAGATGACAGCATTACACATACAATAACATTACGTGTGCAGCCCAAAAACTTCTGGTTCCTGCAGGATCCCTGTGCCTCCAGCATACTGTATAACCAAAGACTGGGGCTCTATGGAGGAGAGAACACATTCTGTGACTCTGGACCTCAGCAGTTCACCATTTCTTCTGGCTTTTTACTTACCACCAGGTAGCAGCATTTTCAACTGAAATCAACTTTAAATGTACTTGTCTCTAAGGGCTAACTATCTGACAACCATTTTGAAGAACAAAGGAACGATACAGACAAGGTTTTCACATCCTGCATATGCCCAGGCCTCAGTTCATCATCTCAGGCATTTAACATACTCTGTGGCACTGGACCTTAGCAGTTCACCATTTCCTCTGGATTTGACTTTTTCATTTAGTGCTTTCTTCTTATATCTAGTAGACCCACCCTAGGCACTACTGCAGTGCGGCCACCCCACTACTGCTGCTGCTCACACTGAAGAATGGAAGCCTTAATCCAGGCCCCCACCCAGGACTACACCACCAGTTCCAAGAAGCAGACCAGGTACTCCTGTAGTGCAGCTGCCCACAGCACCTGATGTTGCCTCCTGCCAGCTCACGGGGAAGCCCTGACTCGGCTACCCCAAACAAGGACTACCAATGCTGCATCCCAGGTAATGACCTTTCAGCGCATTTTTTTTAAACTCTTGGACTTTCGGGTGCATCCTGCCCATGCCTGCTGATTGACCAGCTTGTCCGCCTGGTTTGAACTGATTGGTTCCCCCAGCTTCATGGCAGCCCCTGATTGGTCTCTTCTTCAATCCTCTCTAAGACTGCTAGCCTGAATAGTTCTCTGTGTACTAAATGTTTGCTAATACTTGCCTAGACTGCTAGAACTGAATACCTGCCTGCTAAATAATGTACTAAGAATATTTAGAGCCTAGTCTGCTGCTACATTCTACTGTTTTACTGCAGTGTTTAATTTGTGCCCTGCTTAAAGTGAACTTGTCTTGCAGCAGCTGCTCGGTTATACTTTAACTTCTGTGCTACCCCTGCTGTTTCTATCCTTGCTCTCTATCTGCCAGCAGCTGCATGGCAACTCAATGTCTAAATTCCTCTAATCAGCCCTGTTTGCCTCTTATTGTTACTGGCCCACCGATGGCAACTTCTTGGCACCTTGCCTGACTTGCCTCTACTTGGCTGACTTGGTACTACCCCACTACTCACTAAGCCTGGGCCTCTCCTCTCCTCTCTTCTCCCTGCATCTTACCCTTCTGACCTCTTCCCACGGAAAGCAGCGCTGTCTGAAAACCAGCACCTTTCCTAATCCCCCTCTCCTCACTTCTCCTATAGACTGCCCACCCACTTAGCCTAATACCTATTTTGTTCTACTTTCCCCAGACCCTTGCTGGCTGTCTGCTGCCAGCCCATGCCCAATTGCTCCCAGCCCACTCTGAGCTGCCTACAGCTATTTATTTTCTCCCTCTTCTCACTTCCCTATCCAGATCTAGAAGGCCCACCCTGGGAGCTACTACGGTGCGGCCACACCTCTACTATTGCCGCTCACACTGAAGAAGGTAAACCTTAACCTCGCACCCCCACCAGTACTACACTGCCAGCTCCAAGAAGCTGACTGGGCGCTCTTGTAGCATGGCTGCCCACTGCACCTGCCGCTGCCTCCTACCAGCTCATGGGGAAGCCCTGACTCAGCTACCCCGGACAAGGACTACTAGTTTATTGTTTCTACTGGTGCTATGCACCAGCTCCCCACCAACCTAGCTGTACTCTTTCTTATATAGCTCCCCATGATCACATGACCTGCAGCAAAACTTACTAAGTGCCTGCTTTCAAATCTTCTCCTTATATGGACCTGCTGCTAGAGGGATTCAGAAAAGTGAGCCATTTCAGTTCATATGAGTGGTACTACCTCTTCTTGAGTGCCTAATCTCATTCAAGGTTGGAACAAACCATTATAAACTACCTGAGGATGAACCAGCAATGGAACCTACAACTACATCCTAGAAACCTGGGATTTTATTGTGCCTTGTCTCACTCACACTAATATCCCCCACAGAGCCCCAGAGCTGCAAGCTGCCACCAGCTTCCCTAACTCACCCCCAGGTGACTGTACTGAATGCATATGGCATGACGACTTCTCTTGACTCCTGGACAAGCTCAAACTGTAGAAAAGAGCACCCAATGCTTTGTCCCCAGGACCACAGGCCTAAATATCCCTCCTTAATCTGGCACATCCATGGATTCCTTTCTCACTTCAGCCCATCTAAAATGCTAATATCAGGGACACGGTAAAGCTCAGGAAGCTGCAAACTCCTTCTGAATCACATTACCCACCCACTACTGCTACTACTAATACTATCAGGTAACAAACACCCAAAGTCTGTCCCTCCTTACTCTCAGAATAGCCTGAAACAAAAATCTGCAGGACCCACCCCTGCTGCCTTAAACATTTGCAATCTGCTGCCCAAACTGGACAATCTAAAGGAATGGGTTACCAAACACAACCCCGATATCCTCTCAATCGTGGAAATGTGGCTATTGCCCAAGGTACCGTACTCTGATATCATTCTGGCTGGATACACCCTTTTTAGGCAGGACAGTACCTCGAAGAAAGGAGGGGGTTGCATGGTCTACGTAAAGGGCACACTTCAGAGGCATATCCTTCCCCTCCCCAACAGAAGGACCAATCTGCAAATCCTACCCATCAAAATCCTGCTGGGTGCTCACAACAAGGCACTTACAATCCTTACAGTCTATATCCCACCCAAAACAACAATTCCCAGTGCTAGAGACCTCATGGACTTTATTAGCACCCTGCAACTTAATTTCCGAGATCATTCTTTTCAGGGATTTCAACAACAATTGGCCTTCACCCGCAGTTGCTATGGTGAGAGACGTTCTAGCAACTATCCACTTTTCTCAGATGATGGCAACCCCAACAAGGGTCAACTACAAAACTAATACTAGCACACTGCTAGACTGGATCGTCTCAAACCGATCAACATCATTGTCCTCCCTCACTCACTGAGTAATCATTCACCTGTTAGCTGCACCTGGCAAAACAAATTCAGAAAGCCCTTGCCCAGAGCCATAACCAACCATGTACTCCTCAAAAGGTACCCACCACAACTTAAAGCAGACCTTCAAGGCCTAGACTGGTCTGACCAACATGAAACAAATGACGTAGACATCGCTCTCGGCCGCTTCATCACAAAATTGAATGCCACTTGTGATAAACATGCCCCCCTGAAAACAAGAAAATCTAAAGCTCCCTGTGACCCCTGGATAATGCCAGAACTCCTGCTACAACACAATGCTTGGACCAGCTCTGGATAAAGGCACGTGCACATGGTACTGCAGCCAATATCCAACTGTATAAAAAAGCTAGCAATGAGTGCACAAAGGCTATCCACCTAGCAAAATGCTCCTACTATAAGGAAGCTTTCTCCAATTCCTGGAGCTGCAGCAAATCCTTCTGGGTCAACCGCAGTGATATTACTGTCAAGGATCCCAAAACAGCCCCCTCCATGCTCCTGGTCAATGATGTACCCACAGTTGATACACTCCAAATAGCAAATGCCCTAAATACTGCCTTCATGGACCTAAGTGGAGAGCTCCTGGTGGACTACTTCAACCCTCCAGTAAAGAAGCACCCAGTAGGTGATCAGTCCCCTATCGGGAACCATCCACTTTTTTACTTTAAAGAAGTCAGCATTACTGAGGCTAGAAAGTACCTTAAGAAAGAGCTGGGCAAATTGAGATGCAGTGGAGACACCCTGGACCTTAAGTTTATTGTTATGGCACTTGAGGAGTACTAAGCACCCGTTCACCATCATCAACCTATCCCTCCACCACTGTCAGTTCCTCCAGCTCTGGAAGTCAGCTTCTGTAACACCAGTTCACAAAAGTGAAGACCGGGCACTAGAAGAACAACTACAGACCAATCTCCATACTCCCGCCACTCTTCAAAGTACTTGAATGGATAGCGGAAGATCAGCTTATGGAATACCTGAACATGCACCAACTCCTAAGCCTGGAACTACATGGGTTCTGAGAGGGGCACAGCACTATCATGGCCCTGTTGGAATTCACTGGTTATATCCACCAAGCCCTGTATCAAGGACAGCTAGTGGGGGCTACCTTCATCGACCTATCAAAAGCTTTTGATATGGTTCACCACACACTCCTCCTTTAACAGCTAGCCGACACCAGTCTCTCTTCTGATACAGTTCTATGGTTTAACAGCTATCTCAGCAATCGCTCACAATGGATCAGGAGTGGGGATATCATCTCAGATAGCAAACCTGTCTACTCAGGGGCCCCTGAGGGATCAATACTGGGGCCCCTCCTCTTCAAGTATCTTCTTAAATAAACTTCCAGGCTCTTGCACCAGTTGCATACTATTGTATGCTGATGACGCCATCATTTTCACCTACAACTCCAACCCTGAGCTACTTCAAAATGACCTCTAACTAGAATTTACTGCTGCCAAAACATGGTTTAGGGAACACACAGACTAATCCTTAACTACAAGAAAACTAAGACTATGACCTACTCTAGCACCCACAGCAAACACAAGACCTTCCCACTATCCATCCTGAACAACAGTGGTGACGTGCTGAACCTCGTGCTGCACTTTAAGTACCTGGGCATCATGCTTGATTCCACCCTGTCCTATGCCAGCATATAGACAACACAGCCAAGACCATCAGTTCCAGAACTGGGATACTCCACCACCACAAGCACAGCCTTACATATGAAGCACTTAATATGGCCATCATCTGCTCAATTGTTACCCTCATTGACTATGGCCTGGTTGTTTATGGTTCTGCACCAGACTCAGCACTCCTTCGCATCTCCCTGGCCCTTAATAAGGCCTTCTGACTCCTCACAGGTGCTGCAAGGCTTACACACACCTGTGAGCTCTATTCACAGGCAGGGTGGTTCCAGCTGAAAAGCAGAGTTAAGTACCATACCTGTGTACTGGCCAAATAAATCACACTAAATCTGATGTCACTAGGAGTCCAGAATCTGCCCATATACCATGTAAGTGCCATACTTACCAGAAGCACCCACAGCCAAATTTTCAGTGAACCTAGATGCCGCACTGCACAGAGTCAGTATGCATTCTACTACCGCACACCACACTGGACCAACACCTTTCCTTCAGCCATCTCCAATTCCACAACCATTGGTGCGTTCAAGTGTAAGCTCAGGCAGCACTTTATCACAGATGACAACTGTGACTGCACTGGCCATTCATGATGACCAAAACAACTTTCCTATATTTGGACCACCATAAAGAAGTAGCACTTAATGTTCCACCTAATCATAGGGACACCCCCCTTCACAGCACTTCATTGTTCCATTCCCCATCTACCCCCCTCCCCTCCCCCCTGGGCACCCTTCCTCTCTCTGTCCCCACCTTCATCCCCCCCAGTCTGATGCTCTCTTAGCCCGTTGTCTCCCACCTTCCTTATGTCTGTTCTTAACCCCTTACGCAGGCATACACTTCACTATGCCCGCAGCTGTGCCTGTTCTCCAATCTGTTTCTCCCCTCACAAGTATGCCTAACTCGCCAACACAGACACCTTCTCACCAATGCTGTAGCAGTGTCTAAATGTTATACCTTGAGCTAAATGCTATCCAAACCATGTAATTCACACCAATTTATTGTCTACCTAACTTGTAATGTATTGTTTTGTGCCAGTGCAATTTTGTACTTGCTTGTAATGTAATGCCTTGTAACGTAATGCTATGTACCTGTTCAATTTTTTTCTAGTAACTGACGTGAAACCTACAAATGAGCATCCACTCAAAGGTGTTCTCCAAGATATCAATAAATAAAACAAATAAAAATAAGAATACAGAAGTCCACAAACAGGGCTGCCACATCCCATCAAAGGATGTTCCTTTAAAAACCAAAAACTACCCTACATCGTCAGGCCTGTGCCCCAGCCTTAAATGACAAGTCGGAGGGCTGAGCAGGGACTGTTATTCATTGGTAGGGATGCTTTTAGTCCACATAACTGATGTAGCATGGGGTGCATAAGCCATTATTGCAGTGCACTCACTGATGTGAGGGCAGCACTCTCTAACAATAGACAGCCACACATAAATGGCTTGGAAAATACTGCAGATTGTGATTTTTTTTCTCCAACATGCCCCCTGCACACTTTTGGAACAATCTCTCTGCATAGCATTGCATAATGTTTTGAATGCTGGGGAGATAAAAGAGGGTTGGTAGGGTTGTTTATAGAAACATAGAATTTGATAACAGGTAAGGACTGCTTGGCCCACCCAGTCTGACCATTTTTTCCTGCCTATCCTATCATTGCAGACCCTACTTGATCTACAGCTCAGTCTATAAAGTGTGCATGTGACTGTGGTGTCTGACCTCCCCTTTAAGTGCCAGACTATCAATCGAGTCCCTGGGCTATGGTTTCATGAATAGCGCATTAAGAGTGTTGTTGTTTCTACATATAAACAGCACACGGGGTCATAATGTCACAGGACATTATGCCACATGGCAAAATTGCACTGCCAATATAGTGCAATTCTTGCTATGCAGCATATCACTTTTTTCTGTGGTGGGCTCTGCCCCCACACCCCCCGTTACAGGGGTCTATGCCCCCAAAACCCCCTATATAGATTCTCAACTCAGGGTGGTTCAAGTCAGGAAGTGCACAAAGTTTAAAATAAATAAAAGTTTCTGGGACCAGGAATCAAACCCGGTTCCAAAAGCACTGCCTGGGTTCTCTGCTGCTGTGGCTCAGTCCATTTAGCCACAGCAGCTGGTCAGCAGAACCCACTCCCAGCAGAGGTCTTATCCTCTGCCTGGGAGAGTGAAAAATGGTATAATACCATGTACAGCAGTATACATGGTATTGCACCATTCATTCACTGGTGCATTGCTGTACCAGGTTAGCCATACTGTCGTACACTATTAAGCATGCAATATTATGACCCGGTACCCATATAAACATAACAAAGTAGAAGTAAAACTGAATGTTGGTGTCTCCATGCAATGCAATGCCATCCTGATTTGTTGTCTCTTTATGGGCACACTTTGCTCCCCAGCAGCACTGGTCCTGATACATCCAGAGAGACAAATACAAGTGAGGTAGAGGAGGAGGAGGAGTAAGTGACAGTGCACTCTGAAATGAGTTACAATGATGGCAGAGGATGTTGTGAACATTTAAGTGATGCAAGGAATTGAATAAAATTAGGGAGCCAGAGAACATAATTTCACAAATAATTTGTTGAACTCTTCACCTTAAAAATACTTTTTATTAACAAATGATACACAGTATACACATAATAGTCTAGTTGAAAATGTTAAAAAAAAGGCAGCTTTCTTTTGACACGGCCTAAAAATTTCCATCAAGGGATATATTTGACCCACCTTGATTGCTAACAGAAATAGAAGTGAAGTAGTGGCACCAGTCACCTAAACAGGAACAAGAAGGTGATGATTAAAAATAACACTCAGTTTATGAACTGCACATACATTTTGAGCTTAGTTTTGAACTGTGAGCTACTGTAATTTACAGGCCTTTTTATCAAATACTGATGAAAAACTCAAAAAACTCATAAGAGCTCTAAGGGGCCTGTTTTCCATTTCTTGGATCTAACACATTTTGTTCAGGACTGTTCTGTCTGACTGACATGTTTATTTGAAGATAACCTCTTTTTTATTGCTTGATCGAATTTAAGGACTCATAAAAGGTGAGAGATTGATATTGTGGGAATCTGAAGTTCTCTGTTTTTTTTTCACATAAAATGTCAGATGCAATCCAGACAGACAGATCTCCTAAAGCATGCCAGTCCTGACATGATGGTTGTGTAAGGGCAGTGTACCCCAGTGGTTAGAGCAGAGAACTGTGAACCTGGAGATCCATGTTTAAATCTCATCCCCACCACTTTCTGTAAGATTATTAGCAACTCATTACCTTTCATCTCCAAAATCTCATTTAACTTCACTGTATGCACCTACCCAAGTGAAATGAAGTTCATCAAGTTCATCACTCTGATGAACATTTGTGAAAGGTTCCTGAATATCCATCAAAATTCATCAACTGTTCAACTCAGTTCATGAGCCAAGTTTATGAAATGTTCATGAGTTTTTTGAACATTACAGAACCATAATAAACAAACAAAAATAAATTTGCGTACCAGAATACATTGTTGCCCACTGTAAAAGTTATTAACTTTGCAAAATCAGAAATCTTATGCTCTACACGGCAATTTACTATTTGGTCACCCAACAAGGATAAACATTTAAACTTACCACATGTTAAATGAGTTTCCAATTATATTAATATGATAGCAATTGGGCCTTTTTTATATTTATGAAAGGAAGGCGAGGAGTGGTGCAGTTTGAAACGATAACAACAAAATAAGTACACGGTATGCTACTAATTCTAAAATGCATGGTAACAAAACTTTTCATTGGAAAAGGTTCAGTTTGTTAAAAGAATTCAACTGTTAAGGTGAATGGCTTAGGTTATCTGATAAAACAAGTAAGGAGTACGTGGGTCTTCCACTGATTTGTTCATAGGACACACATTTTTGAGAATAAGACTAAAACAGGATTGCCTGTGAAAATTAATCAATATTATAAAAGCAGGGGAATTTTTGTTCACAAATAGATTCATGCCATTTGTACTGTATATAAAAGTTCAGTGAAGGGGCTGAACACTCATGAACACACAAATGCCATTTAACCTGTTTTGGTAAAGTGTACAGAGGGAATTAGGAAGTATTAGGAAGTAAACCCAAGGGTTCTAAAAGAGCTGAGCACAGTGCTAGCCACATCTTTGGAAACCTTATTCAGCATTTCATTGGAGATGGGGCTTGTTACAGAGGACTGGAGGAGGGCGGATGTGGTATCTTTGCACAAGAGCAACAGCAGGGAGCAGGCTAGCAACTACAGGCTAGTCAGTCTCACATCAGTGGTGGGGAAATTATTGGAGACCTTGCTGAAGAACAGGCTGATAGAGTACCTGGAGTCATATGGTCTGCAGGACAACCAACAGCATGGTTTCACAGTGGGAGATCATGCCAAATAAATCCTTTGGATTTTTTGGTCTGGATGACTAAGGAGGTGGATTGAGGAGAGTAGCGAATGTGGCCTATCTGGACTTTAATAAGGCCTTTGACACTATGCTACACAGGAGGTTAGTAATGAAACTAAGCAGTCTAAGGAGCAATGGGAACAAACGTGGCTGAAGGATAGGATGCACAGGGTGGTGGTAAATGGTAGACACTCAGGGGCCGGAAGAGTGACTATGGGAATACCACAAAGATCAGTACTGGGATCAGTTCTCTTCAATGTCTATAAGTGACATTGCTGAGGAACTGGTGGGGAAGGTGCATCTCTTTGCAGATGACACAGAAATCTGCAACATGGTGGACACTCAGGAAAAGATGGAGAGAATACAAAGGGATCTGGGGAACTGGAGGAGTGGTCTAGGTCATGGCAGCTGGATTTCAATGCCAAAAAGTGCAGTGTCATGCACCGGGGTGGGGAAACCTGTGAGTTGTGTATAAGATGGAGGGTACTAACAGTCCCCAAGAAAAGGGTAATATGTCTAATGATCTCAAGGTGGCATGGTAGTGTAGTAATGCAGTCAGCAAGGCTAGTGGGATACTGGGCTTGATGGGGGAGGATTTCTAGCAGGACGGAGGTGGTGTTGCCACTGTATTGCTCACTAGTGAGACCCCACCTAAAGTAATGTGTCCAGTTCTGTAGGACGTACCTCCACAAGGACATTGACAGGGTGGAAGTGGTCCAGAGGAGGGCTATCAGAATGGTGCAGGGGCTACATAAGAAGCCATACAAGGACAGGTTGTTGGACATCAACATGTACTCCCTAGAGGAGAGGACAGTGCGAGAGGACATGATTGAGAACTAGTGTATAAGTACTGTACCTTGCAGGAGTTTTTTTTTTGGTTTTCCATAATAAATTTGTATTTAAGATTCAGTTTTTTACAATGAGATATTAATGCATAATACAGTTAAACAGTTTAACAGAATGTTGACAGTGTAGAATATCATGTAAGTCCTTAATCAGTAATAATAGTACTAACTATTAGTTTTTCCAATAGTCAAATCATGTAAGTCTCTATGTCTTATAGATAAATGAATAAATAAACAAATGCTTTACAGTTATGAACTCTATAACAATAGAATAAATTGACAAATGTATGTTTGCTTATATTACTAGGTACATGTCAATGCTTTATATATGACCTTTCTACCAAAAAGATGTAATCTTTTGAAATCCTTAGTCATGTGCTAGTTGTAAGAAGGGACCCAAAATACTCAGAAAATTATCTAATTTATCTAAAAGTATATAGGATATTCTCTCATTATTTGAAGTGTAGCTCATCATGTTATACCATTCAGGTAATGAGGGTGCATTAGGGTTTCTCCAGTATTTTAGTATCAGATATTTTGCACATACTGCTGCTACAGAAAGCCACACTCTTTGCTGATGGCTAAGGGTAGAATCAGATGGGAAGATTCCCAGAACATAGTGTAATGGTGTATGGGGTACTTCAGTTAATAGTGACTTATCACAGACTTCTTGCACCTCCATCCAGAATGTTTTCAGTAAGGGACAGCTCCACAGCATATGTAAATTATTGGCATTTGGGATTTTGACATCTCCAGCAATTAGTACTATGAGATAAACCTAGCTCATGAAGTCTCATGGGTGACATACAAAATCGATGAATAATTTTGTATTGAATGAGCTTACCTTGTGTATCCCCATTTCCACAGTATGCATGTTCCCATGCTGAGCTCCAGTCTTGTTCTGATATGGGGACATCCAGTTCCATTTCCCATTTTTTGTATAGCTGAAAAGGTCAAAGATGAAGATGTGATGGAATTTACAATTACTTTATATGTAAAGCTGGCTCCTTTCTTCCATGCCCCTAATTTTACCAACTGTTCCCATTCAAGACTATATGGTAAGGAAAAATCATTTAACATGATATGTTCTTTAAGTACCTTACGGAGTTGCAGATAATAATAGAAATGGAACCATGGTAAATAACATTTTTCTTTTATCTCAGAAAAGGACATAATTGTTTATGAATTCTTCATAGTTATGTCATTGATTCTAATTATACCAGCCTTTTCCCATTCTTTATTTGATAATAGGGAGGATTTTTTTCTAATACGAGGGTTAGACCAAAGTGGCATCATTTTTAAGGGGAGATGTGCAGGATTGAAAATATTGTATACCTTTTTAAGGACATTAATAGTGCACTCTATGCAAGGATTGCCTTTCAGTTCTTTTGGAATAGGTATATAGATATAATCAGTTAAATAGATAGAGTTTAACATTTTCCTTTCTGTTTGTATCCATAGAGGGACAAAAGGGAATTATTTAGACTGGACTGTATGTATGTAGAGGCTTGTTTAAATATAAATGCCCACTGGTAACATTCCCAGTGTGGTACAGCTAGTCCCCCTAACTCATGTGGTGCCCTAAGTTTATTAATATTTAATCTTGGGCATTTGTCATCCCATAAGATGTTCCTAAACAGTGAGTTTAGTTTACACCACAAACTTTTTTTAAGGAGGATGGGTATATTTTGAAAAAAAATAAAATATCTTTGGAATGATAATCATTTTTATTGAGTTAATTTTACCCCAAAGTGAGAGACTGAGGTTTCTCCAGCTTTTTAGTTCAGTGTACCTTGCAGGAGTGAACAAGGTGCAGGTGGGGAGCCTCTTTCTAAGGAGGAAAAGCACCAGAATATGGGGGCATGCAGTGAAGCTAGGAGGGGAGTTTAGGAGAGATGTGAACAAATGCTTCTTCACAGAAAGGGTAGTGGACATCGGGAACTGCCTGCCACAATAGGTGGTGGGACAAAAAAAGAGCTGGGAGCTTCAAGCATGTGTGGGATAAGCAAGCAGATATAATAAGTAAAAGACAGGGAGGTGGGAGGCATGCCAGTGACCAAATACAGTGTGAAGCGTCAAATAGGAAGGGGAAATTAGGGCAGACTGGATGAGTCTGTTGGTTCTTTTCTGCTGACAAAGTCTGTATTTCTATGTTTCTAATGTTCATGCATATTTCATGAACATTCATAATCAATCTGATGCACATTTGATAAATGTTCATGAGCTAAATTCAGAAACTGTTCATGAATAATTCATGCATGTTCATGAATGGTTCATAAGCATTTCAACTGGGTAATGGCTATTGCAGCTGCACATGCTTTGTTAATTACTTTGGGATACAGTACTCTATGTAAGTAAAATGGTATACAACTAGTTAGTTCCTTGCCATGGGAAAGATTAACGTATGTTTGTTCATTTATGCTTACTAGGCCTCCATCGTACAGACTGAAGGCTAAGATGAAACATAAATTTTGCAGTGTGGCTAATATCTGTTATAAAACTAGGCAAGATATCTATTTTTAATTTTTTTATCCTTGTATTTTATTAAGTTTTCATAAATTTATACATCATTACATAAAGAGTCATATAGACATAACTTAGAAAAACCAAAACTTTTATTCTCATCTTTACTTATAGTTTAAGGCATGTCTAGCCCAAAACATTAACTTGTGGGAGGAGGATCTGAGTTGTTTAATACTGTATATTTATTTATTTAAGAGATTTACCAGGAAGGCATACTGAGCGGAGTACCCCTCGATTCCAGATGCACCCTGGGGGGTAGGGGGTTACATGGGTGAAGTAATAAGATGAGAACAGTTCATACATATGTGACAAGGTTATGACAGACAGTGGTACAGTAGTAAGTAGAAATACAACAATATAATGAGAAAAACTGTATATACAAAGTGGGTAAGGCATACATACAGCTTACAACAGTAGTAGGTTCAGCAATATGCATTTAAATAGCACTATGTGACAAATATCGAAAAGAAAACGGGGCCCAGACTGGAGCATATAGTAGATAAAATGGGTAGGAGTTGTGCAGGTACCTGAGTAGATTGGCTAGGCATTGTCCAAGGAGATTCTGAGATGGGAAAAGCAAGAGCATTTGGTCATGAAATGTGATTTGAGAAAGGCATTTCATTGGGGAGTACTGGTGGTGTGTCTAATGTCAGCTGCCAGTGAGTTCCATAACTTGGGCAATCTGAAACTGAAAGCTACCTGACCTGATCGGGTGGATCTATGTTGAATGTGCAGGAGCCTGGAGTCGATGTTCCTGAGATCGTAAGTAGGTGGGGAGAGGGCGGTTAGGGATGCAGTTAGGTAGGAAGGGAGCGTGTGTGACCAGAATTTGGCAGCGATTCTAATACCATGCAGCAAGCGCCGGTTTTGGAGTGATGGGAGGTCAAGGGACTGGTATAGGATGCAGTGGTGGGTATTGGGAGAACTGTCCAAGGTGAACCGGCAGAAGGAGTTGTATAGGGGGTCCAAGCCTGACTAAGGACGTGTAGGGGGTGGCGCCGTAGACGACGCCTCCGTAGTCAATAATTGGGAGTATCATTTTTTGGACAATAGCTAGTCTGGTTGGTAGCGGGATGCAATACTTGTTACGATAGAGAGCACCAAGCATGGGATGCAGTTTTTTGTGCAGAGTGTCTATGTGCACTGAGAAGTCAAGGTGCTGATCTAACCAGATACCGAGATAGAGATATGTGGTGCAGGTCGCAAGTGGTGTTCTGTCCAAGGTATAGAATGTGGGTGGTTCGGTAAGCTGGGTTAGTTTGACCTGGGAGCCGAAGGTGAGGGAGACCGTTTTTTTTGAGTTTAAGAATAGTTGGTTCCCGAGGAACCAGCATTGGATGTAGTCGAAATCCTTTTGTAGACAGGCTGTCACGGCGGTCGCAGTTGGGCCAGAGACGAATAGTACCGTATCATCTGCATACATATGAATGGCAGTTTGTGTGCAGACAGCAGGCAGATCGTTGTAGAATATTGCAAATAGCAGCGGGCCGAGTACAGACCCTTGGGGTACACCACTGGTGACAGGGAGAGGGGTGGATTGAGCCATTCCAATGCAGACTGATTGTGTCCTCCCTGAGAGGTATGCGTGGAACCAGTTTTTTTGCTACCATAGACAGTCCAGTTTGGGAAAGTTTGGACAGCAACAGGGGATGCAAGACCATGTCGAATGCTTTTGCCAGGTCTATAAATATGGCTGCAGTTATTTCCCCTTTGTCCATGCCTGTAAGGATGGAGCTTGTGAGGCGGAGGAGGGAGGTGGTGGTGGAGTGATTTTTTTCTGAACCCGGCTTGGTAGGGGGTGAAAAAGAAGATAGTATAGGGATAGTGGTGTAGTTGGGATAGAACAAGGTGCTCTTGAATTTTGGCTAGGATGGGGAGCAGAGATATAGGCTGATAGTTTGAAGGGGAGGAGAGGTCCCCTTCCTTGGGAAGCGGGATGACTGTGGCTTGTTTCCATGCTGTGGGGACTGCCCCTAATTTAAAGGACAGATTATAGAGCATGGTTAGAGGGTGGGCTATGGCCGGTGCTGAGAGTAGGAGCATTTTGGAATCCAGGCCCGATGGACATTTACCTTTGGAAGG
Organism: Neoceratodus forsteri; assembly: GCA_016271365.2. Lineage (NCBI taxonomy): Eukaryota > Metazoa > Chordata > Ceratodontiformes > Ceratodontidae > Neoceratodus > Neoceratodus forsteri. Next base: position 99,588,283 of record CM028132.1, read on the forward strand.
GTTTAGTGAGAGTAGGATTTTTAGCACCTGGCCAGGAGCGACTGGGCGGAGCGAGAAGGAGGCCGGAGGGGTGCATTTGGGGACACGGGGGGTACAATGGGGAGCACAAAGGGTAGGGGGTGGGGTAGGGAGGAGAGGAGGGAGGAAGTAGTGGAGGAGAAGTAGGAATTAAACTTGGTGGCAACCAGACTAGGAGCTGTGATGATTTTATCTTCGAGGTTTAGAGTGGGGGTGGAAGGTTGGGACGGCGGGGTGAGAAGGGATTTTATGGACTTCCAAAATTGAGAAGGGTGGGTGTGGTTATTGTTGAGAGCCATTTTGAAGTAGTTTGATTTGGCCCGCCTTATGAGTCTTGTACAGGCATTATGTAGAGACCGCTATTATTGCTGAGCCGTATGAGCACCTGTGGTCTTGAAGGATTTCCAGGCACGGTCTCTGGCAGGGAGTTTTTCCATAAGGTTTGCTGTTACCCAGGGTAAGTGGAAACCTCTGACTCTGGATCTCCTTAGTGGGGCATGTATGTCCCAGATGGCGAGGAAATTTGTAGAGAAATAATTCAGGGCTTCATTCATGGAGGTGGCTCTAGGGATGAAGGATCAGTCTATGGTGGTAAGGTCATTTAGGAGAGCAGTCTGATCCAGTAATTTATAAACTCTGCTGTACAGCATGCGGGGTGAAGGGGCCGGAGGACGGAAGATTTTGCGCACTAAGAAAATCATATGGTGGTCACTGAGGGAGTCCGGTAGAAGGCCAGCTTTAATTATCCTATGAGGGTGGGTAGTGAGTGCCCAGTCCAGTAGTGTGTGTTTATTTGATTTGTGATTTAGTTGGGTGGGTTCCCCTATTTGCTGGTGCAAGTTTAGTGCGCTTATTTGACAACGCGTTTTATAGGCAGCACAGCCTAGCCAGTTCTGATTGAAATCCCCAAGGATGTGGAGTTTGCTGCCTTCTGTAAGGGCCCTCAGGTTGCCCAAGTGTTCAAGGATGCTAGTTGGTGGTGTGTTCGGTGGACAGTAGGACCCAGCTATGTATATTGGGATGGAGTGGGGCAGGGGGATTTTGATCAGGAGGGAGTCTATAGATTTATGGGCGATGGCGGAGTGATTACTGAGAACTGGAGATTTGTGGAGACATACAAGGCAGTGCCACCACCCTTCTTTCTCCCCTTCTGTCTTGGCGGATTAGAAAGAAGCCGGGTATTGAGAATTCTTCATCCCGGTAATGAGGCTTCAGCCATGATTCAGTGATGATTATAATATCCGGGCGCAGGGCCAGAACAGTTGTTTGAAGGGCAGCCATTTTATTTAGGATACTGCATATATTGAGGTGGACGATTTTGAAACCTTTGGGAAGGGGTGTAGGTGGTGCGGGTGGTTGGGCAGCAGTGGGAGCCTGGGGTCTCGGGTTCCATTTGATGTCCCCGGCTCAGAGGAGAAGAAAAACAAGGGTGTGCCTTAGAAGGTGCATGAGCTTTACTGGTGCACCCCTGCGGTTGGGATGATTAGAGGTTGCTAAGCTTACCTTTGGGACTGAAAAGAGTGGGAGATATAGGACAGGTATCGCAGCATGGAAAGAGGGGGGGAGGATAGAGGCCCTCAGGGTCCATTTATGCCCATGATGCCAGTTGTGATTCACTGGTGCCGAGGAGGAGTGGGGGGTAAGCTTGGTAGTTAAGGAGTGGAGTGGTAAAGGGTCTGGTAGCCTAGGATTGGATAAAGGTGGGAGGGAAGCTGTAGCTATGCAAAGCAAGGTGATGGTTGCAGTGAGGAACTGCATTTTGTTTTTTTCTTTTTCACTCAAGCAGTGGAGGATTTTTGACAGATTGCTCTGTGGTGGCCGCTAGTGGTAAGAAAATATAAGGGACTAATGGGAAAGTGGGCTGATTGGTTTATGAGCTCACGAGATCTCCTCTATATAAGGAGGAGCCGACCAAGGGTGGTGGTGGGGGTGGTGGGAGCCTGTCGCGAAGCACAGGCAGGGCTAGAAGCTCCTTTCAGAGAGCTGCTGCAACACTCCAGTGGCTCACCTGGCCTCAATTCCTTCAGCTGTCCTGCTGGGGGTCTCTCTGAAGTGGGGAGGGCTGGGGACTCCTGCCCTCGCAATCTTCTGTGCTGTGGAGGTAAGAAAAAGGCTTTATAAGTAGGGTCTGTGGTATTGAAGGAGGAGTTTCACCAAAGCAGTCAAATGAATAAAAGACTAAAGCTTTTTTTTGCAACTAGGCTATGGCGCGGTAATTAGACAGTCTGGGGCTCGCTTTTTACAATTGAAACAGGTTACAAAGCAGTCAAATGAATAAAAGACTAAAGCTTTTTGTTTGCAACTAGGCTATGGCGCATTAATTAGACAATCTGGGGCTCGCTTTTTACAATTGAAACAGGTCACTGCTCATTTTGCATCCAAACCCTGAGGTAGCAGCGAATTTCAAGACAAGACCCCAGAACTTGTACAAGTTAGTAGAGATTAGCAAGAAATTCCCCTTTTTAAACTAAATTAGCCAAGGTGAAAGTTCTGTCTAAAACCACTATGCACCTCCGGTTATATCTAAACTGACTGCACACAAAAAAGGTGCCAATTTTAAAATTATGTAGCATAGTAGAGCTCCTTTCAGAGAGCTGCTGCAATGCTCCGGTGGCTACCTGGCTCCGAATCCCTTCAGCGTGGTCCACGGAGGGGGGGTTCTCTTGAAGTGGGAAGGGCTGGAGACTCCTGCCCTCGAGACACTCTGTGCTGCGGAGGTAAGAAAAGGCTTTATAAGTAGGGTCTGTGGTATATCAACAGGTCAGTCTGCTAAGTTTCAAACTTTTCAGTCTACAGCATTTTACAAATATCTGGAATAATAATCCGTGGTTAACCTTAAATTACCATTATTAGATTTTATGTATTGATTTTTCTCTCAAACCTAAATTATACCACCACTGTCCATTCCATTAACCATTACTGCTTTTATAAGGGCACAACAAGCATTTCCAATTTAACTATGTCACTTTTAACATTTCCACTTCCGAAGGTGTAGATGAATCAGACTTGTCTTTCCTGTCTTGTTCATACTGAGATTGGATAAAGGCAGAAAGTTGGTCCACATCATAGAATAGATGCTGGACTCCTTAGTACTTGATTTGTACTCTAACAGGAGCAAAAAGCTGAAATTCAACTCCCATTTCCAAAAGTTGCTGTCTGAAATCTAAGAAACAACATTTTCTTTGTTGGGTTCCACAGGCATACTCTGGAAAAATTGCAAACTTTAAAGTTTTATAAATCAAAGGTGATTTGATTCTTGAAAGACGCATAATCAGATCTCTGATTCAAAGGTGAAAGCGATCATAATCGTGGATTTCTTGAGTCATTTTTTTTATTTCAGACTGTGTTTGTGGTAAGTTTCCTTGTACTGTACTTTCTGTCTAAAGGGTATTCTATAGGCTTTAATGATAGATGGTAAATTTTCTTTGGGTACATCAAATGTTTTAACAAGTATATCCTTCATCATATTCCTTGTGTTTTGAAATTCAGAGTCTTCAGATGTAGGCAAACCTTTCAGTCTCAAGTTTTTATATCTATTTTGGTATTACAGCAATTCAGTTTTGCAGGACATTACAAATAGAGATGGGCAAAACTGGAAAATTCCACCTCACTAAATATTTCAAGAAATGTGTGCATTTAGTAAAATATTTTGTGGGTGCAAAATGCGAAATTCCACTGGTGAAATGCACAATTTCACCACCCGTGGGTGAAATTCTGCCATTTGTGGGTAAAATTCCTCATTTCGCCAGCAGAGTTTTGCATTTCACACCAGTGAAATATTATGTGAAATGTGTGAATTTCGCAAAACATTTCTTGGGACTAAATTCCTGATTTCACTACAAAATTATCTCTGATGAAGTTTGCTGTTGTTGCCTCCAGACTGACTGATCTATTATCACATTTAGCTATGTCATTTTTATTTCTTTTCACTTCCTTGCAAATTGCCTCTATCTTGTCTCTATTTTGTTTGGAATCCTACTGCAGAAAATGAACCTTTTCTGATAAAGTCTGAAATTTACAATCAAACTTCTCTGCCCACAAAACTAGCTTCTCAAGAGTGTCCCCCAGAGAGTATCTAGTGTATGGCGTGAACCTGTAGTACTAGTAGCAGCAGCCATGCTAGTTTCAGAATTAGATAGCTCAAAAGGTTGAATTAAAAATGGGGATGGGAATGTATTCTTATGAGTCTGTCCAATTCCTAGATTCAGTATAACAACTTTTGCAAAAATGCAATCTGCAGTTGTAGTTTTTGTAGTTACAACTACTGAAGATTATTTTAACATAGGTTTTGTATTCACTGGAGAAACAAGGCTCTTAGAGACCGACTCTACAGTTTTATACCCTTCCAAAGTTTTAGATTTTTGCTTTTTCGCCACTTCAATAGCAACAGTCAAGGATTTAGGAAAGGCGGCAGATAAGTTAACAGCTGAATACCTTTCTGTTTTTGCAGAACTTGTTATACAGCACTCGGTGTCTCCACTATAGCGTTAAGGCTTCTCTCCCCCACTTTATGGATGACCTCCATGCCTATTTGCAGTTGAAAGTACCTTTCCAACAGCTTCATCTGAGGTGAAATTTCAGAAGATGCAGAAGAAAGTGCTTTTCTCTTATCAGCCAGCAGCACTGGGTCACAATACCACCGGTCAGGACAACGCGGTCAATAACTGCGTGGCAAAAACAGTGCCACTTTTTTTTGTGGGGGGATCCACCCCCCACACCCCCTTTACATCCCATACATAAGGATCCTAACTCCAGGGGGAGCAGATCATTGGGCAAGAGAAAATTTGTGGGTCTGTGGAATACTGTTTCCATGGACCCTTGTAAATAAAACACAAGTTCCAAAACACATAAATCCAGGGATACCAGGATTAGAACCCTGGTCTCCACTACCACCCAGTCGAGCTGCTTCTTGCCTCAGCACTCCACATCATGGGAGCAACTTGACCGACCACTGACACTCTTCCCTCCTTGTCCTGTGCTAGAATCACAGACATTGACCAGGGGAGTGCTTGCTAAATAGTGCAGTGAATCCCCCATCGCTGTTCATAGTAGCGGTATAGTGACCTGTGCTATGTTGAGTGGCACTATTATTGTAGAGCTATTGTAACCGGGTACCTCAGCAATGATCAACTTTCAGTAAATTCAGAAGTGTAACCAAATAAAGGCAGGTTTAACAAAAGTCACTGGATAGAGCTCTCTTTTAACAGCAGCTGCCTGGAGCCATGTTGACTCCACCCCCTAAAAATTTAGTAAGATAAATCAAGAAATGTGCCTAGTGAAATGTGATCATAGAACCATGCAGTGATCCAGCACAATGTCACAGCTCAGAAATACTTAAAGTGATGCTTCAGAATAAAATAAAACATTTTTAAATGTGACGATGGTCATGCTATCTGTGCAGCAATGCAAAGGTCAAAAATCAGTATGCAAATGACACAACCACAAAATCAAATTACATCATCCCCCATCCCTCCACCTCCACAATACAAAACTCAACCACAAAAGCACATTGCAAGACCGCACACCATGGAAAACAACAGAAACCAAAGTACCAAAGGTACTGACAGGCGGCAAAGTGTTATATTAGAAACCTGGCACATACGGTACATCTGTTTGCAATACATCGATTCATTTTGCCATTCTATGTCAGAATTTTGCAAATGTTGCCAAAGCACATACCCACATTTTACAGAAGCGAAATTCCAATTTTGTTGGTACTTTCTATGGTGGAATTTTATTTTTGCACAGCACCAGTGAACGTGTTCTATTTAGATTGACATGCTTAAAGCAGCAATGCAATGAAAAATTATTTTCCAGAAAAGCTAATTTAGCTACAATTAAGAAAAATATTAGCATACCTGTCAGATATACTTGTCAAGGTGTAACCTATGCTGCACACTGTGAGTTTTTTTTTTTTCAGATCTAACCCATAACAGAGCTGCAATGCTATTTCTATGCAAAGTGTGACAGAGCACTTCAAGATATTTAAAATACTTTGACAGCATCTGAGCAGGCAAAGACTACAAAAAAGCATTGTACTGACGTCTGAATGGAAGACTTGTACATTGCCTGGTTTAGCATATGAAGATTTTAGTCACTGCCATACCCTTTTAGTATTGTATATAAAATGAAAGCTTGAGGGAAAAAACATTGTACCAAACATGGCAACCAAAACAGAAAAGGAAAGATTTAATTTTCAGATAAATGAAATCTAAACAGTGCATGTTATGGATTAAACCATATACTATAAAAACATGGATTAATAAAAAGAACACACAGTTTTCTATATGTTTTTTGATTTAGTATTATTAATCAGTACAGGTGGGCGGCACCTTCCCCAGGCCCCTCCTTATCCAGACTGGGGTTCTACAGGGCTCTATTCTGGGTCCATGTGCCAACTCAGTTATTCACATGTATGTAGATGCAACTGTTCTCTATATCGTTGGCCCCTCGACTGCATCTGTGAATGCCTTGCTGTAGCAAAATATTCCCAGTATTCTGTGCTGGTTCCAGTCCAACCAACTTTGGGTCAACAAACAAAAAAAAAAAAAAAACTTGGTCTATGACCTTTGGTACCAGGGAGAAGCTGGCCCAGATCCCCTGCCATCTTCTTCATGTTGGATGGCACACAGGTTGAAGTAGTCCCAATTTTCAAGTGCATCACTGTGTGGTTAGATAGACAGCTTGGCTCCTCTGCCCACATTGATACTATCCATGCTAAACTCCATCCCAAACTTAGTACTCTGTCCTGCAGTAAGGATTGCCTTTCTCCCCAGGTCCACCGGGAGCTAGTCACCAAAATGATTCACCAAATGTTTGACTACACGGATGTGGTTTACAGCACTCCCCCTCCAGCTCTCTTGCCAGACTGGACACCTTCTCCAATGTCATCTGCCAGTTTGCTACCACCTTACCCTCTCGCACCCATCACTACTTCCTTTGCTCCACCCTATCCATCCTCCCTCTCCCCCCTTGTTGCCAGTCCCACTGTGCTTCTCTCCTCTCTGAACAATGGTTTGGGTCACTCCCTCATACCTATCCCCTGTCCTCTTCCTTCCTCCCATCCCTTCCCCTCCTCCTGTTACTCTCTGTGCTGCAGTGACCTTCACACCTTCTCCCTTCCCCATGCATATTGTTCAGGTGGGAAATATGCTTTCTCATAGTTAGGGCTGTAAACATTTCACGGGGGTCAGAGATTTCATGATTACCATGAAATTGGTAGTCCCCCATAAAAATCTCCAAATTCCTAATCATACCTAATCCTCCATTCTATGTGTATTTTAAATGTATTTATTTATATAAGGTATGACATCATTGCCTTACCTGAGAATCAGAAGAGCCAGTCGGGCAGTCTGGTCAGCTAAAAGCATGAAGTAAGCAATATCGCAACCCGCTGTCACTACTACTACACTGACTGAAGGGGGGGGGAGCTTGGCTTTACATCCCTGACTGCCAACCTAAGGAACTTGGGAACAGACACATGCTCTCTCTTTCTCTTTCTTTCTTACAGTGACAGTGGGTCACAGTTCTGCCGCACACCTGCATACTGAGACCTGCTGCTGCACACCTGCACATGCACTACTTTCTCAGAGAGTACTGTGATCTTTTTAAGGGCTGCTGCTTTAAATCTTTGAGTAAAGGTATGCCCCACAGGAGAAAGAAGCAATTTTATAATTTATTTGGGCTGACAGTGTCTCATTAAAGTTCATGCATGGCACAACAGAGGCTGTGCAGAATCCTGTTGCTGCAGTATGTTTCACCAGGGCAAGGTACGGGTGGAACACAAGGCAATTTCTACCATGCTGTGCCATGAAAAAAATCTATTTTCACCGTGAAACTGCCATGAAATTTGCCCTAAAAAATTACAGCCCTACTCATACTGCATCCTCTCCCTCTGGAACTAGCTACCCTCCTTCATCCGTCTCACCCCTGCCTTCCCTCATGGACTATGTCCACTCTTGGAATAAAAAAATCAACAAATGCTGCTGGAGTCACAAATGTGTCTTTAAGGCACTGGTCAGGGGAACAGATGAAGTAGTAGCACCTGTGCCCACAAACTTTGCAGATGGCACTGTGCCATTCACAGTGGCTATGGATGTCATACCTCAGGTGTTAATTGATGTCCAATAACATCTGGTTATCTTATTTTGCATTGAACATTACTCCCTGGAGGGCTCCTGCCTGACAACTAAGAAGGCTCTTTGTGGATGTCCATTAGGTATGTAGTCATAATGGGGCACCCATTTGCACCCTGTTGTGTGCCCACACACCTAGCAACCATGGACCCCGAAATGAGCCCCTTGTTCTTTTTAATTTAATTTTAGTGAATGATGTAACTACAATAATTAACAGTGTACATCCAAAAAATATGTTGCAAATGTTGGCAATTGAATACTAGTATGATTTTTAGAAAAGTATGTTTTTCCTTTGGAACAGAATAGTGGTTTTCTGTTAAACTGAAACACACTTTTTTTCTAATTCTTTTGAGATGTGTAATGCAAGAATAAACCTACTGCAGCCTATAGACTCACTGTAAATACATACTCAGAATAAGTGCTCCATTTAAGAAAATGAATATATTCCTGCTAAACAGATACAAAAAAAAAGCAAAGTCCCAACTGGCTATAATCAGCTTACTTTCAGGGTAACAGATAAACAGAGGATGCACCTAATGCAGACGTTAATTTTATTTAGGATTTTCATAGCTACTGTTAGATGACTTGAGTTTCTATTTTTGATTCTATTGCCATTAAAAAGCAATAAATATCTATTAAATGGGAGCATTGAGCCACCATTGTTTAGCTCTTGACTACCGGTGACAATGGACAGAATTTTGACTTTTTGATCGGCAAGGGCTGTCGAGAGCTTTGTGTGAAAGAACTCCTTGAATGACAGTGGTTGAGAGTCTTGCAAGGCATCTGACCTTTCAATCAAGATGCAATAGAAGATTAACACACATTCTCCGTGCCACCTTTGAACCAGCTATTTTCCTTGTGTTTCTATGGAAACTGGTTACAGGGCTCTGATCAGAAAGCCACAATTATTTTTATTTTTTTGTTTAATGAGAATAATGGGATGGCTAGTGCACCAAACACAAATGTGAGCAGCAATGAGCCTAGGGAACATGCTGCTTCATGATCAATGTGGACAGCTTGGCATTTGCAGACAGTTGCAACTGCCTCAGAAATTTAGACTGCATATTTAACAGCTCTTTTTCTTTTAGGCAAAATGTCCCCCATCTTCCCTCCCTGTACCTTCTGCAATCACTGATGTCAACCCAGACACATCTTGTCCTGTGCTCTGGAGGGTAAGAGATGGGCTACATTCACAGCAAATGCAAATGATGCTTCTTAGTCATCCAGCAGGAGATCTGGGGATGCTGGGGAGCCTGCACCTATTCTCAATGAGGAGCGATGCCTTGCCTCTATGGCACACTCAGCTCCCTGTTGTAATGTCATACACTATGACAGCTGAAGGCTTTGATTCTGCATCTATGCAGCAGAAATTGAAATTGAACATTAGTGCTACTAAAGGGCTAATAGACTTGCTACCATCACATTCACCCTTTCTGATGGACTGCCAGGAGCCAATTGCCAGAGATAAAAAGGGTGTCACAATGAATTCTAGCTATAGGGAGTGAACATTCCTGAGTTCTTCAGTTGTTGTAAGCAGCTGATGAGGAGAGCTGTCTGTTTCTTCTACAGTACCCTTGGAGACCCAGCACCTGCTTTCCCAGTTTCTGTGGGATGCTCCAGCATGGTGGTTACTGAAGTGGTGGAGGCCTTCTTCAGGTGTGCCTTCCTGGACTGGTTTGGGTCACCCAGGCAGGTGTAAGAACTGTGAAGAGAGGACACTAGAGTGATACAGAAAGATCTGCAATAGTATTGCTGACAGACATCCAGTAAAACATGGCATAGAGGGTTAGAGGAGTCACTAGATAGGGTCCATGTAAGGCTGTAGAGAAAGAAAGGAAGTATGGAGTACTGTAGCAAGGGGAAACAAGCATTTGTCAATGCCGAATGTTGTCTCGCTGGCATTGGTATTGGTAGTGCAGGAGTTAGAGATGCATAATAGGAATGGCAGTGAAGTACTGAAGTGACACCAACCCCACCCCTACCCTGCAGAGACTGACAGGCATTGGGGTGTGCCTTTGGGTCGTCTGCTAGAACACTCATGCCATTTTACCTCACCCTACCCTGTAGACACTGACAAGCATCGTGGTGTGTTTTGGGGTCTTTGGGCATTATACTTACCCCATTCCATAAGGAAATACACTGAGGTGGGTGCAGTATAGGAGAATGGGGTGAATTTTGTGGCCAAACACTCCAAGGCATGCCACGACGTCTGTCACTGGCTGCATGGTGGGGGTGGAAGTGGAATGGCATGAGCATTACAGCCGATTATCCAGAGTCACACCACTGACACCTGTCAGTCTGTACAGGGTGGGGTGTTACAATTGGAATCCCTAACGCCATAGTTGTGTGTTGGTATTTTCACTCCAAATTTTTAGCATGGGCTTTTTGTGACCCCACCTCAAGAAGAGTGGCACAATCAGTTTGTTAGCTAAAAGGTGCTTTTGCACAGCAGCTATGCCATTTGGTGACACAGAGATGAAAACACATTTTGGGCAGTATGTGAAAAATTACAACTGTATAGTTCATGAGGAGGTATAAAAAATGGCAATGTTGAAAATCTGGAGTGAAAATATTAAAAATTGGTGAAGTCATGAGCATTCATAGAAAGTGTGCAACACACATCTGTAACCCAATTATTTTTGGGATTTTTTTAACCACATTTTCAACATAGGCATTTTGGGACCTCCCTTCATGAGCAGTGGCTTTGTGATTTTGTTAATTTATCCCATAAGTTGATTTCCCACAGTGACCAAGCCATTGTGTGCCACATGTGCGAAAATACATTTTGGGCAGGATGTGAAAAATGACAGCTGTACTGTTCATAAGGAGGTGTGAAAAAATGCCAGTGTTGGAAATGTGGCATGAAAATATTGCAAATTTGCGAAGTTACAAGTGTGTGTGGAAACTGCGTGATGCTCGCTTGTAACACTGTAATTTTATGGACTTTCATCACCAGATTTTCAACATAGGCATTTTAGGACCTCTGCTCATGAACAGTGTCTCCGTCATTTCTTCAAAATGTCCCAAAATCTGATTTCGCACAGCGACCATGCTATTCTGCGTCAGTCGTGCGAAGACACATTTTGGTCAGGATATGTAAAATGACAGCTGTACTTTTCATGAGGAGGTGTAGAAAAATGCCAATTTTGAAAATCTGGAGTGAAAATATTACAAATTCATGAAGTTACGCACGTGTGTGGAAACTGCACAACACACACTCATAAAACAGCCATTTGTTGGATTTTTTCCACCAAATTTACAACATAGGCTTTTTGAGAGCCTCCCTCATGAACAGTGGCACTGTCATTTCCTTAATCTGCCCCAAAAGGGGATTCCATGCAGTGACCACAAAATCACCTTTTGGGAATGAATAACGCCATGACAGTGACTGAATTCATAAGGAGGGGTCCCAATAATCCCATGTTGAAAATTTGGTGTCAAAAGTCCCCAAAAATGCCTGAGATATGCACCAAAGTTGAAAAAAACCCTATTTATGCCATTATATAGCTTACTGGCATTTCTTCAGTTCGCAGTTGGCTTTGAAGAGTGCAGACGTGTTCCTGGTCCACCGAAGATCGTCGCGCTGGACTCCGGAGGTAAGTATGGGGTGAGGGGGCTGTGGGGAGGAAGGGTGCACAGTGGGTGGGTGTTGGTAGTGGGAGAGGGCAGGGAGACCACGAGGGACCATTTCCTTTTTTACAAGGTCAAAAAAAAATGGAACATCGTGGGATGGTTTTAATTTTTTCAGGCACATTTGGCATGCTAGGGTGGGCTCCCAGCATGTCACCTGATTGTTTTGGGGTGGCTATAGCTGATGGGGGATTGGGCACCCCTGTTAGCACACAACAGATGGGGGAGGAGAGAGACATTATGCCGACGGGGAGTGGGCTACCCTGTCAGTTAAATAAACAGTGACAGGGACTGTAGCCGAAGGGGATTGGGCCCCCCCATCAGCAAAGGAAGACTGTTGGGGGAGCACATGATGCTGAGGGGGATTGGGCACCCCCTAGGTACACACTTGGGGAGTCATTATGCCACCAGAGGGTGGGCTCTCCCATTAGCAAATGAAGTGGGTCGGGGAATGTGACTGGGGGATGTAAAGGCTATGCCACTGCAATAAGAAACTTGCTTCTCTTTGCAGCGGATGTTTTCTTAGATGTGGTCGCCTCTTTACATTTTGCTGGTGTGGTGCCTGCATGCTGTCTTACTGGGGAATGAGGGACGCACCTACTGATGCATGCCCTGCATTCGCCCACAGTGACCAGACCTCCAGATCTGCTCCTAATGCAATATGTTAGCTGGCATGCAAGCATGAGCCAACATAAAAACTGTGAATTAACTGTTGAGGACCCCTTTTCTGGGTCCTCCCAAATTAACTGAAGCTAAAGGAGCATATCAAAGGCTCAGGAGTTTAATTCTGATCCAGGAAGGATGGAGGTCATACTTTATGGATGCAGTTCAATAGTGCAAATGGGAAGTCAAGGAGAAATCCTCCAGCTGCCAGGTGTACAAATACACCAGTGGGGGCCATGCATGTGCCAAGCTCTACCAAGAAAGACTATTCTAGTTACCTAGGGATTTCCAAGAAGGTTTGTCTGCCTGGAGAGCTGGCAATGAGGACAAGGTATGGTAAAAAATGATTTGTGTCAAAATGTCATGTGTACCATCTACCTCAATCAAATTTAGCATGCTGTGTTGCCTTCAATGGTGGGAGTAGCTCAGAAAGAAAAAGGAACTCTTGAGTTTGTTTTTAACAAACCCTACTGCTTGAATAGGAGACCTGGTATAGAAAATGGAATACCTGTTTTTTACGTGTTTATAGTGCCCCTGCACTTTTCTTCATACTTGTGGTCCCACAAAACCTAGAAGAACCCTGGCTGACCCACTCCTAATGATGGAGGGCCCCATAGTAAGTGACATCTGGGGGCTGGTTACATTTATACATATATTCAGGGCTCCACCAGCTTTAACAATGCATACTTTTGGGCACCAGTACCTAATGAATACTGGGTAAAGCCCCTCTGTCATCTTCTCCTTCTTCATGTTTAGGGATCATGCATTACTCTGGGCTCAGCACCTCTCAAGGGTTCAACGCTCCAATGATGCTCACCATAGGTCCAGCCCTTTATAGGAGAACAGCTGTGAAGTCATGCCTGCTGCAGCTATTATGAATCAGAGTTCTCTTTCTTCCATCCTCAGGCTCCATTCCCAAAAATTCCTTTAGCTGGTTGAATTATAGCACCTGCAAATGTGGATCACCCAGCCCACAGTTCCTTTAGTTATGGGATCCCACTCCTTAGCAACTTGTGAGGCTGGAAGTCTCAGCATGAGGCTGAGAGAGAGGACATGGTTATATTCCCTATCATGAAACAGCATGTTATGGCTCTGATGCTCCATCATGTTGTGGCATTGTCCTCAAGTTCTAAAAAAATACTACCTATAAATGAATTAGCCTGAAGGGTTGCCAGCATAAGGCTTGGATCCTTAGAAATTTCATCCATGTTTTTCTTCTCCTCCATGCTCAAGGTCAATAAATAAATGCCACCATGTGTTGGGCCTTGATAGTGGCTTCTGTATTCCTGGACTGTTGCTTTTTCTATGATAAATCTTATTTACCTCCAGCTTCATTCTATTTCTTCTTAGTGGAAAATATGTGATTGTTTGTTTATTTTTATTTATTTACGTCAAGAGTTTCAGTGGGAAAAACATACTGAGCTAACATGTCTCGGGGGGGCGGAGTGTGCAGTAATAAGTTAATATTAGTAATGTTGCAATTATAAAACAATAATAAATACAAAAAGTAAAAATTATGTTGTAGACATTTGAAAGGAAGCACAAAGCAAGTAGTGCAAAACATAACAAATCAACAGCATATCGATAGCATCAGTTCAGCAATGTGCAACTGGCAACAAAATGATGGACAGAAGTGAGACTGAAAGAACAACGGGGGACAAGTGAGAGGGAGAAGTAAATTGATAAACCAGGGCTGTATGGGGAAGACAGTATCATGGAGGGAGGAGCAGTAGAATTAGTCTAGGCTCAGGGGGCAATCTTAACATTGTTTTACTAGCCCAAACATTAGTGCAAATTGACCAGGGCTAGTGCAGCTAACACTCTACTTGCCCATCTTGACTAGTGCAGATTTTCATGGCTTTTAATGAAGTTAAAAAAGTCTCTACTTTAGCATTCTCTAGTCCTCACGCTAATCTTTCTCAATGTTCCAGATAACCAGGTGTGATTAACAGCTCATTAACAGCTGCAATTATCTGGCAGTTCAAGACAGGAATCCCACAAAACACTCAATGTGAGTCATTATCACTCCTCTGTTAAGACTTTCAGGTAGTGTCCAGGGTGTGAACAAGGGTAGAGTGCTGTTAAGTCACTAGGTTCCAGTTTTCTGAATGTGTCTATGTCTAACAATTTGTCCAATATTATTAAGACCAGTGCCCCTCAGTTCTCTACATTTTGAGTGTTTGTATCCAACATTTCAGCGACAAAATGCAACGAGGTATACAAGATCATCCCTGCAGGTGGCGGATTTTATCCTAGCCTCACCATAACTTCCCTCTCCAAAATCTCTTAACTGTTCTTTCCCTGGACACCATTGCAGACCAGACACTGAAGTGACCATCCATAGATCCAAAGATGCCATTACTGGCAAGTGTAGGTGGTCCCCAGCTCTTCTAAATGGACCATGCCAGCCATCACCATCCACACAGTTCCACCCTTATCCCACTCATCATGTCCTTTTAGCCTGAAAACAAAGCTTTGGATCATGTATGGTACAAAAATAAACCTTGATAAAACACATAATTTGAAACTTTGAAATAGGCACTCCTGGGTTGCATATACCATCCTATACAGAACTAGAAATAGTATAGTGTTATGCCTGTGTACTGTTTCCCCTGGGCTGATGAAGGACAATGTTAAAGAAAAATCTGTTATTGTTGGGGCAGAGCATATTAAAATCAATGCTTTTACAAATAAAAATGTCATAGTTTTCTATTTCCTAAGCCTCTTAGGCTTGTCTAGCCCCTACCCCAAAGAAATCTTAGATGTGCTCCTGGCTCACTTGAGTCTGTTCATAAAACTTTCAGAAGTGCAGGTTTCCAGTTAACTATAGGGTGGGGACCACGAGTGTCTTTTTTCCAATTGTGTAACCAGGAGTAGCACACTAAGCTGAAAGTTTGTTTACAGATGCAACCTGGGAGCACAGGGAAGTTAAGTAACTTGCTTAGGGTCACAGTATGCAAGTGGGGGCTGTGGGCTTCAAACCCAGGTCTCAAGATTTGCAACTCAGAGCCTTAAACCACTGTGCTATACTGCCTCCTGCCTTTTTCTCTGCCTGACTCTGTTCATTACCCTGTGGGTGGTGGTAACAGTGTGGTGAGGTGCACGAAGATGTCAGCTATTGTGTGCACAGAGCTAGGACTGCGACTGTTTGATTGAACATTTGTTGTTGTGATATCCTCTCTCTGTTTGGTGTGTGTGTGGGGGCGGGCAGAAAGAGGAACAGAGGAGGCCATGGTACAAAACAATGGGGGGGGGCTCACTGTCTGTGATGCATGGTATTGCAGTCTTTTTTTTCTGCTGGGGAGCTGGAAGCAATGTGGGAGCAGGATAAAAGTGCAATAATCAGCATATTTCTTGGCTTTGCTTGCATTGTTTCCTGTATAAGTGATCAAAATTTACCATTATAATTAAGAGCTAGTGCAACCATCTGTGGGCTAGTGCAGTTTTGAATCAACTTGCCCTGTCGGCTAGTGCAAAAAAAGGTTAAGGTTGACCCCTGCCTAGGACCAGCTGCATCTGCAAGAGTCAGTAATGAAGTCACTTAGGGAATGCATGTTCCAACCAACTATTCAATGCCTTTAACGCTGCGTTTTTGTGAATCTTTTCTAATGTACCTTTAGTCTAAGGGGCCGTGTTTCTAGTGGTGGGTGAAACCGTTCAAATCTGTTTTGTACTTTTGTGCCCAAAAATGTGCCCCTTTCATGAATTTTGGTGCAGTTTCATGGAATGGCTATATTACTTTTAAAGAGCACCTTTCCTACTCATTCCTACCTCATGCATAAAATCTGAGTGCATTATGTTTCCATGTGTGGTCCGTTTTTCAAGTGAAGCAATTCATTTTTCATAATCAGTAAATGCAAAATGACATTTCCTGGCTTTTTACTGCAACTCACAGCGCTGCTAGCGTCCCGCTCTGCAAAGTGCTCATGTTGTCATTATATGGAGCTCTCTGCAGCTTCCCCACCTGTGTGGCTGTATCGTATTCTACAAAGTACTTCTGCATACTGATGTCACTCTGGATTTCATTACAAGCTGTCTTTTTTAATAACATTAATAACCCCCAAAAGACTGCATGGTGCTGCATCTGTTACATACATTATTTAAGTTACATGGTGTCTGATTAACACAACCCCTACCATTGACTGGATGGAAAATCAAAGTTATCATTTAAATGACAGTCATAAGCACACTTATGCCCTACGCCATGCATGCTGGCTGCTCCTGGATTCGGACTGCTCGGGGAGGAAGGACAGCCATCCATCCAGAACCTTGTTATGGAGGGAAGACTGTAGTGGGCAGCTGCAGGGTAAAATGTTAGCAAGGGGCCTGGTTGGCAGCCTTATGGAAAGTGTTTTGTTATACCTATCTTCCCTGGTAGTCTAGTGGACCCTCCCTATCCCTGATGTCCCTGAAGCAGTTATATCTCTTCCCGGGTAGTCTAGCAGATCCCCCCAATCCTCAACATCCCCCTGAAGTAGTAATATCTGTTCCTTGGTAGTATAGCAGACCCCTGATCCTTGAAGTCCCCCCAAAGTAGTTATATCTGTTCCCTGGTTGTCTAGTGGACCCCCCAGGTAGTGTTCCACCACTCTGATCCCCTGTGCCATACCTGAGCCGAAGACCAGCACAGCACAGCCTTGCTCTCTCCACCATGGCTGTCTACTGACTCAGCTCTCAGTGAATGTGTACTGTATACGGTATGTGCTCATTGAATAACAGCTCACTCTGAGTTATAAATTAATGTCCCTGAGCACATACTGTATACAGTAAGCACTCAGTGACAGCTCAGTCAGTGGCCAACCATGGTGGACAGAGGAGGGCTGTGCTAGTCACCAGCTCGAGCATAGAACAGAGGGAGTGGGGTGGTGGGCACACGTATGGGGGTGGTGTCCACTAGACAACCAATTAAGAGATATAACTACTTCTGGGGGACATCTGGGATCGGGAGGGGGCTAACTACCAGGGAAGAGATATAACTATTTGGGGACATCCAGGATTTGGGGTCTACTAAATTACCAGATAAGAGATATAACTACTTCAGAGGATATCAGGGATGGGGGGTCCTAGACTGCCAGGAAGAGATATACTACTTTGAGGACATCAAGGATCGGGGGGTCCACTGGACAAACAGGGAAGAGATAAAACTACTTTAGGGAAATTGGGGATCGGGGGGGGGGAGTCTGCTAGACTACTAAGGAAGATAGGAATAACAAAACACTTTCCATAAGACTGCCAACCAGCCCCCTTTCTATCATCTTACCCTGCAGCTGTATACTGTAGTTCTTCCCTCTTTAACAGGGGCCTGGATGGATAGCCGTCCTCCCCCCAACCTCTCCGAATCCAGGAGCAGCTGGCATCCATGCGTGAGTGTGCTTATGACTGTCATTTAGATGGCAACTTTAACTTTCTGTCCAATCAACAGGGGAAGGGGAGGTTGTGGAAATCGGGCTCCATGTAACTTAAATAATGTATGTAACAGATGCAGCACCCCATAGTCTTTTTGGGGCAATTCACGTTATTAAAAAACTTGTAATGAAATCCAGAGTGATGTCACTATGCAGCAGTACTTTGCAGAACACAATACAGCCACACAGGTGGGGAAGCTGTAGAGCGCTCCATATAATGATGTCACTAGAGCACTCCCACCCAATGTAAACACATAGAAAGTTTGCTGGTGAATACATTTGTTTTATTAAATAATGCACATTCGTATTCAATTTATGCAAATTACATGGTGTTAGAGGTCACATAACTCATCTGCATGTTAACTTTTGGAAGGCTGTAGCCTGTAGCTCAAATGGGTGGTGCAACTGGCCACCCCTCCATTCAGCCCATTTAAAGGCTGCTCTCCTCACTGCACACACAAGCCTTTTTTCCTTGCAGCTGGAAGCTCTGTTTGTCTTTTTTGTCTCCTAAGGCCTGCTGGGGCTTTGTCCCCTCCATGTGCTTGCTTGGACTCTGCTTGGTTTGTGCTGGACTTCTGTTTTTCTGCTCCCCTGCTTTTGGTTTGTATTGCTGGCCTCTGGCAGCTCCGTGCTTCCATGTGTGCTGCTTTCCTTCCTGCTCCTGTCCTTGTGTTTACGTCATTTGTTTCTTTTGGGCTTTCTAGTTTTCTAGCACCCTGTGTATACATTGTTAATTGTGCTTCAGGTTACACACTTTGTTTCCTTGCCTCAAGCTGCCCTGTGCTTGTATCCCCAGGCTCCATTTCTCACCTGATATTATGGGCCTCTGTCCACTGCTTGGTTCTCTGTATGCTTTTGCACATCCTGCTTTTCTCCCTAACAGTCCTCAGTTCATGCAACTGTTATTATCTGTTTCAGCTCACACTGCAGTCTGCTCCCTTGCTCCACTTAAAGGACAAGTAAAACAAGCCGTTTTTTGTTCCACATTATTTTTTATAATAAACATTATATTTGGATGTGTTATTGTGTATTATCAGTGTTCTGACTGTTTTTTTCTCATTAAAATGTGTTGTTTTTTCAAAAAACGTACTTTTTAGTGAAGCGATGTGGACTTCCATATTTCAGCACTTACCTCATTGAACTGCATGAGTAGCGTGCCAGCACAGGTCAGTATGATGTATTTGGAGTGACTAGCTGTGTACATGCCTATCAGTGTGGTCGAGAGATCTTTGTGTTTTGTCATCGCTGTAACCAGTCAGAGTTAAAATAATGGCTGAGTTAATGAATTTAGTAGACTTCAGATCGGGGATGATTTTCTCCACCTTGCTGAACGTTACATGTTTAAGCCGATTCGTGTTCAGCCTGTTGCTGCAGCAAACCCCGAGTCTGAGAGTCCAGATAGTGAGGGTGAAGGGGATTCTGAAAGAGCCGTCACTGAACGTCGTGGAGCTGATGTGGCAAACTGGTAGGTGACCTCTCTCTCTCTCTGTGTTACAATACATGCCCTGTAAGTTTACTTTTTTGGTGCATCATTGATTGACCAATCCAAGCGCCCCCCCCACAAAAAAAGAACGACAGAGGTCCCTCCATAAATGGCACACTACTCATTTTACTGGCAGTCACTGAAGCCCTCCGATGTGTGTCACTTGCTGCAAGTGCACATTTTAAATAAATTGTCAATGTCTGTAACAGTACAGAGAAACTTGATAATGCTGTGTATCCTTGGGGTTTCATTTTTAAAGTTGTGCACCATGGCTCCTTGCCCAGATGCTCCCATCAGGCAAACAACTTCCTACTCCCAAAAAACTAACTTTTTCTTCATCCTGGGTCCTGGGAATCAACTAGACTGTGGGTCTTGACATTATCAGTACCATCATAGTTGAAGCTGCAATTGCTTTCTTGTTATGAGATTTTTTCAGCTTTCATTCTGTTCCTCCCAGAATCTCCTTACCCAATGCAGGTGTCCTGTGGCACTGTCAATAGATAGCCCCAAACTCCCAGTTCCACCAAAGGGGTCTGTGTAGAGGCAGACCACAGTGTCACCCACCATCTCCCAGATTAAGGCAATGAGGTCAGAATGGCTGTAGTCTTCCTGTGGCTGGGACAGCAGGCAAGTGGCGGCCTACATGGTGCATGCCAAAGTCAGTTGTCAGTGAGTTCCTGGAGATGTACACATATTATGTTGTTTGTGCCTTTGGGCCAAGGGGCCAACCTGTTATATATGTTTCATGAATATATTGTCATCTGTGTAATGTGAGTTTAACAGGAGCAGATAGAAGAGCAAAAAAGAAAAACCATGAGTTTATAAAATGTATAAATAATAATACATAGTGGGCTGGATATTCAGACTTGGCAAGGCCGTACTGTACTAGGCAGGCAGAAATTTGTCAATGAAGTCATTCACATGTGTGCCTGTCTAGTACAGGATTTTCTGCAAGCCCATTGCTCAGCATGGTGGACCAATATGCTTACAGCTCATAGTGTAAGCTGTCACTCAGTTGGCTGCGGGGCAGTATGCAGGTGGGTTGCAGACGCACACCTCTGACAGGGCTGGTGGAAGCTGGGGGGGGGGCTGGGGAGTCCTGTGTGAGTGGAGGGGTGGTGGTTAACACTTGACCACCTAGGATATGTCATTCACTAATTGATCAGCAATTGTGGATTCACGCTGGGAGGGGGTAACCACTGGACCACCAGGAATAGTTATCTACTATATGTAATCAATAAGACATGACTGGGTATGGGTAGTACTGAGATGTCCACACACCCAGAGGCATAGTATTGCACAAGACAGCAAGGTTTCAATCCCACAGACCACACTTGCATAATGTGTGACCCTCAGCAACTCAATTAAGCTCACTGTGTTCCCAGTAAGCACCTGTAACCAACCTCTCAGCTTACTGTTCCAGTCCTGTTAAAAAAAAAAAAAAAAGCTTATCATCTTCTTTTTTGTATTGCAGGTGCCAATGTCAGAAATGCTCCACCATGGACACTGAGCATGAGTGTGTCTGCTGCAGAGAGATACCTAAGATTGTAGAAAACTGTCTCCAAGAGTCCGAATGCATCACTGATCAGCGCACCTTTATTCTGAATTGCCTTACTCGAGAAGTAATCATTGTGTCATACTATGAATACTTGGAAAGTAATGACCCCTTCGATGATGACACTCCACTGAATGAGTAAATACTCTTACATTTATAACAACTTAACATCAGTATTCTTCAGTGTACTTCAGTTTGATTTCCATGACAGAAAATACTGTACTCATGGGGCCAGATCTTCAGACTACGCCAGGCAATGGAGCAAATGGAGTCACAGTGCAAGCGAGATGCACCAGGGCCAGAACAGGGAGATATTCAAAGGTGATGTGACATGGTGCATCTCCTTTGAATACAACACAGAATGTGCATGTCATGCATACAATGCACTGGCACAGTCCCCAGACAGGGAGCAATGGGAATGCTTCAGCAGTGCACATGTCCTGAGAGATTCAGACTTGTACATGCAAGTGCTGCCAAAATGTACAGTATGCAATGTGAAAATGGGGTCATTTGCATGTCATTATGGCCATATTTGCATGAGCTGTGCAGGACAGCACGGTGAAATGTGCCTGGGGCCATGCACAGAATGATGTATGGACTGAGGGGGTCCTGGGGCACTACCCGCCCCCTAACAGCAATCACGGTCGCCATATTCTTGGTTGTCCAGTGGATCCCCTTTCCTCACCCAAATCCCTAATTGCCGGTGTAGTAATATGCTACACATCCCTGGTGGTCCACTGGTACCCTCCATCCCGTACACAGTCATGTGTAAAATGAAATCAAACACATGACATGGCAGTCTCATGGTAACCCCTCCCTCTCAAACCCAGTCACTGATACTAGTGATGAAAAGAAAATCTATGATGGTCTAGTGTTAACCCCCTCCATCCCCATAGCCTCGATCATGTTTAATAGTATATAAATAGAATGCCCTTGTAGTGTACTGGTGCACACCCTCCATCCCTGTATCTACATTGCGGTCAAAATGAGTACAATCCAGCCCTGTTGATCTACTGTTCCCCCCACCCCACCCGATTTAGCGATTGCAATGGAATGAAAAGAAATCCCCTTCCTTGGTAGGCTATGGGTCCAGACACCTCATGCAGGTAAATGTTGAGCAAAGGTGAAAAGTATGTTAGGAAGAGTAGAAGCTAGGTGGCCTTCTAGTACACTGAGTTGGGTGAAGTACAACTTGAAAATAGGAATTTTGGAGTGGAAAATGAGGGAGAGTGGATAGAAATGATATTGAGCAACCAAAAGGTGGATAAATGTACTTATGAAGTTGCAGTCTACTAAGGTGAACAGAGGAATGACAACTTCCTGTTTTCAGATGTTGATGCCTCTCCCTATTCATCCCAGTATACCCCCAGCCCTCCCTACAGCATTCTCACATTGCTTGCCTACCTTTAGGACATGTGATATAATTACTTCCAGATCTCTTTTGATTTCATTGTTGTTATTATGTCACCCCCCACTGTGTAGTCTTTCTCTGAGTTCTTGTTTCCCAGATGCATTACCTTGCATTTATTTGCATTGAATCTGAGCTGTCATATATTTGACCATTACTCCAACATTGCCAAGTCCCTTTTCATCCTTTCCACCACACCTTGTGTATGAACCCTGTTGCACCGCTTTGTGTCATCTGCAAAGAGACATACTTTTCCTTCAAGGGGCTCTCCAATGTCACTTGTAAAGAACCCTGCGGTACTCCGCTACTTACACTCCTGTTACCCCTACCACCCCATAAGTCACCCACATCCACATACACGTAGGTGTCATTAGCAAACAAAGTGAACTTGCTTTTCATGCCTATTTGCTATGTCTGATGTGAAGATACCAAAACAATACCATCGACAATACACGCATGGCTGAGTGTTGGCGAGTCACTTGCTCTCCTCTGTGTAACACCATCATGGTATGTCAGCTCATTGTGCATCCTTGACTGAGGATCCAGTCATTGTTTATTTAAGCAATAAGACATGACAGGGTGTGGGTTATTGGGGGATTTACCCACGCCTTGTGTGGTGTGTCACAAGGTGCAGCTGAGTGACTTAACTACATAAGAAGTGGTTAAATCCACCATTATAAATTTATACAATGGAGTTTGAAAATCCTGTAAATTCATTGGTCAAAACACATCACATGACCGTGGTATATCCTGCAATAACCCACGGCTGAGAAATGTCATTTATGAAAAACATACTTAAATGCATTTTAAATGCATTTTACACATGGGTCCATTGTATAATCCACAATAACACACTCCAGGGTGTGGGTTATTGATGGATTAACCCACTTCTTCTGTGATTAAGTCACTCAGCTGCACCTCATGACACACCACACAAGGTGTGGGTAAATCCCCCAATAACTCACACCCTGTCGTGCCGTATTGCTTAAATATACCACTATCATGTGATGTGTTTTGACCAATGAGGTGACAGGATTTTCATGCCACATTGTATAATTGGGGATTTACCCACTTCTGTGGTTAAGTCACTCGGCTGTGCCTCGTGCCACACCACACATGGCTTGGTTAAACTTACAATAAGACACACACTCTGTTGTACCTTATAGCTTAATCCTTTTTTTTTGCTCCTCACCTGCTCCCGTACATGCCACTACTTTGTAGCTCATAGGCCACCCTCCTGCGACTGTACCACCTAGCCCCCATCTCACATTTCAGCCAACACCCCTGTGTAACCTGGAGTAACCCTTCACCAGATGTGTCCCTGTCCTCCAAGAGGGGAAGTACCAGTTGGGTGGACAGCATGGCATGACACAGAGGTGTAGGCCACCCCTTGATGCACACCACGGCTGCCAGTCAATGAATCCCATCGCGCTCCCATTCTCCCTGGCTGTGTCATGAATCAGTAGGCCCCATGTTGCATCTCTACCCTCTTACCATGAGAAGGCAACCAGTCTTTCGATGCTGTAGCCTTCATCCCATGGCCGGGTCTTCAGCACCCTGGTCTGTTCCAGAATCCAACTTGCCAGCATCAGAAACATAAATCCCAGCATTGCGCAGACGTGCCTGTCCGATACTGTTATTAATATCGTACTTTTTACAAATGTTATAAAACAAATACTGCAAATGTCATTAAATTACTGCTCTCCATTAATGTTAATATTCTCATTTGCAGATCTTTCAGACATGTTGCATACCGCCAGTTCGTTCGTCTCATTTGGCATAAACTTGGATGTTACAACAGGAAAATACTACCAGCGTGTGTAGTAACGTCAATATGAGAAGCAATCCCATCAGAACAATATAAAGGATTCATGTATGCATATGAAGAGGATAGCCAAGTTGCATAACTGTTTTGGAACTGCAGTATTGTCTGGTTTTGTTTTCAGTTCAATTGTCGGTAGTCAACTCACTGTGAATGTTTCCTGTTTAACTCTGCTGACTCACAATTACTTGCATGAGCAGAATTACATATGTATATCAATTCGAGTCCAAATGCGAGTTATTTGGCATAGCAGTTGTATGACTTGTACCTCAGAGTCAGACTCGTTATATTCCTTACCAGATGTAAGATGCCTTGTTTCGGCAGACTCATAGTGTTTCATTAAGTTGTGTAATAGGTTATTTTTTTTCTATAGTGTAGCCACCCCATGGTTTGACAAATCAGGTACAGATGTTGCCAGCTCATAATACAGAAAAAAAAAGACTGTTTTATGTATAATACTGAATCCTATTACCTTGAATATTGCTTTATTCTAAAGGTGAACATGCGATGGGGTGACATGTTCTGCAACTGTTGATATTAACTTACAATTCAACACACACACAGAAGCAAAGAAAGTGACAGTGTGTGTATATCCCCAGATGTAACACGTTTACACAAAAGGGACAGCCTTGATAATTGCATACCAGCATACATGCACATGACTGCATGAATTAGGTTACTATCACTTATAAAGGCACTCATCAGAAAAGTGTCAGTACAAGCCAGTGAATGCAGATTCTTTGAACAGTAAAGTGACGCATGCACAGGCTTATATGTGGTTTGCTGATGACTGCCATATGTAAGCGTTAGTAACATAACTCATCCAGTCATGAAAACGTATGCAGTTATGTGTTGATCACACTGTCCCTTTCATCTAAACATGTTATATGTAAGCAGTAACCCACCCTGGAGTAGGTTATTGCTTACATATACACACAGTCTCACTTTCTTTGTTTCTATGTGTGTTCAATGGTAACTTTTTTTTCAAATCCTTTTTATCACCCTACTTCCCTTGAACTGTCAGGTTGCCCTGGCTCACTGAGCTACTCTACCACCCACTGTGGTCTCTCCTCAACTATTTCAATGCCCCTCAAGACGCTAAGCAAACAACCCAACTGTGAGTACCTAGGCATAGTGCCACCCAACCACTGCTGGTGCTCTATCTTTGAATCGAGATTGCCCCGCAGTCACCTAGTGGTCCACCCAACCACCCGCCTTAACCATGTTCTCCCGACAGTTATTGGCTTCAGGATTCCCGCTCTCCTGACTCTTTGAAGAGAGACCAGAAATCACCACGGGTGAATTCCTGATAGATGGCCAACATTGGGCGTGCTGTCCTGTGCCACTGGACTTTCTATCGCCTCCATGAAGGTAGGGTATTTTCTTGTCTTACCACCAAAACCCCACCCCCAGTAATTCTGACATGCAATTACACCTTACAGCATCTTCTGCAGCTCCACCACAGTACTTAGAGCCCAGACATGCCCACACACTTCCAGCTACCACCGTGGGTTGCTGTTGCACTGTGCTGGTCCTGGATTCCTCCACAGAGAGAGGACAGCAGTTTGCCGATGTTCAATCCTCTCTCTCACCTGGCAACTACTGACACCCAGAGCTTATTCTGTAACCCAGGTCGGTGTCATGGGGTGAAATGTAACATCCAGCACGTCAACCCTCTGCAACAATGGGTTGGCTATTTCAATAGTATTTTGTTTCTTGTCACATGTCTGACAATATTAAATTTGAATGTTATTTATAAGAATTTCTCATAATGAATCAGTTGAAATCACATGAATGATGCTTACAGTTGCATATTATAACATTATAATTTGCAAATTGATTTTTTAACTGTTACTGTATTTGTTTTTACAAACTTCAAGGTTAACATTTTGTTATGAAGCACTCAACCATGACAAACCAGATGTATCACACTTGTTTGCTTTCTCCATGAATACAGACATAACATTTCTGGTTCCGTGAAATGACGATAACATAGTAATGATTTTAACAATGAAAACAATCATAGAAATGTGAAGTAATGTACAATTTTAAAATAAATTACTTTTATTGAATGACCGTATCATTACTCTACTTTCACAAACTGTTAAATTCTGTTTTATAGCAGTTCTCATCAGTAAAAGTTGTTTTAATGCCTGAAGCACTGTGGTTCCACTTGGATAGGGGCAGGGAAATGTTACATATTAATACCACAATCTTGGATTTCAGAAGGATGGAATACAGATAGATTGGTGAGATCCTATGGGACCATCTGGTGGGCATCACAGCATATATGGGGGTGGACTAAAGGTGTATGAAGGGTGTGGAGTGGGTGGACGATAATGGGAGGAGGGAAGCAGAGATAGAACATTAATACTTCGGTTCGGTCTTCAGCAGGGAGAATGATGAACAACTGCCTTCATGACTGAAAAGAGTAGCAGGGGGATGCACATATGTAGTGATACATGAAGATACACTGAGGGAGGGGCTGCTGTCAGTGAAAGTGGAGAAATCATCATGCCCGTACAAACTACATCCAAGATCATGAAAATCTGGGGAGGTGGTCGTGGATCTGGCAGCTTTGCTTCAATAACAAGAAATGCAAACTTATGCATATTGGACACAACAACACCAGGACACAGTATTACTGGAATTCGAACATAACACAATCATCATAAACAACACTGCTTTCCTGTACTCATACCAACTTACATACATGTAACTTAGATATGTGAACTCTTAGAGACCAGTAGCAAAGATCACGTAATTCAGATGTGATATAATAAGTTCATCAGTTTCTACCCATTTCATATTTGGAAACTGTATAATTGCAACGGGAGACATTGAACACCGTAATACATGAAGACCTTAACATTGGTAACCATCACTTACTGGGTTTGACATAATACACCAAGATCTGCAACAGAGTACATGAACCAGATGGGGTGGGCAGAATGAGAAGAGATCTGGATAAACTAGCAAAATGGTCGGAAGATTGGCAACTGGGATTTAACGCAAAGAAGTGCAAGATCATGCACACGAGGAAGAGAAACCCTGAAGCCACCTATAGGCTGGGAGTGGAATTGCTGGCAGTCACAAGGGAATACATAGACTCAGGCGTCATCATCACCAATTACCTGAAATCATCCAAGCAGACCACTAAAGCCGTAGGTAAGGCTACAGGGATGTTGGAGTGTATTAGTAGGGGTATCACAAGTTGTAAGAGGGAGGTAATAATCCCTCTTTACAATACACTGGTTAGGCCCCATCTGGAGTACTATATGCAGTACTGGAGGCCACACCTTCACAAGGACATTAACCAAATTGAGGAAGTCCAGAGAAGGGCAACCAAAATGGTGCAGGGATTTCATCAGAAAACATATGAGGACAAATCAGCTAAGCTCAATATGTATACCCTACAGCAAAGGAGGGAGACAGGTGATATGATCGAAACATTCAAACACCTTAGGGGCATTAACAAGGTGAAAGAGTGTAACATGTTTCAGTATAAGAAAAAGGTGGTGAATGTATGGAATGGCCTACCTCAGGAAGTGGTGAATATGAATACAGTGCAGGGCTTCAAACAGACATGGAATCGGCATAAGGGAGCATTACAGATGAGTATGAATAGATAGGCCATTGACAGAGCAAAGGCCAATGGCACATTCATAAGGCAGAAAAATAAATGGGCAGACTGGATGGGCCTTGCAGTCCTTATCTACCACCAACTTCTATGTTTCTATGTTAATAGTATTATGCACTCATTCATAATGATATTTTTCTTAGCGAATGTCATGATGTCACTTATGTTGGAAACATGACCAATGCTTTGCCACTAGATCCTGCTTATTGGGATGGTGGTATGAAGACCATATGGAAGGAGGTCTTTCAGAGCAGCGCAGTGCCATAGCAGCCTTGTAAGATGGGAATTCCTTGTGTATTTTTTGACTTCCATCTTAATTTCATGAACGTATTCTGTCAATTTTTAAAATGGAAAGAAAAACAATATGAATAACTGGTGTAACAAAAGAGTACTGGACACAGGTTATGTTTAACAGTTTATATTGTCATGTATTGTTTATGCTTCCAGATGATGGATGCCCCTTGAACAATTATGAAAGTGTCTGACAAATGGAGCTTTCTGATTAGCTGTAAACATTCGAACAGCGTTACGTTAATCTTCTATTAACATACATATAGAGCTTAATCATATGCTGAAGTAGGATTAACAGTATTTAAATAAACATTTTTATTGTAATAGCAACAAGGCACTCCCATGGGTTATGGTACTGGTCAATTGATCACCATCTAGGGGCATGTGACACTGAGCTATGTATACCTCGTGCTACATTATACCCCTAGAAGGTGAATAACATACCATTAACATAACCCCTGGGCATGCCTTATTGCTTAATTATGGTATGGTTCTGTTTTCTCTGTCCCTTGCTTGGCATATGCCCTCTGACATGTATATATATTTAGAAATACTCTTTCTTTTGTCTATCTCGCCAGTGTCTTTTCGCTCCTTATTTTTCTCTGTTTATTCTTTTCTGGCTAAGGACCGTGCTGTGCCTAACATTTAACAGTAGTGCAGAACTGTTCGATTCCATGGTAAACAATCACACAATGTATTCAGTGTCAATAAATAAAGATAAGTGACAAGAGAAAAAATTATCTGATACACTATTTTACAATATTGGAAAACACTGTATTATATATTTTTCAGAGTTTGAAAAGCTGCAGAATGTCCCTTTTCACTAGCTTACCTACTGTGGAGGACCATTACATATAAGAAATAAGACGTGGCTGTGTGTTGCTAGCACTGAGATGCCCACCCACCCAGAGTCTGAAGGCACTCGACATGCAGTCTCATGCCTAAGTACGCCTCAGGGTGTGCGGGTATCTCAGCACTAGCAACACACAGCCATGTCTTATTGCTTACTCAACTTTCTAGAGGAGATTTCCCTCGACTTACAGACCATCATGTTGTTGGTTTTTGCTGTTGCTTTCCTTCATTGAGCTGATTTGGTAAATGATCATCAATATAAATTACACCATGTCCCTTTTTGTCCTATATGTGAGGCAGCTTTCCCTTGGCTGCCATACAATGGAGGGTGGATGGCAGTTTGGGGAGGGGGGGTATTTTCATGGGGATAGGCAGGGGTGGTGTGGAATGGGCCAAGCTGGTACTCGGACTGCGTGTGTGCCACCACTTGCAAGCATTTATGTGTGTGCTCTGGTTACTGGGGCACTCGGGTATACAAACTGGGATAAAAGCACGCCAGTAAGGAAATACTACTCTCCATGCAGGGGGCTTTCATCAGGCAACGATTCAATAATGTTTACATGACTTTCTCACAAAGACACTGTATGCAAATTGGTAGTTGTGAGAATCAAACCTAGGTCTTATGGCAGTACCCATATCATCCAGGAAAAAGGGGATATGACTGAATATGTAACATAGGTATGGTCACCACATGACATCATAATTTATGTACCATAAGTTGATGAAGTCTTAATTGGCTTGACAACGGCCTCGTCCCCTTTTTTTGCTTTTGGGAAACAGACTCGAAACCGTTGCTCCCCTGATTTGGTCATTGCTTGTTCTCATGTGGCATTCTCATTAAAATGAAGGGCGTCCATGAAATGTCTGTAATGGATACTAACTGATATGTTAGTAACATAGATGATAATGCATAGTCTGCAATCCATAACAAGTGTATTTTTCATCGTGGGGTTGCTGTGGCAACAGTTTGAACATGGAGATCTCACTTCGAGAGTATCGTAGCCATGGCAGCCTCGAGACAAAGATATACGCTTGCCATTCATTGTACGCCATACAGTATCTTTTATAGTGTAGTTATGCCACTGTACATACGTACCTGGTGCAACATTACAGCTACGCTGACAATGGTAGTACAGCATAACAACACTATTGCAGTTGAGTGCAAAGAGAAAGAGGTCAATGGGAATCAGATCCCAGAGGGGGAACAACACAGTGGTAGTGCATAGAGATTGTCAACAGCTATTCCACATACTATATGGAGCTGCACCTGTAATCATGCTGCCTTTCTTTGTGAAACATTCTAAAAATAAAGAACAAAGAAAAAAACATAATGGTGATTGACATCTGTTATATACTAACCTCTCTTGCATGCCCGGGTAGAAAAAGTGGCTAAATTTGGGCTCAAAATGACAGACAAGGCTGTGGAATACCTCGAGAGCATATGTCTGGTACAGTGGTGACACCTGGTGAATTTCTTTTAGTAGGAAGGGACTTGTTACCACCTCTGTGAACAGCTTATGTGCCTTGCTACTTGTGAGTGATGACAACATAATATACACCCATGATGATCACATCATGTTATCAATTAGTAACATGAATATTTTTTTCCTTTTTTGGTAGTCATTATAAATTGCAATTCATTTTTCAGTTTTTAGTACCTTTTTTAAGCCAGTCCTTATCAATGTTGACCATAGGGCCATGCAAACACTCTGTGAATATTTTACTGTGACCCTGGTGCACATCAGCAACATGGTTCACTACGCTGACCCACTTCGCAACTGTTACATCGGCATTGTCAGTGCTGGTGTGAGCAACCCAAAACACATGATTACTCACGGACTTACTCCACTTTTGGGCAAGTTCACAATCTTTTTTCTTGGAAATCATGTCTAATTTCATAGAAACTCCTTTGGATAAGATAGAAATTGGTGACTCACTTAACACACTATCAGCCAGTGTAAAAATAATAACAGTTATCTATAGATACCAATCTAATAATTCCTTCATGCTGAATTGATATACCTTACTACTGATGTACTGCTGGACACAGGACTGATTATTGTACATTATACAATGGTGTGTGAAAATCCTGTAACTTGATTGGTCAAAACATGTTACGTGACTATGGGTAAATCCTGCATAACCCACGGCTGAGCAACAGCATTTATAAACAAGCATTTGTCAATGCCGAACGTTCACCTGCAGGTATTTGCAGTGGTGTTTGGCACGTATGGTGCTTTACCCTAATGCCCTGTACGATTGCTGGTATTTGCACAATAAAATTTCAGCATGACCTTTTTGTTACCCCTATTGTGCGCGCTACATAGGCGGAAACAGGTTTTGGGCAGGATGTGAAAAATGACAGCTGTACTGCTCATAAGGAAGTATGGTAAAATGGCAATGTTGAAAATCTGGGTAGATATTGAAAATTAGCAAACCCTCTGAGGCGTGCTTGGGAACTGTGCAATGCAAGCTGCTAAAACAGTCTTGTTAGGAATTTTTCACCAAATTTTCAACATTGGCATTTAAAACCTCTGCTAATGAACAGTGTCACTGTGATTTTCTTACTGTGTCCCATACATTGATTTCGCACACCGACTGCGCCATTGTGCACTACATGGGCGGAAACATTTTGGGCAGGATGTGAAAAATGACAGCTGTACTGCTCATAAGGAGGTGTGGTAAAATGGCAATGTTGAAAATCTGGAGTGAAAATATTGAAAATTCGCAAACTTATGAGCGTGCGTAGGAACTGCACAACGCATGCTCGTAAAACAGTTATTTTTAGGAATTTGTTCACCAAATTTTCAACATAGCCATTTTAAGATCTCTGCTCATGAACAGTGACACTGTGATTTTCTTAATGTGTCCCATACACTGAGTTTGCACAGCGACTGTGCCATTGTGTGCTACATGGGCGGAAACACGTTTTGGGCAAGATGTGAAAAATGACAGCTGCACTGCTCATAAGGAGGTGTGGTAAAATGACAATGTTGAAAATGTGGAGTGAAAATATTGAAAATTCGCAAACTTATGAGCATGCATAGGAACTGTGCAATGAACACTCGTAAAACAGTCATTTTTAGGAATTTTGTCACCAAATTTTCAACACAGCCATTTTAAGACCTCTGCTCATGATCAGTATCACTGTGATTTCCTTAATGTGTCCCATACATTGAGTTCGCACCGACTGCTCCATTGTGCACTACATGGGCAGAAACATGTTTTACGAACACACGAACATACGAAATTTGCCAGCAGATAAAGGCCTAGAGGTCTATCAAGTCTGCTTTCGAATGTGCAGCTAGCACCCTTATTCTGCAGCTGCCCCTCCCTTCCACCCTTCCCCTTCATTAACCTCCCCTTGTCCTGTCCCATCCCCTTTTGAAGCAGTCCACTGTTCGACTGCATACCACTTCTGCAGGTAATGCATTCCACCCAGCCACCACCCTCTCTGTAAAAAAGTGTCTCCTCATCTCCCTCCTGAACCTTCCTCCCTCCAGTCTCATATCATGGCCTCTGGTGGCCCTCCCCTCCCTTACTTTGAACAGCCCCTCTGTACCCGTCTTGTTTATTCCTTTCATGTATTTAAAGGTTTCAATCATGTCACCCATTTCCCTCCTCTCCTCCAGTGAGTACATGTTCAACTCCTTCAACCTCCTCTCGTATGATAAGTCCCCCAGCCCCCTGATCATCTTTGTCGCCCTGCGCTGTACCCCTTCCAGTAACTTAATGTCCATCTTCAGATACGGGCGCCAGTACTGCACGCAGTACTCCAGATGTGGTCCAACTAATGACCTATACAGTGACAGAATCACCTCCTCCCTCCTCGAGGATATACACCTTGCAATACAACCCAACATTTTATTGGCCTTTGCAGCTGCCTTCCTACATTGTGCTGAGTTGTTCATTGACCCTGTAATGAGCACACCCAGATCCTTCTCTTCCTCTGTCTGGGCTAGCTGCACTCCCCCCAGCTGGTAACTCCTCCTTGGGTTCTTCATCCCAAAATGCAGCACCTTGCACTTTTTGGCATTAAACCCCAGTTGCCAGGTGTCTGACCAGAGTTTCAAGCTTTGCCAGATCATCCTGCAACCCTGCCGTCCCCTAGGTCATCCACCACCGCCTACCTTGGTATCATCAGCAAACAGACTGATCTTGCTCTTGATGTCCCATGATATGTCTGCAATGAATATCCCAAACAACACTGGTCCCAACACGAGCCCTGTGGAACACCGCTTGTCACTGCCCTTGGGTGTGAGCTCCCACCACCACCACCCTCTGTTGCCTTCCCTGAAGCCAGTTCCTACCCAGCTCACCAGCTTTGCACCCGCCCTGTGCCTACTAACTTCCTTCCCAGCCTTCCATGCGGCGCAGAGTCGAATGCCTTACTGAAGTCCAGATACAGGACATCCACTGCATGGCCCCTGTCCAGTTGCCTAGTTACCCAGTCATAGAACTCGACCAGGTTAGTTTGGCAGGATCTGCCTCATATGAAGACATGCTGTCTGCTGTCCTGTAGTCCTTTTGCCTCTAGGAGGACCACCAGCCTCTCCTTCAGGATAATCTCCATTAGCTTACCCACGATGGATGTGAGGCTCACTGGTCTGTAGTTTCCCAGTTCATCCTTGGGGTCACTCTTGTGGAAGGGCACCACATGAGCCATCCTCCAGCCCTGAGGTACACACCCTGAAGTTAGTGAGGCATTAAATAGGTCTGCCAAAGGTCCTGCAAGGATCTCTGCCAGCTCCTTCAGTACCCTGGGGTGGATGCCATCTGGGCCTGGCGCCTTGTCCACCCTCAGTGCCTTCAAACCCTCTCGAACTCTGCCCTCCATGATTTCCCCATCTGTCACCAATTCCCCCCCCCCCCGCTTCTGTCATTTCTCCCACCTGGGGTGTCACCCCCTCTTCTCTTTAGTAAATACTGAGCAGAAGTACTCATTTAGTGCTTCCGCCTTATAGCATCCTGTTTCCACCAACCCCTCCTTCTTATCCTTACTATGTGGTCCTTACAGCTCCTTTTCTCCTGATGTGCTTAAAGAGTCCTTCTCCCCCTCCTTAATGCCTTGTGCCAGCCTAAGTTTGGTAGATGCTTTGGCTCCCCTTACTGCCCTTGTCACCTCCTTCGATTCTGTCAAGTACTCCTCCCTGTCCTCCCCCTTCCCTGTTTTCTTGTACTTCCTAAATGCAGCTCTTTTCCTCCTTACCTTTTCCATGACCTCCTTGCTCAACCAGCTCAGTTTCTTAGCCCTAGCCTTCTTGCTCTGGGCTTTGCAACAGGTTTTGGTTGCCTCCATTATCCCCAGCTTTATGATCTCCCACCTCTGGTTAGTGTCCATACTAGATTGAATTCTGGCCAGGTACCCTTTTACCACTTCCCCCATCCTCCCAAAGTTGGCCCTCCTGAAGTCCAGCACTCCTGTGCCAGATTCCACTCCTTTCTTGCCCATATCCAATGTGAGCCATACTGAGTGGTGGTCACTCCCTGACAGTGGTTCCTCCACTGTAAGTTCTCTCACAAAGTCCCCATTTGCCAGCACAAGGTCAAGGTATTCCTAACCTGGTTGGTTCACTGACCATTGCAGCAGGAAGCTGTCCTGGAAGGCATCCAGCAGTACCTGCTCCTTCTGTTCCTGGTTGTTGTTGTGCTCCAGTCCACTCCTGGCAGGTTGAAGTCCCCACAATCACCACATTACCCTTCTCAGGTCCTCCTCATCTGTCCGCTAGTTCCCTGTCTAACTCCTCCGTCTGAGATGGTGGCCTGTACACCACTCCCATTCTAAGAATCCTATTCTTGGAATCATGGATTTGCACCCAAAGTGACTCTGTGCTACCATCCTCCCCTTCCTCCCTTACACACTTCAGTCCTTCCTTCACATATAGTGCCACCCTCCCTCCTTTCCCAATCACCCTGTCCCTACGAAATAACCTGTACCCTGATACAGACAGGTCCCAGTCATTGTATTGGGTGGCCCATGTTTCTGTGATGGCTGCAATGTCCACCTCTCCCTCTGCCATGAGAACCTGTAACTCTGCAGTTTTCCTCCCAAGGCTCCTAGCATTAAGGGTAACCACCTTCCACCCTTTTCCCCTCCTCCCATCCTGCCCTCCTTTCCTAGCATCACCAATAGTACTTGCCATTTGTCCTTGTCACTGTTATGCGGGTAAGTCATATGTTTCCCAACCTGTGGTCTCTGCATATCTCTTCCCCAACTGCTACCCCCCCTACTCCTAGTTTAAATTCCCAACTTCCTCTATGTACTCCTCCATCCTCTGTTTCAACACTTTCTTTCCTCCTCACTCAAGTGTAGTCTGTCCTTGGCTAGAGACTACTGTCCTCCCAGGTCCCTCCCCACCCCCAACAGCCCATACCCTTTAGCACAACACCAGGTTCTTAGCCATCCATTAAATTCCTCTATTCTCAGCCTTCTTGTTGTGCTTGCCTTTGGCACCGGAAGTATCTCTGAAAAAGTTACTGATCTTCCTGCCCCCTCACATAATTGTGCTAGTTCCTCAAACCTCCTCTGGACTGTATCTACTGTCAGTCTGTATCTACTGTACTGCCTGTCTTGTCAGCCAGGTCGTTTGTCCCAAGATGTATAATTAAATTAGGCTTGTCCCTACCCCTTCTAGCATATTTCAGAACAGATTGTCCCACCCTTTCCGCTGTCATTCCTGGCATGGCCTCCACCCAAATGCGACTATGCTTCTCCCCCTTGCTACCCCACCTGACTCCTCTTAGTATTGAGTCCCCCAGAACTAGATTCCACCCTCTTACTCCTGCTTGCTTCCATTCAGCTCTCTCTCATTTCCAGCTCTCTTCTTCCTCCTGCACATTATCCCCTTTTACCCCTGTTGCAATTTTCCCAGCAGAACTTCCCACTCCAGTTTGGTCCAGGCATTTATCAATTACTCCTCTAATTTCATCATTTCCCCCTCCACCGTCTTCCTCTCTAGTAGTGCAAAACTATTTTCTGAAGACCCTTCACAAATACCGCTCCTCTCTCTTCATAGTAACCTGTTCTCTCCTTTCCACTCCATGACTTTTGCCACTTCTTCGCCTCCCCTCACAAGTCCCTATCTCCTCCTTCCATTTGTCTTTTGTCTCCTGACCTGGTTTCCCCGGCAATCGTATTTCCTGGCCTGGGCCCCTTTGTCTCTGCTTCCCTTTTTCTGACCCTCTCCTCACCACTGTTGGCTTAAATCACCCTCCCTCATCTCCCCTCTTTCCTCACTCCAGTATTGGGCTAAACCCACCCCCAATCTGTCTTGCCTGTCTTAGTTCCTCCTGCAGACCCTCAATCTCCTTTCTAAGTTTTTCTATGTGGTTGCACTAAACATCCTCCACACTCCAGGCAATTTTTAGAAAGATTGGTGCGCAGTTTTGCAACCTACCACCCTACCCATTGCTGTTGTTGCCCACCAGCGACCCCCACCCTTCCAGATGCAGGATACCAACACTCCCCAAGTCTCCCTCTCCCCTCTATCAGTGCAAAACATTTTCTTTATTTCCCTTACCCCCTTTGTTGTACATGTTTAGATATATTGAGCAACTGCTTTTTATATTCCTATCCTTCCTATCCACACTCAAAAAGAGACTTTAAGTAGCCATTGCACAACTTTCTTCAAACTCCTACTCCTCCTTTCTCCACTGCAATATCAATGCGAATAAGCAATAATGAAAGCTCCTAGATTTGCATTTACTTCCCTTCCACTGAGATAGCAGTCACCTCTTCACTTGCTGCTGTTCCTTTCCTGGATGTCTGGTTCTGCTATGACAGGTGCATATCCTTTGCCTGTTGGAGGAAGTGATGTCAGAACCCTGGTATAAAGGAAATAATGAACCAGGGGTGGGTGGGAGTGAGGGTTGGGTGGGTGGACCAACCCAAGTCTTCCAGAAACAATCAGGTAGCTGAGACCTCTGGTCAGACCATTAGCACCCTTCCCCCACTCTGCACTAAAACTTTGCAGCTAGTTTTGGGCAGGATGTGAAAAATGACAGCTGTACTGCTCATGAGGAGGTGTGGTAAAATGGCAATGTTGAAAATCTGGAGTGAAAATATTGAAAATTCGCAAACTTATGAGCATGCGTAGGAACTGCGCAACGCAGACTCATAAAACAGTCATTTTTAGGAATCTTTTCACCAAATTTTCAACACAGCCATTTTAAGACCTCTGCTCATGGTCAGTGTCACTGTGATTTCCTTAATGTGTCCCATACATTGAGTTTGCACACCGACTGTGCCATTGTGTGCTACATGGGCGGAAACACGTTTTGGGCAGGATGTGAAAAATGACAGCTGTACTGCTCATGAGGAGGTGTGGTAAAATGGCAATGTTGAAAATCTGGAGTGCAAATACTGAAAATTCATAAACGTATGAGCGTGCGTAAGAACTGCGCAACGCACTCTCGTCAAACAGTCATTTTAAGGAATTTTTTCACCAAATTTTCAACATAGCTATTTTAAGACGTCTGCTCATGAACAGTGTCACTGTGATTTTCTTAATGTGCCCCATACATTGATATCACACACCGACTGTGCCATTGTGCGCTACATGGGCGGAAACACGTTTTGGGTGAGATGTGAAAAATGACAGCTGTACTGCTCATAAGGAGGTGTGGTAAAATGGCAATGTTGAAAATCTGGAGTGAAAATATTGAAAATTTGCAAACTTACGAGCCTGCATAGGAACTGCACAATGCACGCTCGTAAAACAGTCATTTTTGGAATTTTTGCACAAAATTTTCAACACGGGGTTTTTGGGACCCCTTCTCATGAATGATGTCACTGTCATAGCGTTATTCAGGCCTGAAGGGTGATTTCATGCAGTGACTGCGAAATCACCCTTCGGGCCCGAATAACGCCATGACAGTGACATCATTCATGAGAAGGGGTCCCAAAAACCCCATGTTGAAAATTTGGTGCAAAAATTCCAAAAAATGCCTGAGATATGCAATACAGTTGAAACCCCTCATTCAGCCCATTATACAGCTTACCGGCATTTCCTCAGTTTGCAGTCGGCTTTGAAGAGTGCAGGCGTGTTCCAGTCCACCAAAGATCGTTGCGCCGAGCTCGGAGGTAAGTATGGGGTGGGGTGGGGAGGCAGGGTGTGCAGTGGGTGGGTGCGGGCTGTGGGAGGGGGTGGGGAGACTGCGGGGACCATTTTACTTTACAGTTTTTTAATTGATGATGTGGGACGTTTGCCATGCTGGGCGAGCTCCCAGCGTGAGTACAAGGATGGCTGGGGGCCAAGGGCGAGCGGGGGACTGGGCACCCCCATCGGCAAACAACGTGGGATGTTTGCCATGCTGGGGTGGGCTCCCAGTGTGGCAGCAAGGATTTGGGGGGAGCTGGCACGACGCGGGGGGCGGCATGACAGTGCTCTGTATGACAGCGGTGGTTTTCTTTGAAGCGAAGACCACCGCTGTCATACACAGCTCCCACACCCATTGGTGCAGGACCACCACACCTGCTCAACTGAGCAGTGGATTTAATGGGAGAGGTACACCTCCAAAGT
This sequence comes from Neoceratodus forsteri, assembly GCA_016271365.2. NCBI lineage: Eukaryota > Metazoa > Chordata > Ceratodontiformes > Ceratodontidae > Neoceratodus > Neoceratodus forsteri. The sequence goes on from CM028132.1 coordinate 99,626,706, forward strand.
GTGCTACTCTCCCAAAACGTTCCTTACGCATGCGCTCAAGCGAATGTAAAAACATAATTAAGCACATTTTAAATGTATTTTACACATGGATCCATCATATAATCACTATAAGGCACTCCAGGGTGTGGATTATTGGGTGATTTACCCACTTCTTGTGTGGTTAAGTCACTCGGCTGCGCCTCATGAAACACCACACAAAATGTGGGTAAATCCTCAATAATCCACACCCTGTTGTGCCTTATTGCTTAACTAACAGTAATGCTTTGCAGACAAGTTCTGGTAAGGAGGGTGGTCGGGGTATGTTGGGGTATGTGGGTGGGATGTCGAGCCATGGTGGGGGTGGATGCACACATACATGCAATGGGTACAGTTCTGTGGCATAATGGATGGTGGGGGGCACAGTGTGAGCCAACACATGACAGATGGGACATGGATGTGTGTGAGGATTTGCACAGGGATAGTGATGTCAGTCAAATGCTCAATTTGCATCACTGTGATGTTTCCTGTGATAGCATCGCACACTGGCACTCAGCGCTACAGGGCTGGGTCAGCATGGTGGTTCAACGCCATGTCATGCTGTTACAGTAGTGCTATGTATGTCAGGGCACACACTGGATTATGACAGGCTGTCGTGACTTGCGCCCTCCTCCTCAGACATGCAGACAGGTACACATGCCTTTGAGAATAGTGCATAATGCTGTCACACCACTGACCATGCAATGGCATGTTACTCTCTGCATGGACAGTAGGTTTTGGCATTGATCATGTAGCACAAACACATAATGCATGATGCACATAATAGACTACGCAGCAGTAGGACATGACAATAACAACACACTATGATTATGTGGCATGTTGGCATCCTGTTAATGGCACAGTGTGTGAAGATGGAACATACAGACTGATATACTCAGCGGATCCACTTTCCTCACGCTGTACGCTACCATTCTACAAAACCACTGAATGGCAAACAGGAACCCCGTCTGTGACTACGTCATCCATCACAAGCCATTGATATAAAATTGAAAATACACAAGATAAATACTATGTCAGTATCCTCCAGATTAACACTGTGCAGTGAAATGCAATATGCCAAATAAATACTAACTGAATGCTAGTTCACTAATTACTCTATCTAGGGCAGATAGCATCAACTTTTTCTTTAAAAAAGGAAATAATAGAGAATTAAAGGCGGATACAATATTACCCTTAGACAAGTGCCATACCTCGAAATAATGCTGAATTCCTGGTTCAGATCTCTTCAGGTATGCCTTTATCTGAATGAGTTGATCAGTTACTAACTGATTTACATTGCAGCCCTGCTGTTTCAAGAATGCCAAGTCCCTCTTCAGATCTTCTAACTCCATAGCTGTCGAGTTTTTAACCTCCGAACTCTGAACACCAAAAAACATCAATTGAATGAACGTTTCATTAAAATAATAATGTACTACAAATGGTAACACTAACTTGAACTATATTTAAACTTGGGATTTTCTTTGTCTCCAAGTCCATCAGTGTGTACAGGCCATATTTGGCACAGTGTCCAGGTGAGTCACAATGTGCATCTCCGCCTGGTGTAAGCTGCCTTCCTTGACATGAATTAATGAGTTCCTGCTGATGCCTTCCCCACACATTTGCTGATTGCCAGTATAACATAAGACAGTTGTATCTTGTGGTATGTTACTAATGGCACATGTGGAATACCCACAATATTGAATAACCTTATGGCCTTTGCAGGTGTGACTCCATTACAAAATATTGCAGTGCAGAAAATAAGATTGCCAAGAGGCATACACCCATTGATTGTCTGACTGTTCCATCTGAAAACATGACCATTGTCACAAATTCAAACAGCAGTTATGCACCCAGTAGTTGTCTGTATTGATGTGTTTGTAGAACATTGGCAATCGCGACATTTGTTGAACAGTACCGACAAACTGTTATGTGACACCATGTAGTACTTTTCTCCATGATTAAGTGTCTCAAGAGGGGTGCCAACATTTCCATGTGTGAAATGTTTTCTTTTACGCTTTTTAGGTTGTTCAAATGGTAGATATTCAGGATCATCTTGTATTTCATCAACAGCATCACAGTTAGATTCATGACTATCATCGGAGTCAGTAACATGTAACTCATAATCTCTTTCTATGACATGTTCTTTGTTGTGCTAGTCCATATCTTCATCAAGGTTGCATTGTATACCAATTGAGCAGCATGATTTCACTATTGAAGTAATCGTATTAGTCTGTGTGCCACGACTGCGATGCAGTACTTTTACATTCGCCAGGCATTTAACGCTTCGCGTCTCTGAGATGTCATACAACAAACATATCCGACTCTCGGCAGCAGCCGTACAATCACTTTCCAAAGTAGAAACAAATGAATTGCTAAGTACAGATTCTGACATGCCTAATGTACTACTGCTGATCTCAGAAGCAGAGAAAGACACGTTCGCAGTTAACTCTGCTTCATCTTCACATAGTACAAGATTTGTATCACTTTCATCAATATTTTCACAGTTGGTAGTACGGGGAACTTCAATGGGTAGTAATAACTGGTTTTCTGGATTCCCACAAAGTGATTGAAGAGTCTGTGGATTGATAAAGATGTAAAGCCAATGTAAAAATCAGATGTTCTACAAATACATAACAACAACACCAACACAAGTCATGTCGAAAATGACGACATAAAAAAGATATTATTGGTATTGACCACATTTAGCAGCCTGGTTATGGTTGCTCTCAAACCTTGTAATAACACAAAATCCACTTTTTACATGGTTTGATGCCATAATAGCCTGAAATCAGGTGATTATGGTGCTGTACAACCAACTTTCACTTTCCCCGAATAGGTAGCGTGACAAAGTGGTGCTCAGTCTCATGCACACTATGCCCACAAAGTTGCTTAAAAACAGTAGTCTCTATACCTGTAACATTTGGTAGCAGCACTTCTCAATCTTAGTTTTCCTTCTCTATTAAAATGGATCTGCAGAGTGTTAAACACAAGAGTGTGTGACTCAATGGCTTCAGAAGACTGCATGACAGCATCAGTGCAGACACTTGCATGCAGTCTTCTTAAGCCATTGAGTCAGTCACTGTCACATTTAACACTCAGTGGCTCCATCTTAAACAGAGAAAAAAAGTTAAATTAAGAAATGCTGCTATCATATTTTACAGGTAGAAATTACTGTTTTCGCAATTTGGGGGGACATAGTGTGTACGACACAGAACACCGCTTGAGCACTATACCTATTTGGGGAAATTGAAAGTCAGTCACCCTCCACTCCATGATGGACATGAACCAGAGATTATAAAAAATAAAAGATAAGTGAATGTGTGTTCATTGACTTTTTTCACACACCCTTGGTGTGTAATGATTACATAAACCTCTTGTTATTTTTTCTTGAGGTTTACGGGTCGTCACACACCTTGGGTGTGTGAAAAAAATGAATAACACACACTCACATATCCATTATTCTCAATATAATGTATGGGCACCCCTTATTAACCAGTGAAAGTAACCTGTTTACAACCTTGTAATATTACTGTTGTGATGTTACAACATTATAAACCTCTGTCATCTATGCCATATCACTGGATTTGCAAAATGGAATAACTGTGTTACTATTCTACACACACAGAATGTGATTATTAGTCTCAGTACAGAACTCAGATAACATTCCAATGGACTTACTTTACTGTTACTGAGTTTACTGAGCACTATGTTTGGGGCTACTTTGGCCTGCTGGCGTTCAGTCTGCGTATCCTAATAAATTGTTGTAAGACACAATCATGTGGCCTTAGTTCAGTCATGTCCATGGGTGGCACAAGGGTCAGTGTCAGCAACCACATCCACATCCCCTTCCACCAACATGCTATGGAGCTCAGACATTTGGCTGCCAAAGCTCCTGGAATTTATCAGGACCTCCCTGCTCCACTTACCCATCTCACCTAACAGCCATTTGCATGACAGTCAATGGAAAGCTGAAAGAACCTAGTCACGATTTACAGCACAGTATTTGCCTCACGATCATTTGGGCATAACTTCAGTAAGATTGAAAGGGAACCTCCACAACCCTGCTCCACTTCATGAACCAGAACATTTGCATTGTGCACAGTCAGGCCACAAATATTCTTTACTATAACAGGACTGGGTTTTCAGTCAACATGCCCTATCACTGACAACCTATAATTCTGTGGTCCCCCTTCAGGAGCACACCAACTCACCATGTGTCCTTATGACCACCCCTTTTACCAGCCACCACAACAATCCCTAAATATTCTTCGGTCCTGCCTTTTAACTTGACTACAGTCAGACCACTGATTTCACATTGACTAGCAGCCCTGTTCATCTCATCCAAACGTATAGCCCTGACTGTGTCATCCACCACTAGTGCTGCCTCGGACCCACTGACTACCCTAGCTGAGCCATCACCTCATGTTTCCCCCTTCCAGACCCAGCAGCAACAAGCACACCTCCCCTTTCCATGCTACTTCAAAATTCCCCATCCACCCCTCACAGTGACCACTATTTTACTGTCCCACACAGTGAATGCCTCCTGGTACTCCCAACCAACCTCCTCCATCCTACCATAATTCCCAACATTCTCAATATGTATACCCTATAGCAAAGGAGAGAAAGCGGTGATATGACTGAAACATTCTACCACATTAAGGGCATTAAGAAGGTGAAACACTTTAACATATTTAAGTATAATAAAAATAGCAGGACAAGAGGAATCAGCATGACATTGAATGGAGGCAGATTAAGGTGTAATGTGAGGAAGTTGTTTTTCACAGAAAGGTCGGTGGATGCATGGAGCAGCATAACTTAGGAAGTGGTGGATATGAATACAGTGAAGGGCTTCAGACAAGGATGTGATAGACATAAGAGAGCAATACAGAACATTATTACTAGATAGGCCAAAAATTGGAAGACTGAATGGGCCCTTGGGTCATTATATGCCATCAACTTATATGTTTCTATGTTTCCACATTCTTGAAAAAGATACACTGATCACAGCATCCCTAATCTTAACATCCACAAATGCCCCCATACACCCATACAAAGTCTACAATAAATCAACCCCCCAATACTGTTTGAACTCCCTACATCTCTTCGTACCCCTGCCAATTTACACCCTCACACTTGCTGATTCATGCACTTCGAACTCCTCCTGATGCATTTTGGTTGTTCTACAAAACATTTCCAGCATCCACCTCCCCCACTCCCCCTTGCACCCTTTGTTATTTCAACTTGCTTTGCCACAACTGCAGCCCTATGATCAGTTTTATACCACTTGAGTCCCATGTGACCCAACTTACCCATCCTATCATCCCCCACCCCATATCCATACCAGCCAGACTGTTAACATCTCTGGTTCCCTGCTGCTCTGAATGCAAGGTACCACCCATGCCATACCTCTTCTGCTGGCAGCTACTTCTTCCCCTACATCCCCCCTCCACCTTTTCCACAACAGTTCCAGTCATCTCCTCATCATTAAGTATCATACTCAGTGTTTGAAATCTATTATAGCGGTCAAAGCACCACCCTTATGCCACCACATTGCTTCACCACTTCCCACTCCCCATGCCACTTTCCCCCTGTGCAGCACCTGTCCATTTCTCCACAATTTACTGCCTGTGCTTTCTATAGTTGACAGCCCTTGGGCCACTCATAGCAAAGACACCATGCAAGCCAAGGACTACCACACTATACACTACATTCTTGCCTGCGGACGTTGATACAGAGGCTGTCATGCCAATACCAATACTCCTCTCAAAATTCTAACACTCCTCTCACAGCCCTCCCCCATTTTGCTCCATCCTAGCTCGCCACTAATCTCAATCACATGCCATCTAATCCTGTCAACATCCTGCATAATTTGCAACATCTGACGGTACACTGGGTAACCACCCAATCTCCATGTACACTTAAGGATCACGGTTGCACCACAACCCCCATGTACACCGCCATCATTCCAAACCTGCAAGCTCCATTACCTGCATTTTTTTAACATTTGAATACTTATGTACTTGGTTTTAATACAAAACACATGAAGAAAAAGTTACATCAAATTCACGGGAAAAACAGAAGCATTGTCAATTAATCAATAAAGAAACGATCAGTAACATAAATATATAAATATACCTCAAAGCATCACCTTTTCATATATGCAGACCTCTTCACTGATGATGACTGTGCTACATTGGTGGAAGATGTGTTGAATATAGTTGGCACAGCACTGGTTTGGTTTTCAGTCTCACTTTGGCTCCAGTCCAACCATGGTTTGCAAGTCACTCAGGGTCACACTCATAAGCTGAACACTCAAAATGTGCAGAACAAATACGGCTGAATTTTGATGGAGTGAAATCCTTTCTGCGGCAAAAGTGAATCCATGCATTCTTCATGACTTTATCTTTTGGGAAGTGGAAAAAATTAAGTCCACAACCCCTTTTACTCTTATTTGTGCAACAGTACACATATAGAATAATGGATAGGGAACAGTGCACAACAAGACTGTGTTCCCATCGAGGGTTTTGATGACATCATAGACCTCGAGAGTGAAGCTCGAGAGGTCCCTATGATGTCATCAAACACCCGAGATGGAAACACGGCCTTGACGTGCACAGTTCCCTATCTGTTATTTTGTATAGTATATGGTTCCCCACAAACTGTGCCACATTAATTTCACTAGGATTTGTTAGTTTCTGTACCTTGTCCAGACACTGCCATTTTCTCCCAGTCCTCACTGCAGTTCCGCTCCGCTGCTGACCCCGAAGGTACCATTGCTCACCAGCTTAGTTTTGTATGGAGGGACGACTGATTTATTTAAAAAAAAAAAAACTGATGGCAAACTGATAGTTTGGAAACAGGGTGCCGACTATGGCAGTCCATGTCCAAACTATCTGAAAAGCTCGTGCTCAACCGCTTGCTTACCAGCGCCGCCATGCTGTACAATATTTTCTGAAAAGCCAATGTTTCAGCCAATCAGGAAACAGCTGAAGGTTAAGAAGTTGTTGTACTATCGTTGTGATGTCACAAAGATAGTACAACTTTTTTGACCTTTGAACTGTCCTACAACAGGATTTGGAAAACCATCATTTTCCATCCACAATAAACCCTAACCATATACTGTAACACAGTAAGACATGATTTGTAAATGTAAATAAAGCAAGAAATCAATAATTTACTGAAATTCAAGTTGACCTAAACATTAAAAAACAAATGCACAATATGTCACAGGAAAAATATGACAACAGTAAGCTGAATAACACATGCTGCCTCACAGAAGGAAACTGCAATCCAAATGGATAGCAAAAGAATGTTTCTGCACTGAAAATTATTTTTTTTCCCTCCATAACTATGGTTTCCCTCCAAATCAATAGCTGATACATTCAGTTCCTACATGCAAAAACAAAATATTCTAAAGCCAGATGACTGCAATACAAACTTTATTGAAAGGCAAAGTACAAGAACAGCAAATAATAAATAAAACAGATTTTCAGAAATAAATACCGACAATTGCTACAAATAATGAGGCAAGACAACCATGTCCTCTTTCCAGCTTTCTGTACCAAGGAAGGGGGAGGGGTTGGGTATTTGCATGCAAGACACATTTGAACTACTTTTTTGCATGCTACCTACACAAAAGCCAGCCAGTATGTAATCCATAGTTTCATTCATATCCACAGAAAAGGCTTCTACATCACATAGGAGTAAAAAATAAAGAATCATACAAATTGCTATATATCAAGATGTATTGTCATGTCTACAGGCAGCACAGCATCACAATCACAGTGCACATGATAATCAGACCAAGATCGTAATGCATAACACTATCTTAGTAGATGTTAAACTCATACTTTAATCAAATGAATTATCTCATAAAAAATGAACTTTTGTAAAAGGTAAAACAGGTCATCTGCCACTGTTATTGTTCCGTGTGGTGCTACCACAAATAATTGCGATATGTGCATTGTGACTTTACATGTAAAATTAGGCTGAAATACATGCAGACACTCGTGAAATAATGACAGCACGATCACGTATCTCACAGTTTATTCAATAATACACCAGTGTACAGCTAAACGAGTGCTATGCTTCCACTCAGACAACATTGAAATCACGAAGACTCCATTGGCTCCAACTACATCACATAACAGAAAGTCACGTGCACATGTGTGATTTCCGGATGTGGCTGAGCGGAAAGATGATGAAAAATACACCACGCGCATTTTGGAAAAATAAAATATTAACTTCGCTAGAATGCACAAAGCAACCCGAGATTGACTGACTTTGCAAACCGGAACCTTCTCGACTGGGATCTGTGAGTATTATTCTCTACAAATGTACTGAAAACAACTTATTTACTTGTCATTTAATTGATTACACCTGGTTCACGGCTGTGCTGCCTAGCTAATAACTACTCCCTGTTTACTGCCTTACAAATACCTAACTCTGCCTCAAAAGCATTTAACATATCATGCTTCTCATTCAATTCACTATTCACACTGAAACCATAGCAGTCATCTGCTCGTACCATCCAATGTCTTGTGTAAACTTCAGTTTATTCCCCTTAGCAGTTATCACTCTGTCTCATTCTCCTGCCTGCTCCAGAAGTGTCCTGCCCTACTGCATTACTCCTCACCTCTATGTTTATGTTATTTAGGCTCATTTATTACTACTATCACCTTTACCAAGCCTTATTTATACCAAACCCTCAGCAGTTTGTTTCTTATGCTAGCCTAATCCTGCTTAAATGGCTGGCATGTATGTAACCTATTTCATTAGCTGCTTGATGTTGTGGTGTCATGTTTGTGGCTTTTTGGTTTTTCCTATGGTGGGGGACTGAGGAGTCACAGTGGGCATCACGGCCCAAGGCAGTGGTAGCAGCTTCCTATTTGGTACGTATTGTATAAGCCCCTAACTCGCCTGACCTCCTTCTGCTGCTCTGTATAGCCTTCATGGCACTATACAACCAGCAATTCCAGGAAACTTTCTACCTAAGGGGTATTGGCTCAACCCAGCCTTCTACCATCCCCTCCCTAATATTATACACCTGGTTTACTTAGTCTTCCTGTCCCTTACAGTACCAGCAACACTCATCCCCTTTCAAGTCTGGCAGCAAATCATGTTTACTTGCTTTGAACTGCATCTCCTACCATACTGCCTTTGCAGCCTCCTCCTACCTAAGATTAAACTAAATAGATCAGCACCCACACTCCAGACAGAAGCCTAGGACTCCATGGATGGATTTAATTATTCCTTTAAGTAAAAAAGTGCAGATAAAACACTGACCAAAGTGGCTAGCAAATAGACTGACGTTTCTCCTGGTGTGCTGCCAGGTTTCTTTAGAGTGAGTTGGTACATAAAACAGGTGTTTTTTTTTTATAACAAACAGGTTCACATCACATGTTGCTCACACACCTATCACCTCCTATAAAGTGAGTAATGCTATTAATCAATCTATATAATTAATTAAACAGCTCTCATTGAATCCTGTGCAAATCAATTATTTTAGACATCTCAATTATCATGGAACTGATGGAGTCAATCTTTTTAACAGACCCATATGCCACTTTCTTATTTTTCTCTTTAGTTGTATTTTTTTTTCAGTTTTTCAAACTTCAGCCTGCAGTTTTACTCATTTTATTTTACACTCCAGGCTTAAAAGGTTTAATCATTCCCCCATTACTTAAATTGCTTTTTTCAGGCTGCTATAGCCTCTTATGCACTTTGTTTAAAATGAAGTCTTTTTCCCTTACGGAAAAAATGCTCTATCTAGTTCCAGGCACTTAAACTTTGTCACAGAGAGCAGTATTCCATCCACTGGAATGTTTTCCCCCTTTTGTAGTAATTGCTAACATTTATACTTTTTCAGAAATACTGCAAGATCGATACTGTCAATTAACCTCTTATTCTGTCGTGCCCCGAGTTCAAAAATCCAGTAACTTTCTCTCTGTCCCAGAATCTTCTTAAGATTCCCACTCTTCCTCCCAAATTAACCAGTTCAATACCTGTGAAACTAAACTTATGATTTTCTGCTCCTCTTTCAAAAATATGTTTTATTATAGCATATGACATATCCCCTCTATCCACTGCTCTTACTTGTTCTCCAATCCTTACTTTAAACTTTCTCACTTTCCTCCCTAGATAGAAAGCTCCACAATTACAGCTAAGTAGGTACACCAACCCACTGCTGTTACAAGTAATGAAATATTTCTGTGGAATTTCTTTGCTTGTAGTGGGGTGATGGAATACTTTACAGGTATTGACGTATCTACAATACAAATAATTTCCACACCAATGTGTTCCCACCTGTGCTGGAGCCAGAAAAGTCTGTTTCAAGGGTTCTGGCCCAGGACTATATTCTTTACCACCATATCTTTTATGCTTTTGTACTTTCAAAAGACCACTTTAGGGCCCTGTTCTACAACATCAGCAAGTTTAGTTTCCCGTTCCAAGATGGACCAATTACTGGCTATCACCTGTTTAACCTGATGTGCCCTTCTAGAGAAATTAGTAACAAAAGGGCAGGACACTGCTGTTTCTATCTTTCTTTGTACTCCTAAGGTTTGGTTCCTGTCCATATTTTCCACTTTCTGAATTGCTGAAGCAATACATTGTTTGCTGTAACCCCTTTCTAAAATTCTCTTTACTTGTAATGCACTTTTTTGTTTAAACTCAGCTGGCTCAGTACAGTTTCTAAGGGTCCTTACCAACTGTCCCTTGGGTATGTTAAATCGTACATGATGTGGGTGGCAACTGTTATATCTTAGAAGACTGTTACGCTCTGTACTTTTTTGAAAAAGTGTGGCACAAATTCCCCCACTACTGTCCTTGTACAGCTTCAAATCTAAGAATGTTACTTCAGTTTGACTTATATCATATTTACACCTCAGACAACTGCTGGTACTTTCCATACACCCAATAAAACTCCTGAACTCTTCACTTGTACTTTTCCATATGATTAGTATATCATCTATAAAGCGCTGCCACCAATCCAGCCTGGACAGGAATGGATTTGTGACAGCGCTGTAAAGATGATATTGCTCCCACTTCCCTACAAACAAGTTTGCAATGCTTGGTGCCATGGCTGTGCCCAGGGCTGTGCCACGTATCTGGTGATACAGCTGGTTTTGAAAACGAAAAACATTTTTTGTAATACCATTTCTGCTATTTTCACCAGAAATTGTGTTTGAGTTTCAGCACATTCTGTTTCAGTCCTAGTATCAAGAAAATGGGTCAAAGAATCTAAACTTTCCTGATGTGGAATAACAGTGTACAATGAATTTACATATACCACTGCCAGATACCACTGGGGTTCCCCAACAATTTCCTCCATCAGTTTAACCACTTCTGTGGAATCCTTTATGTAAGACATCAGATTCTGAACCAAAGGCTGCAAAAATTGATCTACATACATAGAAAGGGGTTCTGTTAGAAACCCCCCTCCCCAATACTATTGGTCGGCCTGGTGGTTATACTGGATTTTTATGGATTTTATGCAGTGCATAAATTACTGGGATTACTGGGCAGTTAACAGTGAGAGTTATATACAGTACATTCTTAATACACCCCTTAGTATAACTTTCCTTAAGTAAAGCATCTATTTCACTTTTAAATTGTTCTATGACACTTATAGGCACTTTTCTATAAAAGGATGTATCACTTAACAATCTGAAAACTTCCTTCACATAATCCTTTGTATTTAGAATTACCACTGCCCCACCCTTATCTGCTGCTTATATAATAATGGCATTGTTCTCACTAAGTGCTTTTAGAGCACAATATTCTTCCTTACTACAATTATCAATATATGGACTTGGTGTTGTGCTCTGTAATTTCTCTAAATCTAACTCACACTTATGAATAAATGTAGAAACTACAGGATTCAAGGGAGGACAAAACTCAGATCTAGGACTTAACGGGGCTCAGGGGCAACATTAGTAAAACTTTTTTCTTGACCTTCAAATATATATTTAAATGTTAAATTGCATCCAAACTTATGCAAATCCACACATGTATTAAAAAATAACATCTGTAGAAGGACAAACAGCAAACCTTTACTCAAAACAAATGATTCTGCTGCTGTTAAATCATGATTAGAAAAATTGACAATAGGCATTAAGTTAACATTATCTACACAGTCATTACTAACAACTGGAAGCAGGAAAAGTATTGCTGCCAAAGTCCATGAAATTCATGTTAGTAGAAGTAAAGGTAGAAATGGGGTGGGGGGTTACATGGCCTAAAAATGCATTTGCATTATTTAAGGCCTGCTGTATAATAAGCATTCCTGCCTCTTTTTCCATGCTGCCCCATCCTCCTCTTTGGAAGTGTACAGATTGAAAGTGTGTCTTTCATTGTCTATGGCTGCGTCTTGCCCCTGGATATAACTGGAGGACTGTCCTGTTTCTGATTCCTCCGATTCTCCCTCCATTGGGGCCTCAGACTCATCAGTATCAGAGGGGCCTGTACAATAGTCCACTATTGCTCTACCATTTGAAGAGTTGCTAGAATTACTGCTACCCTTTTTTAAATGGATTTAAGTCCCACTTTCTTTGTGTCTGTCCAATTAAACACCTAATCATTCGCATAGTCTCTTTCAACTCTTAGGAACTTTTTTTACTTCTGTTTTTTAATTTTGACATCATAATTTGTCACTTTATCTAGCAGCAATTTATTAAGTCTGTGGCAGAAATGGTATTACAAAAAAATGTTTTTCTTTTTCAAAACCAGCTGTATCACCAGATATGTGGCACAGCCATGGCACCAAGTGTTGCAAACTTGTTTGTAGGAAGTGGCAGCAAGATCAGCTTTACAGCTGCTACAAATCCATTCCTGTCCAGGCTGGATTTGTGGCAGCGCTATAGATGATATACTAATCATATGGAAAGGTGCAAATGAAGCATTCAGGAGTTTTATTGGGTGGATGGAAAGTACCAGCAGTTGTCTGAGGTGTAAATATGATATAAGTCAAACTGAAATAACATTCTTAGATTTGAAGCTGTACAAGGACAGTAGTGGAAATTTGTACCACACTTTTCAAAAAGTACAGAGCGTAACAATCTTCTAAGATATAACAGTTGCCACCCACATCATGTACGATTTAACATACCCAAGGGACAGTTGATAAGGACCCTTAGAAACTGTACTGATCCAGCTGAGTTTAAACAAAAAAGTGCATTACAAGTGAAGAGATTTTAGAAAGGGTTACAGCAAACAATGTATTGCTTCAGCAATTCAGAAAGTGGAAATATGGACAGGAACCAAACCTTATGGAGTACAAAGAAAGACAGAAACAGCAGTGTCCTTCCTTTTGTTACTAATTTCTCTAGAAGGGCACATCAGATTAAACAGGTGATAACCGGTAATTGGTCCATCTTATAACTGGAAACTAAATGTGCTGATGTTGTAGAACAGGGCCCTAAAGTGGTCTTTCAGAGTGCAAAGCATAAAAGATATGGTGGTAAAGAATATAGTCCCTGGACCAGAACCCTTGAAACATACTTTTTGGCTCCAGCACTGGTGGGAACACACCGTGTGGAAATTGTTTGTATTGTAGATACGTCAATACCTGTAAAGTATTCCATCACCCCACTACAGGCAAAGAAATTCCAGTGAAACATTTCACTACTTGTAACAGCAGTGGGTTGGTGTACCTACTTAGCTGTAATTGTGGAGCGTTCTATGTAGGGAGGACAGTGAGAAAGTTTAAAGTAAGGATTGGAAAACATGTAAGAGCAGTGGATAGAGGGGATATGTCTTATGCTATAGTAAAACATATTTCTGAAAGAGGAGCAGAAAATCACAAGTTTAGTTTCACAGGTATTGAACTGGTAAAATTGGAAGGAAGAGGGGGGATCTTAAGAAGATTCTGGGACAGAGAGAAAGTTACTGGATTTTTGAACTCGGGGGCACAACAGTATAAGGGGTTAAATGACAGTATAGATCTTGCAGAATTTTTGAAAAAGTATAAATGTTAGCAATTACTACAAAAGGGGAAAAAAATTCCAGTGGATGGAATACTGCTCTCTGTGACAAAGTTTAAGTGCTTGAAACTAGATGGAACATTTTTTCCATAAGGGAAAAGGGCCTCATTTTAAGCAAAGTGCATAAGAGGCTATAGCAGCCTGAAAAACGTAATTAAAGTAATGGGGGAGTGATTAACCCTTTTAAGCCTGGAGTGTAAAATAAAATGAGAAAAACTGCAGGCTGAAGTTTGAAAAGCTAAAGAAAAATACAACTAAAGAGAAAAATAATAAAAGTGGCATAAGGGTCTGTTAAAAAGAATGACTCCATCAGTTCCATGATAATTGTGATGTCTCTTGATTTGCACAGGATTCAATGTGAGCTGTTTAATTAATTATTTAGATTGATTAATAGCATTACTCACTTTATAGGAGGTGATAGGTGTGTGAGCAACATGTGATGTTATCCTGTTTGTTTTAAAAAAAGCACTTGTTTTATGTATCATCTCACTCTGAAGAAACCTGACAGCACGCTAGGAGATCGTTAGTCAATTTGCTAGCCACTTTGACCAGTGTTTTATCTGCACTTTTTACATAAAGGAATTAATAAATCCATCCATGGAGTCCTAGTCTTCTGTCTGGAGTTTGGGTGCTTATCTATTTACTTTAATCTTTGGATATGAATGCAGAACAGCACCACACTTGTTTTCCAGGTGCTCACATATGTTTTTTGAGTCCTCCTACCTGACCAGCTTCTCAGCCTCCTTCTCTCTAACTATCAGCCCCGGGCTTCACCTGGCCTCACCGTTCTCTTACTCATAGTGTACAATTAAATTCACTACCAATTTTGCTTCTTAATAGACTTGGTCGGCTTGCATTCCTGTAGTTGACAAATGCAATTTGGTGTACCAAGACCCACAAAGGGTACATATTGCTCAGCCTGTCCTACATACTGGTCTCTCCACAGTGGCTGTCATCCAGTCAAGACTTATATTAGTGTCCACAGTGCTCAGTCTGACCACATCTGCTATCATCCATCATGACCACGTGCAGGTCCCATGCTCATTACAACTCACTCCTCCACACTTTGGAGACATGACAACCATATCTATTACTTCCTGGACTCAGAGCTAGCCCTGTGACTGATGGTCTCTCTCTGCACCCTGAAGTCCACATCTTGAGCATGCAAAGCTTGGGGTGGAGTCCTTCTCACCTGGCCCATAGTTGGGAAGGTCCTCATTCTGGGTGGACCATTGGTTTGTCATCCATACTGATGGCACCTCTTAATGTAGCATTAACACTTCAGTGGTGAAGGGGTGGGGATCTCATGGGAAGAGACCCTTTAGCTGCCAAGTGGGTTCAGAGGCATCCTTTCATGCTATCCTTCCTACAACTGCCTCTGGTTCACCTGGGTTGTTCATAGATCAGTAGGCCAGCTGAGCACCTCAGCAGTCATTACTCTCCTCCACCTGCCTTGGTCCACTCTTGTTGCAGAGTGCACTCGCAACCCTCCATGGTATTCCCATTACAGAGATAGAGCAAGAGTATTCCCCAAAATTGCAATTCCTTTGGATTGGTCTACTAAATTGTAGTAGCGAAGCCATCACTAACCAAAACTATCCTAAAGCCTGGAGGAAAGGTGACCTATGCCTTGGATGCCCAGAGATTTCCTCCTCAAAGGAGGGTTTGCCTCTCCTCCATGCCAATGGTCATAATACTAGATAGGCATCCTATTAGTCCCTAGATCACTTAGGTAGGTTTCCCACTTGGTAGGTTTCCACTGTTGGATGGAGTTGGGTGGATGTCCTGTAATCATCCCGTCTCTCCCTTTAGCTGATCTCTCTCTCCTTAGGAAGCCAAACCTTCATGCTGTACAGTCAGACCTCTAAGTGGATCAGTATTCACCTGTCATTTTCCTGCCTACTTTACTCAAACAATACAACCAACTGACCTATGCTACCAGCTGAACCCCATTACCAACCGACCTACGTACAGGTCTTCATTGACCCATGCTACCAACTGAACCCATACTACCAACCAACCTACACAGGTCTTCAACTCTGATAAGTGTTCACCACCTTCTATGCTTTGCTTGACACTCTTTTTGGCCTTCTTCCTAAGGTACCTTTAGCCAAGGTAATTACTCCAGTGGCACCTCAAGGTGTGGAACCCTACTCTAGGGTTTCTTGCCTTTGTACCCCATAGGGTGGTATATCCCACAGATAGAGAGGTGAACAGCCAAAGAGTATCTGTTCTACACAAGCACGAAACCAGTTGCAAAGGCACATTGAATTGGAAGGGTACAGCCTGTAGTTCAAGGGGGCGCTGCAACTGGCCACACCCCATTCAGCCCATTACAGGGCTACTCTCCTCACTTCACACACAAGCATTTTTTCCTTGCCCCTCCATCCCCCCTCCTCCAGCGGTGTGCCTCTCTCTCTCTCTCTCTCCCATGGGTTTCTTCCTAAGTAACCTTTAGCCAAGGGAATCACCCCCCCCAACGGACACTGTTGGCAAGCCCTGTGTCCAGTGGTGGTGATGGTGGTGGGGGATGTAGGCCCAACAATCATAATTTCATAATTATGTTTAACTTCTCTTGCAATTCTCCCATGGATTTTTCCTCACCTTAGCTGGCTTGTGCAGAAACATTATTTGTGAGAAGGACAGCAGTTTCTCTCTGGAGACACAATTTTATACTTATACTGAACAACTCAGTATGGTATCTCATGTTTCTGTTATGGTTGTGCACTTCTTTAGACAGTTGGCAGTAGCACACAACCACCATTCAGGCACCATCACATAGCATCGGGGAAAACATTTTTCTTATTGTGTACAATACTTGACATTTGTGGATAGCAAGAGGACACATGAATCAGTAAAAAAAAAGGAAGGAAAGTGGCTCATCATGTGTAAAGATTAAAGAAAGAACACGACAGGCCAGGACCATCAGGGAAAGGGGAATGCTTAAGTTTACATGATGGTAAAATTAAGGGAGTGAGCAAGGGAAAGGATGGAATGAAATATGGACCTACAGAAATTATAACAGTAATAGTAACACAAAAAAGTTTAGAAATAAATATTTCACAGTACTGAAAAAGAGGATAGAGATGCAAAATAGAGAAACTTATTTTTTTTATAACTTTTAATATTTTTTAAGTGTTTTTTGATGAGGGGCAGGGAGTGTAGACTAGAGGGTGGAAAAATAAACAAAGAATAAAATTAATTAATATAAACTAAACAGTTATTTGCAGCATCACACTCACACAACACCAGCACCACTGCCAGTAGCAGTACCAGGCCCACCACCACCATGCAGCTCTGACAGGAAAGTGAGGATCTTTTGTGACTAGACATCCCATCGTCCAGCCATTCCTCACCTCCTGCCTGAAATGATTAAAGTCATGGCACAGCTCTTGTACTTTGTCCAATAGTACTGCCACATATTCCTGTGTGGCAGGTGATCTGGGTCATGGTCATCATGTGCTGCTGCTTGCTGTCTTTCAGGTGATGGCTGACAACTGCTGTGGGTGTGAATATGGTTAACATGCCAACTCACAGCAGCATGATGGACAGCCTCCCTCTGTTCCCCTTTTGGTCACACACTGCCAACATCACCACCACCACCACCATGTGCTACAGCCACCTCATCCTCCTTCACCTTCCACTCAGCCAAGTGGTGGATCCAGAGGTGTGTCCTCTGGCCACCTGTCCCTGGGTGGCTGCCTTTTCTCCCCCACCTCACACTACATCCACAGACCTTGCAGATGGCCACTGTCTCATCTGCAGGATCCATGATGAAAAACTACCACACTAGAGACTGGGGAGGAGAGTACCAGATGCTGTGCTGGTGGGGTACTCTTCATTGCCATTGCTAGTGGTTGAACTGCTGGGTGTGGCACTGGCAACACTGCTGGGTCTCACTTGAGCAGAGACCATGTGGTCCTGCTGGTGGTGGGGGAACATGCGGATCCTGCTGCTGCAGTACTTGTGGGTCTGGCGGCTGCTGCCCTGCTGTAATGGTGCAGCAGAACTTCTATCCTGATCTGGGGGAATGGGGGCATCATTGACTTTTTTCAAAAGCATGCCTGCTGAGTCGAATCCCTGTTGCCCCACCCTTCTTCCTAAACTGTTCCCTCTCCATTATATAAAAAAAATAAAATCAAGAAAATAAGAGAGTCACACACACACACACACACTAAACTGTCTAAACAAAAAAAATAAACAATATACTAACAAAAATTCTCTATACAGAATACAGATAAAGAAAGAAAAGCATTACAGCCCAACACAATCAAAGTTAAAGATATTAGTGGGGGAACTCTCTCTCAGAGCTCTGTTGCTCTGTCTGCCGCTTTACTCAGAAATGAAACATTCACTTCCTGCTTGACTGAAGCCTCACATGTGACTTGCAAGAAGTGAATCATTTGACAAACCCTTTTTTTCTGTAACTTCAAAGTTAGTAACACAAGTCAAAGTTAACTTCTAAGTTAGCCAGTGAAGTTTTGTCATTAAAAGCCAATTTCATGAAATATTTTGCAGGGGTGAATTTGGCAACTTCAAGGGAACTTCACAAGCAGAGCAAAACTTTTCAACATCTCTAACACTGGGTAACTACATTGGAACTCACCATTGATGAGGCAGGCTTGCAAATGGTTTGGCAGGATCTATATGTTTGCATTAAACAGGAAAGACTATGGCTACAGCAGCTTTTTATCATGCACAATCTATTTTTCGCCCCCAGTAAGCTGCATAAAATGGGCAAAGGAAATGTGAAAGGAAAATGTGTGCCCTCTACTGGGATCTGAACCCAGGCCTCTGGAATTCCATGCCATGCTCTAACCACCTGAGCTATAGAGGAACCCAGGAGAGTAGCATACCCAGTCATCCCTTTAGACACACACATTCCTTTCTAGGTATTGCATAAGCCTGCAACTAGGCATGTGAGAGACACAAATCAACTTCTTTTCTCAGTGCAATTAGCCACTGTGAGGCAAATCATTAAGGAAATGTGAGAAAGGAAAATGTGTGCCCTCTACTGGGATTTGAACCCAGGCCCTGGCATTCCATGCATCCATCCCTCCGTAGATGCATGACAAAATTATCAGCGTAGCCTTCTTATTGCCCCAGCATATGTACCCGGTATAGAAAATGTTAAAATCCCCACCAAAATATAATTCTGCCCAACTGCAATGTTATTCCACACCACAGGTGTGAAAACACAGTTTGGCCAGGATTTGAAAAATGACAGCTGTAACATTCATGAGGTTGGGTAATAAGAAGGATCTGTTGAAAATCTGACTGCAAAATATTAAAAATTTCCAAAGTTACAAGCAGGCATATCAAAATTGCAATGAATGGTTATAATTTAGCCATTGTTTTATAGTTTGACCCCAATTATTGAATATAGTCTTCTTATAACATGGGCATCTATATTTCAAACAAGTGATTGGCTACTATTCACCACATGACCGTTCAGTAATTCCTCATATTTTTGAACCAAGTAGATGTGGTGATAAGTCGTGTAGGGAAAATATAGATGTGTCTGAACTAATTATTTGACAGTGTGTTCTGAAAGCAAGATCCGCCATATTGTTCTCCGCTTAGCGATAGACGTTACCCACCCACCTACTCAGTGGACACTGTCAGTCCCAGCTGTAGTTGTACATGCTCACCATGTACCACAACCAAGTAACAATAGAAACATACATCAGCATCCTGTAGACAGAAATCAAAATGAGTAAAGGTAGTGCAAAATAGTAAAAGCAAGATGTGCCCCGCTTGTCACCCTCCTCCCCTCCTGATCCCTCATACTGTCAGCGAGAAGTGTTGTTGGAAGCCTCAGCAACTACCCTGTGTAACAGAGCTTTCCATTCTGTTGAGAGGTGCTAATGTGAAGACAACAGTGTAACTGAGAGACAGTTTCAGAGCACGCGACATAGAGTGCAGCGTAATTAGCCGATTATGGCACTCGTCACAGAGCAGGAGAACCAGAAGCAGCTGAGTATGCGAGGCACTGTAGACCTCATCGCTCACTTGGCAATACCAGAATACAGCTGGGTAGAGACAGAGACAGCTTCAGAGCAAGCGAGTCAGAGTGCAGCGTAATTGGTCAATCTGACCTCGTCACACAGCATGAGAAGCAGAAGCCGCAATAGCGAGCTCAGTTTTGTTTTTTGCTGTGAGTCTGTCAGTGTTGTCTGTATTCAGTGCACTGATAACAGCATGAAGCAAACATGAAGATCATTACAATGTGTGTCTGTGCACCACAGCACATGTTCTACACTGTTTGACTGTTAGGTAACCCACAGAGAAAATGCAGTGTGAAACAGCAGAACACACAGTAGTATGTCACAGTTTAGTTCAGGTAGAAGAAGAAAAACTTTGCTGGCCCCTTGATACTACAATGTTAGCCTCTGTACCACTAATCTCTCTAACAAGCACTATTTTCCTGTGGCAGAACACAGATGGATGTGGTACTGCAGCCAAAACTAGTGTAGGAATATTAAGTAGTCCCCACTGTTTTTGTCCTGTTAATGCACAAATTTTAGTGCATTTTTGTTATTATGTGGCCCATGTTATAAGCGTAATAACTGACTCCAGAGTGTGCGTTTATTGGGGATTAATCAACACCCTGGGTGCTGTGAGAACACTCAGCCTGTGGCCTCGTGCCTCACAATGCACCCGGGGTGTTGATTAATCCCAATAACCAACACCCTGTTGTGGGTTATTGCTTACTTATAACCCCACCCCATAAACCCCGTAGGTGCAAATGTTCAAATCCATGTCAAAACACCATTCCACACCACAAATGTGAAAACACATTTTGGGCAGGATGTGAAAAATACCATCTATACTGTTCATGAGGTGGCATGAAAAAATGGCTATGTTGAAAGTTTGGAGTCAAAATATAAAAAATTACCAGCTATATACGTACGTAGAAACATTTCAATGAGCACACATAACTCAGCCATTTTAATGAATGTTTTCACCAAATTTTCAACATGGGCTTTTTGGGACCCCATCTCATGAACACTGGCATGGTAATTTTGTTAATCAGTTCTGAAAGGTGATTTCACACGGGGACCACCCCATTTCGAGTCAGTGGTCAAAAAACATGTTTTGGGCTGGATGTGAAAAATGACAGCTATACTGTTCATGAGATGGTCTAAAATGATGGCTATTTTGATAATTTGGAGTCAAAATATAAAAAAAGTCCAAAGTTATGAGTGTGCTTAAGAAAATTTCAATGAGTGCATGTAACATGGCCATTTTTTGGAATTTTTCCATCAAATTTTAAACATGGGCTTTTTGGGACCCCACCTCATGAACACTGACACTGTCATTTTGTTAATTAATCCCAAAAGGTGATTTTGCCCGTGACAGCAAAAGTACCTTCCTGGCCCGAATAATGATGCTATAGTCACAGTGTTCATGAGGTGGGGTCCCAAAAAGCCCATGCTGACAGTTTGGTGAAAAAATGGCTTAGATATCAACATAAGTTGAAAACACCATTGAAATACATTATATTGCACTTACCTTCATTTCTTAGTTTGCAGTTCAGCTTTGAAGAGTGCACATGTGTCCCAGTGCACAGAATATGGCAGCTGACGGCCTCCAGGGGAAAGTATAGGGCAAGGGTTGTGTGTGGGATGGTGGGTTGCTCCGTGTGAGGGTCGTGATTGGGGTGGGAAATGAGGGAGATGAAAAGGGACCATTTTCTATTTTTTCAGAGATGAAGAAAACATTGGGGGACTGCTTTCTTTTCTCACAGGTACATTGAATCAATATTTTGGGACACTGGGAGTGGGCTACCCAGTGTCCCACAGAACAGAGGGGGGTTGTACATAACTGGTGACACTGGGAGTTGACTCCCCAGTGTTCCACACTACTAGCAGAGGGGTTCTACTGCGCGCACGGGGATTGGGCACCCTGATGTTTGCACAGACTGTTGTCGATGGAGTGCGGTGGTGCCACTAGACACCAGGAAAACAGGCAGCTGGATGACTTTGCAGTCGGCAGCAAGAGTTCCAGCTGTGGCTGCAGAATTCAGGAAAACCTCAGTGTTCTCATACAGAGAATGGGGATGAGCAGAGGGTATGAAAGTAAGGCAGGACTCTGCACATGCGCACAAGCAGTGGCACTAGCATGCATGTGCAGATCGACTACATTCCCCACACTTATTTTGTTTTTCTTTTGAAGTTTTGCACAAGCCACTCATAACAAGAAGTTCGCTGAGCAAGCACCGATGTGCAAACTTAAATAGGACATATTTTGTGTTCAGTACCAAAAAGTTTGTTTAGATAGTTAGACAATTGTCTGAATGCTGGAAGGTATGGGGCTGCAACTTGGGGTAGGGAAGGGAGGAAAAGGAAGAAAAACAACTGCAGCAGCAGTGCTGCAGCTTGCAGCAGGCCTCTGGGACAGAAGCTTGCCTGACTGGTAGGAATGGAAGAGTGTGCTCTTGGCTGGGCAGTGGGCAGAGGGGGCACATAAGGTGGCAGTCTGCCAATCACCATTTTTTTCTTTTTTTATTGCAGAAGTAGCATTTTCAACATACCCTTCTTATGACCCCACCTCATGAACAAGTGCAGAGAAAATGTTCACCTTTTGCCTGAAAGTTGATTTCATGCAGTGACTGTAAAATCACCTTTCAGGATGCAAAATCACATTTTGGCCAGGATCTGAAAAATGACAGTTGTCACATTCCTGAGGTGCTGTGAAGAAACTGTTATGTTGAAATTTTGGGGTCAAAACATTGAAAATTACCAAAGTTACAAACCTGCATTCGTAAATTTTAATGCAGGCTCATAACTTTATTGTTTGTTAATATAATTCTCCCAATTTTCAACATAGTCTTCTTATAACCCCACCTTATGAACAGGTGCAGAGAAAATGTTCAACTCCTGGCCAAAAGGTGATTTTGCACAGCAACTGCAAAATCACTTTTTAGGATGTAAAAACACATTTTGGCCAGGATCTGAAAAATAGCACCTATCACATTCATAAGATGCTGCGAAGAAATAGCTATGTTGAAAATTTGGCGTCAGAATATTGAAAATTACCCAAGTTAAGAGCCTGCATTTGCAAATTTCAATGCAGGCTCAAAACTTGGTGGTTTTTTTTAATATTGTTATGCCAGATTTTCAACATAGCCTTCTTATGACCCCCACCTCATGAACAAAGGTGGATAAAATTTTCAACTCCTGCCCGAATGGTGATATCTCTCCTCCAGTTTTCAGAGCACCAGGCAGTGCTGGTTTGTGGAGATCCTACATGGGATATCAAATGCAACTTGATTGGCAATCAACATGATTTCATACTATTTAGAACTTAGCAAATCTGTGTCAAGTGTTCCTGCTCTGTACTGTGGAAAATCTTGTTTTCTCAAACTTGTGATAAATTCTGCAGTTTAACTTGGGCTGCAACTTTGCAAACTGCCTTGCTATGTCTGCTTCACAGACTGCTCAGCTCATGTGGGACTTCAGTGGGATGATTAATCTCATTCATTGTGCACCAGAATCTTGTATTTTGCTAGTACAAGATCCCTGATGTTCCTTATATGGACTGCATTACATGATAGTTTTGGTTGTGAACAGCAGCTTCTACTAATGCTGTAAAAATAGTGAAATTCATAATGATTAAGAACATATAATAAAGAGTCCAAGAAGAGAATTGAGACTGGCAAATTATTAAGTGTTTACAGTGTCTGAGCATGAGCAGAACTAAGCAGGCAGCAAGCCAGTCATTCCACGCATTCCAGGCTGATTTTTGACAGATCAGCTTGGCTTGCTGATGATCCACAATGCCGCATCGACAATTTCATGTTGACGCAACGTTTCCCTGACACCACTACATTGACCACAATTGCAGTTGGGATGGTGCCAAGGTAATAAAACTATTTTTTTGCAGGGGTCTGTGCCCCCTACACCCCCTACTTAAGACTCACAACTCCAAAATGGAGCTGAGTTGGGAATGGGGTGCAGGACCTTGAGGAAGGGTTGCTGGGGTCCCAGGTGGACTTTACAGCAACATGGCGATGTTGTCCATATTGCCCACATTGCTGTAAAGTTGTCAATGTAGTGATGGTATACCACTTGCTGGGCAGCACAGATCAAAGAAATAGCTGATTCTTGATTGGATAGGATTTTCCTTTTGAAGGTCATACCATTTCCACCCACCAAGCTAAAACTCTGTCATAGTGAGCCTGGCTGATTATTGGAGTAATGCTGAATTGGCCTTAAAACACTGCTCCATTGGACGAAGAACAGTGCCACCCATAAAAAAGCAGTACTACTGCAACATGTTTGTTTGCACTTGCATGCATAGGGAACATAAAAGGTAAGACTTGTAATGTCTATATCAGGCTGAACTAATAGTTGTGAATTTGTTTGTGTAAAATGCATGTGTGCTGAATGGGTGGAGGAGAAGACTTTCATTCATGGTTTGTGGCTCAGCCACAGTTGATGTCTTTATCGGGCTCAGGACCAGAGGAGGTCAGCAGCAAAAGTGGCTGGACTGAAAAAAAGAAAAACTGTAATGGTCTGACTAGGTAAATTTGTGTTTGAAGGTAAAGAGTTTTTTGGCATTCCCTTCTCATAATCTTTGGTTTAATTATTCAGGAGTAAAAGCAAAACAAAAAAGTCACTGCAAGGATATGGGTACTACTGGTTAGAACACTGCAGCTAGGAAAACAAGAAAAAACAGGCACATACTAGGATGGCTGAACTACAAGTAGCAAAATGAGGCCATGTCAAACAAATCAGATACATTTTTTGTGAGGATGACTAAGGAATTACAGTAGGGAGGAACGGAGGGTCTGGCCTACTTAGATTTCAGTAAAGCTTTTGACACCATTCCATATAGGAGACTAGTAGGCAAGCTGTGTGGCTTAGGGGTGGGTAAAAAGGTGGTAAACTGGGTAAGAAATTGTTTAGTGTACAGGTGACAGAGGATGATGGTAAACGGAGTTCACTTCAAGGAAGGGGAGGGTGACCAGGGGGGTACGTCAAGGATCAGTGCTGGAACCAGTGCTGTTTAATGCTTTTATAAATTACATTGCAGAGGAGCTAAAGGAAAGGTCTGCCTCTTTGCAGATGGCACAACATCTGCAACAGGGTGGAAACTCCGAGTGGTGGAAAGGATGAGCAGAGACCAGAGAAAACTTGAGGAGTGGTTAAGGGTATGGCAGTTGGGTTTCAGTGTGAAAAGTGCTATACAATGCACTTGGGATAAAGAAACCCAGGAGTGGAGTACAAAATGGGTAGAGTGGTATTGACAACTACCAGGAAAGAAGACCAGGGATAACACATATTGTATGGCCCAATGGTGGCCATGTAGTATGACAAGGCAGACAAGAATGCTAGTAGGAGCCTGGGGAGCATAGAAAGGAGTATCACCAGCAGAAAGAGGGAGGTGGTGTTTCCCTGTATAGATCACCGGCAAGACCCCTACCTTGAGTACTGTGTCCAGCTCTGGAGATCACATCTCCAGAAGGACGCTGACAGAGTGGAGGTGGTCCAGTGGAGGGCAATCAAAATGGCACAGGGTCTGCATCAGAAGCCCTATGAGAGACTAGAGGATCCCAATATGTACACCCTGGAAGAAAGGAGAGGGATACTACAGAGACATTTAAATACCTCATGGGGGTAAATAAGGGACAGGAGGGAAGTATTTTCTGTGGTTAATAAGTTTTATTGATTTGACTTATTAAGATGATACAAACATTAAAACAGTGAGATACATTGCAAAGATCTTACAGACTGTTACATGTGTCTGTAGAAACAGAGAATGGAACATGCTGGCCAAATAGTAAGGAACTGAATAAATTAGCCAGGTAAGCAGTAGGATAATACTCTGTGCCTGGATGTACAACACCTATCCAGCTGGAGATTAACTTTGAAAGTATTAGCAGTTGGTGCCTTGCATTATAGCTAACTCGTACAAATGTATCTTACCTGGCCCCATCCTGCTAGTTTCTGCAGTATTTGACAAAGCATCAGAAATTATGAGACATCCAGGACCACTGTCCGGGAGGTATTTTCTAGAAAAGAAGATGCTCAAGAACAAGGGGGCATGCTGTGAAGGTGGAAGGTGGTAGATTCTGGAGATGTGAGGAAGTACTTCTTCACAGAAAAAGTGGATTCCTGGAACAGTTTTCCAGCAAAGGTAGTAGGGGCAAAAGCAGTGGTGGGGTTCAAGAATGCGTGGGATAGGCAGAAGTTAATCATTGTGGAAAGAAAGGGGGGAGGGAGAAAGAGCTGTAGATCATGTAGGGTCTGCAGTGAGACTGTAGGTAGGGAAAATGGGCAGACTGAGTGGGCCAAGTGGCACTTATTTGCTGTCAGGTTCCATGTTTCTATGTATGACAAATGCTGAGAGTTTTATTCAATGACTGTGCACAAGCATGCACCCGCACTGAGTAAAATTCTCAGCATTTGTCTGTTTGATGTTTGCAGTTTGTCTGTCCTAGTGTGTGCCTGGTTTTTAGTGAGGAGTAGGGAACTGATCTTTTGGCAGAGCTAAGTGCGGGGAGTTCACTCAGTATCTTGAACTGACTTGGGAGCAGGTAATCTCTCATTTTGCAGGTAGTGCTAGTTCAGCATAGCACAGAGGCATAGAGGGAGCATTGAGTAGCCAGTGCTCATGGTGCTCGTGATTTCCATATTCATATTCACACAAGGGAGCAAACACCATGTTCTAAAATATGGAGCAGCTTTTTATATGCGGCACCATCGAGCACAAACTCAGAAAATTCCTCCTCACTTATGAAACCCTTTTACATCTTTTAGTGCTATTTTAAGGAGGTGCTGTTGTGGGCTTTACAAGCTAGCAACTCCACCCTGCCCCACACCAACCTCTCTCACCATCACCATCTTGACTCTTCAGTATAGCCTTAGTCTTTCAACTAAACAAGGATTCTTTAAATGGGAAATTCATTGCCTTGTGGTATGAAGCCCTGAAATACAAAGCTTACCATGGTGATGGGCAAATACATATGGTGATTCTGTGTGGGTAGCCGCATAGGTGGTATTATGGGCTGCTTTAAAATGAAAATAATTAATCGCCAAACCCTTGGACACCATAGAGAGGAGCTTACTCTTGAATGGTATTGGAGAAAGGAGATCTACCAGAGAGTGAATTGAGATCCATAGGCCCAGTTAATATTTTTCCATAAAATATTGGTAGTTGGCTACCCTTATGCTGAGTGTGGAGGAGGAGGAGTAGATCTTTTTTGCATTTCCAGTCCAGTATGTCAAACTCCTAGGGAGTGTATTCAAGGTTCACCTTTTACTGGTTAAAGAAGAAGGCACCCAGCTTTGGTGGTGCAGCATGTATGTCAGCTTCCTTGAGACACATGAGAGTGTCATTGGGTGGTTCCACACCTCCACAGTAATAACATATAAGGCAGGTTAGAGGAGAGTGAGGCTACCACTAACGGAGCTGGAATGCTAAGGTAGTCCAGTAGATAACATTTGGTAAGAGGGAAATGGGCGGGGAGAGGGGCTGCATCTTGATGAAAAAGATATAAAAGTAACATTTGTGACAAAGGGTTCAGAAGAACTCTTTTGTCTATTTTAGATTTTTATGTTTGCTTGCGCACATGCACAAGAAACATTATGCAACAGCTTAGGAGAGAAGCGAGTTGTGGAGGCATGTTGGTGGCTTGCTGCCACATTCACAAACATTATTATTCAGCCCCCAGTGCTGAGTGGGTGCCCAGTCCCCTTGGCAGCATGCGCCCCAAAAAACAGTCTTTGTTTGCTGTTAGGGCCCCAATTCCCATCGACTTTAGTCCCGTCCGAGTTTGATTTGCCAACAGGACCCCTCCATTGGCATAATGTCCTCCCCTGCACAAAAGTAGATTTGTGCCGAGGGGGGTGCCCAATCCCCTTCGGCTATTGTGCCCCCCCATATTTAAAGGGTTTTAGGATTATTTTGGAAATAGATTCTGCAACACCGAGGTGCTAAGTCTTGCATATTCTCTGGCCTGCATGTCTATTCTGTAGCAAGTAAGGAATGTGTGGCCAGAAGCCCAGTTTGCAGCCCTACTGATTTCATCCCAGGGTATGTTCCTTCTTGTAGCAGTAGAGACTGCTGTTCCCTTGTAAAATGTGCCCTGATTCCTAAGTTGGCACTTTTCCTGCAGTCAAGTGACAAACAATTGCTTGTTCTCACCCTTTATAGTGTCAGTCCTATGCTTACAGATACTGATGTCCCTACTCTCTACCCTCCAACTCAGTGTTCTGGTTGAGTCTGCAAGAGTTAGACTAGATATACTAAGCTACTGTTGCAGAAGTAAGGATACTCATCACAGTACCTGCTTTTTCTAAATAATTAGACCAGCTCGTACAACTTAGAGTTCCCTACCTCCCCTTTTAGGATTATTATAGATTGGTTAGGTAAATGTTACATGATCACTACAGCTTGTATGGCAGCTTAGCTTCAATGCTAAGAAGTGCAAGGTAATGCACCTGGGAAACAAAACCCAGGGAAGAGTACACATTGGGGATGAGATACTAACAACAACAAAATGGAAAGGACCTGGGGGTAGTCATTTCAGATGACTTAAAGGTGGGCAAGAAGCAATGTGAGAGGGCAGTAAGGAGGGCTGGGGGATACTGGGATGCATAGGAGAGGCATCACCAGTAGAAAACAGGAAGTTGTTATCCCTCTGTACAGACAGCTGGTGAGACCCCATCTGGAGTACTGTGTGCAGTTCTGGAGACCTAATCTCTGCAAGGACATAGACAAGATGGAAGCTGTCTAGAAGAGGGCAACTAAAATAGTGCAGGGTCTGCGCCAGAAGACATATGAAGAGAGACTAAAGGAGCTTAGTATGTATAGCCTCGAGGAAAGGAGGGAGAGGGGGGACATGATAGAAACTTTCAAGTACCTCAAGGAATCAACAAAGTCCAAGAGGGTAGCATCTTTCAAAAAGAGGTGTGCAAGAACAAGGGGCACAATTTGAAGATGGGGGCAGCTCAGAGGTAATGTAATGAAGTATTTTTTCACAGAGAGGGTTGTGGATGCATGGAACGGCCTTCCGGAGGAGGTTGTGGAGTCAAAAACAGTGGTTGAATTCAAGCATGCATGGGACAGTCATAAGGCAATTCTAGGGGGTGGAGGTAGAAAGAAGTAGGCTGCAGGTTAACTAGGATCTGCAGCTTATCCATTAGGTAGGGAAATGGGCAGACTGGGTGGGCCAAGCGGTCCTTATCTGCTGTCAAATTCTATGTTTCTATGTTTCTGTTAACATCCAGAGAATGTAAAGTCCTTTCACCTTGACTTGTGTGTAGCTTTTTGAAATAAATAGGCAAAGTGATAGACTGGCTTAAATGAAATGTTTATACCCTTTTGGGGAGAATAGTGTTTTCATCCTTCATGTTGCTTTTGTTTGCAGACCACTAAAATTCAGGCTCTATGTTAAGTGCCTGATGTTCATTGATCCTTCTTGCAGAAGTTATGGCAACTAGGAATATTGTTTTCCAACTGTCAAACTTTAAATCTACAGTTGCCATGGATTCAAATAGTTAAGCATACATTGAAGTCACTAAGATCCCATGCAGGGACTGTGTCCTGACTGATGGGTCTATGTGTTTTAACCCTTTAGAGAACCTTTTGTTTTCTGGGAGCTGATATGCTGCAGTTGCAGATGTGCACTTTTAGGCATGTTGGCTTTAAGTCAAGTGATTTTAAGTACATTTTTGTGATATCTGCTTCTAAGGAATTTTCTGCTTATTTGTAAACCAAACTGAAAATTATTTCCACTTTGTGATGTATAGGCTGGATTTTCCAAGCCCTGGATTGCCTACAAGCTCTGACTGCGGCAAAAGATGGTGCACCGGGCTCATGGCAATCTAACAGGATTTTACATCCGTGTGGCAATTGTTGCAAGTTAGACCATCTTTGTGGTCTGGCTGGTGGCAAACCCGCAACCCTTTTCATGGAGCTTGCAGCAGATATTTGGTGCAAGCTGCCGTAAATGAGTAAACCATCACAACTGCATCTGAGCTACTAAAATTGGACACAATTGTGGCAAACTCATTTGGTGCACTGCCAGAAACAAAGTGTGGTAGCACAGGGCTTGACTCAAGCCTCGAGCCACCCATTCAAAATCCAGGCCTACGCCTTTCTTGTGTACATGATTTGATTGGTTTAGCTCTGAGAATTCTATGGTTTAAGGTCCCAGACTGTCATGTCAAGAGATTCCAAATTTGGCTGTGTCACCTGACCATTAGACTGTGTTAGCCTATCCCTGCATGTTGACAGAGGATAGTTTTCCCTGGACATTTGCAGGAGGAGAGAGTACCAAGGCTGTCTTTGGCAGTCTGGTGCTATCAGGATCATAGTTACTCTGCCTGATCTTGTCTTTAGGAGTACACTCTGTAGCAAGGGGAAAGGAGAAAATACATACAAAAAATATACTTCCCCGTTGAAGTTCACGGCATGCTGAGATATATACACTGAGATGGTGCTCTGCAGCAAACCAGTGGCAGCTTTGTCTCTACCATGTGGCAAACAGATTCATTTCTGGAGTTCCAGTATTTGAATACTGTCTGGGCCACTGACTGCTTCAGTGACCAGCTATGGATTGCAGTTCCATTCTGCTGATTGACTCCCTAGGATATTGTCCCTTTACTTTTGGGGCGAGCAATATAAACTGCAGATAACTGTTCAAAGATTGTAAGTCAAGTCTCACGTTTTAGTGATTCCTTGCACAGTTTTGATGATCCGGCTCCTCCCTGTTTGTTTATGTAGTGCATTGTTGTTGTGTTGTCTGCCCTGATCTGCAGGACCTGACCTCTGAGAATTTTCTGAAAATGCTCAACAGAAAGGAACACAGCCCTGATTTCTGAGAGGTTTATGTGTGATTCTATCAATTCCAGGTACCATGTGTTGTCAAATCTGAGAAGTGGCCTCTCCATCCTTGGAGGGAGGGAGGAATTTATTTTCAGTGCCGTTGTGTGAGACGTTTGTTAAAAAGTGTTTTGCTTGTTAGTAATCATGAAACCAGCATGAGTTTTTACTCATCTTTATTGTGCAGCCATCTTAAACACCTTGCTCCAGCCAAGCAAACTTCCCATAACACCCCACACTCTAGGGGCTGCCTACAAATCATTAGCTTCTTACATTTACCTTAGGGATCATGTAATAAGTATGTTAAATTCCTACAACATCACATCTTCCTCACTTAAAGAGAAGTTCTATATTATTTTCAAACTGAATTATTGGACTACAGTAACTTGGCTGAATTATTATCATTATTATTTTAACTTCTTACCAACTGAGGTTTCAAATTAAACTAAACCTAATATTGAGAGGAGAGGTCACTAGTACTTCACTCTCTAGTGAGTCTTTACCACTCACTCCACTGTACTTATCTAACAAGTTTCAATCAGTCTCTCTGGACGTCGAATTTCTCTTTTGGGTCTCGCTTCCTTCTCTGGTGACTTTTCAGTGGATGCACACTGCTCTGAATCATCCTTGCTATTAGTCTCTTTGGTGTTGTCTTGACTGACTGCTGTGAAAGTTGGTAAGTCAACTTCAGTCAAATTGGCATTTTCAACTTTTGGCAGAAGTCTTAAATCCACACGATTCCATCTCACCTCCGCTCCTCTTTCTGTTTTAATCTGGTACTACCTTGGTGCAATTTGCGCTTGTACAGTGCCCCTTTTCAGCCACATTCCTTTGTTGTAGTCTCTAAGACACACTTGATATCCAGACCTTAAATCAGACAAGTTTCTTGCTTTCCTGTCATGTAACTGTTTTTGCTTTTCCCTTTGTTTTTCTTTGCTTTGTTTCACCTGTTCTGAGTCATGAGTCTTCAGAAGCTCTTCATGTATTGGTAGATTTGTCCTGATCCTCCTTCCCATAAGCATTTGCACTGGTGAAAGCCCATACTGTAATAGTGCACTTCTGTACATCAGTAGGCTTTTGTAAAAATCTTCTTTTCCGTCATGTGTTTTCTTCATGAGACTTTTCTCAGTTTTTACTGAGCTCTCTGCCAGTCCATTTGATCTTGGAAAATTGGGACTAGAAGTACTGTGTATGAATTCCCATTCATAGGCGAACTGTTTAATCTCAGCACTCGAAAATTGTGGACCATTATCAGTGAACACTTCATTTGGAACATCATGTCTTGCAAAGATTGACTTCATGCAGGTGATTACAGCTTTACTGGTAGTTGTAGACAGTGTTGCTACCTCTGGATAATTTGAGTAATAATCTGTTGCAACTATATGAGTTTTCCATTGCAATCAAACAAGTTGCCACCTAGTTTCTGATATGGTCTGCCTGGCACTGGATGAGGACATAACAGCTGGCTTGACTGCTTTGGTCTGTAGGTGAGACACAGTTCACAGTTGCAGTTACCTGGGCAATATCTTGATTCATTCTCGGCTAATACATTACTTCTCTGGCTCTTCACTTGCATTTTTCTTCTCCTAAGTGCCCTTCATGTATTTTGCATAGCATTTCTTTGCAAAGTTTTCCCGGCATAACAATTTTGTTGCCTTTGAAAATAATGTCATTGACAACAGCTAGGTCACTTCTACATGTCAAAAAATCATGAATAGACAATGGACAGGCACTTTTCTCCTTCGGCCAATCTTTTAATATGGTATTTCTCAGGATTCTCTATGTTTCATCTCCCTCTATTTCTCTTCTGATCTGCTGTTGTCTCTCATTGGACACAGGAAGAGAGACCACAATCATGTCAACATATACCTTTATTTCTCTGTCTGTCTGACTTTCCGGGCTTTCACTCTTGTCTACGCAGTGAAAGTGTGTCTGCAGTGTACATGTACGTTTCAGGACTATAGATCAACTGAACATCGTACTTTTGTAATCTAATTAGCATTTTCTGTATTCTTATTGGACAGTCATTTAGAGACTTGGCCAGTATAGCTACTAGAGGCTTGTGGTCTATTTCCACTGTGAAGGCTTGACTATACACATACTGATGAAATCACTCACAAGTGTAAGTTATTGCTAGTAACTCTTTCAATTTGGGCATACCTTGTCTTGTCGCTCATCAAGGCCCTGGAAGCGTATGCTACAGGTTGCCAGATTCCTTCATAATTTTGCAGAAGTACTGAGCCCAAACCAAATTGTGAAGCATCAGCTGATATTCTCATTTCTTTAGCAGGATCATAGAATCTTAACACTGCTTCTTCTGTAATAGCCTGCTTTAGCTCTTTCCAGCTTTGCTCCTGTTCATGTGACCACATCCATTCATTTTTCTGCTCCAACAGCCATCTGAGTGGGGCTGATCATGCTGAAAGTTGAGGAATAAACTTCCCTTTGTAGTTAATCATCCCTAAGAACCTCCTGACATCATCTTTGCAGCTGGGCTTTTGCATATTCACTATCATAGATGTCTTCTTAGGGTCAGGTTTAATGCCCTGATCTGTAACAATATCACCCACAAAAGTCAGTGCTTTTACACAAAACTCACATTTTTCTTTGTTGAGTTTAAGATTTGCTTTTCTTGTCAGATCCAGCACTTGTCTCAATCTGAAGTCATGTTCATCTTTTGTGGAAACCCACACAATGATGTCATCCATCATGGTTTCAACACCTGAAATGTGCTCAAAAATCATATGAATTATTTGATGGTAAACTTCTGGAGTGGACAGTATTCCATACGGTAGACAAAGAAATCTTATTTCCTTCTGGAGTATTAAACATGCATAACTTTGAACTAGCCTTATCTAGCTTCATTTACAAAATCCAGAAGAAGCGTCTAGTTTGCTAAACTATTTAGCACCAGCAAACTGTGACATTATCTCTTCTCTGCTAGGTAACTTGAAATGCTCCCTTTTTATAGCTCTGTTTAAGTCTCTGGGGTCAAGACATATTCTGAGCCGGCCATTTTTCTTCTCAACTATGACTAAAGAACTCACCCAGTCTGTAGGTTCATCAATTCTCTTGATTACACCTGTGGCTTCCATGCGGTTCAGCCCTTCTTTCAGTTTGTCCCTCAGTGCGAATGGCACTTTCCTGCAGGCATGTATTATGGGTGGCACTTGGTCATCTATGTTTATTTTGTGCTCCCCAGGCAAACATCCTAGACCTTTGAACACAATGCTATACTCTGTAAATAACGAGTCACATTTAGCTCCAGATTGAGATGTCACGACAAACACTCTTCTCATAGGCACTTATGCCTAGAATTGGTTGCACATCCTTTTCTACAATTAACAGAGACACCTTGA
This sequence comes from Neoceratodus forsteri, assembly GCA_016271365.2. Taxonomy (NCBI): domain Eukaryota; kingdom Metazoa; phylum Chordata; order Ceratodontiformes; family Ceratodontidae; genus Neoceratodus; species Neoceratodus forsteri. The sequence continues at coordinate 99,660,898 of CM028132.1, forward strand.
ACTGCTGCCCTTTGTGCTTCAGAGCTACCATTCAGCTCCCTTTTACTGGAATATTCTCTCCTGTATAACCAGTCACTTGTATCTTGGCTGGGTGAATTTTAGATTTTACATGCAAAGTTTCATAGTCTTGCAATGAAATCAGGTTCACCTATGCTCCTGTGTCAAGTTTGAATGGTATGATAGTCTCATTCACAGTTAAAGGTACAATCCATTCCTTTTTTTCAGAAACACACAGCTGTACGGAATCTACAGAGAACTCTTCCAACTCATCTTCTTCAACAGTGTGAAATTTATTTTGTTCACTTTTCATTTTGCAGCATTTAGCAACATGGTTATATTTTACACTTACTGCAGGACTTCCCATAGGCAGGACAAGCTTTGGGGTTATAGTTATTTCAACATCTACCACATGCTTTCCGATTGAGCTGCTGCTCCTTCTGCTGCTTTGTTTTGAAAAATATTTCTTGTTTATCTCAAGCTTCTTTGTGCATACACAGCCTCATTTTCTTTGTTCAGCTCTTTAGCCTGTGATTTGGTAGTTTCAGCAGCTCTATACATGTTTATAGCTTTGTCCAAAGTTAAATCATGCTCTCTAAGCAGTCTTTCTCTGAGCCCATTGTCTGTGATTCTGCATATGATTCTATCCTTAATCAATGATTCTTTCAGATCTCCAAACTCGCATGTTTTGCAGAGCAAGCGTAACTCTGTTAAATAGTGTTCAAAACTATTAACCTTTTCTTGTCGCATGTGAAAACATATCTCGTAGGTTACATTTTGTTTCTTTACAAAGTACTCTTCAAATTTTTTCATAATTAGATCAAGATTCATGTTTTTGCCATCACTGAACTGGAAACTGTTGTAAATGTCTAACACATCTTCCCCAACTACATGTAGAAAGATTGAAGCCTTTGTTTTGCCATCTTTGCTTTCAGTGCCACTTGCAGTTAAATAAATATTAAACCTTTGTTTAAATCTCTTCCAGCTTTCAGCAACATTTCCAGACAATTGCATACCTGATGGAGGATTTAGTTTATCTATTTTTTTTCTTTCTCGTTTTTCTCACCAGACCGTCTTCTTCTAGAGTTCTTTTTTATGTTCTTTTCCATCTTTTCAGGTTTTCATATCCACTTCTGACACCATGTTTTGCTTGTTAGTAATAATGAAACCAGCATGAGTTTTTACTCATCTTTATTGTGCAGCCATCTTAAACACCCTGCTCCAGCCCAAGCAAACTTCCCATAACACCCCACACTCTAGGGGCTGTCTAGAAATCATAAGCTTATAACATTTACCTTAGGAACTGTCTAATAAGTATGTTAAATTCCTATAATATCACAGAAATGTATTCTGTTTTTTAGACTGTCCACTTTTCCACCATTGTAGTGGCTCTACTAAGTCCACTTTCACAGGGATCATGGTGGCCAGAGGCTATCTCAGCTGAGACCAGTACTTTTTAGGTACCACTGAGAGTGACTCATTTACTGTCTTGTACATGGGGCTGCTGACATGGTTGCTGATATGAAACTTAAGAGTCTGAGGAATTCCTGTGCAGACTTTTTTCTTCCTATTTGGAAACTGTCTGCAAAGGCTACCAGTGTATGTACCCTTTGCCGGGGCAGAAATGTTTTGGCCTGCACTGTGTCCAGTTCTGGACCAGTGAATTTTAAGGTTTATACTGGTTCTAGTGAGGACTTTTCTGGGCACCATAGGAATCCTAGATTCAGCATCATGTCCATTGCTTTTGGGAGTGATACTTCCCTTTCTGTTTTTCCACACACTAGCTAGTTCCTAAGTATGCTAGACTGTGATGCCAGCTCTCCTTAGTGCTGCTACCACTGCAGCCATGTACTTTGTGAACACTCTTATAGTAGATGTGAGAGCAAAGGGCATTTTCCCGTACTGGAACCATTGTGTTCCCACACTGAGTCGTAGGGATTTTTGGTGTGATTCTCTCACTGGAACATGGAAATAGGCATCTTTCAGATCTAGTTATGTGAGCCAGTCTCCCTGTTGTGGTGACTGAATCACTGATTGCAAGGTTATCATTTTGAATCTTTCTTTCTCTGTGTGCCTGTTGAGACATTTTAGGTTGCGTATAGGCTGACACTTCTACAATTAGTAGAAAAGTTACAATGGTGCTGTCAGACATCTAACATGGAACACAAGTGAGGATAAGAACAATTTTTGAGCATTACCTAACACAAAATTTCAATAGTTGTTTGTGATTTTAAATATTTTTGCACAGTCACTTTAATATTTATAACAGTTTGTGAGTCAATGTTTTTTGAATGACAGCTTTATTTTTGGGGAGAGTACTCCTTTTAATGAATTCTCAAGCTTGACAATTCTTTTATTATTGTAAATTATTACCCCAGCCAAGATCAACATCTTGTAACTGGGATCCCCCTACTTGTTACACAGACAAGGAAACAAACCATAAGTTGGCAGAAAATAAGTACCACCCCTGGCATTAGGGCAAATACTTGGCTAAGGCATCTCAGAGGTCGGGGGAGTGCACAAAATAGCATTTCTATTTTAACCGAGTCTGGGAGAGAGGTGCCAGGGCTATGCTGTGTCTCCTATCTGAGGGGGCCCAAAAACATCACTCAGGTGCTCAAAGGTGGATTGTCCACAACCAGGAATTTGGGATGTTACTGTATGGCTTTTTATTCCTGACATGGTGTTAAAAGCAAATAAAGGTGGTGCCCCCAGGGCTTGCACTGTACATGACAGATGACATATTGCAGGAAAAACATTTTTGAACATCGTTCAGGTGAACTGTTCTCTTTCCACACACATTTTACTGCACCACGTCCAGCACTATTTCAGTGTTAATAGACTTCTATGGACTGCCACCATCACTATGTCAGAGACCTGGGACTTACGAAATCTGCTACCAGTCCTAGATCAGGATTCCTGGCATTACTTTAAAGCAACTAGGTGACATGTGTTAACACCTAAAACACATTTTCCTCTGGGTAACCAGTTTGGCCCACCTGTTCTTAGAATGAGGGGCTACTCACATAGGCAACAAACTGGATAATCTCTGCCATAACATTAGGGCATTATGGATTCTCCAACACCACTGGGCTGCTAGAGACATACTTTTTCACAAATGTTGGGCTGTAGTCCATGGCACCTACTGTATATCTGACAGACACCAGAAAACCTCCCTTTAAACAATTTACATTTCACGCACTTTGTTCCTCAGGGTCCATTGCTCCAAGTATCTGAAAAGGCACCAGAAAGCCCCGCTTAAACAGTACTTGAAATCATCAGATCTCATGGAAGTCCATTTCTTTAACTTGGCTCACAAATCTCTACAAATTAGGCAGTGCTGATAGCTCTTACAGTCAATTGGGGGGTTGCCCCAAATCACTTACTGAACCTTCTTTCCCATTCCCCTTTTACTGTGAAGAATCTTCACCCCCTCAGAGCTTTGCAAAATCTGGTAGCCACAACTTCCAGGAAACCAGCCTTTGGGTTACTGTTCTATGGCAGAAGCACACACACAGGGTCCTTCCCTTTCAAACAAGAGTGCCAGCAGGCACTTTTACCCTCAGAACTCTCAGTGAGCTCCTCTCATTTCAGACTCCAACTTCAGGCTAACACTCTGAGAGTTCCAGCACAGCTGTTAGCCAAGTGTGGCTTATGCTGCTGCAAGAGTTCCAAGCAGTATTTCCTCATCCTCTGCTTAGCAGAGAAAGGCAAATAATGAAGTAATGTTTTACAGAGAGCATTTAATCCCTCTGAATACTGCCCAGCCATCTGCCTGATCTAAAACTGATGGGATTCTAGTAACCCCAGAATTGGCAGGTTACATAATCAATAATAAAGAAATGCCAACAGTGCTGTCAGGCATCTAACATTGAACATAAGTGGGATGCTCACAAAATAATCAGAAACTTGATTACACTTTGAAATGATGCTAATACAAAAACACAAGTGAACCACATGGAATTGATTACAAATGTATGGGTATGATTTACTTTTATTGACTATGTCTGTCTGAAGGGTAATAAAAAGATCATGTATGGGATTGTTAGCCTCACCCACTGCCAAAGAGGTACTTCACCTTGAAGCACTGGGACTGGTTGTCCGGGTTCAGGAGCCTTGTCATTTTATATTGTAATGGCTTATGTTCTCACTTATGAACACACAGTAAAATTTGTCTTACTATTGATGTTTGGAGTACTGGCCTTCTTTTATTATAGGCTGTCACACGCCTAATTTTTTCCTTGTCAGGATGCACCTGGAGAAGAATCCCTTCTCCTTTTCTTTACTAGAATTTCCTCTATGGCGCTTTGAGACAGCAGTTGCTGAATGCCAAATTGTAATTGCTGTTGTTCATCTTCTGAGTTTGGTTTGAAAATGTGTCAGCTTTTTTTTGTTTCAGCTGTTTTAGGAAGGCCAAAGAGAAATCCTCCTCCACCACCTACAGCACCCATTGGCCTGTTATTATGGCTTGCCAGTTTTGGAGGTGCTAGGAAAAGCATCCCCCTATAGGTGCCTGGGGACTGGAGACTTTTAACTTGTCAGGGATTAATTTTGGCTGAAAAGAGCTACAAGTAGTAGCTTGCCTGTTGCCTCTGTATCATCTTACTCTGCTTGAATCTCTTTGAGCCTGGTATGGCTGACTGGTGTGTTGTCTCTGGTAGAAACCCCTTCCAATACTTCTCCTTTCATGGGGTCTGTTGTAACCCCTATTTTACTTTTACATTAACAGTTTTAAAAGTTGTCTTATTTTTGTTAACTTTATCCCTGTAAAACTCGGTCTTATCACCAAACAGTGATTTTCCTGAAGTAGGAAATCAGCTTCTTCATTTTGAAGGTCAAGGAAAAGCCAGTGATTCTAAGCCAGGCATATCGCCTGGTGGTCACTGCATTAGATAAATCTTTTGGTATTGCCGTTAATATCCACTATCATTTGTAATTGGTACATAGCAGCATCCAAACCATTTTATATGTTTGTCATACATGTGTGCATGCAGCAAACATCTTGCTGTAAGAGTGCATTTTGGAGTGGTGTCACACTGTCTGTCCAATGTAGAGCTGGGTTTAAGGGTGAGTCAGTACACACCAATCATCATTCATGCTGATAATGACAGAGTTTTGGCTTGCTGGGTGGAGAAGTCATGTACTTCAAAACAAAAAGCAGACCCAGTCCTGGATCAGCTCTTTCCTTTGATCTAGGCAGCAGAACTGTTCTGTCTGATCAGCCTGGAATTTCAAACATCCAGGGGCTCAGGACAGCTATAACAGAAAAAACTGCCCGTGTGTGTGTATGTGTGTGTGTGCCGATGTGTATTAGCTGTGCTAACCATATTCAAATGTGAATAACTTTAAATTGAAAAACAATAGCATGGTACTGTGAGCATGAAAGTTGTTCAGCACAAAAATGCATATAAAATGAGTAGTGTTTCATTTATAGATACCTTTTAGGTTTTTTTATAATTAACAAAAAAAGCAATATTTTTTTTTCACTTTTTTCAACAAACAAATGCAAATAGCTTTAAAACAAAAAAATACTAGTATGGTACTTTGAGCAAAAGTTGTTCAGCAAAAACTATGTGCCAAAATGAGTGGTGTTTTATTTGTAGATATCTCTTAGATTTTTTATAATCAGCAAAACATGGCAGGTAATTCAATTATTTTTCACTTTTTTGAGGTATGGCATAAATGGAATATACTACCCCGCTACTGGAAATATTGTTAATATTTTTGTTCTCATGCCAGTGGCTATGCCACTCATGATGTCATCAGGCCAATTGGCACACACACACAAAAAACATCAACAATATTTCTGGTAGGGGGTAGCACATCACTTATATATTCTTTGCAAAAAACTCTGTAAATGCATCAGTTTCTCTTTCTATTAAGGCAACAAAAATATGAAAATGAAATATTAGGGTTTTCAGCACTAACTCTGCACCCCCCCAGCTGCCAAAAGGGGCAAGGCAACACAAGCAACCACAGACACCCATCATCATCTAAGACAAACATACAGCCTCTCCACATGACAAAGCAACATCCATTATCATGATCCAGTGCTTCTGTAGCCATGGTACACATGCTTTACACACTGCCTGGGAAGTGCAGTAAAAAATTCCCATAGGATCACATTGTAAATGTAAGTAAGGAATAACACATGACAGGGTGTGCAGCAATGCTAAATTACTGCATACCCCAGGTGGGTTGTGAGCCATGAGGTGAAGTCGAGTGCTTTCAACCACCTGAGAAGTGTGGTATTATTCCCATAGAATCACATTGTAAACTGTAAGTAAGCAATAACACATGACAGGGTGTGCAGCAATGCTTAACTACTGCATACTCCAGGTGCATTGAGAGGCATGAGGCACAGTTGAGTGCTTTCAACCACCTGAGAAATGTGGTGTATTATTCCCATAGAATCACATTGTAAACTGTAAGTAAGTAATAACACATGACAGGGTGTGCAGCAATGTTAATTACTGCATACCCCAGGTGGATTGTGAGGGCACAAGGCACAGCTGAGTGCCTTTAACAACTCCTAAGTGCAATATAAAATTCCCATAGGATCACACTGTAAATTGTAAGCAAACAATAACACACAGCAGAGTGTGTGGCAGTGCACTAATGCTGCATGCCCCAGGTGGGTTGTAAGGCATGAGGTGCAGCTGGGTGCCTTCAACCACCTGGAAGTACATTATATAATGCACATAAGATTACATTATAAATTTAGTGATCAATACCACACAGCAAGGTGTGTGGCAAGAGCTAAATTGCTGCATGCCCAAGGTGGGTTGTGAGGTACAAGATGCAGCTGAGTGCATTCAACAACCTTGGAAGTGTGATGTAAAATTTTCATAGGATCACACTACAAATTGTAAGTAAGCAATAACACACAACAGAGTGTGTGATAATACTAAATTACTGCACACTCCAGGTGGGTTGTGAGGCACAAGGCACAGCTGAGTGCCAGCAACCACCTGGGAAGTGAAGATGTCTTCACGCAGGTGCTTAATGGAAGTGCATGCTAAGGATGTGGGAGAGTCAGCAGGCAGATACTCTGAGGAGCACCAGGCCCCTGGCTTCTTCACCTGGAAAAAGAGGCAACATTCCAACTTAAATGGCACACAGCTGAATGGCACAAAATGAAACCAAAAAAAAGGAAACAGCAGCAGAGCAAGATGTAGCCCTGGGTAGAATGAAGAAGCCAGTTTTCATGTGCACTAACTGCAGGGAAGAAAAGGAAGTGTTGGTGGATGGTTGCATGAGAAATGCAGCATGCCCTAGATCATTTAGCCTGATAACATAAAGTGGAAATGTGAGAATCTGTGGCTGACATTGTCACGGTGAGGCAGTGTTGACAGAACAGTGGAAAACAAAAAGGGAAACATTAAGCATATAACAGTTTTGCACCCCACTCCCACCATTCAGAAGGCAGAAGGTGGGAGCTATTTGAAAAGCAAATTGCAGTTTGGATAACTCAAGGAGAGGGATACTCAGATTGTTTCTGAAACCTGTGCCCCTGTACAGGTTGCACCTGCCACTGAAAGGAACTGACAAGCAGTTTCTGATGCACCAGCTTCCACCCCAAAGCCCCATCTAATCTGTCCAAGCCTGCCTAGTTATAGAACTGTTTCCCTATCACAGCATTAGCCATGTCCCCAGAGTTACATGACCATGTCCCAACCCTGTTACAAGCTGTGTCAGTCTGACTGATATTTCCATGTGGCCCCTCTGCTGAGATGCATAGTAACCCTGCCTCATCCCAGCAATTCCTATTTCACAAGTGTAATGTAGCTATGGCACTTGTTCATATGCATATACTTTCCTCTCCCTGTTTCTAGTTTGTCATGCACAGGTGTCAAAAACAATCTGAGGATACCATGTCCTTAGCATGCACTTCCATGGCAACACAGGTGCCTTTGGCACCTGAGTGAAGACATCTGTACTTCCCAGGTGGTTGATGGCATCAGCTGTGTCTTGTGCCTCACAATTCACCTCACAGCTCACCTGGGATGTGCAGTAATTTAGCATTACCACACACCTTGTTGTATGTTATTGCTTACTTACAATTTACAGTGTGATCCTATGGGAATTTTATATTGCAATTTCCAGGTGGTTGAAGGCACTCAGCTGTGCCTCATGCCTTACAGTCCATTTGGGGCATGCAGCAATTTAACATTGCCACATGCCCTGCTGGATGTTATTGCTTACTTCCAGCTTTCAATGTGATCCTATGGGAATCATATACTGCACTTCCCAAGTGGTTGAAGGCACTCAGCTGTGCCTCATGCCTCACAACCCACCTGGGGCGTGTGGTAATTTAACATTGCCGTACACCCTATCATGCTTTATTCCTTATTTACAATTTACTATGTGATACTATATAAATTTTCTACCGCAATTCCCAGGTGGTGTGCAAGTGTGCAAGTGTATCCATGGTCATAGAAGAACTGATCTAAGTTGGCTTCTGTTATAGATACCTAACTAATCTTAACTTTAAAAATAAGTTTATATACTTTTTAACAGATGATGACTGATTTTAAACCTCTGGCAGCATGTCCTTGTGTCAGTATGGCTCAGTTGGTAGCACATCCGCCTGTGGACCAGAAGGTCGTGGGGTCTCATCCCACACTGGGAGTGGACTTGTACCTAAAATGCTGGCACCCAAGTGCTGTATAAGGGGAGTACTGTACTGCTGGTGTGTGCCATCCTTTGGATGAAATGTTAAACCAAGGTCCCTTCTTCCCATCCTGGTGGGTATCCAGGTGGAAGTAAAAGAACCCAGGGCATTATTTGCAAAGAGTAAGGGACATTCCTGGTGTCTTATCCAATATTCCCCTTCCCACAAAACCAGTTCATGCAGTTGTCCAGGCTGTGTATGGGTGCTGATGTGCAATATGGCTGCCACTACACATTCCGTCACTTCACTATCAGTCTAGCTTTGCTTGTAAAGTGCTTTGGGATACAATGTGTATGAAAAGTGCTATGTAAATGCTGATTATTCTTCTTCTTCTTCTACCATTAACACTGCTCAGATGCACTATACTACAACAACAGAACTCACTCTCCTCTCTGCAGTCCACAGCTTCCTTTATAGATATTTAAATCATCTTAAGTTAAAAAAGGCAGGTTACATACTTTTTTTAACACAAGATGCCTTATTTTAACCCTCTGCCAGCATGTCCTTTACCACCATTCATACTGCACAGTCACACAAAGTATCTAGTACCCCAGGGCTTCTATACCAGTGACAAACATCCGGCACTGACTGTTTGTTACTACCTACAAGACCTGAGACCTGGCATCAGCGGGTAGGCTACCACAGATGCCAGCATTTATTTCCATGAGGCTTCCTGATAATGAGGAGTATAGCTTAAAAATACAGCCTGTCTCACAGTCAGGGAAGATGAGGAACAGGAATGTTTTACTTATCAATAAATTTTCCTGGAATATCTATCAGGGGGTGCTGTTGAAAAGGCAGTTTTTGCCTTTTCACATGCAATAACCTGAATAAGCCTCTCAGGACCTCAGTGTTTAGAAAGGTAAACAAGAGCCAGTTTCATGACCTATTATTGTTCTTCTACCTTTTTGTCAATAGCCATGCAGAAGATGGCATTTCCATAATGTTTGTGCTAGGTTTCTTGAATGTTGTATGTATGGGTATACTAATCCTCTTAGCTGAGGTTAGACCAATCATATTGAGGAAAACTGATTCACCATTATTGTCCTGCGTTTCTTCTGTGGGCATGTTTATGGTCTCAGCTATGCTTCTGAGGAAGGCATAGTAGGATGTAAAATCATCCAGAACTCTGGGGCCCGATTCTAAGAGGCATTACACTGGCACAAGGTGAGTTACACCACACCCGATGGCGCAACTCACACATACACCAGGCATAACTGCAATTGGCATTCCAAAAGGTGCCCTGCGCCATGCCTAATGTGGGTTAAGCCACATGTGAGATATGCCACCCACTACACACAACCCATAACGGCATGGTGCAAGGGTGGGTTACAGCAGCAACTGCACCCTATTCCAAAAGGGAGTCTGCCATAACCCACTTAAGCAATTCTGAAAGCCACATTGGTGCAGTGGAGTAAGACCATCATGGAAATGGTCTAAGGGGCCTCTGGGTGTGGCAAGTGATGGATGCCCACTCTGCAGTGCCTTGGCAAGGTTCCCACTGTGCTCCACATGCCCCTAAACATGTATGTGCCCCACACACCCCGAATGTCAGAGACCCCTGGGATTCTTGTTCCAGAGAGAGAGAGAGTGCTCCCCGGATGACTTGGCCAGCTGTCCAGCTCCCCCATGCCCCCTGGTACATGCTGTGGTGTTCCAGGGTGGGGGGCTCCAGGGGGAAGTTTGCAGCGGGCCTCAGCTTGCAGCATGTTGAACTATTGTGCCATGCCCATGGAGCTAGCCTATGCCTGCTGCAAGTTGCAGGTTGTAGGTGCTGGGACCCTGCCCCTATTAGAATATGGCACAGGGTCCCAAGCATAGTGACAAATGTCACAACTCGCATACGCCTATGAGTTGCAACATTCATCCTGGAATTGGCCCCCCAATGGGTAATCAATGCCCTCATCCCTAGTTACATCAAGGGATATGATTTTCTCATCTTACTCCTCTAGAGTGCAATTTCCCAGGCTGGGAGGAACAGAGGAAGGCAGTCTGTCTGCCTGCTGCTTTATATTTTGGAACAACTCTCACATTTGTTTGAACTGTTCCATAGAAAGCACAGGGGTCTGGACAAGAGGGACCACTGTTTCTCTTGGTTCACGGTCGATGTGTCTCTCCTTTCTAAATTTCTTTAGGCAGATAGACAACATCAGAATATCAGTATGTTTTTTTGTCTTTCTTTTCCTTATCTGAATGAACATCAGATGTGGATTTTGAATCTTTTGAAAGCTTCCTTGAGGACTCTGCCTTACAGGCTATATCCTTAGGGGAAGTGGATTCAGCAAATATTTTCTTCAAAGGTCTTACAGTATTTACAGGGGAACACTCTTTGGCACTGGACAGACAGGCGGGGTTGAACAGAGAAATCCTTTTTTCCCATCTTCTCTTTTGTGTTTTAGGGCAAAACACTTTGCAAAGCTCACAGTTTTCCCAATCATGAGCAGTGCCCAAACACTTGTAATACTCTGTATGCTTATGTGCCTTAGGCAAACTTGTGCAAACTGTGTACACCATTTGAAAATGGGGGCCCAGTATTTTTCTTGAGCTTTCTCAACTCAGACATGAGCCCAGGAAGGGCCCTACTAAAAGCAGTCCAACCTCAGTCCTTGAGAGCGGGTTTAAATGTTGACCACAGTTCTTGTGATCTGACTTGTAAATTTTACTTCAGCTGTGAAATCTGAGTGCTTTAAATGTTGGCAGTGCACTCAGGAACAAACCAGAGTCATTGTGAACTGGTGACAGTTGCCACACAAGGCCTTAAATAAAAAGTCTGTAAAACAGCAAAGAAGTACACATTTTTAAAACCAGAATGCAGAAATTGGAATTAGAATATTTTAACTATATTTTGTCACTAAACTCTGGCACTGTCTTAGTAAACATAGTAAAAAAGTGACTGTTTTCTTGGTTCCCGGGAACAGGGACAGAACTGAGAAAATAGCAATTTTAACTAAAACATATTGTTAAAACACAGAAATGGAGAAAATACCTGAAAATAAATAAAATTAACTCAAAACTATTACAACTGAGTGAAACAATTAGACTTAGCCATCCAATTGTAAAAGTACTATCCGGGTGAAATGGAAACTAAAGATCTCTTCAGGAAAGGCTGTCAGCGTGAGACCTGGAAGAGAGATTGAGAGAGAGAGAGAGAGAGAGAGAGAGAGAGAGAGAGAGAGAGAGAGAGGAGAGGAGAGGAGAGGAGAGGAGAGGAGAGGAGAGGAGAGGAGAGAGTTTTCATTTAAATACCATTCTACATTCTGGGGCACCATTCCACAGGTGCAGATGATGCAAGAGTTGGACTACCTGTTCTAAGCTATTGTTGTAGAACACGATATTTCAAAATGGTTTTAAAATAAATTTTATGTTCTCGTCATCCACACATACTTTTACATTTCATAACTGTAATCACATTGAACATTTCGTCTCTCCTCCCAACCACCCCTTAATTGTCCTTGATTTTGAAAAGGATTTTAAAAGATTACACAATGCAGACTAACAAGTTAAAATATAAGGGAGCAGTTAAATTGCAGCTTATGAAGTTTGGATTCTGACAACGTAGCTGTGTTTTGATGGTGGTGACAAAGGTATCTGAGACAGTTGGGGCTGGCAGTGCTATACATTGCTATGACATGCATGTGGAGGTATGCATTGCTTCCACACAGCAGCACCATTTAAAAGGTCTAATTCTCATTAAGTCCTATTGCCAAGAACTCTAAGATCAAAAGCCCTGTTTACACCACAGTTGCAATGCAAAATCTCTGCCACTCCACATCCGCTGCACTGTGTGTCCACAGGCTACATTTAGTTTACACAACCCCCCACCCTTGCTCAGCCACAATATGTGCCACAAGGCTACTCTTCTGAGATTCCAGGAGTGAACATGCAGGACAGGAAAAGGAATTGCGTAGTGGATAGAGTGCGGAATCATGCTTACATTTGGGGGAGATAGGCTCAGTCCCAAACTGATACCCTGTCCTGCATCAATCTGAAAACATAGACCGAAGGTATCATGAGGCGATCCGGTGAGTGTCCACATGGTGACATTTGCAGTGCATTAACCTCTGCGCATGGGTTAATGTGCTACAAATAAGGTGGTAAAACAGGCCAAAGAGTAGATGGTTCTATGAAGGTTAATGACTCTTAGAAGTCCCTATATGCCTAACCCTAGAAGGATGGCAGCTCAGCAGGGTGGCTGTTTGCTCAGCATTTTGCAAAGCACTTTTTCACAACATACTAGGCCACTTATTTTCAAATCCTGCAGGTTATCTGTTTTAGGTAGTGTCAAATAGTTTGAAATCTTTGTGTAAAAAGAAGACACCCTTCCTCCACCAACTGAATACTCTATGTACTTATAGAGTGATCCTACACTTAAGGCAATGAAAAATGTTTTTCAAAAAGCTAGTTTTGGCTACAATTACAAAACTATTAGCATACCAGCAAATCTACTTTCCAGATATCATCTATGCTGCATACCATAATTTTTTAGTTTCTACATCCTAACCCTTGCAAGGTCTCCAGTGCTAGTTCTAAGCTAAATGTGGCAGTCATCTTTTTTCTTGAGAAAAAGTATATTAAACATTCATAAAATACTCAAATTTTGATGGAACTAGGATGTTTTACCACCAAATAAAACTGGAAGATGCCTAGGTTCTTTTATAGTGAGAAAAGGTAGGGCCAAGTGTTTTACCCAATTTTTTTACTGCTGCTTTAACTGCAAACAACTTTCCTCTTAAAAAGTTGTTTGTTTTGATTAATTACATTTTTCAAGAATATCTAATTGAAGAAATTTCTTTAGAAGTGTTAGTTACACTGCAGCAGTTTTCATAAATGTTATTTATTTGAGAAAGACCTTATGAGAGGGAATGCCTTTAAATTAGCACATGCTTGCAGTATCCAGTGAACAGGGTAGCTGAGACTGAGCAACTGCAATAATGCAATAGTCTCAGTGCCTGTGTTGTGAAGGGGTGGTGATGGGTGAGAAGGAAGGTGACTGGGACCACACCATGGGGGAGGGAAGGTATGAGGGAGGCTGTGCAGCAGAAGGCTGCCTAGCTGGCAGTGTGGTGTGGTGATGAGGGTGGCCAGCTGTGGTGGGGAGGGTGCAGGGTTCAGGTCTGGGGAGCATGATCGTTTTTTGCGTTGCAGTGGTTAGTTTTTTTTTTGGGCAAGTCCCCGGTACATGTACCCCCTGGAGTTAAGAATCTTTAGATGGGTTGTGTGCTCTGGGTGCAGCACACCATATAACTCATAGATCCGTGTCAATGCTTTGTTTTGCATTGAGTGTACATTGCCATTTTATTTTGGCAATGTACACTTGCCCTAACGGCAGTCACCATTCGGCAATTGCTGTTATCACATAGAACTCATGCTTGCACATCACATTTATTCATACTATACCTGCTTATGAAGCAGGGGGTGGACATGATGGACCTAGAGTCCCTTCCAAGATTGAATTACTAAGAGAACAAGTCTAGTTTCAAAAAACATCTTAGAGAAATGTTACACGAATGGCAGTAAATTTACAGCAAACTACATACTTTGATTTACCTGAATACCATTATACTGTAAATCTAATATCTGCATTACATTGAGAAATTATAACCTGTCAATAATAAAGAAAACAATCTTAAGACATGCAACATACAGTATGATTAGATAATCCTTGCTTTCTTGATTGGATTTTGATTTGACAACTGATAGATTTTTGAAAGAAGAAAATTTAAGTACAACCTTATAAAAAATATAGGGAGAGCCCATTCCTCCAAAGGCTTTGGTCCTTGCTGTCTAAATTTTATTATTTTTTAGTTTACTTTTTCTCCCCCCAGCTTTATTTTCCTCCTCCTCCTCCTTCTCTTCCCATTCCATCATCCCAAATATACTGCCTACCATCCTCACTGCCACTTCCTGCTGCAAGTTTGTCTCTCCACCTCATGAGAAAGCTTTTGTTGGCAGGCCCTGAACACTCCACTGTGCCCAGGCTTTTTGAGCCTTATCTTTAGAGATTCACTGTGGAGGGGGGGAGCTGGTGCAATGGTGCCAGTGACATGCTGAGGCATGCATCATCATCTGCCAACCAAGCATTTTTCTGTTTATATTATCCCGCCCTCCTTTGCTTTTTAAGGATGTCTGATGTTGTGCCTGACCTAGGGAAGGCAAATGTCATGTGTTCACCCCTAATGTTCTATGTGACCTTGAATTCAGACTATGGAGGTATGCAAAGCAACAGTGTCCACCATCCTCCCCTGGAATCTAAAGGCACTGTCTCCATGTCCTCCTGTGACTCTTCTAGCTCAGGGTGGTGGGACATGTTTGAAGCATGCACCCTTATCACTCAAACTGGAGCATAATAAGCTCCACAGTGCCACTTACATGGGCCTTAGTTATACCATCTATCTTTTAAAAGCCCCAAATAAATGGTGGTGTTCCTTCATTCATTATTCTGAAGATGGTGTTCTTCCAGTTTGGATGCTCTCATCAAAAACATCAGGGAAATATAGGTCTCTTTAGGTCCATAAAAGGCTAACACAAAAATTAAAATTTTCTGTCCCATTTGTGGGTTATACTACTCTACATATTGATATAGTAACACCCAAATTATTAAATACAAAGATATGTAACTATTATTTATTGCAGTAATTCCACCACAGATTAAAACAAATTAAAGTTTTTAGTATCCTCTATACTGCCATATACAAATAAATTTAAAGGAACAAAAAGGGAAGTTTAATTTCTAATTATTCCAACCCTGTCCTTTGCTGTCAGATTTTGCTCAGCCCCATACTGAAGCCATGTTTGAAAAATATTCTATATTAAAATGCTTAGAATTGAATGGGACAGAAATGTAAGTACTTCTCCTTAACACACTAACAAGACATTGTCAGTAGGGATGGGCTACCCATTGGGTAGCTGGATTGGGTAGCTAGGGTATCAGTGATTTTTTTGCCGGGTAGGGTAGTTCAGGTAATTTGTCACCCTACCTGACATTACAGTGTACTTCGCATGTTGGGTACTTTTGACATGGGCAATGGGTAATTTTTTTTTAATTGGCATTACAGTCAGTCTGAGGGGTCTTAAGACCCTTCTGATGTTGTAAACAGGCATGAAAGGGCAGGCTGTGGCATCCACACAGCACATGACACCAGATGACAATCTGATTGGTTAGTGCTGGTGTCTGTGCTCTGTGTCTGCTGTGAGCACACAGATAGCAGCAGAGTGTGGAGGGAGAGGGAGGAATCAGTGCTCATTTTACATTCATGGTGGAAAAAATGAAAACAACTTAACAAATATAATAAAAAAGTTTAGTCCATGAAGGAACAAGGGGCTGGGGACTGAAAGAGAATATGGGGATCATCCAGTGTGGTGCTCAGGAGAGAAGGAGAAGGGGGGGAGGCATTCATCACTGGCAGCAACTGCTTTCTCATAATGAAAGTCATTTAGGCTGTATTACATACTGTCTGTTACGTGTCCCAAGCCCTGTCTGTGACACAGCTACTCTGTGTGTCTCAGCAGTATAGTGAAATCCATTTAGTCTGCATTACACACTGTTGTTAGGTGCCCTGAGCCCTGTCTGTGACACATAGTTACTCTCTGTCTCTGTGCAGCATAGCGAAAGCCATTATGCATTATACGCACTGTCTGTTAGGTGCCCTGAGCCTTGTCTGTGACATAGCTAAAGTACTCTGTGTCTCTCTGTAGTATAGTGAAAGCCATTTAGGTTGTTACACTTTGTATGTTGTTAGGTACCCTGAGCCCTGTCTGTGACATAGCTACTCTGTGTCTTTCTGCAGCATAGTGAAAGCCATTAAGGTTGTATTACACACTGTCTGTTAGGTTGCCCCAAGCCCTGTCTGTGACATAGCTATTCTGTGTCTTTCTGCAGTATAGTGAAAGCCATTTAGGCTGTATTATACTGTCTGTTAGCCTGTTAGGTGCCTCAAGCCCTGTCATAGCTACACTGTGTGTGACATCTCTCTGTAGCATAGCAGAAGCCATTTAGGCTGTCTTTCAGTGTCTGTCAGGTGCCCCAAGCCCTATTTGTGTGATATTAGTTACACTGTGTATGTGTCTCTGCTACATAATGAAAGCCATTTAGCCTATATCACACAGTGTCTGTTAGATACCCCTAGCCCTGTCCATGATATAGTTACTCTGAGTATCTCTGCAGTAGAGCAAAAGCTATTTAGGCTGTATTACACTGTCTGTTAACCTGTTAGGTGCCCTGAGCCCTGTCAAAGCTACACTGTGTGCAATGTTTTTTGCAGCATAGTAAAAGCCACGGCTGTATCTACTATGTCTCATATTTCCCAGTCAAAGTCTACTAAAAGGAAGCACAGTGCTGGTGCATGTGCAAATGAAAAAGATGTGGACAATATGAATCCTAGCACTAATGAAGAACATAGCAACAATAATAAAGTCATCACCAGGGCTGGCACTAAATGTCTTCCTGAACCAAAAAAGCGTATTACCAATGAAATGATAGTAGAGTTTCAGAAAGAACTGACAGGAGTTACTCACAGAGATACTGAATGTTTTGTTACATGTGCCAGGATACTTCCGGCTGTTGAAGCAGCATGCAAGAACAAGGAGGCATCCTCCTCAAAATATAAGCTCAGATGCTGAGACAGTGAATGCTGACAAAGATGGTGGAGATAGTGGGGACTGGGAACGGGATAACCCAGGCTATGTACGCACTTGGATTGATCTCTCCATGTTTTTCACTTTTGAAGGGAACCAGACAGGTCTGTCCTCTTTCCCTGCTACTTTTTGATCTTACCTTGGATCCAATGGTGAGAAAACTTTCCCAAAAGAATACCATTAAAGGTTTCCTCATATTAAACAAACAATATTTAATTTCCTTATATGCAGATGATGTGCTTAAATCAATACAGGAACCCCAAAATTCTATTCATAGAATATTAGATATATTATGTGAATTTGGAGATTTTTCCGGTTATGAACTAAATAAGGAGAAATCTAATTTCCTTCCTGTAAAAGGATATTGCAACAAGGATGACATAACCAATTTGGGTATGAGATGGGAAAAAGAGGGCATAGATTACCTTGGAATAAAATTATTCAGATCAATAAATAAAACTATCAACAACAATCTAAAAATCCTTACAACAAGCATTTCCAATTCCCTAGCTAAATAGAACTGCCTATCTTTGGGTTTTGGGGGGAAGAATAGAAGCTATTAAAATGAATATTTTGCAAAGGCCCTGTTTTTGTTTCAGATTATTCCATTTTTCATCCCTAAAAATGGTTTGCTGATTTGCAAAGTAGTATGAACAATTTTTGTGGAGTTATAAGAGGTGTAGAATGGTGCACAATTAATTATCTAGACTAAAACGTAATAGTGGCCTTAAATTTCCAGATTTCTATCTCTATTATCTCTCATGTAGAATTTCTCAGTCAGTCAGATGGTTCACTCTATCAGACAATGGGGGAGAAATATCTGAATGTTTACAAATTGAAAGGGACATAACGGAAGTACAGGGCCTTATTATAGCTGCCCTACTGTTTTCTAAACCAAATAAAGCTCTAAAAATAGAATTATAATGAGTAATGTTAAACTTATTTATGTATGTTAGCAACTTCTACATATGGATATAAAATACTCAACCCTACAACCATTATGGGGAAATCCTAACATACTAATTAACAATAAGACAATTACATTTCAAGACTGGAGCTCATATGGAATCTGCATCATTACAGACAGGGTAATAAACTCTCAATTTAAATCTTTTAATGAGCTTATTCAAAGCTATAATTTAGCACCTCATAATCTAGATAACTTTATAGCTTTCTCTAGCTCCATTCTTAATTTTTATAATAATGATCTATGGAAAATGAGCTTAAATGATAGTACTAGATCTTTTCTGTCATACTCCCAGTTACGCACTTCTAGCTCCAACTTTTATACTCTGTTAGTTGATTAGGTTAGGGGGACTGACACAGATAATATTAGATGGTGATCACATATTTTGGAAAAGGATGTACAAGGTTGGGATTGGACAAAGATTTGGTCCACGTCTCTGAAGGCTTTTAAAACTGTTAACATGAAACTGGCGCATTTGAAATCTGTGCATAACTTACACTACACTCCTATGCATATGTACAAAATGGGATTACTTGCATCCTCTTCCTGTGAGAAGTGTGGGACAGTTAATGCAAACCGTTTTCACATGTTTTGGGATTGTAGAAGGATTAGGACTCTCTGGGATATAATAGGTCACTTGATTGGAGACATAGAGTTGCTTAAATACAGACTTACAGCTGAAACCTCTCTCATAGGACATTTTGATAATCAACAATCTTGGACTAAGGAACAAAGATTCACTATTCATCTTATTTCCACATCTGTCAAGAATGCTATACTTCGTTATTGGATAAGAGAAGAGGTACCATCTTTGACAAAATGGAGAAATGAATGTTTGGAAATCCTTCCTATAGCAAGGCTAGCTCATTTAATGGTAGGTCAGAGTGACAGTTTTAACTCTAAGTGGGGCACGATTTACAAAACATTTGCTCAGGTCTAATTTCTTTAAGGTTGACACTCTCTCTCTCTCTCTCTCAACTGAATCTTTAATCTATCTTTACTTTCTCTGGTCTTTCTATTTTTCAGTTTCCTGAAAGCTTAATTATTGCTACTTTGAGATTTATCAGGGGAATGACTTTTTTCCACCTAAATATGAAGGTGACAGGATGAACTGACACACAGCAACTATGACAATCTTCATGATTTGAGGTAAGAAGTGAATACATATTTATATGAAGTCTCATTGTGCTGATCTACGATATGATTCCTTACTAAGGTTAAAAGCACCTAGTTGCAATAATTTTCAAATATTCTTGTTTTAATACTTTAAGTACATATAATGAATAGGTTTGAAGGGTCTCAAATTTATTTTGATATTACCTTATTAGATGTTAAACAATGTTTTATCTTATAGACTGTATTCGTTATATGTATTCTTGTTTAAATCCAATAAAAGTTTTATTGACAAACAAAAAGGCACATCTGTGAGGTAGTTCCTTTGTGCCCTGAAAATTTTAAACCAAAATACCAAAGCATCTGGGCTGTAGGCAAGTTCAAAGAAAAATCCCAGCAAAGTCAATGAGTGAACACATGTTTTTTTTACCTCTCTGTAACTCAGAAACTGCATATCTGACTGGAAAGTAACTTGCCAAATCAAGAGACCTACCCCACAGGAAGGTGCATACCAAATTTCATGCAAATGCATTGAACGGTTGCAAAGTTATTAAAGTGCAACATTTTGAGTTAAACATTGACATGCCTACTCAACCCTAACTATAGGGGTTCAGCCGTGCTCCTATAATTAATAAGCCCCTTCCCTGGTAGTCTAGTGGACCCCCCTCCAAAATCCCTGAGTCCACCCATAAATACACATGTCACAAAACCCCTTCCCTGGTGGTCTAGTGGACCTCCACCCCCCAACCCCAGTAGGTTGTGCCCACCACCTTGCACCCCCCATCTTGAAGTACAGCCAGCAACCAGCACAGCCATCCTTTCACCTCCATGGTCAGCCTCTGACTGAACTGTCACTGAGTGTATACTGTATAGTGTACGCATTCATTGACTGGCAGCTGTCAGTACAAAAGCATGTACACTATATAGCATACGCTCAATGACAGTTCAGTTGGAAGCCATCCATGGAGGTGAGAGGACAATGATATGGTCATTGGTTTAGTTTTGGGATAGAGAGAAAGCAGGTTGGTAGGAACAACCTACTGGAGAATGAAGGGTGAGAGATCCCACTAGTTTCTAGAAAGTGAGTGATATATGTATATTCATGAGTGAACTCGGTGATTGGGGAGGGGGGTCCACTAGCCTACCAGAGAAGGGGCTTATTAATATATATGTATTTATGAGCTGAACTGGGGATCGGGAAGGGGGTCCTCTAGACGTCCAGGGATGGGACTTTATTTAATTTACAGTGAAGCCTGCTAGGATGAAACACAGTGTCACAGATTTCCTGCATGATGAAAGGGATTAACTCCCATTGAATCTGCATTGTTTGTTGCAGTAACTCTACTGCAGAATTCTACAGAGTTGTGCTTCATCCTGGTGGGCTTCACTGGACCAGGGGAACGGTGATGGGGGACCGCTAGCCTTTGCCACATGAAGCCTGTGGCAACCCCCTCCTGTGCACCTTGTGTTTGTTGCACTGGAGAGGTTGCTGCAAGTGTGGGGACTTAGGCACAAGGACCCCTCCTGAACCAGAATCTGATGCAGGGTCCCAGGTGCACCAGGCTTTGATGCAAGCTACTGTTTGCTGCAGCTTGCATCGATCTAAGCCCTGTTTGAGAATCGAGCCCTTTTAATCAAAAGAAATCACCATTGTAGTTATGCTGGAAGATGACTTGAGTCTCAGAGTGTTGACCGATCAGAGACTAAATGCCATGTTTAAGAATGACATCTATATGTTGGCTACATTGCTAGAGCCCCAGTTTAAGTGGAACATTGAAGCCATTCTTTCTGCAGAAGAAAATATTAAGTACTGGAGAGATCTGCTAACCAAATGTGACATTGTCCTACCAACACGATTAACTAATGTATAGCAGTCAAACCCTGCCAAATCATCAGAAGGCCCCTGTGGTGCAGGCAATAGCACAACTATCAATTCTTCACAATCATCAGTGTCATCAGCAATGGAAAGGACTTCTACAGTTACTTCTAAGGCATCCTATGTTCAGGGTCAGAAAGGCAAATCACTTCTGAGTCACCTGCAACAACAAGGACTGATACCCTGTAAAGAAAGTGCAGCTGGTTCATCTGCCATAATGGTAAATGTCTCATGCAGCACAACGATCCTGGAGTATTTTGCAGACCATTCTGAGATAGGTCTTGAGGAAGATCCATTACTCTGTTGGAAACAAAAGAGAACAATATGGCCAGACCTAACAAATCTTAAAATTATGTACCTCAGCTGTCCACCTTCAAGCATATACAGTATTCAGAACACATATTTAGTGCAGCTGAAGGAATAGTCACTGACCATAGAACACTGCTAAGTTCTGTACATGTAGAATGGCTTACAGTTCTCAAAATGAATGCTGGCAATTTCCCAATTGCCCCAAACACTAAATTATGCTAGTCTGACCCTGAACATTAACAACAGCCTGCAAACAGTGATACTAAATATAATGACTAGGTTGGGGACGAAACAAATAGAACCATCACCACTGTCACCATGCCAGTCACATATGCCACTCAACTCTTAGGTTTTTTTTTTGTTAGTCATCAGTTTTATATTATGTAAGTCTGATCGATGCTCACCACAGATATAATTTCTGGAAACAGCACCAGCCTCACTCAGAGCAGCTGCACCTCTCGTACCTACCTCATCAATGCCTGCCATAGGTATAATTTTAGAAAACAGCAGCAGGCTCAGTAAGAGCAGTTGTGCCTCTCATACCTATCTCAGCAATGCTCAACTGGGAATAATTTTTGGAAACAGCAGCAGGCTTGTTAAGAGCATGTGCACGTCTCATACCTGCCTCATCAATGCCTGATCATAGGTATAATTTTTGGACACATCAGCAGGCTCACTCACAGCAGCTGTGCCTCTTGTACCTACCACAGCAGTGCCTGCCAAGGGTATAATTTTTGGAAACAGAAGCAGGCTCAATCAGAGCAGCTGCACCTCTTGTACCTACCTCAGAAATGCCTGCCATGGGTATACTTTTTGGACATAGCAGCAGTCTCTCTCAGAGCAGCTGCATCTCTTGTACCTGCCTGAGTAATGCCTGCCCTGGGTATACTTTTTGGAAACAGCAGCAGGGTCACCAAGAGCAGCTGGGCCTCTCATACCTGCCTCAGCAATGCCCCCCATGGGTATGACGGCCAACCTAATAACCTAACAAACAGTGTAATACTCCAAACAAAAGTCTTTCACATGTTTATTTATGGTCAGGGTCAGGTAATAACTACCTGACCCAAATACTCAGTTGTCACCAGGGTATTTTTAGGGTACTTTTGAGGTACTCATGGGTAGTCTTGGGGATTGGGTATCTTAGTACCTGCCCATCCTTAATTGTCAGTGCAAACTATTAGTGAACAAAAAAATCTTTATCTGCACCAGCTGCTAGCAATCTTCTCAGGACAAGCCTGTTTACAGTAGCAGTCCCTCTTCCAGTTCTAGAACCATTAGTTTGTAGAAAAAGGGCCTCTGCAAACTAGCATTTTTGCAATTTGGCATCACTTTAATGGGCAGGATAACTCACGATGCTCAATAATTAGTAATTAGTCAGTATGTGCTCCCTCATTTTCCTTATGCCAAAGGTTACTCTACTGAGAACAGAGACTAAGGAGTCTTTTGGAAAATACATAACAGGTTTGCTAAATCAGTTAGCACACAACTGCAGGTCTCAAGACTACAATTATGTTTAACCTAACTTTCACATTTGATTTCTATCAGTCATGCTGGCAGACTCAACATTTAAAAATGGTCAGAAAGTGAGCTACTGCTGCTTAGACTGAAGACTAAGCTGACTGAAAAACAAATGTTTATAATAATACAGTGGCTATTGAAACATTGAATTTCACATATATGTATGTGATAAAGATCAATGTCAGACTTGTTAATGGATCCTGTGGTCTCAAAGCAGGCTTTTATGGCATCTTGCTAAATTAATAACATAAACTAAAAACTCCACAGTCTCAAAAAGATTGCTACTCTCTATGGGTCTGAGGAGAGAAAACTAATTAAGTTAGATATGACTCATATTGTACTTGTTATATTAAGTGATATTGTGAGTTATCAATGTGTCCAACTCCCAATTGTCTGTAATATGTGTATACATTGTATCTCTCCACTGCAGATCTTACCAGTGGGGGTGTTTCAGGTTGTTTTCACTTCAGAACAAACTACAGCAATATTTTACACAGTAGCAATCTGAAACGATTCTCACTTGTAACTGGTGGTCTTTTACTATTTCTGTTCTCTTGAGCCACACATTTATGGCCTTGGGTTGCCAGACACTTGAGCTCCTCAAGAGTTTTAAAACTTTGATTATGGTCCCCTACGAGTTTGAAGATTACAAGAAGGAAGGGAGCTTCCTCAGAGGCAGTTGAAAAAGGCATGCCCAGAAATTTGCAAAGGTCAGACCTGGGGAATTGTGTTGCCACTAGAATGAACTCTTGAGTCTCAGAAATCATTTTTAGAAAGACAAAAAATGCAGGGTCCAGGGTGGGGGATGTGGGTGTATGTTATGTTATGTTATGTTATGTTATGTTATGTTATGTTATGTTATGTTATGTTATGTTATGTTATTTCTTTTAATTATTTTATGATTTTTATGTAGATTAATAGGTTAGTCAGGGCAGAAGAAGTAAGTCAAACCAGTGTAAAAAGCATTTTTTCATGTTGCCCTTTGCGTGCTTTTGCCTTCTGGCTGTTCTGCCAGCTTTAGCAGGAATTATCGAGAGCCCCCTGTTGCGTGTTTTTGCCCCTGGAGTTCACCCAGTCCTATCAGGGGTTGTTTGCATCTCTTTGACTGCAGTATGGTAGATTGTGCAGTCGCACGGTTGTGAGGAATTTGTATGGAAGCGCTTATGTTATTTTTGAAAGTGCTACCCTTCTGGCTATTACCTGTGGTAAACTGGTGTAACTAATGACTGGGAAACCTCTGAGGCAGTTGCTGGACCAGACAGGTGAAGAAGGAAACTGGATTTATCCTTTCATTGCATGTGTTACTATTGAGGAACTGTTAAAGGTGTTTAATGGTACAAGAGGCGGCTGGTAGGGCTGGAAAGTTGAACAATCATTGGGCGTGAGTGCTGGTAGGCTCAATAATGCTCTTTATTTGAATATTTGAACATCTGAGACTGCTTTACTTAAACAGCTGAAGTGTTAATCTGTCACTGGGGTCTACAGCTGGTGGGCTGTTTGGGCCTTGGGTGATTGGGGTTGTAGCTGTTGAAGTCTCCTGCAGCAGGGCGGGGGATTCAGCGGCTTTTGGGTTGCTGTTTGTCTGACTATGAGAAGATGATCGGGGTAGTGAACCCTAGTCCCTAGCCATCGGGGGGTTATTTCTAGCCTTCCCCATATATTTGTGGGCCTTTAGTTTGCCGTTATTGGTTGTTGGAGTGGAATCTGGACCTTTACTTAAGGTACATGTTGAGGGGATTCAAGTAGTGGCTGCCTCTTCCCTGGGCTGGTGAAGAAAGATTTAACTCTGGAATTAGTGAAAGGTTAATTTGTTCTTGACTCCCTTAGAGCTGTTTTGGGCTTCATCTAATCCTGACTATACAGTTTTAGATCTGGTTAAAATGCTGAAGTGATAGACTGGTGTTTTCTCTGGACATACATTTTATTGCTGGCTGGGCATGAGAGCCTCAACTGAGCATAATTACATTTGGACTTCTGCCTGTATTTGGTCTTGTGTTTTTATTTTTTGGGAGGGGGTTTTGTGTGAAGGCATCCATCAGTTGAAATGCTGGAATGAGAGACTGGCATTTCCTTAGACATAAATTTTATTGCTGGCTGGGGTGAGAGCCTCAACTGAGCATAACTGCATCTGGACCTCTGTCTGTATTTGGTTTTGTGTTTATTTTATTTTGGGTTGGGGTACTTGTGTGAGAGGTACCCCATTGATTGTGTTTATTTATGTGTGGGGCTGGTATTACAGTGTGAAATTGATAAGTGTTGGGAGGGTTATGAGACAGTCAGGCATTATTTCCCCACCATGCTCAGGGAGTTACAGCCCTTTGACTGTCCCCTTTTACCTGCTGAGGTATATAAGAGATGTCATGCCTTGGGGATAGTCAGAAGATGACTGAAAAGGGTGCACTCTGGGCATGGTGAGAGAATGGAGAGGGGTGGACGGATAGAGGTTGTGGGGACTAAGAGATGCCTTGGGGCAAAATGGGGGCAGGAAAGGGGTGTTTTCTGCCTGATTCACATACCCAAGGGCTCCAGAAATAGTGGGCAGCTCTTGGGAAATTCCTCGATGTCCCATCCAACCTGGGCAGTATTATGTAATGCCAGATTGATTAAGAACAAGACAGATATTATAGCTGATCTTGTCAGAACATCTGACCTGGCATGCATCACCAAGACCTGGCTGGATGAAAATGCAGGCCTCACTTTGGCAGCTGCTGTTCCATCTGGGTTCTTGGTGATACACCACCCAAGATTGGATTGTAGGGGTGGGGGTGTAGACATTATGTTTAAAACAGAAATGGGTCTTGTGGATGTGCCAGTGGGGTGAACACGATCCTTTGAGTGTATCCTGGGAGCAGGTGCAGGATTTAAGATACTCCTCATCTACTGTCCACCCAGTGATGGGGAGAATTCCTGAAGGAGTTTGCCGACTTCATTGTTGATGTGGCCTTGGAGCCACCCAGATGGTTAATTCTGGGTGACTTCAATACCTAGGTTGACATTGAACTCTTGTAATTTGGAAATAATCTCCTCCAGCTTATGATAATGCTGGGTTTTACACAGGTGGTTACCTCTGCTACCCATATAGGGGGTAACTCTCTGGATCTTCTGTTCATCCTGGGAATGGAGATCATGGATTTGGGTGGAACCAGTCAGTTGGTCTGGCCATCACACCATAAGATTCAGTTTTAGGGCACTTCCAAATAGGTTTGCCCCAATGGAGATGTTCCAGTACCTCCCTTTAAGGGGAGTTATCCCAAAGGGCCTGTTGGTGGTGCTGGACCTATCAGGCTTATTGAGTGAATGCATGAGTCCAGGAGATCTCATGCATGTCTGCAATAAGGCAGTGGTTGATGCCCTGGACTCAATTGCTCCTATTCATGTTCACCCATTCACTCTGCACCAAAGGACTCCTTGGTTTGATGGGTCCTTGAAGGAGCTGAGAAGAATGGGTTGAAGGCTAGAGAGAGTTTGGCAGAAATATGGCCTTGATGCTGACAGGCTTAGATTAATGGAGCATTATAGAGGCTATTAATCAGCAATCACCTGTAAGAAGGCAGATTTGCTCTACAGGGAGATTGCTGCTGCATGGAATCAACCAGCCCATCTCTTCTGGACTGTGCACAGACTGTGCAATCTGTCTGTCTTCAGTCCGAAAGACATTTTTCACAAATAAAGTGTGATGAGGTTGCTCAATTCTTTGCAGATAAGGTTGCCAGCATCAGGTCTGGTATCGGCCCAATTCTTATTATGAGGGATTGTGGAGATTGATGGGAGGTGGTGAGCACCCATTTTAACTGGTCTGACTTTAGTAGGCCAGAATTAATGGACACTGTGAGGATTATCCAGACTTTGCGACCAACCAGCTGTATGCCACTATTGATAGGGTGCGTAGATATTATCTACCCGATCCTTGCTGAAATTATCTGGAGTTCCTTGGAGAAAGGGCTGTTCCCTGACTCATTCAAGGAGGTGGTCATTAGACCACTCCTTAAAAAACCCTCCTTGAATCCAGACTGTCTAGCTAACTACAGACCTATCTCTAACATACCTTTTGTGGGTAAGGTTATTGAGAAGGTGGTTGTCTTGCAGCTGGATGACTATCTTACAACCTGCAATGTCTATAATGCTCTCCAGTCTGGGTTTAGGAAGAGACATTGCACTGAGACTGCCCTTGTCGAGTTTTAAATGATCTCCTAATTGTGAGAGATCGAAAGGCTCATATTATCTTAGTCCTTCTTGATCTCTCGGCGGCATTTGGCACTGTAGACCATGGTGTGCTTTTGGAGTGCCTGCATCTTCTCTGTGGACTGTCTGTAACAGTCCTAAGTTGATTTCAATCTTTCCTCACAGGCAGGTGACACAGGGTTGTCACTGGAATTTATTCCTCTGCTGCCTTCCCCCTGTCCTATGGGGTGCCACATGGCTCCATATTGGCATCCATGTTGCTTGCAGAGTATATTCTGCCATTGGGAGATATCATTAGGCAATGCAGTTTGGGTTTTCACTGTTATGCAGATGCTACCCAACTGTATATGTCCTTTTTTCCCAGACAGGATGATGCGGTCTCAGTGCTTAACAACTGTCTAACCAAAATCAAGAATTGGATGAGCACTAGCTGGCTGAGGTTAAATCCAGACAAGACAGAGGTGTTGGTTGAGGACCTGGGTCATTCAGAGGTGGGTCTTGGCGTTGAGGACCTTTGGGCCTATGGCTTGACGTTGTCCATCTCATGACTTCAGACCAGGTGCATAACCTGGGCATTATTTTTGACAGTGGTTTGACCATTAAGTCACAGGTGTCTGCAGTTATCCAATCTTCCTTTAATCATCTAAGGAATATCACCTGGGTGAAACACCTGGTTCCTCCGACTGACCTTCCTACATTGGTCCACGCCTTTGTAACCACCCGCCTTAATTACTGCAATGCCCTCTACCTAGGGCTTCCTGGGGTTGATATCCATCACCTGCAGCTAGTGCAGAATGTGGTGACAAGGCTTTTGACTGGTACATCTAGATCCAGTTTTATTATGCCTGTGCTGCACAAACAGCACTGGCTGCCAGTACAGTGGCAGATCACCTTTAAGGTTGGTCTGCTGACCTACAAAGTCCTACATGATCAGGGGCCCTAATATCTACAAGAGCTTCTTACTCCCTGCTGCCCCCCCCACTTACTCCGATCCACCGACGAGAAATTGCTAGAGATTCCTAGGGTCTGGCTTAAAACATCTGGGGCACATGCTTTTTCTCATGCTGCTCCTACCCTGTGGAATTCTCTGCCTTGTCGGTTAAGAGAATGCCTGACCATTTTGAGCTTTAAAACAGAGTTTAAAACCTATTTGTTTAATCACGCTTTTTCTGAATTTTTTAAAATAATTTTACTGTTACTAGTATCTGTTTACAATTTATGTGTATTCTATTATACAATGCTTTGATACATGAAAGGCTCTTAAGAAATAACATTTTACTTACTTACTATGCTATGCTATGCCAAGCCATGCCATGTTATGTTATGTTATGTTATGTTATGTTATGTTATGTTATGTTATGTTATGTTATGTTATGTTATGTTATGTTATATGTCATGTAATAGATAATCCACCACAGGGTGTGTGGTCATGCTCTGATATATGCACCAGGCTGCAGGCCAAGTGCATTCAACCATCCAAGGAATGTGTATACCAGAGCATGACTGCAAGCCCTGTAGTGGATTATCTGTCTTATAAAATGTCCAGAAGGTTCAGAGGAATGAAAAGAAGTGCAGGCATGTGGCCATTTTGTGGACTAATACATGGTCATGTGGTGTATTTCATCCAGTCAGGAGGCTGGATGTTTACAGATTTTTCTTACCCATTTTATAACTTAGGTTACAGCATATGTTATATGGAATATGATATGTTATGTTACATTACCTTAAATTACAATATGCTACATTACATTATGTTATGTCATACCATATCATGTCATGCTAGTCTTCATTTTCACACACTGTAGTCCTCTGCCTATGGGAATCGTAGGTAGCTGAGCATCCCAGGCAGGGAACAAAACAGTATGAGCACAGCTTGTTGGCCTGAGGGGGCAGGCATGTTACCATTGCCCAGCATAGTTACCACTTTTAGGTGGTAGTCACCTCAGGGATGCCGGGTGAAGCAATACCTAATCATCCAGTATGTTTCAAGGATATGCATTTCCACATTCCACCTACAACACTAGCCAGTATGGGGTCATAAATTCAGATAAAGCTAAAGTCCTAGTAGTGTTGATAAAATAATGGGCTTTCAATCCAACTCCAGAATGTACTCAGCAGACTGGGATGCATATGTTCTTCTTCCTATACATCATGATTGGGACGCAACCTCATGAGTTGGCTATAGGACCCATAAGAGCCCCTAGGAGGCACCCACTGAGGGGTATTCCCCTTCTGTCTTGCTGCCTTTTCTTCTCCTGCACAATCTTTACCTACTGTTACCAGTTATACCTTCCTTCCTTACCACCCCATCACATCTACCATCACCACCACTTCAACTAAAATAGATGCCAACACATCCCTTGTGCTCAGGGCTGCAAGATACCGTAGCACCACTGGCCCTGCTGCACATTAAGGCCATGGTGGGCATGTTTTTCATAGGAAGGAATAGCCAACTCATAGCCTCCTAGATTTAAGGGGGGCTATAGACATCTTTTTTTTTTCTGTCAATAAATCACTTACAAAAAGTTTCATAAATTCAATACCTAGAAAACAGGTGTGTTTGTTCCCCAATAGAAAAAACACTAGTATGTTCACATATATGCTATATTTTCAGAAATAGTGTAAAAATGTGTTTTTAATTTGTAAACCAATTTATTTTTCAATACATCAATATTTGAAAGTCTGATGAAATTATGTATTCAGAATGTATCAATAAACATGGCTACATGATTTCATATAAAAAAAAAAAGATTTCTAGCCCTAATGTCTCAAAAGTTAGACCATCATAAAGTATAATAAGAAAGTTCTAACTTTGGAAATGTAAGGGCTAGAAACATAGAAAGCTTGATGACAAATTTAGAAGAATATTTATAGCTCAGCTGCACACCACATTCAAGTGCTCCTCATACCAGAGTTCTAATCTGCCACTCCCAATGCACAGAAATGCCAACTACCACTCCAGACCACATGCTTAAATCTGCTCACGTGCTATCCTGAAGTGGAAATCCCACCACACCACAACTCCTTTTATAGGGGACATCCTGAAATGGGTGCTCGCATGCAAAACCACACCTTCCCACCCTATACTATGGAAATACATTACTTTAGTAAACAACTGCACTATCACACAATACAACTACACTATGGAAACACACTACACTATAGAAAAAACACTAAGAACCCCTAGAAGAAAAACAGCACCAGTACAAAAGACACACAACAACAAAGCTGACCAAACAAATGTATTACTGTATATAAAATAAATGATGACAAAGTCTGCTATATGCATGAAAAAATTGCATCTCGGGGTCAAACAAACCCAGGGTCAAGGTCACCTTTTGGGCTCATGGCTTTATGGCTTGTTCAAACCCACAATGGTCTTATTTCGACACATCACTGTCATTTATTCTCTCTCTCTCTCTCTCTCTCTCCCTCTTTCTCTCTATTATATATACAGTATATATATATATATATATATATATATATATATACACACACATATATATATAGACAGACAGACATCTTTATAGATAGATATAGCAGCACTGTTTCAAGCTACTTTTAAACCAAAACAAAAAAGTAGAGCAAACACTGGAGGAGTATACAAAACCTTTTACTTAACCAAAGTATAGGACATAGTGCTAACAACTTATGTAGTGCCCTTCATACAGGGCTTCTGTAGTGTATCTACCTGAAGAAGCCCCGTATGAAGAGTGCTGTGTAGAGGTATCAGCATTGCATCATACAGTTCAACTAAATAAACATTTTTATATGCTCCTCCACTGTGTGTTCTTTTTTGTTTTGGTTTCAAAATACAATCTGCAGTACAGCAGCGAGAGCACTATTAGAGGTGGGAGTACTGGGCATCTCTTTCCTGTATTTGCTCAAGCTGTTGGTATACCATATTTCTTTACTGCAACACACACACACAAATGAAAAAACATTATATGCATTTTTATACAGACCGATTGTTTTGATGCAACTTATTATGTACAGTCATCTCCTACTCTTTCCAGTTATACCTACTTTCTTCTCTTCTACTCTCTTCCAGCACTACTGAAATGGATGCCAATTCATCCTTTTGTGCCACTAAATAGACCACTGATGATCAGAATTCAGTATTTTTCATGTAATGTCCAGGTTGCCTGTGTAAATGGGCTTTGTCCCAGTGGTCTCCACCCAGTTATGAAACTCTAAATAAACCAATTATATTGACATATAAAATTGTATGAGGTTTTAAATAACTTTTTGTAGAAATTAATGTTTTGCAAATTTTAGTTTCACTGCAGCCTATTTTATGAGGATATGTGTACTTTTTACCCTCTATACATTAATCCATTTAACTATGTTGCACACATCTAATTATAGTGGATGTGCTGAAAAAAAAATGCCTGAATGAGATTCAAGACAGGATGTCATTGAGCTGGTCAAGACTTTTATTTTTTTTACTTTTTATTTATCAAGTCTAGGATTACAAATACATTTGAGCCTTGGCTCTGTTACAAAGGTTCCACATCAGAGAAATACAAATTATGGGGAACATCAAGACAGACATTACAACAATGTGGACATTGCAAACAGAATACAGATTAATGCAATTCAAGGGTAGCATTGTAACAAGGCAGCCAGCAGCATTTGTCAGAGAAAATGGACAACAGATAAGAAGTGCCAGAGTCATAGGGAGAGGGAAGGGGGGATGAATGTAGGAAGGGTGGAGAGAGGGTGAAAAGTGCAGCATTGGGTATACCAAGTTGTGAGGGTAGACACAGAGGGAAGACTTAACTCTGATAAAACTGAAGTACAGGTGATTGAGCTGTTGACTGCTACTAAAGCGAGAAATCTGGGAGTCATTCTGGGGGTGCATTTGAGGTTCAGGTGTTGGCAGTAGTCAGGAATGGCTTTCACCATCTAAAAAACATCAGCTGGAATAAATCCTTTATCCCCCTTGAAACTTAGCTACTTTGTTGCATGCATTTGTAACCTCGAGGCTCAACTACAGTAATGCTCTATACCTCATGATCAGTGGAGGTATGCCACGGCACACTACACGTCTGTGACTGACCAGTTTCTCCAGCCCTTGAGTAGGGTGGTATGTTTGTTCTGTCTGCATATTTTGTGAAGCTTTTTGCGGTATGCATTTTGTGCCAGACATTTTTCGTTATACCAGTTTATACTAGTTTTAGAAACGTCTTTAATGTTTGGTTTCTAGGCGCTTTTATGCTTTATAAACATCGCATATTTAAATGCTTTTGACTGGTCAATAACACACACAGCAACTGTTTTTCTCTGCTCCTTACTTTGGCCTGTGTAATACTGTGACCTATGTGATACCCATTTATATTCTCTCGCTGTGCAAAACTGCTTAATGTTGGAATACGAGAGAATTTTTTTACACATATTTTTATTAGCAAATTTTGCAATAAAGTTTGAAGTGTTTATAGCCTTTAAGTTGCTGACCCCTTCGTTTGTTTTTTCTAAGTATTTGTTTCAACTCCTGGGGTATACAGTGCACTTCTATGTCCTTTGAGACTCCATGGTCCTTAAGGTTTCCTATGGACCTTGTATGTTTTTTCCGGGTCGTAAAACTACCCTAAAGCTAGCAGGCTAATTTGTGAAAAACTCCTAATACCAGTCAGATGGAAGGAAACACTACAACTTCACATACAAATTAAAACACTCTGCACAGCATATATTTTTTCAAGTTTTGGGTGTAGATTTCCTTTAAATCAGAGCTGCTTCCACAACTCCTGTGAAGGCTACTGCTTCATTCTGTACAGGCTACTGATTTGTCCTCCCCAACACCCAACTTGCTTCAGGACGTCCCTGCTTATTCTCCCTTTGTTTAATTTTCAACCCCTCCCATCCTGTTCATTCTCCCTTTTGTTTTCTGATTCCCCTCCCCTCCAAGTCTGTTATTTAATTTTGTCCCTTCCCCTTCTTTCTTCAGGGGACTGCTGTGCCCTTTTGGCTGCTCATCTCAAGCAAACTGCATCTGTAGTTTGAAAACCTGCCTAAGGTGAAGCTGACCGAAGCTCCCCCTAAAAGCAAGGTATGGGTTGGAACTCTTTGAATTTTGGCATCTACCCCTAGAGGAATCTCACTTGCTCTTGTTTGCCAGCTGAGTTTTCCTCCACACCATGTGCAGCAATCCAGAAGTCCTCTAGGAACTGCTGCCAAAAAATTGATGCCAGGACTGCTCTTTGCTTGAAAATGTTTTTTTTTAAGTATCCAGTTTTCCAGTAGCAGTTTATACAGATCTGCCACTAGAGGGACCTTGTACAGTTTCCCTGGTAATCCAGTGCACCCCACCATCCCCGATCCCTGATACATGTAATTATTTCTAGAATCAAATCCCCAATCCCCAATAAGTTAGCTATATGCCTTCTAAAGTTACAACAACCACCACCACTTAATCCATTTTTGGTATGCCAGGTACGCGGCCCCTATGGCTTCCTTTTTTTTATCATTTAATATTTTTTGGTGCCCCCCCAGACAGCCCCCATCTGACCGACCCCCCAGCCCCATCACCTAGAATTACCAGGGCTTATCTTACACTCAGCCTGTGAGTGGAGCCTGCGGGGAGTCAATCACCATCCTGCTGCCATCTTTTTCCTCTGTTTTTACCCCAGGAGCCCCAGGGGTGGGTACGCATGCATGTGGAGGCACGCATTAGTCCCACAGCCCTGGTAAAGGCCCCTTTCCTCCCACCCCAGGACTAGCGCCTGGCTCCTCCTGGCCCATGCTTCCCCCAGCCTCCACCAGGTGGCAGCCATCAGCAGGAGGAAGCCCCTTGAACATCCCTGGAGAGGAGAGCTTGCCTGTTGGCAGCTCCATCCAGCTTCACCCTCCCCCTGCTGACCTCCGATGGCTCGGGCTCATTCCTGAACCTGGGTCGCCAGCATGCTGCGAAGTAAGGCACCCAGCGCCTCAACCCTCAGCCCCACCAGGCTGGTTACCTCTATGGCTTCTAATCTAATTGGTCAACAAGTGGACCTTGGCTGTTGTGATTGGCTGGCACAAACAGGACTGCTCCTGCTCTAGGCTACCCGAGTTCGGAAGCTGAAATTTCTGCCAAAACCCTCTAGCTTCTCCGTTACTGGCCTCTTTTCAGCTGCACAACTAGGTTTATTTTATTTTTTTCTCCCATTCGCCCTCCTCTGCCCTTCATTAAATACACTTCCTTCCCCCTCTAGCCTGCTCCCATTGGAGCCTGCTTACCCTCCTTCTCTTAAAGTGGCAGGAGCCAAGACACCTCTGAAATGAGCTCCTCACAGCTGGTGAATGTGATGATCTTTTTTCTCCTTAACTACCTGACAGTGGGTCATGAAGTAAAGGGCGGTGTGACCCTCAAAAATGACCAGCCAGCACCCACCTCCACTCCCATTAGTGATCTGCCAATAAACTGAAGTACACAAGCAACTAGTTTGGTCACAATAGATATCCATCTCGAAATCCCTAAAACTGTTCTATGAGTGGAACAGGATGCACCAATGCACACCTATCTCCCCTGAAACTGTTCTGCCTCTGATGTGCTACAACATCTCCTCCAAGGATCCCCGCACACCCTGGCCCCACAACAGCAGGCTAGCTCGAATAGCAAGAACTTGGTGGAAATGATACCTCACCAGATTACTTATTATCATCCTGCTCCTATCTGGGAATATTCACCCCAATCCTGGATCTGCAAACCACCATAACCCCCAGCCTACTGGTTCTATTAAAATTGCCACTGCTGTATTAACATTTGTAGCCTCCTGCACAAACTTGCCCAGCTCCAAGCTTGGGTAACAATTCACAAACCTGATGTTCTCATGGTCACAGAAACCTGGCTGTCCTTCAAGGTTCTAGACTCCTCAATCTCTCTGGATGGTTACACCATCTTTCATATGGACAGGCTCTCCAAACGAGGGGCTGGGTGCCTAGTCTACCTGAGGAGCAGCATCTGCGGACAAATCATGCCTTAAAATTCAAATGCCAAGGAAGCTCAGATACTCTCCATTAAACTTTTGATTGGCCAACAAGGTAAAACTCTGTTACTTACAACAGTTTACATACCCCAAGGAAAACAAGGGCCTGGACTCAAGTTATTCACTGAACACATCAAAAAAGCAAAGAAGGGCTGGGAACAGGTTATCCTTGGGGACTTTAATTCAAACTAGCTAGCTAAGGATACAGTTACCATCAGGGATAAAATACATGCCCTTTACCTAAAGCAGGTGGTAAATCAAATAACTAGGATGAACTATCAAACTAGTGGGGTACCACAGGGTTCAGTATTAGGACCGGTCCTCTTCAATGTCTTTCTAAGCGACATTGCAGAGGGACTGGAAGGAAAAGTATGTCTCTTTGCAGATGACACAAAGATCTGCAACAGAGTTGATGCACAAGGTGGGGTGGAAAGGATGAGAAGGGACTTGGCAAGGTTAGAGGAATGGTCAAATGTATGGCAGCTTAGATTCAATGCTAAGAAGTGCAAGGTAATGCACCTGGGAAACAAAACCCAGGGAAGAGTACACAATGGGGGGTGAGATACTAACAACAACAAAAATGGAAAGGGACCTGGGGGTAGTCATATCAGATGACCTAAAGGTGGGCAAGAAATGTGAGAGGGCAGCAAGGAGGGCTGGGGGAATACTGGGATGCATAGGGAGAGGCATAACCAGTAGAAAAAAGGAAGTTATTATCCCTCTGTACAGACAGCTGGTGAGACCCCATCTGGAGTACTGCATGCAGTTCTAGAGACCCAATCTCGGCAAAGACATAGACAGGATGGAAGTTGTCCAGAGGAGGGCAACTAAAATGGTGCAGGGTCTGCACCAGAAGACATATGAAGAGAGACTTAAGGAGCTTAATATGTATAGCCTCGAGGAAAGGAGGGAGAGGGGGGACATGATAGAAACTTTTAAGTACCTCAAGGGAATCAACAAAGTCCAAGAGGGTAGCATCTTTCAAAAAAAGAGGTGTGCAAGAACAAGGGAGCACAATTTGAAGATGGGGGGTGGCTCAGAGGTAATTTAAGGAAGTATTTTTTCACAGAGAGGGTTGTGGATGCATGGAACTGCCTTCCGGAGGAGGTTGTGGAGTCAAAAACAGTGGTGGAATTCAAGCATGCATGGGACAGTCATAAGACAATTCTAGGGGTTGGGGGAAGGAAGAAGTAGGCTGCTGGTTAACTAGAATCTGCAGCTTATCCATTAGATAGGGAAATGGGCAGACTGGGTGGGCCAAGCGGTCCTTATCTGCCATCAAATTCTGTTTCTATATTCCTATGTTTCTATGTACTGTACTATCACGCTCATTGATTGGCTCCTAGCTACTTGCCCTGAGCACATAAAAAATATCACCATCCTGCCAGACACCTTGAGGGACGACTCTCAGATTATCTGCTGCTGGTCTAACAAGTGCCCTAAGGACACATCGCAAACCAGAATTAAACACTCCCTGAGGAAAGGGCAACTTGGCCTCTTTAAGAGCTACCTGACATATGCAGACTGGTCTCCCCTTCTCACTTGCCCTGACCCTAATCAGGCTCTGGAATACTTTATTACCATCACCAATAAAGTCTGCAACTTATTAACACCATTCAGAACATCCAAAACAAAGGGGGCATCCAATCCTTGGCTTAACGGCCCTCTTAGAACTAATGAAGAATAGGGACAACCTCTGGCATGGAACAAGAACTACTGGAAGACAAACAGATTTTATGGCCTACAAGACTGCAAAGAATAAATGCATCCGCTTGATAAGGAATGCTAAGGCCTCCTATTACAGAAAGGAACTCTAAAAGTGCTGGGGGAATAGGAGAGTGTTCTGGGAGAATGTAAAGACACTGACTGGAAAAGAATATAAAGTTCCACCAGATCTAATTGTCACCCCTGTAGGCACTCTCCAGCAACCCAAAAAGTTAGTTAATGCCTTTAATCTGGCCTTTACCGACCTCACCTCTGTCCTCCCTTCAGAGGTCCTTGTTACTGACCCTAACAGCTGGCCCTCAAATCCCGTTACCACCACAAACACCAATCAACCCCCATTCTACTTCAAAATAATCACAAAGGCAGACACTATTGAATATGTGAAAAAGATCCTTGGCAAAACTAGAATGGGTAGTGATATGCTCAATATGAAGCTTCTCGCCATCACCCTAGAAGAGCTTGCCCACCCACTAAAACAACTATTTAACATATCCCTTAAGTCAAACTTATTTCCTGACAAGTGGAAAACCACCCTCATCACCCCAGTCTTTAAAAGAGGAGACAGGACCAGCAAAAGCAACTACTGCCCCATATCTATTTTACCACCCCTCTCAAAAGCCCTAGAGAGAATTGTGTCAGATCAGCTCACAGATTACCTCAACAAATATAACCTACTCTGCCCTCAGCAGCATGGGTTCCATAAATCCAACAGCACTAATACTGCACTCACTAAGTTTACTTCACACCTATATGACTCTCTGGATGGTGTAATAATGTTTGGGTCAATCTTTATTGACCTAACCAAAGCATTTGACACGGTCAATCATCACATCCTGCTCTACAGCCTCACACCCCTTGGCCTCTCCACCAATACATTGTTCTGGTTCTCAAGCTACCTCTCGCACAGATCCCAGTGTGTTAAGATAAAAGGGGTATCCTCTGAACCCCTGAATGTTACTTTGGGTGTTCCACAAGGATCAGTTTTAGGGCCCTTACTATTTAGCCTCTTTATAAATTTCCTGCCAAGTGCATGCCCTGCTAAGATGCTACTTTATGCAGACAATGCAGTGATCTCCATATCAGGAACACACCTCCATGAAATAACAGCTACCCTTCAAAGTAGCTTTAAGAAACTGAGGTCATGGTTTGCTCACAACAAACTCCTCTTGAACTACAGAAAAACAAAAGCCATGCACTTTACCATACAAAGCTCAAAAAAGCAGGGTGGCCCGCTTGCCATACTAACAAAAGCGACATAATAGAACAAGTTACTACCTTTAAATACCTGGGATTATTCCTAGACAACACCCTTTCTTTCAACACCCATATTGACCATGTCATGGTAACAGCCAACATCAGACTTGGACTCCTTTACAGACACAGAAATGCTATGACCACTGAGGCCCTCAGCCTTGTCGCCAAAAGTTTAATACTGTCCATTGTTGACTATGGACTGACTAGCTATAGTTCGGCCACTGAAACTGCTCTCAAAAGAGTTAAACTCCTGCTCAACAAAGCCTGCCAACTTGTTCTAGGACCTAACTGGTATTTCTATTCTTACAGTCTCTACTCCACAGCTGGCTGGCTCCCATTACCTCTAAGGTCCCAGTACCAGGCATGTATCATAGAAAAAAGCCCTCCTATGACTGGTCCCAGAATCAGCTTCAAAGCTTTTCCCACGTAACCCCAACACTAAAACAACCTGAAGCTCTGCTAAAGGGGTAGTTCATGTACCTTACAAAGGAAACGTCCTTCGTCCAGAGGTCCCTCTTTTATCGAGACCCTCTCTGGATGAATGACCTATCCCCTCCCTTTTTCACCTTAAGAAACTTGGCCAATTCAAAAAAGAACTCCTTCGCCTCCTGGCAGAATCCCAGGAGTGCAACTGCTGTGCATAATTACAGGAGTTCCATCCCCTGCCCTAGGCTTCCAACCCTAACCCCCCCACCTTCTTACCCTTCTTGCCCCACAAGTCCTCACCCCTTCCCCTCCACTTTGTTTACACTTCCCCTAGGCTGACCCCATGCAAAACAACACTTATCAGCTTGTTCTCCTTCATCACAATACCCCCTTCTCCTATCCTCTAATAACATTATACAATATGCCTCCTCTGTACCCATACTAATACTCCCCATACCTCCTCCCTCCTCCCCTTTTCTTTGACAAAGCCAGTTCTGGCTCTCAACTACAAGCAACCTGCACTTAGTAACTAGACCCATAGACTAGAGATATTTATGTAATGAAAGTATTTGTATTTGATGTTATATTCCACATTTATCTTGCTTGTAAAATAGTCTTGTCACTTGGCTATTGTATGTTTCCATCATATGATGTAAATTGTTCTGTTTTGTCTGTTCTTCTGACTTGGAGCCTTTGGTAAAAGAGCAAATTTGGCTCAAAGGTTGTAATTTCTGAAACTGAAATAAATATATAAAATAAATAAATATTTGATGCATTTATGATGTCTTATTTTATGTCTTCTACCTGATCACTTTTGTAAAGGTGCCCTGAATCTCCAGGGAAGGGCACCAGCAATAAATAAAGCTACTACTTCTACTACTACAAATCAAGGTGACCCCTGCAAACCAATCACAGACTTTAGTCATGCCCCACACCTGTACAAATGTTAGGATGTAACTAAGTTGTGACTAGGCAACGAGGAGCTGGTATAGGAAAGAAATCTCTGTCACAAGGTACCATACTGGGTGGTATAAAATGGTAGTAAAAATTCTGCATCCTTATTGGTTTGCAGCCATGTCATATATATGCCTAATGCACAGTTAAAAAAGACTGGCAATCAGGACACAAGACACTTACAATATCTATGTGAAGTGCCCCAGAGTTGGGGGCACCATAGAAATGTAAAAAAATAGAAAAGTGTTAATTTATTAGGTGCCTCAGTATAGTAATAAGGTGCCCAAAGCATGCCAGTTGCCCAGTCTAAGATACTAGCACCAGACCCTGTTCAAATCCTGCCTGAAATATTGTAAATAGCTTAGAAAATGATGCCATAGTTGAGTGTAATGCCATGCTGCAGCAAATAGAATACCAGGCCGAACTGGTGGAATGCTCACTGTGTGGCACCTGCCATGCCTTCCAGAACCAGAACTCAGAGTGCTGCAATTTGAAAAAGTATTGGCTGTTAGAGAGAATCTTGGTGACTGAGGAGGAGAGAGGACACAAACAGTGAGGAGGGATGAGAAGGGCTTGCCAGGAGGGCTGAAGCTGTCCCTGTGGGCTTTGCTGTGTACCTCTGCCTCCAGTCACTGAAGACAGAAGCCTACTGTCAAGTGTCTGGTCTGTGGTACTGTGTTGAGCCACCAGTAAAGTGAAGAGATGTCCCGTTGTGTCCCCGGGAGGGCTTGGTGCCCCATTTTGTTGTTTTAATTTAAAAGTCAAGTGTTCGGTCCCCTGGTGGTGGTGATCGCGCTGAGGCATCGTTGCCTGCTGTCCCAGGAGCTTCACAAGGTCCTCTGCTGTCCTGCAATTGTCTGCAACTCCCTCCCTCTTTAAGCAGCACCTCCCGTCTCCTGCCTGCATCCTCTATCCCCTGGTGGTGTGGTGAGTTGGTGGCAGCACACTGCTACGTGCTGTCCACCCCAAGTAAAAGAAAAGGTATATTTTATTTTATTTCAGTAGTTTGCACCAGGCGCAAAGAAAAGCAGCTGAGCACCATGAGTGGGGCTGACCAGGAGTTTTAGATTTAAATAATTAAAGCCTGCAGGGCATGGCGACACCCACAAAGAGGGGTTAGCTGAGAAAGGCCTTAGAAGGTCCATAAATATTCATTGGGAAGGCGTATTTGTTGTGTGGGATTGGCAGCTAGGCCCAGGCATTTAAAGGGGAAAGCCTGACTCAGACAGTTAAAGGGGCCCTGTCTAAAAGAGTGGCCCGGATATTTAAAAGGCAAAGTCTGACCCAAACAGTTGTAGGGGCCCTGTTTAGAAGAGGGGCCCAGCATATTAAAGAGGCACAGCTGTCCGGACAGGCTCAAGATTTACAAAGGGGCTTATAAAGGGCGGCACAGGGATTTAAAGGTGGACCACTTACAGGGAGGCCCAGTGATTTAAAGGAGCCCAGAAATAGGCTCAGCAATTTAAAGGGGCCCAGTGATTGTTCTGTGAGGGCAACCAGGCCCAAATGTTTACTTAAAGGGGTGAGGGAAGCCCAGCAATTTAGAAGGGAGGCCCAGTGTATTTAAAAGTGGCAAATCCAGGAAACGTCCAGTGATCTAAAAGGGCCCAGATAAGACAGACACAGTTCTTAAAGGGACAATACTGGCCCAAATGTTTATTTAAAAAGGCAAGGGAAGCCCAGGACCCACGGGAGCAAGTTAGGCCCATTGCTACCTTAAAGGGGCAAGTTAGGCCCACAGCCACTTTGCGTTGCCATTTAAAGAGGCAAGTTAGGCCCACTGCTAGCCATTTAGATTACCCAGGTATTATAGGGGCCCAGCAGTATTAATGACCCCAGATAGTTAGGGAGTCTAGCTAGCAATGCAGAACTGCAATAACAGGAAGAACCCAATCTAGTCAATGGAACCCCTGTTAAATAGGTCCACCAGTGCTAGGGTTCAACCAGAAAAGTGAATTGTCTGTATATTTGCGTGATCTGTACATTGAAACTGAATAATTGACGACTGCAGTAAGAACTAAGACTTTATTTGCATTGCTATTATTGCTATGAACAGTGAAAGTGTCAGAAGTACCATTTTGTTACCAGCATTTCATGTTATAAGGTGTTTGAATCAGTCTGCAGCAGTTTTCCAGAATACTTTCACCATTGGTATCCAGATCAATCTTCTTCAAAGTACTCCAGAAGTCATCTTCAGTGCATCTTTGAAGTAGTTAGCAGCAGATCTTCAAGGAACCATACCACAGCCATTTGCAACGTCCTGTTTATTATTTTCTGCTCTTCAAGTTTTTCCAGTATACGGCCTGGCCCAGTACAAAGGTACCATCCATTTTCTTGTTTTATCATTTGCATCAAAATGTTGTCTAGATCTTCTGCTGTGGTATTCTGCATCATTGTCCTGTTTCTTATTTTACGTAGTTCTTGGCTCATCCAGCCTTGATGCCCAGGACTCCGTTGTTTCTCATGTTTCACAGACTTCCTCCTTCAGCATCTTCTTTGTGTCCCTGCAATCCAGAAGAGGACTGTGGCTGGGTGTTCAGTGTCTTCTTCATATTCTGGCAGTCCAGAAGAGGGCTGTGGCTGGGTGTTCAGTTTCTTCTTTGAGTCCTAGCAGTCCAGAAGAGGGCTGTGGCTGGTTGTTCAGCATCTTCTTCTTCTTTCCATGTCTGTGCAGAAAAGGACTTTGGCCGGTTGTGCAGAATTCTCTTTGTCTTATCCTGGCAGTCCAGAAGTGGGCTGTGGCCAGGTTTGTTGTGCTTCAATTCTGGTGGCCCTACTTGGGTTCTGAGCTGAGGAAATCTTTGCATTGTTCTGAAATTCCAGCAATCCTAGAGAGGTTGGGTGTGGCTGAGAGACTAATGGCCTATACAAAATCCTCTCTGCAGTCCCTTAGTTGTTAGCCCAGTTAGCCAAAGTGTTCCCCTTGTGTTTTATCCTGCAACCCAGTTTCTTCTTGGTGACAGAGAAAGCTTATCCATGCATGAACTGCCTTTTCTGACTGATGTAGAGCTTTACAGTAATATGTTTTAGAGTTCCTTAGAGTGGAGTACTCCAGGTAATAGGCCCTAGGTAGAGGTGCACCTCAGGGTAGTATCTGAAGACTTCATAGAGATTTGCTGATATTAGAGTGTAGACTGCTCATAAAGTGGAGCTGTGACAGTGGACCATTGAAAGTGTACATAGCGTCACCCTCACATAGGGTATAGAGTGCAGACCACTCGTAAAGCTGAGCTGTTACAGCCATTTGATTTAGAGTTCTCCTCATATAGCAGAGTAGGAATAAGTGTTCCCTGTGACCATGTTACCTCCCTGTTTTGGTACAAATAAAAATCTTGAAAAGTATTTGTAACCTATTTCTGACTCCCACATCTCTTTGTCAGATGCCACCATCCATCTGTTTGGAACCTGTGTTAGTAACCTGTGTGCACACTGCTGGTGTCATTGACACAGTTGCTTTATTTACCCCTTTTTATTAATGTGGAAACCCAGCACACATTGACATCCATCTTATCACCTTCGGAGCACCACACATGTGTAACCACCCAGTCCCCTGGGGTTACTAGAATCCTTCATTATCAGTGCTAGACAGGAAGAGGCAGCTGGCGACTAACTAGTTAAATGGGTTTTTCACCCACTCACTCTTCTGTTTACATGGCTTCAGCTGAGATGGAAGTGATGTGCTCATTTGGAACTCTCGCAGAAGAATAAGTCTTTGGCAGCTGTGAGAAGTGAGTTTAGAATCTTGAGACAAAGGTCACTGTGAGTCTGTAGTTGGAAGAAGGAGGAGCGAGAACTGCTTAACTGAGGGTTCTGAGTTGAGGACCTTGCATTCTCATCTTAATCCTGGTATTCTCCAGTTTGCCAAGAGAAGTGGTGGAAACCATTGTTTACAGCAGGCTCTCCTGATTTTCATCCCTGGATGGGTGAAAAGGATTGATATTGGATGGATCCAAGGGACAGTCCCCTTTTTGATCCAGGATGTTTTGAAGCTGCCTGAAATGTCTAACAGTGAGTAGGATCTGACTTTTGTTGCAGAATGCAAGTGCCTGTGCTGTTGAGCTCTCTGGCTAAACGGGAAATACACAACTTTTCTATGAATTCAGAAGTGTGAGACTGTTCTCATTGAAAGTTGACTGAAGTGTGTGATGTCCAGCTATATGGCTATATCACACTGTTTGGGACTACCAGTGTAGTGATTCAAATGCCTGATGCCAAAGTTTCATTCAATGAAACATTTTCCAAAGTGTGTTTTCAAATTTTTTAGGTATAACTCTGAAAGAATGGCTGAGTATGGACATGGGTGCAAAGGGTGAGTAGACCCCCATCTGGAGTAACCAGTTCAGGACTACAGGTTCAGTAAGGATGCCTGGTTACTTTAGACATAGTCCCAATGTCAGAAGAGGATTTTACCCCCG
This sequence comes from Neoceratodus forsteri, assembly GCA_016271365.2. Lineage (NCBI taxonomy): Eukaryota > Metazoa > Chordata > Ceratodontiformes > Ceratodontidae > Neoceratodus > Neoceratodus forsteri. The sequence goes on from CM028132.1 coordinate 99,704,909, forward strand.
AAGTGGGTTGTGCTAGTTCTTTGCAAACTATTTGTGTTCAGTTGTGGCTAGTGCCACTAGAAGAAATATTCAATGTCCTACGACATGTGGGAAACAAAGTACAAGTGTCCTGTCAGTAAATGAGTTTTCAGTTGTGGCCAGTGCCATTGGAATAAATGTCCTATGTCCTGCGCTATATGGAAATACAAGGGCAAGATGTTCTGTGTCTTATAGTGTGGGAATACAAAAATATTTTTCTGTCGGATACAGTTGTTTTGTTGTTCTGCAAGTTTCTAGTGCCACAATATGTAAACCTTGGGGGTACACCCTTGCTTTAGAGAATGTCTTCTGGAATAAAGTCACACTCTAGAACCCCAGCTATGGTCTGCACAGTTACGTTATTGCTTCCTGTGTGAAGTTACTGGTACCCTTCCAGAAGTTAGGTCTAGCATAGCCCTAGCAAAACGTTCTCTCCCCAGGACCTGGTTTTTGTAAATACCTTATAGGTCATATGTAAGCAATAATACCCAACAGGGTGGACATTATTGGGAAAGACCGGACCACCCAGGGGCATAATGAGGCCCGACACCACAGGCGGAGGGCCTTATAGCCTCTGGAAGGTCCGGTATTTCCCAATAATGCCCACCCTGGAGGGTATTATTGTGCTTAGAAAATGGCCCATCGGAGAATGTTACTCTGTGAAGAAGTACTTGGACTGGCTCTTATTTTTAGCTGGGCATCTATTGAAAAATAAATGCCCAGCTTGGAGCCTGTCTCAGCCAATCAGGTTTAAGAACTGATTGTTGCCATTTTCTAATTTGCTTTTGTACACCCCTACCCCTTTGATCTCTAGAGTAATGAGCCTGGTATACATTCCAAAAGCTAGGGGTGGTACCAATTTTCTAAATGTGTTGCTTAATCAATCTGCCCCGTTATGGGTGCCAGGGGTACCTAGCTGTGTAAAGTAGTGGGGGGGGGGGTTACACATGCCTTTCTCAAAAAATCCTGATTGCCATTACAATCATGGCTGCTGCCTTTACTAACTTAAAAAATCATCTAGGCTTTGAAAACAAAAATTACTCAAACTAAAAAGAACAAATTGATTAACTGTTCTTTTCTTTGAAACTGCATTCTCCTCCTTACATGCATTTAAGAAATTAAGCTTTACTCACAGTTTTATTTTTGAAGTTTCTATTCTGACCGTTGAACCACACCACCTTCACCATCCTTACATGCTTACCAGAAAAGCTTTACTACTTTCTCTGCTACAGGTAAAATTGAATCCTGGACTCTACTGAGGCCTTCAGTTGTGTGGGTGTTTTTGGGGAGAAGTGAACATTCAACCAGTGGAATTCTGAAGCAGTTTAAATACCTGCATTCTATGATAAACAAATATTGCATCAATTGTATGTGTGGATAAACAGATGCCTTACAGCTGGAGAGGCAGTACTTTTTATCAGTTACTTTTCACAAAAGAAAATACCTACTTTTAGTAAAAAAAAAAAGTTTGCCTTTTTTATTTTCTCTTTCTCAAGGCCCATTTTACTGTATAAGTGCAACAAGATACTTCATGGCTGTATGTCATGCTGATATAAGTATACTTCCAGGGGCTGAAGGCACTCTGCCAGTAGTGTCGTGCCTCACTAAGCTCCTAGGCATGTGGCGAGATCAGCATAAGGTACACGCCATAAGTCTTGTAGCTGACATGTGGCCAGGGAGGTGGTTGCTAGACCTATGCAACATTATAAAAATGCCACTTCTGCTAAATTTGCATGAACCTCTTTAAGTGTCACCTAATTTTACAGAATGTATAGAAATGTTGCAATTTGTTTATTTGGTTCTCATGCAGATAACCTTTAACCTAGAGACTTGAAAACTCGTGTGCTTACTTGTCATGAAGTTGTCTAAGTGACTGCCAAATAGTTGGTAGTCAGTTGAGTAACTTGTAACTTATAGGGGCTCAGAGTCGGGCATTTTATGTCTGTTTGAAATTTTGTGAAAATATTTTGATCTGAATAACTTTGACAACTTTGGAGCGAGATACTTGAAAATTGGCATGCTTAAAGGAGAACTGCACTGAACCTGTAAGTCATTTTTCTTAGTAGAAGCTATTTTTATATTCGCCCTTGAGCTTGCACACAAAGTAGATATTTTGGTAGGAGATTGAATTTTGAGAGGTGTGTCACTGCTGATCCAATGCAGGGCAGTCTGCAAGGGGCTTATCAGTGTCAGACCAATTATCATATCAGCCAGGTTGATCATGACACTCTTCTGGTCTTGCTGGGTGGAAACTTTGTGTACTTCAAAGGAAAGAGCCAGCCCAATCATAGGGCAGCTCTTTCCTTTGATCTGCATAACACCACCCAGCAAGCAGAGCTGATTAGCATACTGACCAGCCAGCTGTGGTCCTTTCCAATGTAACCTGAAATTAAGAAAACCATCTTTCAATTCCTCCCATTCCTTCCTTCTTAATTTTCCAACACCAGGGTGCCCAATCCTTGATGCCAGCTACAACACCCCACCTTGCCCTGTTTTCACTTTGTGATGCCAGGGAGCCCACCCCGGTTCCACCAAATATAAGAAACAATCCCTCAATCCCTTCAGCACCTTTCTCGTTAATTTTCCAACACCAGGGTGCCCAATCTCAGGTGCTGGCTACTACCCCACCCCACCCATTTTCATTGTGTTATGTTGGGATCCCACCCCCGGTGTCACTAAGCATAACACTGATATTGGGGTGCTCAATCCTCAGCACGTGAAATAAAAAAAAAATCTCGATCACAGTCTTTTTTTTTTTTTTTCAAAAAAAAGAAAACCATTCATCACTGTCTGTTGCTGGTGCCACTGTTACACTCCCCCCACCTGACCTCCCTGTCAACACACATTAATTTTCTGACACTGGGATGCCCATTCTTTGGTGCCAGCTACATCCCCCACCCTGCCCATTTTCACTGTGTGATGCTGGGAACCCACACATGGTGTCACCAAACAAAACACTGGCATTTGGGTGCCCAATCCACAGTACCAGTACTTGAAATAAATAAAACTGTCCCCTGCAGTCTTTTTTTTTAGTTGTCATATGCCCTTGTGACAGGGTTGAATAAGGCTCTGTTCCATTTGTTATACAGAAAAAAGTTGAAAGCAGGGGTCTGTTCTGTCCTCTCCTTTTCTGTCTCTTCTCTGTCTGGTTGCACAACCAGATTTTCTTGTGAGACCTAGGAAATGATCACTCTGACAGTTTTGCAATTCTCCACCTCTCATTATCCCTCTGCCTTCCCTTGCTATTTCTGTTTTTTCTTCCCCCCTGCATATCTGCAGGTATAAAAATATATGTGAATCTTTATGTGGAAATGTAACTGATACTGAGATCCTTTGTTTAAAAATGTATATATCTATACCATTGAAATTATTGAAAAAAGCTATTTGGAACTCAAGGGGTTAAACTAAAATGCTGATGTACAAACTGTGCAGAGCTGTCAGCAAAAGGACAGTTCTGGGCCAGTATTTTCTTTTTGCTACACCTGCAAGAACATTGGAAACTTATAAGAACATTGTGGGAGAAGCATGCTGTTTTCTTAACATGTTTCCCAGGCATAGACTTATAAAAAGAGCACCAGTGCTTGTATAAGAGAGAGACAGAGACTGAGATTTGAAATTGAGAAGAAAAAACTCAGAAGAAGGACTCTGTTTTCTATGTCTGTACTGCCATTGTAAATAGTTATAATGAACAATTTTCATTTTTTTATTTTGCTGTTATTAATAATAAAACGCGATTTGCAAATGTTGAAACTGCTCCTGGTTTTCCTATGCTTCCTGACCTGTGCCTCGATGACAACCCTGTAAAAAGAAAATCATACATCAGTGTCTGTTGCTGGCTCTGCTGTTACCCTCCACTTCATGACCCTCCCTCTCAGTACCCATTCATTTTCTGACACTGGGGCGCCTACTCCCTGGTGCCAGCTACTACTCCCTGCCCATTTCCATTGAGCAATACTGGGGAGCACACCTTGGGTGCCACCAAATATAACACCAACATTGGGGTGTCATATCCCCAGTGTCAGTACCAGAAATAAAGAAAAACATCCCTCATAGACTTTTCTTCATTTTTATACCCCTAGTAAAAAACTGTCCATCAATGTCTGCTGTTGTTCATGGAATGGGATCATAAGAAAGCTATGTTGAAAATTTGTGGTAAAAATAATAAGAAACAACAAAGTTATGAGAAGACATTGACATTTTTTGGTGCAAACTCGTAACTTTGGTTATTATCATTTTTTCATACCACCTCATGAACATGATAGCTGTAATTTTTCAATTCCTGGCCAAAATGTGTTTTCACACTTTTGGTGCAAAAAGACATTTCAGCCACTATTTGTCAAAAATATGAAAATGCAACTAAGTTATGAAGAAACACTGAATTGTACCAACATTTACTCATAATTTTATTTTTACAGATTTTGGCCTGTAATATTCAACATTTCCCTTGTGTTACCCCACCTCCTGAACATGACAGATGTAATTTTTCAAATCTGCTCTGAAACTTGTTATCGCAGTCACACTGCAAAATCACATTTTGATTGGGATTTAAACAATTCCACCTGCCCTGATCATAATGTCAGGTCCTAAAAAAACTGTTCGAAATTTGGGGTCAAAATGTGGGAGCCCACTGAAAATTAGATATTGCCTCTCAGTTGGCCTATCCTGAAGAAATACAATCTAAAAATGTTTAAAAGCAGGACACCACTGAGAATGAGATATTGCATGTCATCTGGTCTATCCTGGGTGAATATAGTCAATTGGCTTATGCAACTTAATGAGGAGTTATGCTTGTGCAACTTTATTGCTAGTCTGAAGGTATTTGAATGAACGTGTTGTTGATTGTCATATATGAATACTTTGGCTGTTCGCACTCTCTGTCCCATGGGGAATTACTACCCTGTTGCGGTACAGTGAAGGCAAAGGAACCTTCCTGAGGGGGGGTCCACCCCTAGAGATACTGTGGGAACATAATTCCTTTAGGCTAAAGGTACCTTAGGAAGGCGCCCTAAGGAGAGAGGTGCACCACTGTAGGAGGAGGGGAGGATGGTGAGGCAAAGAAGCAGTGCTTCTGAGTGAGGCTGGAAGAAGCTGACTTAAATAGCTCCGGCAGAGGGCTTGGCTGATTGCTCCCACCCATTAAATTGCAGGCATAGCCTTTGAATAGTAAAAATGTGTACAAGCAAGATACATTACAATAGCTATGAAAGTGGCGAACATTCAGCATTGACAATTGCTGGTTTCCTTCCCGGGTTGGGTTCTTTCTGTTGTGACTCTTCATGAATTTCTTGAACAGTAATGAAAGATGCAAGCAATGTTTTCACAAGTTCAAATCAGTCAGATCAGGAGGCAGTGTGGTGCAGTGTAGTGGTTAAGAGTATTGAGCAACAATCCTGGAGAACTGGATTTAAATTCCACAGTCACAAATAGCATATTGTATGACCATGAGCAAGTCACTTGACTTCCCTGTGCTCCCAAGACACACCTGGAAACAAGCTTCAGCTTAGTGTGTCTTTCCTCATCAAAAACTGTATAAAAGTTGAAAAAAAAGATCAACTCATACTATGAGATTCAAACTGATGTTTGTAAGAGATACAAAAGAATTCCGGCTGCAGGGTGATGTCAGTTCCAGTGTGGAGGAGCAGAAGTAAGATGCTGAAGAGGACGCAGTCACACAGGTCTGCAACGCCATGCTTTTCCACTGAATTTATTATAGCCCTACATGTGTTTTCTCCATTTCTGAGCATTGTTTTAATATTACTCTATCTTTCCAATTGCATATTCTTTGGTGATAATTGCTCACTGTATAATAGCTGCAGGCTTAAGAGTACACATCCGAGAAATTAGCATGCGGATCTCCATGGCTTAGAATGCAGTTTTAAATTCCTGGCAGCTCTTCCCAGTAGAAGTGAAATCTTCTTAAGCTTTAATGTTGGCTTTAAATACATATGTTTTACTTTATTAAACTAAGACCGAGAAACTAAAAACCTATGGAAAAAAAAAGAAGTGGGGGGGGTGCAGCAAAAATGGCAAAGCGAGCACTAGAAGAAGCAGATAAAAGGGAATGTTGAAGTCACTGAGAAGTGTAAAAGAGATTACAAGGAATCATAGAGGTAAAAAGCCACAAAAAGTTAAGAAAAATATAGAGGATGAAGTGCGATTGGAGAGACACTCGGACACAGATACTGAGAAAAATAACAGCGAGTGGGTAAGTGAGCCTTTACTTTCACCACTACCTGATACTCCTATCAAGTGAAAAAACAATGAAAATTACAAGGGTTTTGATAAAATAACTCAGTATTGTAACTTAAAAACCTTAACTAAAACTGGGACTAAAGGAAATCTTTGTATTGCACAAAAAGAAATGGAGAGTGCAACACTTACTGAACAGGACAGGTCACCAGTGTGTGTTAAATCTAGCAGCCCAGAATTGTTGTTACAGGAGATCCAATGTATACAAGAAAATGGTTCAGTAATTCAGCAGCAGTTACAAACTTCATGCACGTTCCAAAATGAGATATCTGAGGAGCGAGATCAAACTAATAGGTCACAACATCAAGGCCCTACTGCCATGCATGATAAAGTAATTACGGGGGAAAGCATTGATGGTACCACAAGCACATCGTAAGTACTTCAGGTGGTGGCGGCCTTGAGGCAAGAGATGCTTAAAGCTTTGGGTGAGCTGGGCCATTCTATAAAGGGAATCTCAGACACAATGTACACTATAACAGAGAAAATGTCTTCCTTATCAATAAAAACATAAGAGTTAGAGCAATGGGTTTCTTAGGTAGAAGATATTAAAGGCTGTTTACTAAAGATATAAACACAGCATGATATACAGATTAAGATTTTGACCACAAAAATAGCAGACTTGGAGAACAGATCTAGAAGAGGAAATATAAAATTAAAAAATGTTCCGGAAGGTATAGAAGGAATGGGGGACCTTTTAAAGAATTTTGAAAAAATGATCACTGAAGCAGTGGAGAGAAGTTATCCTGAGCCAAAAATATTACTGGATAGAGCTCATCATGTGGGATCAAGATTTAATAATGATTCTAGCATCTGCCTATGATCAGTGTTGATAAAACCACATAAATTCCAGGATAGAGAAATTAGTCTGCAGAAGGCAAGAACTGGAAAAGGGTTGAAATATGCAGACTTTAAGTTTAATGCATTTCCAGACTTCTCCATGGATGAAATGAACAGACAGAAACTATTTAATCCATTGAAGAAAAAATTATATGAAAAGGGAATTTGTTTTACGATGCAGTATCCAGCTAAGCTACGCTTTGTAGTAAATGGCAGAATTATGATTTTTGACGATTATGAAGAAGTTGAGGAAGCTTATGAGAAATGTTATGGCAACCCAACAAAACAACCATCCCACACAGGGAGACCACATCCATATGAATAACATTTATAAGGAAGGATTAAAGAAAGCAGAAAGAAACAAAAGAAAATGGGGGGGAAGAGATGGCTACTAAGAAATGAGAAGGAGAAGAACATTTAAAATAAGTAATGGGGCAGAATAGAGGAGATATGAGTGCTACCATGGAGGAGCTCAGGAGTTGGGGGTTTAGCTTAATTAGATCACTTCTTTTTCTTACTTAGTTTTATCCCCCATTAAAATTAAAATGGATATCTAAAGATTTAGCAAAAGAAGTAGAATTAGGAGTGACCCAGCCCCCCAGTACTATTATCCCCCATTATATTTTTTCTCTTGTATGTTGTAGGAGGTAGGTAAATTCTTGAGAGGCTCAGAGAAGCAATATCAGGCAGGGCTAATCCATGTATTTGCACGTTTCTATTTCTGTATCTTTTGAATGAAGATGTAATGAAAAGGGGCTCTTCATGTACCTCCCTTTATTGAAGGTAATGGAAGAGAAAGGGAAATAGCAAGATAGAAAAAATAAAGGAAAGAGAATGGAAGACAAAGAATAAAAAATAAATATGAGACCGCATCAACAAAGCTCAAGAGATGCCAATTAGTGCGTCTCTGCAAAAAAGGGGAGGGAGGCTCTATGGATCCCTGGTGGAGGGGCAACAGTATTCTTAATAAAATTAAAAAAAGGAAAGTACCTGTTTAAAGAAAGGGAAAGAAAAACAAAGAAAAAAAAACAAAGAGATTTCAGGCTATTAAAGGAAAAAAAGCCACTTAACTAAATTTTGGACAGGAACGATCCAGGCTAAAATCAAAAAAAATAATAAAAGGGTAAAATGGCTACATTAAAAATATTATCATGGAATGTAAAAGGGTTAATAAGTAGAACTAAAATGGTCAAGGTTATAAAATATATAAATAACAAAGGAATTAATTGCTTACTAATACAAGAATCACATTTTTTAGAATCTGATGTTGTATGGTTTCAGAAAAATGGGTCAGGGGTATACATTCACCTTACACTTCACAAGCTAGAGGGTCTGCTATATTCTTTCATAAAAGAAATGTTCAACCCTCTACATTGAAAGAACTGAGAGATCAAAGTGGGAGGTATGTAATTACTTAAATAAAAATAGATAATCAAGTTCTAACAATGGCAACAATATATGGTCCTAATTATAATAACCCATTATTCTTTTCAGATGTTTTCTTGCAGTTATCATGCTTTAGCTCACCTTATATTATAGGGGGAATTTTAATTTAGTATTAAACAAATCAGATAGAACAGCAGGCATATCAAATAACTTCAAATCAGCAGCTAAGATCATAAAACATTTCATGGAAGATTTGAAACTAGTGGACCCATGGATACAGATGGAAGAAGAATATAAACAGTATTATTATTATTCTAATATGCATCATTCATACTCTAGAATAGATTATTTTCTACTTTCAGAATCTTTATTATATACGGTTAAAAAAGAGTATTATTCAGGGATTATCATCTCTGATCATTCTCCCTGTATTTTGGAAATTCAATTAAACCATCAAAAGTTAATGTTTCCATTATGGAAAATGGACCCACAGGTTTTCAAGGATACCCCTAACTATGAAATATTCAAAAAAGAAATTAGGGATTTTTTTGAAAGAAATTTAAATCAAAATGTAGATATTATGGGGGTGTGGGACTCTTTTAAAGACCGGATAAGAGGCCTTTTACACAAAATAGGGGGTAGGAAGAAAACAAAAGTTTCAACAACTTAAGGTGCTGGAGGATGATATTAACAATAATATATAATAAACTGTAAAAATTTGCCCCCCTCAATATGCATAAAGTTAAATCGCTTAGTAACCCTTGGCTGTCAGGAGACCTCAAAAAATCTTAAATCCAGGGACCACCTCTGGGAACTGGCTAGAAACTCTGGTAGGCAACTCGACATCCAGAATTATAAATGGGCACGGAATGACTGCACCAAATTCATTTGGCAACAGAAATCTGACTACTATAAAAATGCCCTCACTAACTCCTGGGGAAATGGGAAGGATTTCTGGAAAAACATTAAAGATGTCACTGGGAAGTAGTCAAAATCTTTGCCGAACATACTCAGCATTAATTGGCACACTACACTCGACCCTAAAACTATTGCAAACACTTTTAACATTGCTTTCACTGACCTCAGCAGTGTTCTCTCCTCTGAATTCTTCCAAGATGCATCAACTCCCACCCCCAACTCCTCCACCCACACCTGTCACCCACCTTTCTACTTTAAAGCACTAAAGAAACATCAAGTCCAAAACTACATTGCCAAAGCCATCAGCAAATCTAGAACAAGCAATGACACACTTGACCTCAAGCTACTGGCCCTAACGCTTGACGAGGTACTTTGGCTCCTCACCAAGATCTTTAATCTCTCTCTCTTTTTCCCTTACCCAATTCCCGGACAAATGGAAAATGGCCACTGTTACCCCAATTCACAAAAGTGGTGATAAGACTGACCATGCAAACTTCTGCCTTTTCTCCATTCTGCCTCCCCTATCGAAGGCACTGGAACGTATAGTAGCGGGCAAACATACCGAGCATCTGGACAATTATAATATTCTCTGTAAACAGCAACATGGCTTTAGAAAAGGTCATAGTACATACTCTGCCTTACTCAAATTCACCAGCTCCATTCACAGCTCCCTCAACAATGGACAGCTAACTGGTGCTATTTTCATCGACTTGACCAAAGCCTTCGATACTGCCCACCACTCCCTTCTGCTGAGCCAACTAAAAAAATGCTGGTCTTTCCAATGATTCAATCTCTTGGTTCAAAAGCTATCTTGAAAACTGCACCCAGCATGTAAAAATCAGGGATGTGCACTGTGATTCCAAACCTGTCCTCTCTGGAGTCCCCCAGGGTTCAATACTCGGCTCCCCACTCGTCAACCTGTTCCTTAACAACCTACCAGACTCCTGCACTGAACATATCTCCCTGTATGCTGATGATGCAGTAATCCTTGCCACACAGTAGGATCCAAAGAAATTGCAAGAAAATCTCCAACTCGGCTTCTCCTCAGTTGAGAATTGGTTCACAAAGCACAAACTGATCCTTAATCAAAATAAAACCAAGGTCATGATCTTCAGCAGCTCCCATAATAAACATAAGCACTTCCAACTCTCCATTATCACCAGACAAGGTGCCACACTGGAACAGGTCAACAACTTTAAATATCTCAGGATCACCCTTGACCCTCACCTCTCCTACACTGCCCACATCAACCATGTTGTCAAAGCAGCTAGCTCCCAGGTAGGCCTACTTTTCCGTCATGGGAAACGCCTGACACCTGAAGCACTCACTGTCACTGTTCAGAGCTCCATCATATCCATCATTGATTATGGCATTATCATTTATGGCTCTGCTACAACCACCACACTCAAACATGTATCCACCACCCTCAACAAGGCCTGTCAACTTGTCACTGGCTCCCAACACCTAACTCACACCTGTGACCTCTATTTTCAAACTGGATGGTTGAATCTTGTCAATCGAATAAAACATCAAACTGGTACTACTAATAAGAAAATCTTGCTGGGCCTTGCTCCCCCCCCCGGAGTCTGTGCCCTCATACAACCAAGAATCCACACCTGCCATACCAGGGGATTGAAACCTCAGCTTCTGCAAATCCTGCATTGCCGCACAACACAAGGCCAAAGATCCTCTGCTTACTGGGCCGCTAGTTGGTACAATGGTCTTCCCAGCAACATCTCATCCTCACTATTGCTCAGCACTTTTAAGACTCGGATCCACCTAACACTCACTGCCTCCAACCTCTGTGACTGTTGTGGCTAAACATGTCATTTGGTTCCATAGCTGAAGATGCCCTTTTGGATCCACATCTACTCCTGCACTTTGCCAGCACCCCTTCCTATCTTCACCTCCCTGCTGGCCCATGACAAATGCCACCTGGCTGGACTACCTCTATTCTTACCTGTCTTCCACCTCCTCCTCTCCTCTCTCCTCTCCTCTCCTCTCCTCTCCTCTCCTCTCTGTTCCCCCACCTACCTCCCCTTTTCTTCCATCCACTTAGTCTCTCTGATTTCACCCTCCTCCTTTCCCTTTTCCCTCCCCAAAGTTTCACCTTATTGTTCTTTTTTCCTCTACAAGACTGTTTTTTTTTCTAATTTTATGAACTCTTATCTTTGCTTATGTTTGTATCAATTGTAGAACCTTTGTAAAAGAGCCTCGGCTCAAAGATATTTGTAATCCTAGAACAAAGAAATAAATAAATAGATAAATGAAATTATTGGAACAAATTCACTCTTTAACGCAGCAGACGCATATCTTAAATCAATTAACAATTAAGAGACCTATATAATAAATTGATTACAGAGAAAGCGGAGTATCAAGTTCTAAAAACAAGAGCTAATTATTATATCAATGCTGGCGAACCTTTAAAATTAATAGCATGGCAATCAAAAAGAGATCAAGAAAGAAACAACATAACACGAATAAAAGATAGGATGGGAATATTGAAGAAACACCAATCAGACATTATGGGTACATTTGTAAAATATTATAAAGAATTATATACAGCTCAAGAAAAAACAGTAGATCCGATCAGTATATTGGAAACAATAAGCTTAAAGAAATTAACAGAAGAAATGAAAACAAAACTAGATTTACCATTTACATATCTAGAGAGAGAAACAGCAATGGAAGAAATTAATCCAGGGAATGCTCCTGGATCAGATAGTATACAAATTGAATTTTACAACAGATTTAAGGCGATATTAATTCCCATCTTTGTTGAATTATTTAATAAAATATAGAATTAAAAAAGGTTCCAAAGACTTTCCATGAGGCAATTATCCTCCTGTTCCAAAAAAAAGATAAAGACCCTAACTTATTTAACTCTTATAGACCAATATCATTATTAAATTCTGACTACAAGGTTCTTGCCAAAGTTCTAGCTATAAGATTAGATAGATTTTTGCTGGAGTTAATAAATCAAGATCAAAACAGGTTTATTAGAGGAAGAAAAATTATGGAAAACATTAGAAGAACTTTGAATTTAGTGGAAAATAAGGATAAAAGGGACTCTTTATTAATAACAATTGATGCAGAAAAAGCATTTGATCAAGTCGAACGGAAATTTATTGTACACACAATGCAGAAAATGAACTTTGGCAGGAACTTTGTGGAATGGATAAAATTAATATATTATCTCCAAACAGCTTGATTAAAAATTAATAATGGTTTATCATCAGCATTCAAATTATCATGGGGCACACAGCAGGGCTGCCCTATTTCTTCAACAATATTTGCAATTATTATTGAGCCTTGGGGAGAATATATCAGGCAGAATGACAATATCAGAGGATTAGTATATAGCAATACATAACATAAAATAAGTCTATATGCAGATGATGCTTTGCTGTATATGGACAATGATCAAAAATCTATAATGGAATTCATATGAATAACAGAACAATTTGGGAAAGAATCAGGATTAAAATTAATTATGAGAAAACCTCAATATTGAAAACTTTAGATACAGGCAGATAAGTATTCAAGAATATATATTATGGCTTAGAAGTATACTCATTTAAATATTTAGGGATCATAATTACAAAAAATACAGATAATTTATCTATACAGAACTATGATAACATTTTACAAACAACAAAAATAGATTTAGAGAGATGGAAGAGTTTACCACATACAATAATAGGCAGGGTTAATTTGGTGAAGATGCAGGTATTACCTAAGATCCTGTACCTATTTCAGGCATTACTGATAGAAGTCACTATGTCATTTTTTAAATCTTAAAAAAAAAATAATTACTAATTTCATTTGGCTAAATAAAAATCCAAGAATAGCACATAGTAAATTAGTGCTTCCGGTAGAACAGGGAGGTTTGGTCTTACCAGACTTTTAAAAATATTCCTTAGTCTAACAGGTGGCTATAATATGGAAATGGATAAACTTTCAGACAATAAAAAGAAACTCAATTATAATGGAACAATCTGTAGGGAACTACCCTACCCTAATGAATTTCTTATTTTCAGGACAGGTAAAGCATAGAGCTAGCTTAATGTCACTTCTAATCTCTGTGAGAACAACACTTAAAAGTTGGGTCCAAATTCATAGGATTCTAAAATTTGATCTAAGAATTACAAAATACACACCCCTGTACAATAACCAGAATTATCCCCATCTATTAATGATCAGATTACTAAACTATGGTCTTCATATGGTTTGATAGAAACTGGTCAGCTATTTGACAAAGAAGTATTTATTACATTTGAAAAATTAAATGAAAAATATCCTGTCCCTTACACCCATTATTTCAAATATATGCAAATTAAACAATATAAAAAAACTAATGGAGATCTAAAATTAAGAATGACACAAATTTTAGAAAAATTAGTGGAACAAAAGGAAAATAAACAATTATCAGCACTATATAGCTCCCTCTTTGGAATCCCCATAAAAGAGATGGACAAACTAAAACAAAAATGGCAAATGGAATTAGGGGCTGAACTTGAGGAAGAAAGGATGGTAGATTTATGGAAGGAGATCTTGGCTTAAGCATTTGTGAATATTAAAGCTACTAATTTAAGACAAATGCAGTACAATATCTTACATAGAACATATCTTACACCATATAAACTGCATAAAATGAATAATGAAATAAACGATAAATGTCTAAGATGTACCACTACAACGGGCACACTGATACACTGAATTCATAATTGCCCTTTCCTAACAAATTTTTGGTCTAAAATTTATAAATTAATAAAGAAAGTTATAAATAAACAAATCCCATTTAAAATTATGTTTACTATGTTTGGAATAATGGAGTACGATAATAGGATTGATCAGCCCCAACAAGTGTTCGTATCAATAGCAATGATGACTGCAAAAAAAGGTATCCTAATAAAATGGAAAATTTAAAATCTGGTTAAATTATATGGTGGATGCAATGAATATCTAAAGAATTCAATTTATTAAATAGGGACTAGAGGAGGTATTTGAACAAATATGGCAACCCTTTCTAGATAATATATCTGAAGGTTTATAAATAAAGATAAAAATTATATAGGATGAAAGGAGAAATATGAGCAATGTGTGTTGTAAAATAGTAAGCCTGGATCAAGTCCCTAGTGTAGAGTAGTGTAGAAGGTCATGATGTTAACAAATCTAATGGGTAATATTCTGGTGTAATATGAATACCAGAGAAATCATATTTCCCATTTCTTTATATTTGTTAAGACTGAACCTCAAAAAAAAAAAAGATAAAATAAAGAAAAAAAGAGATACAAAAGAATTCCACTAAGAGCTGTCAGACGTGTGCATTACCCACATCATTCACATTCTGCCAGATGGCTCTGTTATCCAACAGTCACCCTTACCTGAGGTAGATCTGCTCCAGGACAAATTTTTAAGATAGTTTGAGTCCAATCCAGAATTAAGTATCATGACAGCTCAGTTTGTCTGGGCCAGCCATATGGTCCACAGATATGCTAAACTGATTACAGTGGATTCCACTTAAATGCACTTTGGATAAATGCACGTTTTACTTTAATGCATAGCTTTTTTATTTCCCATTTTTTTCTCTATACATGTAATGTTAATTACTTTGCTGTAATGCACTTCGGATAAACACACATTTCAGTTAAAAACACATAGCATTCTTACATCTCCACTGATGTCATAACACCTGTTAAGTGCACATTGTTTTTTTAATGACAGTGCACACAGATAATGACATGCTTAAGGTTAATTGTTAATGGGGGTTAAGCAGTAGTAATTTATTTAAGTATGTGCTGATACTGTATTTAACCACCTCTCCCTGCTCATGCAGTAACCTGTTGATAACAGCAGCAGCATGGACAGAAAAAAAATTACACTACTGCTCTGTCAGAAAAATCTCCATTCTGCAGCATCTGTGGAAGAGGAGACCACCCTGCTCTGTTACCAAACATGAACAAGGTGGACTTCAGTTCTCACCGGGACATAGATGAAGCCTTGCCAACAACCGGTATGTTTTTAGACAGCGAGATCTTCCAGGAAATGATCAGGCTACCAAACAATGAGGAGCAGTGCAATGCTGCTGCTCAAGCCGCGATTCCAGAACCTGAGGTAACGATGTTTGAAACTGTGCAGTGCATGGACAAAACTGGGTCATTTGTGAGGGCAAGAGAAAAGCAGGACTGTTTGATTTTGAGCACTGCTTGACTCAGCTGGCATTAAAAACAGAAAGCAAAGCAAAATCGCTTTGTTCTTTGTTAACTCAGCAAGTGCAAGTGGCTTGAATAAGCATGAACAAACATTATGAGTTTAAATAAACTGATATACCCTAAACATGTTCTGTGGTCCTCATTACGGTTAAAAATTGTGACGACATGACAAGTTCAGTTAAATGCACAATCCACTTAAATGCACATTTTCTTCATGCAAAACGGGTGTGCATTTAAGCAGATTCCATTGTCGTATGAAGTTGAATGTGGTGGTAAAGGATACCCAAGGCATAAAATTCAGTTCTTTTGATAGAGTATCATAGGTGTTTACTACACAGTGGTGTTGACATAAGCCATTGCTGCTAGGCAGCCAGGCTGGCAGGTACTGTACCAGTGGTAATGTAGTATGTGCAGTAGGGGTCAGAGGACTGTTCCTCAGGAGATCCAGAACCCCAGATCAAACCCACAATCCATGGACCTGGACAAATAAGGGCATTGTCATAGAAGTCTGGTTCTGGTCCACGGAGATGCAATTTCCTCAGTTTTGTTGTTTGTTGCCATGGGGATGCCATTGGAATGTATATGCGGCTGATGGCATCCAATCAGGCAACAGAAGATCACGTGATGTACTCACGGTATATAACCATGTTGAGTTCATCATGTGGCCCCAGATGAGTGAGGAGGACCAGAGGAGGAGGAGACATGCTCAGCAACAGAGCTAGCAGAGATTAAAGATTCAGTCACAAAACAAAAATGCCAAGCCACCAAAACTCAAAAAGAAAATACTCCAAGAAAAAAACCCACCCGAAATAAAAAATTGGGCCACAGGGCAGGGAAAAACAAAATAAATTAAGGAGAGTGAGAGAAAGGAGGGGAGAGAACCCGATCATTGGGGGTGGGTGAAGGTGGGTCAGGGACTCAGGGAGTCTGGACTAGAGAGATAGTCATGGCCTTGGTGGCTGCCAAGAGGGGTGCAAAGTTGAAAACTAAGGCAGTACTGTACTGTGTGATTGTATGTGTGTGAGCAAGGGCAGGCTGACAAAATCTCTGACTTGTGCCATTCTATCTAGATCCAGAGGAGAGAGGGAGAGGCTACAGGGGGCCCAAGAGAGTTACAGAAAATCCCAAATGAAAGTTTTTTCCTTTTCTTGGCCTCAGACAGTGTAACTGTGTGTACATGAGAAAGGGCAGGGTAGCAAAATCTTTTACTCATGCCATTCCAGATCCAGAGGAGAGAGGAAGAGACTACTGGGTGCCCAAGAGAGGTTATGGTTACAGAAACTCCCAAATGAAAGTTTTTTTTTTCTTGGCCTCAGACAGTGTAGTTGTATACATATGCAAAAGGACAGGCTGGCAAAATCTCTAACTTGCGCCTTTCCAGATCCAGGAAAGAGAGCGACTACTGGAGGCCTAAGAAAGATTACAGTTACAGAAAATCCCAAATTATGTTTTTTTTTTTTTTTCTTGGCCTCAAACAATGTAGCTGTGTGTACTGAGAAAGGGATGGCTGATAAAATCTTTGACTTGTGCCATTCCAGATCCAAAGGAGAGAGGGAGAGACTACTGGGGGTCCAATAGAGATTACAGTTACAGAAAATCCCAAATGAAAGGTTTTTTTTTCTTGGCCTTGAACAGTGCAGCTGACTATGTATGTGGGAAAGGGCAGGCTGGCAAAATCTTTGACATTTGTCATCCCTGATCCAGAGGAGAGAGAGAAAGAGAGACTACTGGCAGTCCCAGAAAAATTTTACAGTTACATAAAATCCCTGATTATTTTTTTCCTGGCTTCAGTGCGGCTGTGTGTACAGGGCAAGGGCAGCAGGGTGGCAAAATAAATCTTTGACTTGTGCCATCCAATCACAATCACTTGTTAACATTCATTCACAGTCTCATGCAGAGGGGAGAGATAGAGATTGCAGGGAGGCTGACAATACATGTAACAGTCCCAGAAATCTGAAATAATTTTTTTTCCCTGGTTTCAGTGCAGCTGTGTGTACAGGATAAGAGCAGCAGGGTGGCAAAACAAATCTTTGACTATGACATCCAGAGGAGAGAAAGAGAGAGAGCGAGACAGCGAGAGAGAGAGAGAGAGAGAGAGACAGAGAGACTGCAGGGTGGCCTACAATAAATTTAACAGTCCCAGAAATCCCAAATAAAAATGTTTTCCTGACTTCAGTGTGGCTGTGTATACAGGGCAAGGGCAGCAGGGTGGCAACATAAATCTTTGACTGTGACATCCAGAGATGAGAGAGAGAGAGAGAGAGAGAGACTGCAGGGTGGCCCACAATAAATGTAAGAGTTCCAGAAATCTCAAATACATTTTTTTCCTGGCTTCAGTGCAGTTGTGTGTACAGGACAAGGGCAGCAGGGTGGCAAAATAAATCTTTGACTGTGACATCTTTCTTTTGATCTATGGCTAATGGCAAGAGATGGATAGAGAAGTTGGATGTTAAATGTACCCACATACCCAAGCCCAAGCCTATTTCCCATGGGCATGTCCTTTACAGAGTAATCTCACTCCACTTCCAGCACAAAGAACGTTTTGTATTCAGAGTTATGAAAGGTCTCTAACTAATGTAAACTAGCAGGAGAAATATTAGGGGATGTGAGATATCCGCTGCCCCTCCCAGCAGATTGCCACTTAACCACTTGCAGGTTTGCTCAGGTGTTGGCTAAAATGTAATATCACTTTATGGAAACACCTGAACAAGCCAACAAGGGTAAAGTAAAATTGGATAAAGTAAAATTAAGAATAACACTCTATGCAAGGCCAACTTTGCTGTGCAGGGTATTCCTGTGCATTGTAATATCCTGAGCTGGGGCAGATGCCACCACTTGCAGTCTTTCACTAATCCTTTATGTACCTCTGTGGCAGAGCTCAGAGACATAGGTTTTCTGTTCTGTGCACACAGTAGGCCCATATTCAGCTTGGTTCTTGAGGAGTTTGGCTCTGTATTTGGAACCTATAACTGTTTCAGTCACATGTCATACAGTCATCATGATATTTAACACCATAGTGTCACAGGTGTAAGGCTTAGTACTGCAGAAATAGTAATGGTAGCACGGTGACCAAACTGACTTATGTGAATATATGTTTCCTTCTGCTCTGATTAGTTGTAAGGTTGTTTGGCTGCCTCAAAGAGTTTTAGACAGTATTTTCCTATCTGCCAGTTAGTACATTAGCTATTATTAGGGGGGGCGTGGAATGATTGGTGTCAAGATAGCCACCAAATGCTTTTTGAACCTCCAAGTGCACCTACCTATAAACTTGAAAAGAGTCCAGTATTGGCACAAAACCACAAATTGTTGCCTCTCTGTGAATAATTAATACATTTTGTGCAATACATCTCAAACTCTAAGGTTAAACAGAGAACTAAGGAGGGGCTTGAGGGGAAAGTGAAGTGTGAATGTGTGAGCAGGATTTCAACCACTGTGGTGTTCCTCTCCATCCTCTAAGCCCAACGGCAATATGATCATACCCAGAGCTACCTAAGCTCTCTTTTTAACTTTCCCCATTCTTGACACAGGAACTCACATGTCCATTTCACCTCATGTATCACAGCTAAAACAACTGGGAGAATTACAAACCACTTTGCATGTGAACAGCCTGCAGCACTTTTCTTGATTTTTCTATCCTCATCTAATCTCTCCTGACTCCACTGGGTGACAAAAGTCTAAGACAGGTGCCCTTCTTGCTCTACATTAGATGTAAAATATATCAAACCCTTCATCTTCAAGAAGACCTATGCTTTCACTAAACTGAAGAACTCATTCCATTGCTAACACTTGAGACATTCAAGAAGTCATACCTTGGCCTCTCTTCAAGAACGCTCAAGCAGCACAATTACCATGGCCTCTTTTATTGCCTTCTAATCACAGCTCTTCTCAAATTTATAAATAAGACAAGTTGCACAGCAACCTTAAGCTGGCCCTCAGGTTCCTAGATCTAAAAAAAAAAACCAGAATAGAAAACTCCTTTAGGACTTTCAAACAGGCCTTTCAGGCAGGCTTCAAAATGACTGTGTGCAGACCCAACTTCATACTGAGAGAATCCATTTCCTTCCACCAGCCTAAAGACGACTGTCTTAATATCTACTTTTTAATCTAGTCAAATGCAACTATGTCTAAGATTGCTAACATTGCCTTCTTAAACTGATCCACAGTCTCTTGATGCCATCCTATACCAAGTTATTGTTCATTGAGGGAAGCTATGAAAACAAAAAAGTGACCTGCATTGAGAGGGTTACCTGTCAAAGTAAAGACTACAACAGAGCACGGGGGCATTTAATAAGATGGCTCACTCTTCTGAACACTCTCCTATGGCCCCCTCCAAAATGGTGCACAACTCTGTAATGCTAGTTCAAATTCTTAAAGATATAGCTGAATTAAAAATCACCACAGTGCAGGCAAACCACAAACTTGTAAGCCCCATGTGCCGAGACTCTGCAGCACAGCAACACATCCAATAGGCTGAAGAAATCTCTACATCAAGTCAAGCATGCTTAGGAGAATAGGACTACCACATTAAATATCTCTTGACAATAATTGATGATATGGAAACCAGAGCACAGAGAAATAACATAAGGCTGGTGGGGTTCCCTGAGAGGGCAGGAATATAATAACTTTCTACCAAATGTGATGCCACTAATAATGAAGACTACCACATGCCTCCCAGCTGAACTAGAATGCACCCACTGATATCTTGTGCTTAAACCACGGCAAGAAAAAATGACTGAGGCTCATAATGCAAACATTTTTTAGATATGCAGTCAAAGAGAATGTGATGCACCCAGCCAGAGAAAGAGGATCGCTGCAATGGGTGGGACACACTGTACAAAGGCTTTTCTACAGAACTGTGAAAAAAAAAAAAAAAATAAAGGGTTTATGCATCAATTCAGTTTAAGCTCTCCCAGCTTGAGGTCCAAAACTTGCTTCACTGCCCTACTTTACTAAGGTTTCAGTTCAGCACCATTGGCCAGGTACAGCCCTCAATAATCTGCAACCCAAAACATCTGTACAGGGCCCAGCTCAGCTCATGGCTATTATTACCCCTGGGCCCCCTCAGTTCAATCCCACTCCTGACTCCTCACTGACAGAAGGAGGCAAATGGAACCAGACCACAAAGAGCAGAGGCTATAAGAAGTCAAAGTTCTGTACGGCACCAGCTCCACTTCTACAGAGACACTGCTCTGACAGTTGCTAAAGAAGTCCTCCATTTTCAACATCTACTAGTACCTCTCCAGCATACCCACCTGACTGAACTGCTTTACTGCTTTCCACTCCACTTTTCCTAATGACACCCCATCACTGCTACTGCCAACACCACAGCAGAGTCTTCACCTCTCTGTGGATACTGTCTGAACTTCATCAGCAACAGCTTCCATTTCAACATTCTGGACTGATCAAGTGGCAGCGGTGAATGGGGAGCTTGAACTGCAACTCCTATTCCATCAAGGAAGTGTGCTGCATCTCCCCAACAGTTGCCCCAGACCTGACAAGGAGATACAGGTAAGACACAATGAGTATGTATCTGTTTTTTGACTCTGATCCCAAACCACTGTCTTGGCCATTCTTAATTTTCACCAACTAGCAGGCCTTATGTGTAGACTGAATTGAGTCATTTGGGTCTGTTGCTGCATAAAAAGAAAGACATCTCACTCCCTTGCTCCAATTAATATGCAGTTTTCTACATTCAACACCCCCATTTCATTATAAGGGTTAAAAGATAAGAATTATGGACTACAACTCTGCTAAAATATTCCTTCTAAAAGTCATTTGATAATAGGGTATATACTGTTTACTTCACCTAAGAGTTTTCATCTTTAATAACTACTGTATATGCCAAGTTCTATATGATGCCCAAAATGTTCAAGATGCCCGAGATGCTCTTGACTTTAACATCACTCCATAGGTTGAGCTATTTTTGCTGTTATTAAAATGTGGTTAAATATATTGCTAATTCCATTTGTGATATGATAATGGTCTCCCATACTCACCATCTTATTTACAGCAGAGCCAGCAATAATGCAAGATAGTAAGTTGCAGTAAATTATATGTCACGAAATACTGCAGTAAAAAAGAGCTTAATTTCCATTGTATTACATTGTTTCCTGCAGTGTACTGCAGCATTTTATGATATACAGCAGCATTACTGTGTTGCATCCTGACTAGCACCACTGTACACCCTTGGCTATATGGCTTTCTGGTTATATCTCATATCCACCTGGAGTCCCTCCCCCCCATAACCCATCCTGCTTACTGCCAAAGAACCCAAGTGTCATACAAAGCTTTCTGTATACAAGACACAGCTCTGCACTTGAAAGTATTAAGCTTGGCTAGCCCAATGACTTTTATACCTGATAGGTACCTTAGAGAACAAGGATATGTGCTTGCCTGAAACTTTCACAATGCTTGACCCTTGCAAAGCACTGGGCTCAACGTTACACTATGTATACCAGTTACCTAAATCATTCACCCCAATCTTCTGGTGGGGCAGTTGGTGGAGTGAAGTTAGCTGCACTCCTGTATTCCTGTATACAAAAGCATCTGGATAATCAGGGGTTATCTCCTTGTACATCTATACAAGCATAGGATATCTGGCCTTAAAAGTCTGGAATATGTCAGTTTCTGTGCCCCCCCATCTTTCTATTTTACTTGTCACCAGTCACCCCAACCCCTGACCCGCCTCCCCCCTTCATTTTTTTATTAGTTTCTGTTTTAGTTCTCAACTTTTCTCTCTTTCCTGAGATGTGCCCAGATGTCCCCTACCCTGCAATTCTGACCACAGTTTGAGTGAGTGATGTATTTTCTTACTTTCAGCCCCGTTCTCAACAAGTGGCTGTCATGGTGACAGCTGTTCGCTGTTTATATGTGTTTAAGTGGTTCTCCCAGTACAGTGCATGTTTGTACTGGGAGAAAGAAGAATTCATGAAGGAAGCTGAGCTACAGGTGATGGGCAAATGAAGAGCCTCTAGTACATGTGCTGTCCTACTTTTAGCCCTTGGGAATGAAACCGACCACGGTGTGAGCGGATGAAGCCACTTGCGGTGCTGGTGTCTTTTTACTGATTGTTTGAAATAAAGATAAAGAGATGAGGAGTAAATTGATGGAATTCAGTGTCATGTTAAACAGATTAAAGTGCTGTGGATAGTTTGTGTATCAATTTGTGGTAGTGGGAGGGAAGGATTGAATTTCAAATAAACAAAGCAAGTACTGGCAAAAGTCAGAGCAACCATACCAAGTGTGGGCAACTTTGACATGGCCTGAGGAGTGATTTTTTTTAAATATGTAATGTGGTAATGTGTGTGCTGGGACAACATCATGGGTCAAGGTCTCAGATGACCAATCAGAGTTCAGGGATTCTTCTTGCCATTGTATAATGAAACATTTTTATCATTACCTGTACCAATCAAAAGGCAGCATGGATGAGCAGGGAGCAGTCATTTCAAAAATGTGTATTGCCTCTACCATACCCCAAGCTCTTGAAGGAGCAAACAAACTTGATTAGACATGCCCATACAATACTTACAATTAAAAAGCTTTGACATCCCTTCCTCCAGATAAACCCCAGGAGGCAATGGCTTTCCTGTGGACTTCTACCAACTACTAAGGGAAATAGTTAGCCAGCCTCTACATAACATGTTGACTGAAGTGCATCATATCTATGAACTACCAGCTCTTCTCTGTGAAGCCCCTATCACAGTCCTGCCAAAAGAAGGGAAAGACCTAGCAGTCCCTTCTAGCTACAGACCGATATCTCTCAGAAATGTGGATGCTAAAATAAATGCCAAAGTATTAGCTGCTAGACTAGAAACTGTCCTTCCATCCCTCATTCATCTTTCACAAGTGGGCTTTATAAAGGGAAGGGTTAGATCTGATCAGTTCTGTGCTCTAGTGTCTATTATGTAGAGGGTGAGCACTAGCTCCACTCCAGTTGCTGCAATTGCTGTGATTTTGAGAAAGCATTGGTCTCCATGGAGTGGGGATATCTCCAAGCAGTGCTAGAGCATTTAGCCTTTGGTGCCAATGTCTGGCACTGGAGTCAAGCTCTTTACAATCAACCAACAGCTAGGGTACTTACCAGTTCCACTCTGTCAACCTCATTCATGTCTGAGTGAAGCACTGTCACGGTTTCCCCCTCTCATCACTTTTATTTGTATTGGTCACACTATGTGCTCACCCAGACAGGGAAGGTATATCCTTTGGCCCAAAGAATAACCCTCCCAAGTTATACATGGATGACTGCCTGGTGTCCGTAAACATGTCCCTACAATCTCCCACCACTAATATATCTCTTAAATTACTTTGAATTCCTGGCAGGCCTTAGAATTAATAGATCAGAAACATTTTTAAATTCTAAAAGTGTGTATATGTGTGTGTATTTGTGGGGGCACATGCCCCCATCTGTGACTTTTTTTCCAAAAAGGGGGATCTGGGGGGATTTTGTCCTCAGAAAACATTTTGAAGAATATAGTGGCAAATGGTGCATTTTTAAAAGCATATTCTATGAATTTTCTATCAAGACAAGCGTAGGAATTTAGTAGCTGAAACCATGAAATAGTGCTCTTATTTTGGGATTGGAAAAATACCCTGTGGGCAATAAAGTACTATGGACTGATTGTGGCAGCAAACAATGCTGTTATTTATTTTCTTCTGTGGTAGTTGTCTGTCTCAGCCCTATGGCCCTCCCTCACCTGGCCTCCCTTCTCACAGTTTCACTTTCTCTGCTGTCTCTCTCCTCTTTTTATTCTTTCTTTTAATCAGCTTATATATTTATATATTTTTCCTTCCAGAAAGTTCTTTCCTTGCTCGATCAGACCCTTACTGACAGACTGCTTCTAGGCTACAGCTGCTCAGTACTGCGGCTTGCTGTGTGTGTTGTCTCTCCCCTCCTGGTTCTCTCCCTCAAACATACACTTTTTTATACACTGTAGATTTATTTTTTTCTAGCCTGTTGAATTGTTCCAGACAGTTCTCCTTGGTAATGCTGTGCGGAATTTCCAAATTCTGTCCGAATGAAATTCTGCGGAATATTCAAAATTCTGCCGAATTCTGCCAGAAACAGAATGGCAGAATTTTGCAGCATAAAATAGTTGTAGAACGATCTTCCACTGAAAAATCACTCTTCAGTGGAATATTATTCTGTGGATCACAGTAGGCGGAATTCTGCAGGTGAAGAAGTGAAATTCTGGCAGAAATTCTGCCGGCAGAATGGTCATTCTGCACTAATTCTTTTGGCAGAATTCCACATTCCACACAGCACTACTCCTTGGACATTGACTTCTGCTGCTGTCTGTTGTGTTGTCTATCTCTGTCTCTCCTGGCTCCCTCCTTCTACTTTATTTATTATTAATATTTTAACATTTTTCTTAATTCTTTTCCAGTTTTCACTTTCCACAGTCAGGAAAGTCTGGGACTAAAACTGCGTCTGCTGCTACTGTGTCAGAGAGGCTTTGCTCCCACCAGTTCCCTACTTTCACTGTCCTCTCATCTAACAATATATATATATATATATATATATATATATGTATATATCATGAAAAAACTCCATTTAATATATCAGTTAGGGTTATTCCACGGCAACAAAAGTAAGGAAATTCGATGTCATGGTTGAAACCCCCCTTGCCTCCCTACCCCACTTCTCCAACCAGCATCGGGATGTGCGTTGGGGTCATCGGTCCTAACTCTTACTCCATCCCATGTGTAAGAAGATGAGGTGGTGAAGTATAGGAGAATGCAGTGACAGTTAGGACTGATGACCCCAATGCACACACCCTGATGATGGTTGGAGGGCGGGGTGGCGGCGAAGGGGGGGTTGAACACTAACATTGAATTTCCTTACTTTTGTTGCTGTGGAACAACCCTAACTGATGCATTAAACAGTTTTTTGCCATTAATTTCCCTTCTTTTTGAGAATGAGGAGTATAAACAGTGAAAAGAATGTGGTGGTGGGAGTGCAGGCACTACGGGCCACCACATGATTTTTTGTCACATAGTAACAGTAACTGCAATGCAAACACAATTGCAAATGGTAATGCACATGGTGATGCAAACAGAAATGGTAACGCAAATGGTAATAGAAATGTAAGCGCAAACTGATGCCAAAGCAAAAAATAACGCAAACGGAGATGATGCAAGCTCATGTGGAAACGTAAACCATAACATGCACGGTCACGGTACCGCAATGGTAAATGCAAATGGTAATGGTAACAACAAGAATAATGCCAAAGGAAACAGAAACAGAAATGCAAATGCAAGCGTGTACAGAAACACAAACTGTTATGTGCATGGTCACAGTAACGCAATTGGAAATGCAAATGGTAACAGTAACAGCAACAATAATGCCAAAGGAAAGAGAAATGCAAATGGAAATGCAAGCGCATATAAAACTGCAAACCATGACGTGCACGGTCATGGTAATGCAATTGGAAACACAAATGGTAACGGTAACAGCAACGATGACGTCAAACGAAAGACAAATGCAAATGGAAGGGCAGTCACAAATGCAAATAAAAATGTGCAAGGTGATGCAAATGCAAACATAAACAGTAGTGGAAATGCAAATGGTAACAGTAAGGAAAACGCAAGCGTAAACGAAAACGCAAAGGGTAATGCACACGGTGGCGAATACGGGAACGTTAACGCAAACAGGTATGGTAACGTAAGTAGAAATGGTAAGAGTAACAATAACGGAAGTGCACACCCTGGTTTTCCCCAACAGCTGCATACAGAAACACAGTGAGTACAAAGAATGTATGCATAATAATGGGCCTCAGACCGGAGAATGAGCACTTGGATTACTAAATTGCTTATATCTCAGGAACCGTATGACTTAGAAAAAAAAATTAAATTTCATATGATTTATGACTTTCCTGGCTAGATTTGTAATTAGTCCCATAGTGGGAGGCTAAGTAATTTTCTGACAAAAAGTCTGTATCTCGAAGCGTTTCCGAGATATGGGCCCCGAAAAGCGCGGTGGATGCCGCAATGTTAGTCTATGGGAAAAAGCGTCAACTTCGGAGCACTGTAACTTTCCAGCAGTGCAATATTTTGTCACCAAACCACTAAAAGGCACATCTGTGGGATGTTGGCTTTCTTCCCTCCAAACTTCAGCCCAAAAGACCAAATCAGTGTTTTGCAGCAGGGTGGCAAATAATTCCTGTTATTTTCCCCATAGTGTTGAATAGTAGTGTTGCAAATAACGACACTTTTGCCAAAAAAATCATGAAAGTGCCTCAGGTGTGACACTACTTTGTGACACTACTTTTTCCAAAAATTTAAAAAACATATTTCTGGGGTGTTTAACCCCAAAATAAAGACATGCATTGCATCCTCAGGGTTCGACTAGGTAAACACAAAAAGAATTGTGTCCCTAGAGGGTCCCAATTTTAAATGCCAAGCATTTCTGTGACCAGTAACTGAAAAAAAATATCTGACTCACGACACTACAGGGATCATTTGCAACACTAAAAACTGCATTTGCTACACTGTCAAACTTTTTGTTAACTTTTCCCATTCACTATAATGGGAAACTTGTTTTTTGAATAACTTTTGAACGGTTCAATATTTTTTCACAAAATCTTCAAAAGGCACATCAGGGACCCTGGCCACATGTTCCCTGAAGTTTTCTGACCAGTTGTGCAAACCATGCAGCCTGTAGGTGTGAGCAAAGAATGCACAAAAAAGCGTAAATGCGCTATGGAATGTTGCTTAATAACTCCACCACCATATATCTGACCAGTACAAAACTTGGCAGATCCCATGATCTATGCTACCACTCAGCACCTGCCAAATGTCAGGCAAATCCATTAAACAGTGGAAAAGTTATTAAGGTGCAACATTTCACACTTTAACCTTAAATGGGGTGCTCAACCCTAACTATAGTGGCACTACCATGCCACTATAATATATATATATATATATATATATATATATTTAATTGCAAAAAACTCCATTAATGCATCAGTTAGGGTTGTTTCCACAGCGAAAAAAGTGTGCAAATGTGAGGTTAGGGTTACCACCCCACTACCCCACCCTCCAGCTCCCATCCTCAAACCCCTAGCTCCACATTCACCCCCATCTCCCCCCCACACACACATATGCAAGCAGTACAAGACACATCCATCATCATGGTCCAGCAACTGTATGAGTTCTGCTGCCATCAGAGTGCCTTGTGGATACACATGCATGCTTGGCAATAATGGGAGATGGCCCACAACAGGCATTTTTTTGTTACAAATATCAATAAGCCAGTCCAGTGGCACTGAGGGTTGAGGCGCTGTATGCCACATCTTGTACCACACCGGTGACCTGGGCTCGGGACCAGACTCGGGTCGATGGGGGTTGGCAGGGAGGGAGAAGGATTAAGCACCCAATGGCTGCTCTCCTTCTCTGGGGAGGGGAGGAATTGTACTCTCCACTGTGATACCGCCACCTGTTGAGGGAACCTCAGTGTGGTTGGTGTAGCTGGGGAGATGCTCTACGCAAGGTTAGACATTGGCAGAGGACCGTCGTTGATGTGCATCTCTACGCGTGCCAACAGCCTTGTCCTCATTGCCCGCTAAATGTTGGGGATACAACTTGGAGGAAAAAGCCCTCCAGCCACCTAGATGAAGTCCTCCAGAGCCAGCTGACCAAGGCAGCCCCCACTGTGCAGCTCACCACAGGGGAAAAGAGGGAGTGGGGGGATCTCTTCTCACCCCGCCCAGGAAGCAATCCAGGCCATCAAGGGCCCTGAAGGCAGTGTGGCACTCTAGAGGCAGACCCAGTTGGTCGGTAAGGGTTGGGAGAGTGTCACTCCTTGAGGACGGAAGGAGTGGTGGTGGTTGGAAAAGACAGTAGGAGTGGGAAAAAATAGTAAGTAAAAAAAAAAAAAATCAATAACAAGATTTTAGCAGATGCCAGTATTTCAATTGTTAAGAAATGATGAAACACACAGTATGTTATCTATAGATAGCTGTATTGGAAAGAAAAGTTTGGATAACCCTAGCAACAGGCAGTGGATGTTTGCATATGTTTTTCTGATAGAGTGAGTCGGTCCTAATAAGAAATGTTAATAATAATAAAAGTAACATTTTGTAGTATACTTTACCAACAACATGTGACAGCAACAGTTGTAACATCCAAAGCTAACCATAACATGATGCTAATAAGTATTTCCAGGAAATGCAGCAGTGTTACAACACGTGATAGTGCCAGTTTCATACCTGAGCAGTGTGTGAAAAGTACTATGTATGTGTCAGCTGTGTCTGTCCTGTTACCACATGCCTATGTGGTATCAAGCGATATCTGCAGCAAGCCAATCGTTGACTTATGACACATAAAAATCAATATTTAGAAAGTCTGTGCAGACTGTTTCACTTTATGGGAAAGATATGCCAGCTATAATGTGTCATCATACAGTGCTGGCAGTATAGAGTTGATTATACTGTATTTCTGTTTCATAACATAGTTTTATGTGAAAGTAGAACAGTGTCATGATTATTGTGCTTGCAGATGTGACTGACTGGTATAGTGTCTTACTATCTTGCGTGTGTCTTCTGTGTGTGTGAGGTGGAGGTGGAGGTGGGAGGAATGCAGAGTTAGGGGTTTGAGGATGGGTGGCTTGGGGGGTGGGGTGGTGGGCTGGTAACCCTAACATTGCATTTACACACTTTTGTTGCAGTGGAAACAACCCTAACTGATGCATTAACAGAGTTTTTTTTTTAAATGAATTTCCCTTCTTATTGACAAAGTGTAATATAAATAGTAAATGGTATGTGATGGTGGGAGTGGGGGGCCCTTAGGGCCCCCATGCTCCCACCAAGCTGCCCATTTCTGCATAATGATATGTGTTTGTGGGAGTATGGGCCCTCTGGGCCCTGTGCTCCCACTTACACATAAGCACGGAGCCATACAGCAGCCCTGTAGGGCAAGGAAGCCTTGCAACATTAATTGGCCAATATCTGAGGAACCATAGCAGCTACTACAAAAATTGAAGGGTGGTTTTAATCATGAGAGTGACTAGTCCCCAAAACATTAAGTTGACCGAATCCATATCGCGTATTGTGTCCGAGACAGGGGCTGCAAAAAGTGCTGTGAATACAAAGTCTTTGGGCGTAATAGTGGTCCTCAGACATGAAAATGAGCAATTGGAATAGTAAATCGCAAAAGGCACATCTGTGGGACCAGGGCTTGTCACCCTGCAAATTTCAGCCAAAAAGACCAAACTGGTTTGTTGCAGGAGGCTGGCAAAGATTTGTAATTATTTTGAGCATACTTTGACAAAATACTTTCACAAATCTTGAACATTTTGCAAAATAAATCACAAAATGTTTGCATTTGCAAAACTATTTTTCAGAAAAAGTTTAAAAACATATTTCTGGGGGGTTTAACCCCCCAAAAAGATATGGCTAGCATCTTCAGGACCGACTAGGTAAACACAACAATCAATGTACACCTAGAGGGTCCCAATTTTAAATGCCAGGCATTTTTCTGTGTCACTAACTGCAAACAAGATGGCTAGCTCATGAATATAAAAGGGCCATTTGTGACAATACAAAAGAGCCTCTCACCAACGTTTTGTGATTTTTGTTAACTTTTCCCATTGACTAGAATGGGAAATTTGTTTTTTGAATAACTTTTGAATGGTTTAATATTATTTCACCAAATCTTTGAAAGGCACATCGGTGACCAAGGCTGCATCTTCCGTGAAGTTTTTGGACCAAACAGACTGTGGGCATGAGCAAAGAAATGCACAAAAAGTCAGTTGTTTGCATTTTCTTGCATTCTGTAGCTCCACAACCATACTTCCAAACGTAACGCAACTTGCCTGAGCCAAAGATCTATGGTGCTAGACCGTGCATGCAAAATGTCAGGCAAATCCATCTTACAGTGGCAAAGTTATTAAGGTACAAAATTTGATGTTTTGCATTAAAATGTCTACTTAACCCCTAACTATAGTGGCACTACTGTGCCACAATAATATATATATTATTATACCATGGACTTTAGCGAACAGCCAATGAAATGGTCAGATTGGCAGTTTACCACCGGTGTGAATCCTCTGATAACCACTGGCGGTTCATGAGCAAAGGGTGGTGGTCATCTACAGCACAGGAATACTGTAAATGCAAGAAAAATAAACATACAAAGCCACCTCTTTAAAAGCTGTATTTTACTATAGTGAAAAAATTAACATTGGTATAATCGCAATGAGCTACTCGGAGGATGTGGGTTATTGGGGCATTTACCATGGCTGGCAAGGATTTACCCACTCAGTTGTGCCTCATGGGCAAACCACTCCAGCCGTGGTAAATCCCCCGATTACTCACACCCCCTCAGGGCTTATTGCTTAATAGTGGCACGGTAGTGCCACTATAGTTAGGGTTGAGTATCCCATTTAAGGTTAAAGTGTGAAATTTGGCAGCTTAATAACTTTGTCACCATATGACAAATTTGCCTGACATTTTATATTCACAGAGTGGTACCACAGAGCTCTAGATCTGCCAAGTTTCATAATGGTCGGATATATGGTTGAGGAGCTACATAGCATGGCAGAATGTGGTATCTATGCTTTTTTGCACATTCTGTGCTCGAGCCTATAGATTGCACAGTCTACGTGACTGGTCCGAAACCTTTAGGGAACATGCAGCTAGGGTCCCCAATGTGCCTTTCAAAGGTTTTGTGAAAAAAATATTAAATGGTTCAAAAGTTATTCAAAAACCAAATTTCCCATTATAGTCAATGGGAAAAGTTAACAAAAAGTTCGACAGTGTCGCAAATGACCCAGTAGTGTTGCAAATCTGCCGTCTTGTTTTCAGTTGGTAGTCACAGAAATGCTTGCCATTTAAATTTGGGATCCTCTAGGGACACAGTTCTTGCTGTGTTCACCTAGTCAAACCCCGAGGTTGCTACCCATGTCTTTTTTTGGGGGTTAAACACCGTAAAAATATGTTTTTAAAATTTTTGTAAACAGTAGTGTAGCTAAGTAGTGTCGTACATTTGACACTTTCATGCTTTGTTTTGCAAAAGTGTCGCAAATCATGACACTACTTTGTGACACTATGGCCAAAAGGATAGGAAATCTTTGCCACCCTGCTGCAAAAGTATGGTTTGGTCTTTTGGGCTGCAATTTGGAGGGAAGAAAGCCAATATCCCACATATGTGCCTGTTTGTGGTTTGGTGACAAAATATTAAAGGGCTGCAAAGTTATAATACTCCAAAGTTGACAATGTTTCCATAAGCTAACTGTATAGCGATCCTTAGCCCCTTTAGGGCAGTATCTCAAGCAACTCGAGATACAGACTTTTCATCTGAAAAATGATTAGCTGGCCAGGAAAGTCATAAATTATATGAAATGCTAATTTTTGTTTCTACTTTGTATGGTTCCTGAGATATAAGCAGTTTAATATTCCAAGTGTTCATTTTCTGCTCCGAGACATATTATTATGCATACATTCTTTGTATTCACTGTGTTTCTCAATGCAGCTTTTGGGGAAAAAAAGGGTGTGCATTTTCGTTACTGTTACAGTTAGCGTTTCCACTTGCATTTCCATAACCATTTGTGTTACCGTTCCCATCTACCCCACCATGTGCATGACCCTTTGCGTTCTCATTTGCGCTTATGTTTGCATTACTGTTAACATTTGTGTTTCCATTACTGGTTTTGTTTGCGTTTCCTTTTGTGTCACCATTTGCATTTGCGCACATGCTTCCATTTGCATTGGCATTTGCATTTCTGTTAGTGTTTCCTTTGCTGTCATCGTTGCTGTTCCCGTAAGTGTTTGCATTTCCAATTCTGTTACCGTGACCATGCATGTTACGATTTGCATTTCCATACATGCTTGCCTTTGCATTTCTGTTTTCATTAATGTTTACACTTGTGTTGCTATTACTGTTTGCGTTATTGTTTACGTTTGCATTACCAGGTGCGTTACCGTTTACGCTTGCATTTGCGTTACTGTTACTTCACTATTTATAGTGCACATTCTCAAAAAGAAGGGAAATTCAGGGCAAAAAACTCTGTTTAATGCATCAGTTAGGGTGTTCCACAGTGAAAAAAGTGAGGAAATTCAGTGTTAGGGTTGAAAATCCTAACTCGTATCCCCCACCCCACCACCACGCAGACACACATGCAAGTAGTGGAAGGACCAAGGCAACACAATCAATCACACACTACCAGCAGCAGGTAACAGGAATAACATACAACTAGCTAAACCACAAAACCACAGACCCATACTCCCATCGGCCTGTGGCATGCGGTCATTCCTGCTGTCATCCTGGACATTCCATGCACCACATAAAACATCATGCTATGACACTTTCATGTTTCTGAAAGTATTTTGTGAAAATATGCTCCTAATGACTGCACATCTTTGACATCATCCTGCAAGCAAACAGTTGGGTCCTTTGGACTGACATTTGCAGGGTGGCAAGACCTGGTCACACAGATGTGCTGTTTCCTGATTTTGTGCTCAGATACTTAAGGATTACAAACTTACACTGTTCCAAAACTGAACAATTTGCCATAGAGTCACATTGCAGTGCCTATGACGCCTTTCGCCACCCATATTTTGAAAACGAAGCAAGGTACACCATTTTTGCTACTGCCAGCTTGGTTTACCTTTATGTAAACTAACCTCGAAGAACAACTTTGTAAATAAAGTATCATATCT
Organism: Neoceratodus forsteri; assembly: GCA_016271365.2. Taxonomy (NCBI): domain Eukaryota; kingdom Metazoa; phylum Chordata; order Ceratodontiformes; family Ceratodontidae; genus Neoceratodus; species Neoceratodus forsteri. Next base: position 99,738,186 of record CM028132.1, read on the forward strand.
GAAGTTGGATTTCTCCACTTCCTACAGTGACACAGGTATACACCTCCTGCTGGATGTGTATGATTGGTTGTGTCGCCTTGGTCCTTCCCCTACTTGCATGTATGTGTGTGTGTGGTGGTGGTGGTGGTGGAGGGGGGATGCGCAGTTAGGGTTTTCAACCCTAACACTGAATTTCCTCACTTTTTTCGCTGTGGAACACCCTAACTGATGCATTAAACAGAGTTTTGGGCCATGATATGTATGAATATATATATATACACACATACAATATATATTGGGGGGCTTCTGGTCAGTCAAGTGCTAGCACAAGGGGAGAGATTTTGCCCCTGATATATAGCTTCTGGTGGTCTAGCATTTAATGTATTTGGTGCTCTAGCTGCTACTCAGCTTGTTGCTGCCAGTGGTGTTTGTGAGGCTAATAAGTGTAAGACAATAGCACATCGGCAATCTCTTCCCTCCCTACTCTTGAATGCACCAGAGTCTGCCAATGAGAGTTGCTGCCTGAGCTCTGTTGGTGACAATCAGCATTGGTAGGGTTCGGAGGTCAGTCGGAAGTCCAAACCATCCTCCAAATCCTGCTGAGTGCCTCAGATTATCATAGAACTCAAGCAGTTATTGTCATTGGCAGACGCTGGTGATGTCAGGGTCAGGAGGGAGGGACAAAAGTGGTAGACAGCACTGCAATTCTCTCTCTGAGACCACCTGGTCAAGTTGCTGGAGGCTTATCCACCTGGCTTGCTTGGATTTCAGAAGCCTTTGAATACAAAACAAAAGCATACACCAGTGGTACCTCACTCCCTGATGGCTCAAATCTCTTGCGCTGCTTTCCCATGACAAATGCTGGTGATGCAGAGTCACTGGTGAAGACCTGCTCTATATTCTGTGGCACTGCCAAGACTTGTCACAATGTAGAAAATAGGCTTGGGGGAATCCTTGAAGCTGACTGGCTAAGGTCACCATCCAGCCAGTTGGTATCAGGCAACAGAGACTGTGAAATAATGAGTCCCTGCCTCTGTTGAATGATTATGTTCCAAAATCCTTGTGCCAAAAGAATTTTTCATTTTGAAATTGCCACCATGTTTTCTCTCCTGCTTAATGAGAGACAGCCCCTTCCCGTAAAATGGTCGGTTAGCCTCTGTAACTATACAATGATGCTCTCAATTAAATGAGAGTAAAATAAGACTTTGTTAGCTTCATATTTCCCCTCCATGTATTTGTTTAAAAAAAAGCTTTTGTACTTCACCCTAGTAGCACTAGCATGCTCAGTGCTAATTCGAGACAGCCTGCCTCCCCTTGCCTCCACCCCCCACTCCAAAGACAAGAAAGCACCACATCTATTTATTTATTTATTTGTTAAAAAAACTCACCCAGCTTTTACATCCCTCACTTGATCATAAAAAGAACATTTCTCAGATGTGATCTCTCACCCGTTTGTGCTTCATCTATCGACCGCGATTCCTGCTGCACTCTCTCCCAGTGCCGTAACTGACTTCCAGACCAAGGACTCTGAAAAACAAAGGACCACCATGTTTAAAAGTAAAATCTGTTTTTACAAACTGCATAAGAAAAGAAAACTGTAAGTCTTAGCTGTAACAGAGCTACCACACATAACTCCTCCACCATGCTATCACATTATAGTTGTTGAACTGTGATCTGACTGCACTGCACTGAAAGTTGTTCTCATTCCACATAAAAATGAAAAACAGAGCATTGGCCAGTGTGTGTGTGTATGTGTTTGTGTGTTGGAAGGGGACAGAGGGCAAAACATGGGGGGGGGATGACAAAAATTAAACAGCCCTACAGGAAGAGAAGTCTCTAGAGGGAAGCAACTGTGAAAGACTGCAGTGCCCTCTACTGGCAAATATACTGGTGGAGGGATTACGTTACCAAACAAAATCCTTTAGAATATTTTTTAATCTTTGTACTTTTAAAAAATGTTTGTCACATAAATGTGACATGTAGCTTATTTTCTGAGCACAATAATACCCTCCAGGGTGGGCAGTATTGGGAAATACCAGATCTTCCAGGGGATATAATGCCCTCTGACTGTTGCATAGGGTCTCATTACGACACTAGGTGGTCTGGTATAGCCCAATACCACCTACCCTGTTGGGTATTATTGCTTACAATGGTTCCTGATACAGAAAGAATGCTTTCAAATGTTTCAATTTAATGTCCCTGTATCTCCTGTTCTATTTTTACTGGTAATTCCAGAAAATAACTTACATATATCTAAGTAGAAACACCAATGACTTATGGTTGTGTGCACAGAGGCCAAATGATTGCCCTTAGTGGAAACCGGCACCAGTTTAGATGGCGGCCAGATGATAGGATGCATGGATAGAAGGGCTGACTGGGGACCCCAGGGGAGAAAAAAAAAACTAAAAAAAAAAAGAGTAGCAAACAGTCCAATCCTCATGTTAATATGGTGATGAATTCAAAATTTTGATCTCTGAGCAAACTTTCATGTGGCCCTCCTCTGCTAATGGCCCACATGTGACCCTCCTCTGCTAACAGCCCATATGCCTCCTCCAAGTTGACCTCTGGGTCTTCTATAGAGTCCCTCTCAATTTCATACTCAAGAAACCCACTATTAATTCTGGGATCTGAAGACAGTTACTCATGATCTTTAAAATGGTTTTTAAATTGAGTTTTCTCAGTATTGAATAAATCAACTTGATGTGAAAACTAATCTGTGGTGAAACTAGGGACAGAGGAAAGTCCTTTAAATAGAACAGTATTCTGAACTGGTGTACGTTCTATAGATGAAATGTTCAGGACTTGTGCGCTTACTTGTCTGTGGTTGCCATCCGCAGTGGTTGCTGACCTCTGCTTGTTCCTTTTGCTTCTCCCTTTTTCTTTTTTAGCCTTGTATTGTTTGACTTATATCACCCATTAGTTTCTGGTTTGAAGGCTGTCTCTGTTGTAAAAAATCCAACTACCGACTTTGACCACCCTCTCCTTTGTCACCAGTACTAGGGAAGGAAAAGGGGAAATTGTTTAACCAGGAAAGGTACACTAAGCCAGAACTTGTTTCCAGGTGCAACCTGGGAGCACAAGGAAGTTAATTGACTTGCTCAGGGTCACACAGTATGCAAGTGGGAGCTGATGGGATTCAAACTGAGGCCTCCAGATTTGCAGCACAGTGCCCTTAACCAGTATGCTATACTGCCTCCCTGTACTACTGTTATTTGTATTTTGTTATGACCACTTTTCCTTGCCCCTGGACCTTCCATGACTTCTAGACTGTTGTTTGTTATCCCAACTAAACACATTACTATTCTCATAGTCTTTGTGCCTCAGGGATGACCTGGCAGGAGGGGATGACTGGGAGGTGGAGGAACAGTGGACACAGCTAAAAGGGTGAATAGTGAAGGCAACAAACCTCTGTGCCAAGTAAGTGAGCAAAGGTGAGAGGAAAAAGAGATTGCTATGTTTTTTATAAGAAGTGGCAAAAAAGGTAAAAGCTAAAAGGGTTGCATTCAGAACCTACAAGAAGATGCACAGGGAGGAGGATAGGGGGGTGCATCATGTGAAACAGAGGGAAGCAGTAAAAGCAGTACAGAGTGCTAAGGTGCAAACTGAAGAGAGAACAGTCTGGGTAGTAACAAAAGGGAACAAGACATTTTTAAGTATATTATCAGAAAAGGAAGAAAAAAAGGAAGGATTGTAAGAACAAAAAAGGAAGAGAAGGTTATGCAGACAAGGACCAGCAAAAAGCAGATATCTTGAATAAATACATCTGCTCAGTGTTCACAGACGAAGCAGAAGGGAAAGGAGAAGGGAAAGGGGAGGGCCCACACAAAAGTAATAGAAGCTTTGAAGGTGGGAAGTGAACACTAGTCCTTTATTGGAGGAGAGAGTCCTGAAGGGACTCATTAATCTGAATGTGGACAAAACAATGCATCCAGACGGGGTGCATCCAAGGGTGTTAAGGGAGCTCAGGGAGATGCTGGCTGCACTTCTGTCAGTTCTGTTTAACAGCTTATTGGAAACAGCAATGTTTCCAGAGAACTGGGGGAAAGAAGGTGTAGTCCCACTTCACAAAAGTGGTAGCAGGGAGGAGGAGGATGTCAATTATAGGTGAGTCAGCCTGACATCAATGGTGGAAACATTAATGGAAACACTGCTGAAGGAAAGGGTTGTGGAATATCTTGAATCCAATGGGTTACAAGACCTGTGGCAGTATGGATTTACGGTGGGGGTCATGTCAAATGAATCTGATAGATTTCTTTGACTTGGTGACCAAGGTATCAGATCAGGGTGGAGAGGAGGATATGGCCTACCTAAATTCCCATAAGGCTTTCAACATCATTCCACGTTGAAGACTAGTAAGTAAGCAGGGTAGCTTAGGAATGGGTCCAAAATGGTAAACTGTCAAATTGATTAGATCATAGGTGACAGAGGGCAGTGATAAATGGACTTCACTCTATGTGGAAGAGAGGGTGACCAGCAGGGTACCACAATGCTCAGTGCTGGGACCTGTCCTCTTTAATGTCTTTATAAGTCACATCACAGAGGAGATGGAAGGGAAGGTCTACTTCTTTGAATATGACACCAAGATCCACAACAGGGTGGACCTCTGGGGGGGGTGGAAAGGTTGAGCAGAGATCTGAGAAACCTTGAGGAGTGTCATGGGTATGGCAGTCAGGTTTCAACGCCAAAAAGTGCAAAACAATGTACTTAGGGCTCAGAAACCAGGGGTGGAGTACAAAATGGGTGGATTGATATTGATGACAACATGAAGGAAAGAGACCTAGGAGTAATCATATCAGAGGACCTAAAGTTGGCCAGGCAGTACAACAAGGCAGTTGGAAGCACTAGTGGGATGCTGGGGTGCATAGAGAGGGGTGTCACCAGCAGAAAGAGGGAGGTGGTGTTGCTGCTGTATAGGTCACTGGTAGGACCCTGCCTTGAGTACTGTTTCCAGTTCTGTACACCACATCTCAGAAAGGATATAGACACATTGAAGGTGGTCCTGGGGAGGGCACCTACAATGGTGCAGGATCTGCATCAAAATCCCTAATAGGAGAGACTGAAGGACCTCAATATGTACATCCTGGAAGAGAGGAGGTTGTGGGGTAGGGTTTGGTGAAATTTATCTTCTGCCAGCAGAATTCTGGTAAAATTCTGATTTCGCTTCTGTGTAATTTCATGGAATTTCCACAACAATGTTGAGAAATGTTTTGCCAAAATTGTGATTTCAGTTATTTGCATTTAATCTAAAATGTGTTTTTCCACATGACTTTACTGTGGTCCATTTTCAAAAATTGTCACATGAATGATAGATTGCATGATTGTGAGCACCTATAACTTCCCTGCCCCTCATCCAAATGTCATGAAGCTTGGCATTGTTTATGGACCTCTTCCAAACATTACACTTTCCAAATGACAGATCTCTAGCTATGACATTGACTGAGGTATGAGCAAGCAATTAAATAATTTCTGATAATTCTGCAAAATTTCACAAAATTTTACAGACTTTTGTGAATATTCCACAAAATTGGAATCTACTCATTTCACCATGCACTAGAGAGGGTGAATATGATAGAGACCTTTAAATACATCATGTGGGTAAATAAGGTACAGGAGAGAAAGGAACATGCAATGATGGTGGGGTGGTTGATTCAGGAGAGATGTGAGGAAGTGTTTCTTCACAGAAAGAGAGATAGGTATCTGGAACAGTGTTCTAGTGGTGATAGTGGGGGAAAACTTGGTGGGATGGGTTCAGGAATGCATGGGAAAGGCAAAATGGTATCTTAGTGGAAAGAAGGGGGGAGAAGGGAGAACCAGATATTGATTAGGGGCTGTAGTGATACTGGTGATAGGGAAACATGGGTGACAGGGTGGGCCAAGTGGTTATCTACCATAAAATTATATATTTCTATTACTAACATAACAGAGAAGGCATTAGCAGATAGGGACCATTAGGGACCATTGATCCAGCTAGTCTGCCCATGTTTGTATTTGTTTTGGACTACCCCTCTCTTAAGACTTGTATTTTTTGTTTTCAAATTCAACTCCCAATTTACATATTTTACTTCTCAGGCTTTTGTCTAGTGCTTTAAATTCATTAGTGATTTCAAAGAGTTTTAGTTCAGTTTTAACCTGTTTAAGATTTTCCTATATTTTCACATAGTTCCTGCTGTCTGGAATAGTTAGAATCTGTACCAGTTCTTTTGAACAGAGTGAGGGGGCCTCCTTCCACCTGTTTTTTTAAATTCTAGTCTATATTGCCTGAGGATAGTGCTTTGTTCACCTGAAGGACCCTGTGGGCACTCTCTTCAATTCTACATACTTTCTTAAGGTTACTTCATTGAACCAAACTCCCACTTTGTTGCACTGAGGATTTTTCCAATTTGTTGAATAAAGATTGAAGTTCAGCACTTTTTCATCAGATCTGTTCTCCAGGAAAAGATGTCCTCTGATGTTCATATGCCTTGCACTTTCACTGGTGTTATTGAAAGAAAATGGGACCTCATCCATAACATCCACTGAACTAGCTTCCATCTCACTTCTTGAATCCTGATGTCTTCCTTGCACTCCAGCCATATGACCCTTGGTTCATGCAGAAATGGCTTCATTCAGGTAAGGTAGAGTATATTATAATTCCAAACTGTGGGGACAACTTGCTGTAGTACTTCACAGAATGGGTGCTTCTCCCAGAAAATCAATAAGGAAGGCAGGCAAGAAAGAGAGCACAACCCATCCTCTAAATTTGCCACAGTTAAAACCAAACAGGTCAGATTCAAACAGAAAATAAAGAAAAACGTACACTCACCGGGGTCCAATATAAACAATTTATTGAATTACAACAGCCACATGAGTGCAGCAAACAGCCAAGCTGACACCCTTACGTATCACATCTGTCAGCAGAGTCTTCCTCATAGGGTGGAGAAAGTATGTCCTCATGTCCGTAAGTACCACATATTTAATCAGCTCATTATCAAACAGTTGGACAAATACTGGATAACACCAGAGTCATATAAAGTGCAAATGCCAGTGCAAATAGTGAAGTCCAAATGTTTTAATGTGCAGATACACTACACTGACCTGCTTTGTATTGCTTTCAACAGGGGGCATCAATGCATGATACGAGGTTGCCAGACTTTCTTGTTTTTTTTAACCCTCTTCATCTTGGATGTTAGCATCACAGAAGGTGACACTGGTCAAAATTTTGTAATGACAAGTCAACTGAGGTGCTATAACTCCAATGGTATGCATTATGTACTCTATGGCAGTAGGAACAGAACTGAGGTGCAGGAGGGTGCTGATGAGGTGGGGTCCTAATGCAGTAGTGAAGACTGACTTTTGGAAGATCTTGAGACTGATCATCTGTGATATTCATGTACGATCCCCACACACACACACTGGCTATTCCACAGCTGGGGTTAAGTTGAAGTTGTAGTCTGTCTTGTGTTTGATGTGCCATTTTGTTTGGGCTGGGAGGAAAGTTGACTAGAAACTCTGTAGAAGTTGGCTGTACACCTACTGTAGAGAAATAAGCTGATGGCATAAATTAGCCAGAAGGACTGCTATGCTGCTTCCGTCACCAGTGCAGCCTTTAACTCAGAGTGCTCTGTTATGTCTATATCCTCTGAGATGAATAGCCTCTGCCGGCCCCCTGTATATACAAACCCAAGCAGTCAAACCCTCAGCTCAGAGTTTGCATTACAAAAGAAAACAAACTCTGACCTGAGCCGACAGGACTGCAGCTGAGGAATCTGGGGTAAAAATATTGAAAATTTGTTTTTCAATATTTTTACACCAAATTTTCAACATAGCCTTGTTATGACCCTGGCTCATGAAGAAGGGCAGAGAAATGTTCAGCTCCTGGCCTAAAGATGATTTGCACAGTGACTGAGAACTCAACTTTCAGGATGCAAAAACCCATTTGGGGTAGGATTTGAAAAATGGCAGCTGTCATATTCATGAGGTGCTGTAAAGAAATGACTATGTTGAAAATTTAGGGTAGAAATATTGAATATTACCAAAGTTATGAGTCTGCATTTGCAAAACTCAACATAGCCTCATAACTTTGTTTTTTAAAAAAATATATTTACACCAAATTTAAATCATAGCCTTCTTATGACCACGCCTCATGAATAAGATCAGAGAAAATTGTCAGCTCCTGTCCAAAAGGTGATTTTGTGCAGGAATTGCAAAATCACCTTCAGGATGTAAAAAAACATGTTGGCCAGGATTTGAAAAAAGACAGCTATCACATTCATGAGGTGTTGTAAAGGTGTGGCTATGTTGTAAATTTGGAGTAAACATATTGAAAATTACCAAAGTTATGAGCCTGCATTTACAAAATTCAGCTGGAGTAGGCATCAAGATGCATGGGAGGCACAAAGGTGCAGTGGAGGTGAAACTAGCATGATGCAGGGAGGAGTATAGAGGGTGGTCAGCTGTAATGGGTGTGGGGCCGCTATCATCCTAGGTATAATGTGGAGAGCAGGAGGAGGTTGTCAAGTGTGTAGACAGCTTGAGTAGATAAGGGAGGGGTTACGGAGGCTGAGATGGCAAGTGGAAAGTTGAAGGCTGGGCTGGGCTGGGGGAAATATCATATGTGGAATGGTCAGGGGGTGCCATCTTCTAACAACTTGGTAGTTACTCTCAGGGTGGAGCCAAAGAGGAAAAAACATGGATCAGGGGAATTCTCACCAAATGTTCAACAAAGAAACAGGGTGTATAACTGGTATGAAGTGAAGGGTAGAAGAATGAGAGGAGAGGTTTCAGGGCAAGAATGGTGGAGTAGGGATAATGGAGGGAAATCACAAGTTGGACTTGTCAAGTGGGAGGTTCCTCAAATAGGTTAGCTATATTGTCAGGTTTGGATGAGTGGGGAGGAAGATAAGGTGGGCATAGATTGGGAAGGAGTGGAGGCTGGGAAGAGAGTCAAGAGAAAAAGTAGACCAGGTGAGGTTGTGGAGAGGCAGATCAATGGCAGTGGTGAAAGGGATGTAAGATACACAAGGGAGGAGGTGAGACTGAGTCTGGGATGGATGACCAGTAGGAGGGGAAAAGGGAGGTCATCAGGGAAGGCAGAGCAGAGTGTCAGCAGGGTGGAGGGGGGAACTAGGTGTATAGGAGGGAGTGGGCCTCTGGGATGTGCTCAACAGGATGTGCAAAGTGAGAAGGGTGAAGGGTAAGATGGTTGTTATACTGGGATACTCAATACTAAAGGATGTGAGATGGGGGGGGGATTGGTGCAAAGAACAGCAGTAGGTGGGTAGAGTGTATGCCAGTCATGATGGCAGGGAGGGTAGGGCCTATTTTTCCAAAGTGTGTAGGACAGGATAGAGAGTTGCCTCACACAGTGGTAGATAGATAGATAGATAGATAGATAGATAGATAGATAGATAGATAGATAGATAGATAGATAGATAGACAAACAGACAGACAGCAGATAGACAGACGGATGGATGGACGGACAGATGGATAGACAGACAGACAGATAGATAGGTAGACAGATAGAAACTTTATTTATATAGCACCCCTTCCCGGAGGCTCAGGGAGCTTAACAATATTTGAAAACAATCCGTACATAACCAATAACATGCTTTAAGGCACAATGCAGAGATCAATATACAATTCTACCTGTCATTCATTAAAAATTTCAAAATAAAAAATAATAAAATACAATAGCACTCAGTTCATTTATCAGCCTTCAGCCTGAAACAAATGCCTGATTAAATAAAAACATTTTAAACCTTTTTTTAAAAGTTTCCACTAAGGGTGCCTGACTTAGATGTCTTGGCAAGGAGTTCCACAGGGTCGGTGTGTCAACCAAGAGCTCACGGTCCTCTGAATGCCACAATCTGACCCTGGGAGCCACAAGGAGGCAACCCTCTTGAAGATAGGTTGGTGCACCCCCATGCAGAGTTTTGTAGGTCAGTAATCAACCTTGAAGGCAATCCTCCACCTTACTGGGAGCCAGTTCAGCTTGCAGAGGACAGGTGTGACATGGTCAAATGGACACCAGTCAGCAGCCTAGCCACAGCAGCATTCTGCACCAACTGCAGATGGTGGAGGTTGCCTCCAGATAGCCCCAGGTACAGTGCATTGCAGTAGTCCAGCCTGGACGTGACAAAGGAGTGCACCAGAGTAGTCAGGTCCTCAGCTGGTGTTAGGTCTCGGATCTGGGTAATGTTCCTCAGATAATAGAAACTGCTTTTGATGATGGCCGACACCTGTGCATCAAGTGTTAGGCCATTGTCAAGGACCACGGCAAGATCCTTAACCCGAGCAGAGGGAACTAGGGGGAACACTCCCCAGGACCATCCCAGGAGGGTCTCCAAATTTCCATCCTGTTTGGCGATGGCCTGGATCCACCACTAGTACTTCTATCTTGTCTGGGTTGAGTCATAGCCAGTTGTGGGTCATCCAGTTCTGCATCTCCTCCAGGCAGGTGTTAAACAATGAGGCCGCCATCTGGTTTCCAGGTGCACAGGACAAGTATAGCTGGGTATCATCAGCGCAACAAAGAAAATCCAGCCCATATAGTCTGATAATGTTTCCCTGTGGCAACATATACACTGCGAACAACAAGGATGACAGGACCAACCCTTGTGGAACTTCACAGCTTAGAGTCATCATACTGAATGAGGCTAACCCCATCGTCACCTTTTGCACTCTATCTGTGAGGAAGGACCTAAACCAGGTGATGACAGTGCCAGTTAGTCCATACCAGTTCTGCAGTCGGTCCATTAGCACCTTGTGGTCCATGGTGTCAAATGTCGCTGAGAGATCAAGGAGAACTAAGATTGTATGCTCTCCCCCCTACCTCTTACCATTAGGAGATCATTTAGCACCTTTACCAATGCAGTCTCTGTACTATGCCTGGATCTAAATCCAGACTGGAAATACTAATAAGTGGTGGAGGAGAAGGCAAGGCACGCCTTGAGCTGGATGGCCACCACTTTCTCTATAAGATTCCAAGGAAGGAATTGTTTGGTCTGAAAGCTTAAGCACTGTTTTCTTTTGTTACATCTATGTTGGTCCAATAAAAGGTATTAAACCATTTGTTTCTGGATCTGTTCTTCCCTAACAATGGGGAGGTTAGAGACCAGTCTGCAATTGCTAAGACACTCTGGATCCGATAATTTCTTCAATAGGGATCTAACCAAGGCTTCTTTCAGTGCCACAGGAAAGACCCCAACTGTTAAGGGAACTCCAGACAATCCCAACAACCACAGATCCTGTCACATCCAAACATTCAACCAAAAGTTGGGTTGGGCCTGGGTCAAGATCATAATATGTTGGTTGCAGCCTTGAGACAATTGCAGCCACCTCCCCCACTTCAACTGGATTGAACTCAGCCCACACAAGAAGGATGCCCCAGCATACCTTAGGCCAAGCCCACCAAGCCTTATGAGCAACCATGGAAGAGATCTCAGTCCTGATAGTGGACACTTTGCCAGCAAACAACAGACCAAACTCTTCACACCTCATGCTTGAACATGCTCTTCCTGCCTGGAGACAGGCTGGATATAATAGCCCGTTCACCATGCAGAAGAGCTGAGTTGGTCTGTTCCTTGCTGCAGCAATCTTCTTTGATAAAAACTCTGCCTTCTTTTGGGAGATTGCCCCCTGATAGTCACCATAATGTGACCTCAGGGCCAATTTGTCCTCCATCAGTCTCAGATCTCCTCTAGCAATGCTCCAACCTCCAACCCTTTATCTTTAACTCCCTAAGCATCCCATCAAACCAGGGGGGCCTTTGGTGAGTAGATAAAGATCAGACACAGACAAGTGTGATCCAGTCAAAGGACACACTAACAGCTCTTTTATGGGCTGCCACTGCCTCCTCTGGTTTGATCACACATGCAGTCTCCACACTTGATTGGCCCTGTACTGCCTGTAGTCCTGTTGGGGACAATCCCCAAAAGGGGTGTTACGGAACCATCTCCACAGATGATGGACCCTCAGGGGGGCTCCAAATGTGAATCTCATGGTGCTATGATCCAACCAAATGACTGGACCAATCTTGAGGTCAACGACCCAAAGACTCAGAGTGAACACCAGGTCCAATGTGTGACCATGCGAGCGGGTCACTGAGGTGACAGCTTGCAACAGACCTAGAGCTTCCATACTGTGCAGGAGGTCATGTCCAAAGGATGAGAGTTTGTCATCAACCCAGGCATTGAAGTCCCCCAGAATTAACTATCTGGGGACTCCAACACTAGGCTGGTAATGAAGTCTCCAATCTCCTGCATGAATTCCTTCTCCCCGTCTGGTGAGCAGTAAATCAGAAGGATCCTGTAGCCTGTGCCTGTAATCCTTCCCCTCCCTTTAGTGAAACTGGTCAGAGTTTAGTGCTGGATGTCCCTGTTGGCATCCTCGTTGAGAGGTTTGTGGTATTATGGCACTTTATGAATTACATTTGCACTCATAAGTCTACTTGTGTCTGAACGTGCTTTATTTGGGGTGGTGGATTGTGCAGGGATTTCTGTGCTTTTAGTTGGGGTTTAATGCCAAGAAGTGCAAGGTCATGCACGAGAGAGTTAGGAACCCAAGGGCCAGCTATGGTTGGGTTGGGTACAGGTGTCCAGCTCAAAGGTGGAAAATGATCTAGTGCAGTGCTGTGCAGAATTTTCAAATTCTGGCCAAATGAAATTCCACAGAGTTTTCAAAATTCCACTGAAATTCTGCCACAAACAGAATGGCAAAATTCCACAGTAGAAAACATTTGCAGAATTATTTTCCACAGAAAAAAATGCTGTTCCATGGAATATTATTCTGCTGATCTCAATTTCCAAGGAAAATGTTGCAGAATAATTTTCCGTGTAAAAACTGCTTTTCCACAGAATAATATTCCATAGATCACAGTGGATGGAATTCCACTGACGAACCAGCGAAATGAGGATGGAAATTCCACTGGTGGAATGGCCATTCCACACTAATTCTGCACAGCACTAATCTAGGGGTGATAGTCAGGGATGACATGAAACACTCTGTGAAGTGTTGTAAAGCGGCAGCCAAAGCAAATAAAATACTGGGATGTATCTCCAGGGGAATCACCTCCAAGAGAGAGGAAGTCATTCTGCCCTTGTACAGGTTATTGGTTAGACCACACTTGAAGTACTGTGTGCAGTTCTGGTGCCCTTATTTAAAGAAGGACATAAAGCTACTTGAGGGGGTCAAGTGTAGGGTGACAAAGATGATCCAGGGCATGGGAGGCAAACCATATGATGAGAGGTTAAGGGAACTTAAAATGTATTCCTTGGAGGATAGAAGGGAAAGGGGGTTGGAGTGGATGGCATTTTAAATTTAAAAGGGGAGAGGACCACTAGGGGCCACAGTCTGAAAACTGTGGGGGCTAGATTTAAAAAAGAAATGAGGAGGTATTTTTTCACGGAAAAGGTGGTGTCAAAGTGAAATAAACTGCCTGACGAGGTGGTATCTTTGGAAACTGGAAAGTTTTAAGGGGGGTGGAACAGGATTAAAATGAGAGTGGCAACAGGAAGGAGGAAGAGAATGGGGGAAGGGGGAGGATCACTCTTGGAGGCAAGAGGAGGGTGGGGCAACTCCAGTAAAATAGACTGAGCAGCACAATCGAGCAGACTTGATAGACCATTGAGGCCTTTTTTCTGCTGGCAATATTTATATGTCTGTATGCTCATATAATTGTATTGTGTTTCAATATTTTTACACAAAATCTTCAACATAGCCTTCTTGTGACCCCACCTCATGGACAAGGACAGAAAAAATGTTGAACTCCTGCCGAAAGATGATTTCTTGCAGGGACCACTAAATCACTTTTGGGATGTAAAAACCATTTTGGAAAGGGTTTGAAAAATGACAGCTGTCACACTCATGAGGTGCTGTAAAGATATGGCTATGTTGTGAATCTGGGAGAAAATATTGAAAATTATCAAAGTTATGAGCCTGTGTTCACAAAATTCAACATAGGGTCATAACTTTGTTTTCTAATCATTGTACACCCAGTTTTCAACATAGCCTTCTTATGAACCCCACCTTATGAACAAGGGCAGAGAAAATGTTCAACTCCTGCCTGAAAGATGATTTCACACAGGGACCTCAAAATCACTTTTCAGGACAGATCTGCCTAATGAAAGTGCAATTGTTCATGTGGTGGGGTCCCAAAGAAGGCATGTTTAAAATCTGGGTCAAAAATATAAAAAAAATGGCCAAGCTATGGCACTAAGTTTAAAGCCCCATTGAAATACATTGAATTGCATACCCGTTTCCTCTGTCTGACTTTGAAGAGTGAAGACATGTCTGCGGTCCAGAAAGGATTACGGTGTTTGACTCCTGATTGGTAAAAAGGGCTTGGAGGAGCGTGAGATGGTGGGTGCTGAGTGGGAGGGTTGGGTGGGGATGTTAATGGTGCAAAAGACATAGATGGATGGTTTCCTTCTACAGAATAAAAATAATACATCAATGGATGGTTTTCCTTTACAGGAGTAAAAGAAAAGGACAGAGAAGTCGCTATCATGACACTGGGGTATGGACACCCCCAGTGTCACTGTTATATTTTAGGGGTGGGTGCTGTGAGGGAGGGTCGGGTGGGGGATGGTAATGGTGCAAAAGACATGGATGGTTTTCTTTTACAGGGTAAAAAATACATTGATGGACAGTTTTCCTATTACAGGGTAAAAGAAAAGGACAGGGAATTACCATCCGACACTGGAGGATTGGGCACCGAGTATCGCTGTTATGTTTTGGAAGGTGGGTGCTGAAAGGGAGGGTCGGTGGGGGAGAAAATATATATTAAAAAAAAAGGGCACAGAATCAAATGTGACACAGGGGGGATTGGGTATCCCCAGTGTCATTGTTATGTTTCTGGGGGGTGCTGAGAGGGAAGGTAGGGTGGGGGAGAAAAACTATATTTAATAAATAAAGGTCATGGAACACAATTGTGACACTGGGGGATTGGGCACCCCCAGCATCACTGTTATGTTTCTGGTGGGGGTGGTGGTGGTGAGAGGGAGGGTCAGGTGGAGGGGATATGCATAATTAAATAAAAAAGAAATCAGTGTCACGGTGGAACATGGCACACTCTGCCATGTCCAAGATGGATGCCACACTGCAGTGTGCATGCGCCAGTGATCATGCATGTGCAATATAGTTTGGTGGTCATCTTGGACATGACACAGTGTGCCATGATCTACCGGTACCCCTGACACAGTTAAATAAATAGTGCAGTGCGACTTCCACCGGAGAGAATGAGCAGAGTGCTTCCCAGATGTGGAGGTGGCTGTGTTGACATTCCAACATGTTTTTCAGTCAGAAGGAATGCGCTGAGTCCTTTTCTGATAGCAAAAAGTCTGCAGGGCTATTCCCACTGCAGCCCTAAAAAGGGAAGATGGAATTTAAATGTGAGACTGACTGGCTGAGATGTAGGGTATGTTACCCCTCTTCTGGTCACTGAAGAGGCCATTATGACTTTACTGTACCAGTAGACTGAGCTGTCCAGTGTGCTGAGAGAGTGGCTGGAAATATAAAAAAAAACACTGTGACACAAGGAAAAGCAAACTGACAGTGTAAATTCATCACAGAAACACTGTTGTGTTACCCTGTTCACCATCTATAGTACTTAGCTCAAAATAAATTCTGAGTGAGGTGGTTTAACATTAGCATGCTTAAGCCCTTAGCATAAAGCAGCACATTGGTACAATAAACAAGAGAAAACTAGAGAAAAATGATATTAGCAGACATATCTCATACTTTGGTGTACAGCCCATGGTGTGAGGTGAAGTTCATGGGTGAGGGTTAACATGTCCGTGAGAAGCTTTTGATAAAAAAGATAAGGCCAATGAGAGGGATTGTTCTGTTTTTGGTTGCCAACTTCCCACAGTATCTGTGAGGTAAGGGCTCAACTCCGATTATGCTGCTCTGCTGTTGAAGTGGTGTGGCATTTATTTATTTATACAGTTATTTGTTTATTTCTTTATTGATTGATTGGTTGATGTATTTATTAATTCAGTTTTTGTTGACCAGGAAAGGAGGGCGAGGCAATTCTGCCTATTTTCAGCCTTGCCCTGGGGGAGTTGGTACCGATGGAAACTGACATTGAATCAGGTTAAGCTGTTGGTGATATTTTTAGTGAATGGGGAAAATTTAACCAGGACACTAGGATAATTCTCTTATTTTTGTTAAGGTTATGTATCCATAACACACTCCAGGTATGGGGGAACCACAAACATAAAGGGGCAGCTGAAAGGTTCTGCCTACAGGAGTCATGTGAGCCATCTACCAAAACAATGCATCATCTATTTTTCTTCTGACTGTACATCAGGGACATTTGGAAAGAACTCTGGATTTTTTGGAATGCTCTGGAATTTGGAAAAATTTCCTGTGCTTATATAGTTTTCTGCTCTTTTGAGGACTCTTGGAAATCTTTGGAGTATAGTACTTTGTGTATTATAATGGCATGTTTAAAAATTGTGCATCTGACTCATCAGATACTCCTTTTTAAGGCTACAGTGTGCAGAGCCCTGTAGACCTCTTGCTTTGAGAAAAAGACTCCACATTCCTCACATTATTTGTGAATGAACAACATGATGGAGTTGCCCTGTAGTCACCTCTGCTTAGAGCACTCCACTTGCACTGCACTATTTTTTTAATTTAGAAAAAAACATCGACCATCGGGGCCGTCCTGATCATAACACTAGGGGATTGGGCACCTCCAGTGTTATTCTTGTGTTTGGGGGTTGTGTTTGGGGGAAACGGCAGTCACAGCACACTTTGCTGTGTGCAACATGGCCGCCACACTCTACTGTGCATGCAGTAGTAGTCGTGCATGCGCAACTGAGCTCGGCAGTCATGTTGCATACGGCAGAGTGTGCCATGATTGTCATTTCTTTTTTCTTTAAAAATAGAGTTTGACACATAAATATGTCTGTTTAAATGCCTGTACGGCACCCAGAGCCTCCAGGATTGGGCGTCTTTTAAATAAATTTTGCCTTGCCTTGCCTTGCCTTATTTATATAGCATCCCTTCCTGGGGGCTTGGAGCACTTAACAAAAAATATTTTAAAATCAGGCATGGACAAAGTCATAATACCATACACACAATACACGACAATAGAAGATGCAACAGAGTACAATAAAAAATTTTATCATTCATTAAATGATGCAATAAAATAACAGTCAGTTAATTTTGCTCTTATATTTTAAAAGCCTGATTAAATAAAAGCATTTTTAAACCCTTTTTAAAGGTTTCTACCAAGGGTACCACCCTTAGACGGCTAGTTAAAGAGTTCTACAAGGTTGGTGTGGCCACTGAAAATGCACAGTCCTCAGAATGCCACAACCTAACCCTGGGAACCACAAAGAGACAACCCTCAGAGGAACAGAGAGCCTGACATGGCAGTGAGGAACAAGGAGGTCTTGCAGGCAGGCTGGTCCCCTTCTTGCAGGGCTTTATAGGTCAGTAATCTGACCTTGAAGGCAATCCTCCACCTAACTGGCAGCCAGTGCAGTTTGCAGAGGATGGACATAATGTGGTCTGATCTCAAACTGCCCATCAACAATCTAGCCTCCGCATTCTGCACCAGCTGCAGTTGGTGGAAATTGCCTCCAGATAGCCCCAGGAACAGGTCATTGCAGTAATCCAGCTTAGACATGACAAAAGCATGTACCAGGGTGGTCAGGTCCTCAGAGAGTATAAGGCCCCGGATCCAAGCAATATTCCTCAGATGGTAACAAACACTTTTGACAATGGCCGACACCTGCACATCAAGTGTCAAACCATTGTCGAGGATCACTCCCAGATCCTTAACCTGAACAGATGGTCATAACAAGGCTAAGTTGGCAGGGTCATATCAAGGCAGGGTCATAACAGGGCTATGCTGAAACTTTGGTGTAAAAATATTAAAAAGCCAATTTTTTATATTTTTACCCCAAATTCCTTACCTGATCTCATGTGAAGCCCTATCAGCTCTGGCCACAATTTGTTTTTTTAGCAGAAGATAATCCCTCTATGTTTACCTGTAATCCATCTTGAAAAAGAACTTTTTTTTATTTTTATTTAGTTTTTGATTATCGGGTAGGTGCGCTAGCCATAAAAATGACTATTTTCAGGCATGATGTATGATCAGAAAGTGATACATTTTCCTGCACACTATTTAAAGGTTTTTTGGAAAAATGTAGATTGGATTTAATTTGTGATTTCTTTTTCTTCCACTTTTTTTCACACCAGGTATAAGGAATCATAAGAGGGAAGTAGCTTACTGTTTTTCTTACCTGACACAGAACATGCTGGTTCCTTTGACTGTCTGTATATAGTTTTATGTTTGTCTAGGTGACAATGTCTTTGCTCTGGTTCTTGTTTTCTCTATATACTTTTTATCAATAAAAAACACCCCTACTCTTTTTGAGAAACGTTATGGAATTTTTAACATCCATCAGAACATCCACCAGAACAGAAAGACAGAATATAGGTTTAATGTCTCTGAAAGACAACACCTCAGGCATGCAGCATCCCCCCCATGCTGCACTACATTGTCAATACTGGCATTTTACCCTAAGTTCCTGGTGTGGGGCTAGAACTCACAGCCTTCCAATCTTTTGACCTCAGAGGTATGTGTGCAGTCTGGTGACTATGTGTCTGACTGATATGTTAGTGCCTCGATTATTGTTGGTCCTTTCACTACCATGGCCCAGCTTGGCCAGAAAGAATACCCATCTTCTTCAGGCAGCATGAAGAATTCATTCTGCCCCACTTGTTGCCCCTTCTGCACCTGTGGTGGCTCCACCTCCACCACAGTCAGCTCAACCTCTGGTTCCCCGGCTACCTTGTGTGGGGTTCAGCCTCCAAGGATAGCATGCTGGATTCCAACTCCAATGGTCAGGATTCTTGACTTACCTATGCTGTCAACAATCTGGTGGTAACAGTAGTTTTGCTTTCCTTTTCCTTTTTCAAGCCCGCTGACATTTTGGCATCACCATTTACCAGGGTTCATTATGGTTGAAGAAATATACTTTGGCTTGTGACAGATGCAGGTAGTGGTGTGTCTCTGGCTCCCTTCTGCTGTGAAGTGTTAGCCCCCAGTGCCCCTTGCTTATCCCACTGGCAGTTGATCACAGGGTGGTGCTTCTTTAAAAAGATAGCTGCCTCCTCATGGTTGAGAAAAGACAGCCATTTGCCATTCCAATGACTTTGTAGTGTATTGGAGCATTTCAGGGTGAACAGTACCTAGTGCTTGTCCAGTTATTTCTTAATACATAGAGCCATATGCTCATCTTCTATCAGTCAGAGCTCTGTAGAAATTATAAAAAATGGATATTTGGTGTCCATTCTAATATACAGTAGTTGTTCTTTTCTCTAGTCCTTTGGAGGATTTGCTGTTTAACACTAAAGCAGAGCAGATCAACACAAATTGGTCTGGGGGCCCCCATTGGCATGTCATGGGTCCAGCAACCTGTGGGCCCTATCAATCTTCAGTGTGTAGTCCTAAAAGGGGTACATCATTTGCAGTATTGCCAACTGCAGGAAGAGATAAAATCCCTATCCTCTTCTCACTCAGGGAGCCCCACCAGCCTTAGGTTTATGCAGTGGCCTCAATTTTCAAGGTTGTTTGCCTTAGCCCAGAGCTGTTGGACCTGCTGTTCTAAGGCTTCAGTCCTGTCAGTATTAGAAGCTTCTTCAGTGCCCAATGTTCTGGTGTACATTTTTTGAACAGCCAACTGGATTTCAACAGCTTCCACTCATTGTTCAATTTCTTTAATGGCTTTCCTCATCATTGAGATTTCACCGATCAGCATCTACTAACATTCCTAAATGGTTTACCAATACAAGTAAAAAAACACTCAAAACAAAAAAGAAAACACACAGACGGTATAAGGAAACAATGACAGAAGAAGCAAAGATGAAATATACATATTTATCAAATGACTGTAAAAAATTAATAAAGAAGGCAAAGGCAGACAATGAGTACAAAATGGCAAAATCAACTGTGGACAACAAAAAACAACTTTATAATTATATTGTCAGTCTTAAAGGGGAACAAAACATGATGGGACAAATCAAGGTAGAAAACAATATAATCACAGATGAGAAAGAAATTACCAATACCTGTAATGAGTACTTCATTAGTATTTTCAAGATCAAAGAAAACAGCAGAAATATGTTAGATAAGGTTGATAGTCAGGGTGACATCAAAACTATAATTATCAAAGAGGTATACAAAAAAATTAGACAACTACAGGTAAATAAGTCAGCAGGTCCTGATGGAATGCACCCAAGATTGTTAAATGAGTTGACCGTTGAGATAGCAGGTCCTATCTGTATGTTATTTAACAGGTCCCTAAAGGAAGGAGAGACTTTACAAGAACGGCGAAGAACAAAAGTAATCCTTATACTTAAAAAGTGAGACAAGAATGAGGTGGGAAACTATCAACTAATTAATCTGACTTCTATGATCGGTAAGATCATGGAAGGTTTTGTAAGGCACATAATGGAACAACATATACCAAAAAAGGGACTGACTGACATATCCCAACACGGTTTCAGTCAGGAAAGATCATGCTTGATCCATCTGATGCAGTCCTTTGAGCCTGTGAGTGCAGCATTAGACAGTGGGTTACCTGTAGATGTATTATACCTGGACTTCTCTAAAGTGTTTGACTCTGTTTCACACCATGAAATGGTGAACCAACTAGTTAAAAAAGAATTCCACCCTAAGGTAGTATCATGGGTAGAATCTTGGTTAGGAAATAGGCTGCAAAGAGTCTGTATAAGGACATATCAATCAGGATGGAGAGAGGTGACAAGTGGTGTGCCCCAGGGATCCATACTGGGACCGTTACTCTTTAATATCCTACAGTAGCAGCAACAATGAAAACATCAAGTAGGTCATGGATCTGCAAACACACAGATGATTCTAAAGTCAGAGTCATTATAAATAACAATGAAGCTGCACTGGGACTACAACATGACATTGACAGGTTAGGTATATGGGCAAATGACCATGGATTGGAGTTTAACATTAAAAAAATGCAAGGTGATGCATCTAGGACATAACAACTTCATAGCTCAATATACACTTAAAAATAAAATCCTAGCAACAATGGATATTGAAAAAGACATAGGTGTATATATAAATAATAAAATCACATTTGATCACCACATCAGAGAAACTGTAAAAAACATGTAACAGGATTGTCAGCTGCATTATGAGGAATGTCAAGAGTTGGAATAGGGAGGTGATTATCCCATTGTATACAACACTTGGTCAGACCCCACTTGGAATACTGTGCACCTTTCATTGCAGTATATAACGTTAGTAGCATGAAACTGATGGAGAGGGTGCAGGGAAGAGTAAGCAAAAAAATTGCAGCTGTTAAGATTAAAACCTTACAGGGAAAGATTGGAAACATTAAATCTTTACTCCATACAGTACAGAAAATTAAGAGGGTACCTATGTTATGCATACAAGGCTCATCATAATGAACAAATATGGGTGACATTGGGGATTATGTAGAAAGGAGATCAAAAAACAAACTAGGTCTCACAACATGCAACTAAAAGGAGACACAGTCAAGACAAACAAAAGAGAGGAATGGTATAGTAAGAGAGTTGTGAGTGCCTGGAATGCACTACCAGTTGTAGTTGTATACAGTGGTACCCTGAATCAATTCAAAAAGGAACTTGACAAAGATATGGGGTAAGAAAAAAATGATATTATTCCACTGATATGTGGCAAGTCTTCAAGGCTAATGCTGATAGACTTGAAAACACCTATGAACCTATGAACAATGCTTGTATATCCAAAAGTCCACCAGGCTGACTGGCACGATGCTCATCACCAGTTTTTTGCTCAGATTAGTGAGTCACAGCCTTAGGATATTAACAACAATTTCTCAGTACACAGGTGTCACATTTAAAAAAAATCACCAGGCTGGAGCTACAGTTGAGGACTATCGAACAATACTGTTGGTTACTTCATCAGTCCCGTCTTACAACAGATGTCAGGGGGATCACTTAAAGGAGTGTTCAGAGCCTTCGGACTAAGTGGCCATCTTGGATGGTGGTTCACATACCTCCCCTGGAATAGCCTAGTTTCTATAGTGAAGTTCACACTCATATGATCATAGTGATAGAAATCCGAAAGAAAAGACATTTAATAAAATTATGTTTTCATTGAAAAAAGCTAAACTACATGTCTAAGATATAAATATTTTCCTGTGCACTGATTGTAGACAGGACTTCAAGAATGCATGATGCAAATATAGTTTAAAATCAATTTATGTATGCATGTTAATCTCAAATGTGATGTACTTTTGTTAGTTATTGTTGCTTAAGAATGCTGATTTTTGTTTTCCTTTTGTTGCATATTGTGTGTATTTTCTTAGAAAATTAATAAAACAGAAATCTGAAAAAAAAAGATGCTTGACAGGTGGGGAAGGACTACTCTTTATGTTCACCCTTGCACTTGCACAAGGGAGAATATACTGGTATGATAGTTGGTTTTGTGAGGTGTGTCTCTCTCAGTCCAGTACAGGGAGTCTGCAAGGGGCTCAATAAGGTCACACCAATCATCAGCCAGGCTGATCATGACACTCTTCTTGTCTTGCTGGGTAGAAATTTCATGTAGCTGACTTTTCTTTCCTTTCCTTTCCTTTGATCTACAGAAGGCGGCCCAACAAGTAGAGCTGATCATCATCATGATCAGCCTGATGTGGTTCCCCGCAGCATAAAACAATCCCTCCCATCATCTGCCAAGTATCCCTTCTACCTCCAATTGCATCCCCCTTCTTAATTGTCTGACACTGGGTGCCCAGTCCCTGGTTCCAGCAAGTACCCTCCACCCTGCCTGTTTTCATTGTGTGACACTGGGGAGCCCACCCCTGGTACCACCAAACATGACAATGACACTGGGGTGCCCAATCCCCAGTGTTGGTACCTGAGATAAAGAAAACTATGAGATAAAGAAAACTATCCATCATAGTATTTTTAATTTTTATATACACAGTGAAAAAGAATACCATCCATCGATGTCTGTTGCCACTGACAGCACACTGCTGCTGTTACTTCCCACCACCTGACCCTCCCATTCAGCACCCACTACTCCACCCACCTTACTTTCAATTTTCTGACACTGGGGTGCCCAATTCCTGGTGACGGCTAGTACCCCCCAATGTGTGATACTGGGGAGCCCTCCCCCAGTGCCTTCAAACATAATATCAACCCTGGGGTGCCCAATCACCAATGTCGGTACCTGAAGTAGAGAAAAACCACTCCTCATAGTCTTTTTTTATTGTTATACACCCTATAAAAAATCAATCAATCAATCAATCCTTTATTTATCCAGGTGAAACATTGTTAAGGATAACTCATTTACAAGATGGACCTGCTTTTAACACAGCTAAACCATGGCAACAGTAATACATGTATGTGCTCAGACAATACAATATTTTCATAGTAGACAATGCATAGCACAGAAGTACCATTTACAATCATATACAATCAGTGAATGGATAGCAATCAACCCAGTACACAGGTTCACATGCTTAAGAATAGTGATAGGGGAACAGTGGGAATAAGTAGCAACAGGGGATAATAAGTGCAAGAAGTAAGGGGCATACAACAGGTGCATAAGGGGCTAGAGGTAGTGCGGGGTAGGTACAAATGTGGAGGAGTTCGGTAGAAGAGCTGTGCACAAAGACCCAGCACTCCACGGCATGCACAACCCTGTGGAGTGCTGTGCATGGGGATTTCCAGATCTGCATCTGGGAGACAGCCATAAATCACTGGGGCCAGCTAAGCACCCCCTGGAGGCTGCCTCTGGACACAGCGGGCATGGCAAGGGGCATTGGCACCCCCAAAAAAGCATCCCCCACTGTCAGGGCACATCTGGAGTCTGAGGCTGGATGGGTGGGTGACCACCCAGAATGGCTTGGTTGTTGCTTTGTGCACCAGCCAGCAACATGGTGCCAGAGATGCATAAGGGATCCACTGAGAGTCCTTGCCTGGGCAGCCAGTTGGCTACCTGCCATGATCCGTGCTCAGCAACCGACTGCCCCTGCAGACCTGCACGTTAGGGGTGGGGGCAGGGCCATGTCGGGGAGCTGGGCAGGGGCCAGTGGTTGTGAATGTGGTCCTTGTACAGAACTCCTTTGGGTGTGGAGCTGCGCGACCCAATATGTGCCTCTTACGTGTTCTTTTGCGAATAGGCCCCACTGCACACAATCCAATATACTTCACACATAAACCAATACAGTTTATATTAAAAGTTGAAACTAATATACTTAGTAGACAAACCAAAAATGTTGCTACGCAAATGAACAGATTTTATAGATCAAACCGATACTTTGAAATCTAACCAATTTCTCTTGCACAGGACAATCCCGTATACTGTAGTTTGCAAACAAACCAGCCCAACCAATATTATTTGTATACAAGTCAATGTGTTCCACTAGAATCAATCAAATATAGTTCACATATAAACCATTATGCTTCATAAGAGAAGCACGGTACAAGTGGGATGGCATAGGGATCAGTCCTAGGGCCAGTCCTCTTCAATATCTTCATCAGTGATATTGCAGTCAGACTGGAGGGTAAGGTTTGCCTGTTTGCGGATGGCACCAAGATCTGCAACAGAGTGGATGATCCAGAGGGGGTGGGTAGGATGAGAACTGACCTGGAAAAGCTTGAAAAATGGTCCAAAGAGTGGCAGTTAGGGTTTAATGCTAGGAAGTGCAAAATCATGCATGTGGGAAAGAGAAACCATGAAGCTAACTATAGGATGGAAGGGAGTTGCTAACAACCACTAGAGAAGAAAGGGACTTTGGCATCATCATCGCTGATGACCTGAAAGCCTCCAGGCAGACCACAAAGGCAGTGGAGAGAGAGCTAGAGGGATGTTGAGATGTATCAGTAGGGGTATCATAGGCCAAAAGAGGGAGGAAGTGATCCCTCTTTAAAAAACACTGGTTAGGCCTCAGCTGGAGTACTGCATCCAGTTCTGGAGGCCACAGCTGCAAAAATACATTGAAAGGATAGAAGCAGTCCAGGAAGGGTCACCAAAATGGTACAGGGGTTGCAACAGAAGTTATATGAGGACAGATTGAAGGACCTCAATATGTACACTCTAGAACAGAGGAGGGAGAGGGGAGATATGATAGAAACTTTCAAATACCTTAAAGGCCTAAACAAGGTGAAAGAGTCTAACATGTTTCAGTATAAGAAAAAAAGGAGGACAAGAGGACATGACATGAGGCTGGAGGAAGGCCAATTGAGGGGTAATGTGAAAAAGTTATTTTCCATGGACAGGGTAGTAGATACATGGAACAGTCTGCCCAAGAAGGCAGTGGAATTGAGTACAGTGCAAGGCTTCAAAAGAGCATGGGATAGGCACAAGGGAATAATACCAATGAGTAAGAATAAAATAGCCCAATGTTTAGAATAGAGACATAAAGCAGCATAAACCAGGTAGAAATAATGGGCAGACTAGATGACCTGGTGGTCTTTATCTGCCATCAACTTCTATGTTTCTATAAACAAACATAAGTAGTTCAAACCAATATACTTTACAAGAACCAACATAATTAGTGTGTAAACAAAAATATTACGTATGGAAACAAATACAATTAAAATTCAAACCAAAACAATTCTAGCACAAACCCATGTGTATCTTACACAAAGTAATCTTGTTTATGTATGTACTGTACACTTACAACACCTCTTTTGGTTGTTATGTATAAATCTCAGTAGAAGCATTTTCCCAATCAGGATGATAGCAACACAGTTATCAGAAGCACTCTTGTAGAAATTAATGCTTCTCATGCTGGGCCTGTCACTTGTACCTCGCACTGTCCAGCATCTACTGCCCTGCTTACACAGTAGACATTTATGCCCCCATTGACTTTTGGCACTTAGCAGCTATCACTATTTTTCACTCTGTGAAACCTTCAACTCACAATATACTCCGACACTGTACCATGTTAGTGGAAGGTTATTTAAATGAAGTGTGACCATACAGTCATAATATATGTCTGACAAATAAGAGGCAGATGAGAATAGAACTAAATGTCAATGTTAGCTTTACATTTGAGAACAATTTCTCTAATGAGAATTTGGCAGAAACTCACCAAATAGAGCTGTCAGCCATTTTCTCAGTAAGTAGTAAGGCTTGGTGAAATGTATCTTCCACCAGTGAAATTCTGGTGAAATCCCAATTTCACTTCCCTGAAATTTCATGGAATTTCACCAGCATTTTTATTTTAGTTATGTCTGCCTAATTTTAAAAGTATTTGCCCAGGTGGCACCACATTTGGTTAAGTGATGTTACCATGGTCCATACAGTAGGGTTCCAAGTTGCAAATTTCTGACTTAAAAGGTGATTGAGTTATGAGCCTCCAAGCTTTCAGACATTTTCAAATTTCATTTTACAATTATGTAAACTGAGAATTTTAACTTTAAAACTAGAGAATTGAATATCACCAATTTTGTTAGGTTAATTGACCCTAAATATTAGGTTTTTAGGCCACCCCCATTGCACAGCAGCAGAGGGTCATGCTGCCATGCTGACAACCCAAGATCATAAGTAAGCCCAGAAAGTCATGTCAGTGAGGCAGGCAATGGCCAAGACAGCTGCTGCTTGCCAGTTTATCTTGGTAGATAAGGGTTGGCAGCAGGTTTCACCTACATCCCAACCCTACAGCTGGGCCGGGCAGCTTGCTCTTGCCGCGGGGGAAACTGAGTCTGTGTAAGATTGACAGAGGCAGTGCCTTATCAGGGGAGGTGAGAGGGCAAGAATGTGGGGCAGAAAACAGTAGCCATTTGAATAATGGCTGGGTTCAGCCTGATCAAGGTATATCCCTGTGCAGAGATTTACATCCAGGAGAGATGAGCTGCTTGCTAGGAGAAAAACCAATATGGAAAAAAAAATGAGTCTGTGTGTGTCAGCTCTCTGATCTCTAGCTGAAAGTCTGGTCAAGTTATAGGCAGGCAGAGATTCCAAAACAACATCGGCAATTAAAGTTGAATTTCATGAACTTTTGTGAAATTGTGGAATGCTGAGATACTTTTTGTCAAAGCCATCCATACATTTTTCCCAGTCATACACTGGAGTTGCCATTGTAGAGAAAGGTAAAGGCTGGGTAAAGAAGCCATAATGTAGTATTCATAAGAGACTCCCTAGTGAAAGTATAGTGGTGCAAAGTGTCAGGTCACTGTCTTGAGCAATGAACCATGAAGAGTAGTCATGGACATCACTGTGCACCAGCCTGTCTTCGTGCAGTATGCCAGCTAACTACTAGAGCTCACTGATTGGCTTAATGACTTGTGGCAGCACATGAACATGCAGCATTGCTTCTGTACAATGCCACCTGCTGACTCTTTAACAACCCTGTAAATAACAATGTACATTTTTACTATCTGAAAACATAGACACCAAGTGATGCCATGCTTTACTACTAGTTGCAACTTAGACCACTGAGACAGAAGTATCTGGATCTCTTTAATCATAATGCAGCATGATGCTGGGCATCACTGTCACAGGAGCGTTAGAGGGGAATTCCAGGACCATGATGCTAGTGCAGGTAAGGTAATTTGGTGGTGATAAGTGCTCTGTGAAAGTTAAATTCCATAAGTGGAATTCTACTGGCATTATCTATTATGCATTCATACATTTTTGAGTGAATTTTGCCAACGAATAATTTCTATGGTATACACAAAACTCTGTATTACTTATTTATTTATTGAAAACTACTAAAACACATTTATCCAGCCTTATTAGGTTCCAGGACAGCTTTACTTTGATATATATATGACACAGGTGGAAGGGTTTAAGAGGGTATGGAATAAGCACAGGGGGCTGTTGGCTCAGGGAGGGGACTACAGGAAAGGCCTAATGGATATCTAGGCAAACTGGGCAGACTAGGTGGGCCTGGCAGTCCTTTTCTGCTGTCACATTCCTATGTTCCAATGTTGAGTGTCTAAAATAGAAGTGAAGCGATACACAACCAAGTATTTTGAAAATTTTCACACAGTTTAAAGATCAAATGCACCGTTGTTTTCCACATTTTTGACAAAAGCTTGAATTCAAGCCCCTGTGTCATGATTAGTGTTCCCTGAAAATATCATGCTGTTTGGTTTTGTGGTTGTCTTTACAACAGTATTTGTTAAATCTGTTAATGTGCTCTGCAGTAACTGATAATACTGAAGATTTTCCTGTTCCTATCAGTGAGCGATGACATCGTTCTTGTCTAGCCTGGCACTTCAGCTACTAAGTCCCTGATTAACTGAAGAAGATGTTGTAGTTCCCAGTCAGTGCAGTCTGTAGAGCTAATTGTTTTCACTCAAACTTTGTTACTAACCCATCTAATTTGTGTTGAAATAGATAGGCTTAAAATCAATCGTTTTGTTCTCATAAATAGTTAATCATTTGAGTTTCAGTGCTGAACTGAAATGGTATGAATTAATGTCTATGAGAAATCACCTTGTCTGTATCTCAGCTGCGAGTTCTTTCTCATCATAACTCTGCATTGTTTCTGGCTATATAACACAGGGTTATTTAATGGATATAAAATAAATCTAAAGTCTGTTAATTCTTAGAAGCAGTGTGTATTTGATAGACAAACAACCTCTGTGTGCAAACACTGAGGAAAGAGTTACCCCAAAGGGCATAACAGATGACATAGACATGTGTTTCGTCCTACCTGAGCTCATCAGTATGCCTCGTTTGATTGACACCCCAGTGGAATGAACCAGCTACCCTAAGACAGTCTGTCTGGGTTATGTTGTGGTGAACTCATTAGAATAAAAAAAACTATTTAAAAGACAAAGAACTTCTGTGTGCAAACATTGAGGCAAGGGTTACCCCAAAGGGCATTTGACTGGGAAGCCAAGTTTCAAGAAAATACAAAATCACATATGCCCACACAATGCAAAGCATCATGGGCTGCATCTGCAAATCACCACAAAATGTTATGCTGGTTCAACTTTAAGCAGAATTGCATGGTGCCGAAAAGCCTCTCATAAGTTTGCAAAGGATGCTAACAGATGACATAGACACGTGTTTCGACCTACCAGGACTCATCAGTATGCCTCGTCTGTCTGGGTTATGTTGTGGTGAACCCATTAAAATAACAAAAATGATTTAAAAGACAAAGAACCTCTGTGTGAAAACACTGAGGCAAGGGTTACTCCAAAGGGCATTTGGCTGGGAAGCCAAGTTTCAAGAAAATACAAAATCACACATGCCCACACAATGCAAAGCATCATGGGCTGCATAAGCAAATCACCACAGAATGTTATGCTGGTTCAACTTTAAGCAGAATTGCATGGTGCCGAAAGGCCTCTCACACAGTTTGCAAAGGGTGCTAACAGATGACAAAGACATGTGTTTCGTCCTACCAGGACTCATCAGTATGCCTCATCTGTTTGACAACCCAGTGGAACGAACCAGCTACCTAAGGCAGTCTGTCTGGGTTATGTTGTATTGAACCCATTAAAATAAAAGACTATTTAAAAGACAAAGAACCTCTGTGTGCAAACACTGAGGCAAGGGTTACCCCAAAGGGCATTTGGCTGGGAAGCCAAGTTTCAAGAAAATACAAAATCACACATGCCCACACAATGCAAAGCATCATGGGCTGCATAAGCAAATCACCACAGAATGTTATGCTGGTTCAACTTTAAGCAGAATTGCATGGTGCCGAAAGGCCTCTCACACAGTTTGCAAAGGGTGCTAACAGATGACAAAGACACGTGTTTCATCCTACCAGGACCCATCAGTATGCCTCATCTGTTTGACACTCCAGTGGAATGAACCAGCTACCTAAGGCAGTCTGTCTGGGTTTTGTTGTATTGAACCCATTAAAATAAAAGACTATTTGAAAGACAAAGAACCTCTGTGTGCAAACACTGAGGCAAGGGTTACCCCAAAGGGCATTTGGCTGGGAAGCCAAGTTTCAAGAAAATAAAAAATCACACATGCCCACACAGTGCAAAGCATCATGGGCTGCATAAGCAAATCACCACAGAATGTTATGCTGGTTCAACTTTAAGCAGAATTGCATGGTGCCGAAAGGCCTCTCACAGTTTGCAAAGGGTGCTAACAGATGACATAGACACGTGTTTCATCCTACCAGGACTCATCGGTATGCCTCATCTGTTTGACACCCCCAGTGGGATGAACCAGCTACCTAAGGCAGTCTGTCTGGGTTATGTTGTGGTGAACCCATTAAAATAAAAGAGTATTTAAAAGACAAAGAACCTCTATGTGCAAACACTGAGGCAAGGGTTACCCCAAAGGGCATTTGGCTGGGAAGCCAAGTTTCAAGAAAATACAAAATCACACATGCCCTCACAATGCAAAGCATCATGGGCTGCATATGCAAATCACTGCAAAATGGATATTTGATGTAGCCTTCATAAATAGGTTCATGTGAGAACAATTTTGTTTTTATGTCAGACTGACAAACTCGTATCTGCTACACTCCACTATTTCAGGAACATGTACTGTATGAACCCATACAATTCAGTTATTTGAGGGTTTCTGAGTGAAAATACATCATGCACATGTATAGCAAGAAATACTATATGGTATCCCCATGCCACTGTTTCCTGCCCCTCAACTGAGGCTGCTGCAATCTACTTCCCTCTGTCCCCACCCCCACAGTCAGGGCCAGTATACCCTGTTGCCCCCTGTTCCTGTCTCCACAGACAGGGTAGCTGTGCTCTGCTAAGCCCTAGAGTCCCAGGGCATCTGCCTCCACAGTTGGGGCTGCTGCACCATGCTGCCGCATGCCACCAAAGGTTGGACTTTTGCTGCACCCTACTACCAACTTCCATTGCTCCAAATGGGCAGTGCTGCTGCACCATTGCACCCTGTCTCACAGTTAGGTCCACTGTACCCTGATGCCCCACCTTATCCTACACCACAGTCAAGGTTTCTGTACCATGCTGTCCTCTGCCCCCTGCCACCACTGCCCTGCTGCACCATAAAGCCTCTTGGCTCCATGGTAAGGGTTGTTGCACCATGCTGCTCTTTGCCACCAGTGTCAGATCCCTTGATACACTGCCTAAACTGCTTGAAAGAAAAAAACAAAAAATACTTTCATCTTGTGTTATAAGGTTGGGGCAGAGGGTAGCAGGGTGTAGCAGCCCTGACTGTACAGACAGGAGACTGGGGAGGCATCAAGGTACAGCAGCTCAAACTGTGGGACAGGGTTCTGCAGAAACACCTGTTTGGGACAAGGGACATATACAACAGGGTATAGCAAAGGGTCTGACTCTGGTGGCAGGGGGCAACTGAAGAAACTGCCCCAGCCGTGGTGGCAAGGGATAAGGTGGAGTACATGCCCTGCCTTATCTTATGGCAAGTGGCAGCATGGAGCAGCAGCCCTAACTGTGTAGGTGTGGGTTCTAGGGCACAGCAGGCCACAGCAGCCTTGAGTGTGTAGACAGGTGCAGGGTGCTGCAGCCTTGGATGTGGTAGCAGAGACAGAGGCAGCGTGGTGCAGATGCCTTGACCATGCGGCAGAACACAAGGGGGTGTCTGAGTACGGCAGCCCTGACAGTGGGACAGGGTCCTTGAGGTGCAGCAGTCTTGTCCAGTTGGGGCAGTGGAAGTGGGTAGCATATATAGCACATATCCCACCTCTGGTGGCCAGAGGCAGCATTGTGCAACAACCCCAACTGTGAAGGCAGGGGACCTGGGACTCTAAGGCTTAGCACAGCACAGCAGCCACAACAATGGAGACATGAACAGGGGCCAAAAGGGTGCATTGGCCCTGACTGTGGGGTTGGGGGGCAAAGGGAAGAAGGGTGCAGCAGCCTCAACAGTTTGTGCAGGGGGCAGCAAGATGCAGCAGTCCTTACTGTGTGGAGAACACAGTGGGAAGTGGGGGTGCAGCAGCCTCAAATGGGGGCAGGAGACAGGGGGCTTGTGGGGCAGGTTAAAGGGGACAGTAGAGTGCTGCTGCCTCAACTGTTGGGCAGGGGCATCAAGATGCCATGTACTACTTCTAGTTATATACATACATGTTGTAGTTTCACACAGAAACCCTCAAAGAGCTATATTTTGTGATTTCATACAGTACATGTTCCTGAAATAGCTGAGTGTGGCAGACACCTGTTTGTCAATCTGACATAACAAAATTGTTCTTACATGAACCTATTTTTGGAGGCTACATCAAAGACACTGCTTCTATGAATTAACAAACTTTAGATTTACATTATATCCATTAAATAACCCTGTATTATATAACTAGAAAACAATGTAGAGTTTTGATGAGAAAAAAACAACAAGGTAATTTCTCATAGACATGCATTCATACCACTACAGTTCAGCACCGAAACTCAAATTATCAACTTTTTATCATATTTCTTTTTATTAAGTTTTTTAAATCGACATTGTGCATCTGTTAACCACAGTACACATCACTCTGTATAAGCTTACTAACCATTATACACTTTAAGCATTATACTTAAATCATAAATCATTAGACATAATAAAGCATTAATAAACATACTCTAGTCCAATTCATACTGGGAGAGGAGCAAGCAGTTACAAATGTTAGAGATGCATTTCATAATTAAACTGGACATGCCTTAGTTTATTCATCATTCAGGCCATATACTTTATTTTCTTAAATGTTTTTATTTAACCTATTGCCTTTCATAATAACCCTCTTTATACAGGTAAAACAATATTGTTATATAGCACAGCTTTCATTTATTTTAGAAGCCCTCTACAGCTTCCATTTCTGCAGCAATCTGAGACATCTCTTTATCAGAACTTTGTTCTTTATATTGAGAATGTAAAAAAGCTGATATTTGGTCAGGATCAAAGAAAATGTACTGCTTGTTTTTATAAATTACCTGAACTTTAGCTGGTGACAACAGTTGAAACTTTGCACTGAGTTCCAAAATATCCTGTTTAAACGCAGTAATTTTCTCCGTCTCTGCTGTGTTGTGAAAGCAAAGTCAGGATACACATAAAAACAATACATTTTTTAAATCAGTGTACATTTGACTCTGGAGAGCCTAACTGTAAGATCTCTGTCAGATTCAAATGCCAAAGAGAGAAATACAGTGATTTTAGCTTCAGGATCAGTTACTTCATTTCTTGCCAGTCCTCCATTTGCTCTATCTTTTTTTAGGCGCTCTAAAGGCTTTTGTTAAAAAAGGGGGATTGTCAGGTGGTAAGTCATACACGTGAATGAATAAATCTTTAATCATTTCTCTCGTATTCTCAAAGTCAGCATCCGATTTTAATGGCAAACCAACAATTCTTAAGTTCCTCTATCGAACCTGGCTTTCAAGCATTTCTACCTTTCTGCTAATATTGTAACTAACCTTAACCAAACCTTGTGTTGTAACTTCTAAGCCGGTAGCTTTGTGATCCAGGGTGGTTAAGGACTCAGAATTGTTTTTAACCTGCTGCATAGTCTCTTTTACATCATCGCATGTCGTTTTAGGTTCCCGCTGGAAAACAAAATTCACCTTGGCACTCAAGGCATCGAACCTCTGATCAACTCACTGGATACACTCTAAAATCAGTTTGATCAATTTACCCAAGGGGTTTATGAGAACAGAATGATAGATTTTAAGCTAATCTATCTAAACACAAACAAGATGGGTTAGTAACAAACTTTGAGTGAAAACAATCAGCTCTGCAGAATGCTTTGATTAAGAACTGCAACAGCTTCTTTGGTCAATCAGGGACTTAATTGCTGAAGCAGCGGGCTAGACAATAATGATGTCATCGCTCACTGATAGAGACAAAAAAAGTCACTGTTTTCAGTTACTACAGAGCACATTAACATTTGCTGATCTAGAGAAAACCACAAAATCAAACAGCATGATATTTTCAGGAAACAATAATCATGACACAGGGACTTCAATTCAAGCTTTTACTAAATATGTGCATTTGATCTTTATCAAATAATTAATTTGTGAAATTTTGAACTCCTGTAATTTACAAGTTGCATAACTAACTACTTCTCCATTTAACAGTTTCTAAGACTCTTCCAAGAAAGTATGCATATCAACTTTCAATAATCTAACTCCAAAAGTGGATATGCTATAAGCATAAAATATTTTCAGAAATTGTACATGAATAATAAATTGCCACATTTTGAGCATCTCTATCTTCCCCACCCTCATCCAAATATCATGAAACTTGACATTTGGTTAGGGCCTTTTGAAAGCAGTACATGTGCCAAATGTCATATCACTAGCTATAAGACTGATGAGTTATGATCAATTAAAACATTGAAAACAAATTCCACAGAATTCCTCAAAATGTTGTGAAAGACGAAGACTTTCATGAAAATTCTTTGAAATTGCAATTTGCTTATTTCACCCAGCCCTAGCAGGTAGTGAGGAAGGTATTCATAACCCATAGTTCCCAACTCTAACAACTGATGACACAGCTTTACTAGAAGCACAAACAACAACAAAAAACAAATAATACCTAAAGAATCAGACTTTGAAACTCCTAAAAGCATACCACTGTGAAACAAAATGTGTTAAGTGATTTTGAAGAACTCTCTACAGAGAACTAGCTACTTTAACTTACTTTGTAATTTCTATCAGTTTATCAGAATAATCAGTCCCTTTATAAATGAAGCATCCTAATAAATGTAAGAAGCAGAATTAATAACTGCCTCAAAGCCTTATCTTTCAAATATGATTTAGACATTGCCAGCGTTTCACCACTAAGGCAGGCTAAATGGTGTTTGAACTTAACAGAGTAAAAATGATACTGCTGTTCATGGCTTAAACAAAATGGAACATAAAACAACAAAAAGTCATAGTGATTTTAAAAAGCTATACAGGACTGGCCCACTGGCTCAACGGTAGAGCTATCACTTGCAATGCCAGCAACCTAGGTTCGGTAGCGAGCCTTGGTTGCTGGAGGACTGACCAGGGAGAAGGCTCGAGTGCCCGCAGGGCTGATCTCCTTTTTCAGAGAAAGTGGGCTGCTGTCCTCGCTGTTATACCACCATCTGGGTGACCACAGGTGGAGGTGCAGCTACAGTAAGGGCACAGTAGCAGCAGGAGGGGCAGACGTCAGCCGAGGACCTGAGTGAAGGCACGTCTCAGTGTGCCTTCACCTCATTGGCCCTCCTTGAGTGCTGGCATCTGCAGGGGGTGGGGACAATAAAAAGCATGAAAAATACTCCATGGGTGCTCCAAGATATGGGCCCTGTGACTGGTGGAGCTTGGGGAGCAGCTCCAAGTGTCCACTCCTCCTGAGGTCCGGAGGGATTGGAGAGTTCCCTCCGCCCCACCTGGGGGGGTCATCCAGGGCTGGTATATCTAGAGAGTGGAGCACTTGATGGGAGCAGGCATCCTTGGGTCCTTTTAGTGCAGCCTGGTGGTGCAATGGGGACCCCGATGGAAGGACTGACTGTGGTGTCGGAAGGGGTCATAAACACAAAGTTAAAAAAAAACCTTTACAGCAGAGAAGCCCTTGGCTATGCAACACCAAAGAATCTTCTTATTAAATTTTATGAACTCCATTTATATTTGTGATGTTGTAACAAAGAAAATGATGTTGTATTACTTAACAGTGGCTTAGCTGTACTGAAAGGCTCTGATGGCAGTGAATTTGTCATGTAAATAATAGCTGAACAGTCTGAAAATTAGCAAGGTGACTTATGTGAGACACTGCATGTTTCAGACATAAGAATGCATGCCCTAGCATCATCTCAATATTGTCCTGGTAAGTGTTTCAAACAATACCTAAAAATCTACACCAGAACAGGAGTGACTGTTTCAGAAGCCACATAGAGTGGTTCTCAATATCAGGTTCCATCATTACTAAAGATATTCTGATATTACTGCCATCATGTCCCCCATCTCAACATGTCATAATGCTTTGTGTCATTCTTTCTAAATGCTGTAAATATACATTGCTATCTGTAGGGTTGTTAAATAGCTGGTGGCATTGTACAAAAGCAATGCTGCATATGCATGTGCCTCTACAAGCCCTTTAGCCTGCAAGCTTTAGTGGCTGTCTGGCAAACTGCAAGCGAAACAGTAAGTGCAAAGTGATGACTTTGACAGTTCTCAATAGTTCATTACTCACAATACTGATTGCCTTGACTAGACATCATGGAACCTGACACTGGGCACCACTATAATGCTGGTGCAGAGAGCCACATCTGGTTTCTGAAAAACCCTTGTAGTCAGTGTTGCACTGGATCTCCGATGTGTAAAATATCAGAAATTGCTGGACTTGCTTTGTATATTAGTATCACCACTGAGACCTCGCTTACGGTTGTAAGTAGCCTCACATGCATTCTTATGGTATGAGAACTGCAAAACAAAGATGAGCTGTTCCATACCCTAAAAATATGAGACTAATCTTACAACCGTAAGCGTGGGCTAGGTGGTAGTAGTAATAAATTATTGATTGAGCACCATCAGTACTATATAATTTTTTTGTGAAAAACCTTACCCGAGCATGCCTGTTTCCAATGCAGTTATGAATGAGACACTCTTCACAGAGTAAGAGTGTTTCACATGCAGAGGAAAGAAGTGCTCCAGTTGGTCAGGAGTGCTTCTTGATCTATAACACACAAACTACTGCATCAGGGCAACCTGTTGTCAGTTACATAGATACATAGATACATAGACAGTGTCGGCAGATAAGGGCCTATGGCCCATCTAGTCTGCCCATTTGAGCTTGTAAGTTCAGTTTGTTTTCCTAGAAGTCTGTTTCCCCTTACCCCTGCCCTCTAGAATTCCTTTATGTCTATCCCATGCATTCTTAAATCCCGTGATTGCTTCAGCCCCCACCACTTCCTCTGGCAGGGTGTTCCACTTGTCCACCACCACACAGTTACTGTGTGATACTGGAGTACAAGACAGGCACATTTCAACATTTCCTGTCACAACAGTGAATTGAGCCTCAAATTCTACAGTCACTAAACTGATTAGATCCAGAAGATAGAATTTAAAGAGCTACTGATGCTTCAAAGAAAACTTTGAAAAACATAATAATCAGATACAAGTCAGCTTGCATTCCATGTATATTCTATATATTTCTCTTCCCATTATTTATTACTGAGTAAATTTGCATGAGTGAATGATCTTTATCCTTTCGAGTTCCCTTACAGTTCATCTGCCTCTATAGCTTAGTCCCTATTTCAAGTTATAATCCTCTGTTGTGAAGTCACAGTCTGTTAGTATGGGAGTAACTGTGATGTCACAAGCAGTGCATTATAACATCAGATAGGGAGAAAGCAATAGGAATAGCTGAACTCTTCAGGAACAATGATTTTGTTTTAATGCAAATGACCTCAGTAGTAAATAATGTGGAGAAGGAATATAGAACTAACATGACATACAAGCTGAACTGTGTCTAAATATTATGTTTTGTTAAAGTTGTATTGAAGGTGTCAGCTGCTCTTTAACAAAGCATGAACTAAAATACATGACAGCTTTGCTAAATGAGACTGAAATGATTCCCACATTGTTACCATGTGTAAATCTGGCTTCCAGTTTTTGAGTTACCGTATATGGAATGGGCAGCAGTTTTAGCAATTGCACTTTGAAGTTTGAAGCCTCCACCCTTGAGTGTGGCATTCCTCATTGGTCAATTCTATGCCCATTGTTATGCACAATGTATATGCTGCCACTGGGAATTTTGGTCCAAAGGTAAGGAATTTGTTTTCACTTCTACATAGGTGATGCTCATTTGTACCTGCCATTTATTCCCAGACTTGGAAACCTGGGGTTTGATTCTCAAAGTGACCCATTTTCAGTGCCCATGTGGGAAAACCTTGTGGGTCCGCAAGCTTTTTCTGCATGCACTGTATTTTTCAATTGTGGTGCTGTTTGCGACTGGTTCAGTGATTTATAGCAGCTTGTGGATGTCTTTTGGTGCACCTGTGCCAACATGTTATGCCTGATTGGACCAGTCGTAACAGCTTTCTCATCTGTACCAGCCACCTGTGCAACAATTAAGAACTGGAGCTGGTGTGGAGATTTTTTTTCACACTGGCAGCTGTGGGGTTGGACTTAGCCTTACAACGGCTGAAAATACAGCCCCAAGTGTCTGTGCTTGAGATGTGTTTGATAGTGATCAGTGAATGGATGAACTCCAGCTAGGTGAGATTAAACTGGAAAAAGACAGAATTCTTATTTCTGGAGTCTAGTCATCCAGTATCGTCTGTCATGGATTGCCTCAGCTCCCACCCTACAGTTTTAATGGGTTAAAGCTTGACAGAAATGAGGCTGTTTGCAATCTTGGCATTGTACTGGACACTGAGCTGGCACTAACGTTTTAGGTGTCAGTTGCTGAGAGGAGCAGCTTCTGCCATCTGAGGAATATCATCAGATTGCCTCCCTGCCTTGATACAGACCCCTTGCATACTCTGGTACAAGCATTCATTGCCCCACAGCTGGATTACTGCATTGCAATTTATCAAAGCCTTTCAGTGAGCCACATAGATTATTTAGAGCTAGAGTAGAACCCAAGAGATAGCATATTTCTCCAATTCTCTGCACTGACTGCATATTATTGAGGGAGGCAGTATAGTGCAGTGGTTTAAGGCTCTGAGCTGCAAATCTGGTGACGTCTAGCAGACCAGACCTGGGTTTGAATCCCACAGCTTCCACTTGCATACTGTGTGACCCTGAACAAGTCACTTAACTTCCCTGTGCTCCCAGGTCACTCCTGTAAAAAAGTTTTCAGCTTAGTGTGCTACTCCTGGTTAAACAAC
Organism: Neoceratodus forsteri; assembly: GCA_016271365.2. NCBI lineage: Eukaryota > Metazoa > Chordata > Ceratodontiformes > Ceratodontidae > Neoceratodus > Neoceratodus forsteri. The sequence continues at coordinate 99,776,846 of CM028132.1, forward strand.
TAAAAAAAATTAAAATAAATGGCATTCTACCTAAAGATGCTGTGAAGTTTTTAATTATCTGGTGAAGTTGCCATGAATTCACAGAAATTTGCAGTTTGCAGATTTAGCAAATTTTCAGACAGAGACATGCAAATGTATTTTTTTTACTTAAACTGTAAAAAAAACCTCCCCGACCCACTGTGCTGTAATGCCACCCATCTCCGGGAAAAATTCTAGCAATATAGCCCCTTCCATCTCCCACTGGCACCCTACTCCCCCACCCTTGTGAACTGTAAAGTAGTAGAAAGTAGAGTTGGCCCGGTGGCGCTGAGGGTTGAGGTGCTGGACGCCACACCTCGCACCATGCTGGTGACCTGGGTTCAGATGCGAGCCCGGGACGTCAGGGGTCAGCAGGGGAGGGATGGGATTGAGCATCCGGAGAACTGCTGTCTCATCCCAGGGAGGGATCTTGGGGAATAATCGCTCTGTAGTGACCTCTAGTGATGACCGGGGGCACTACTAGAGTGGTACAGCAAAGGGGTGGAGTGCGGCAGATGTCGGCACGTTGCAATGTCATTGCATGTTCACACTCCAGGGACCACATAAGGAGGAAAATGGCAGCACAAAGCCCATGGCAGCTTAATAGCTGCAGCTTCACAGGCTGGCGAATGCCTGGACAGAGGCGTGTACTGGTAATGGACCTGCTCGGGTGTGGGGGCATTGGAGGGGGCCCCTCTTGATGGTACAGATGCATATGCCAGCTGGGCATGCACAGCTCTGGGGTCAGTGGTGAGGAGGAATGGTGGATGGAGGTAGGCAGGGACTGTGGCTGCAGGAGGAAAAAATAGAGGAGATAAAACAGAAAGTAGAGTCAAGAGTGACATATAAAAGTTCAGTACAATTTTCTCCACCATGCTGCTTGTCTACAAGTGATTTCATGATCTTTTATGTGACATCACAATTGGGTCTATAGAAATAATTATGATGTCACAGGAGAGGGTAATGGTGTCACTTAGACATGCAGTCAGGGCAGATAAAGACCAAGTGACAGGTAATCTTGTTATCATGGATATTCATAAGTAATAAATCATAAGGGGAAAGGGAAATGCAGGCTATGTCTTAATTCTGATTTGGATTTGGACAGACTATTGTGCTTTTACAGTTTCCCCTGTAAAACCAAAAACTCATTAAAGTGTTCTTTTTCCAGTTTCTTGAAAAATACATTTTACAGTTGACATTAGCATTATTCAACTTTCATAATACCCTCCAAACATTTTAATTTTCAGAAAACAGACTCTTTGCCTTTTAGATATCATTTGTTCCCTATGTTGATCCAGACCTTAAGTCACGATTCATTTTCATGGCTACAGGTTGTGATGTGATAAACAGAGGAATATGACTTTATGGCAGGCATAAGCAATGCTGTTTTCATGAAAATGGTAATAAAAAATAGAAGGCCTGAAATTCAAATATTTAAGGAATTTTGTACAGCTGGGTTTTGCTGATGTTAACTGTTAAATTTGTGCTGGAAACCAAAAAATCTATTTAAATCCAAACATGCAAATACAAGATGCTGCATTTCCACCACTGGTAAAAATTATGTTATTAGAGATGCCTTCTGATAAGCTACTTTTCCACCCTGTGTAAATTCCACAGCTGATTCAGAAGAAACAAGCATTTGTCAATGCCGAATGTTGTCCCGCAGGCATTGGCAGCGGCAGTGGCAGAGCTAGAGATGCATAGCACTGTGATTTTGTTAATATGTCCCAAAAGGTGATTTTCCACAGCGAGCACGCTATTGTGCGCCACAGCTGCTGAAACACATTTTGGGCAGGCTGTGAAAAATGGCAGCTGGACTGTTGACAAGGAGGTGTGCACAAATGCAAGTGGTGAAAATGTGGCATGAAAATATTGCAGATTTACGGAGTTACAAGGGTGTGTGGAAACTGCACAATGCACGCTTGCGACACAGTCATTTTATGGTTTTTCTGCACCAAATTTTCAACATAGGCATTTTAGGACCTCTGCTCATAAATAGTGTCACTGTCATTTCCTCAAACTGTCCTGAAAACTGATTTCGCACAGCGACCGTGCAATTCTGCGCCAGATGTGCGAAAACACATTTCAGCCAGCTGTACCTTTCATAAGGAGGTGTAGAAAAATGCCAATGATGAACAGCTGGAGTGAATCTATTACAAATTCACAAAGTCACGAACATGCGTGCAAACTGCGCAATGCACACTTGTAAAACACTCATTTTATTGACTTTCGTCCCCAAATTTTCAATATAGGCATTTTAGGACATCTGCTAATGAACAGTGTCACTGTCATTTTAATAATGTGTCTCAAACACGGACTTTCCACAGTGATCATTCTATTCTGCACCGGAACTGCAAAAACAGATTTTGGTCAGGATGTGAAAAATGACAACTGTACTGTTCATTAGGAGGTGCAGAACAATGGCACTGTTGAAAATCTGGAGTGAAAATATTATTAAGTTATGAGCGTGCCTGCAAACTGCGCAATGCACATTCGTAACACAGTCATTTTATGGAGTATTGTCACCAAATTTTCAACACAGGCATTTTAGGACGTCTGCTCATGAACAGTGTTACTGTCATTTTTGTAATGTGTTCCGAACACTGATTTCCCACAGCGACAGTGCTATTCTGCACCGGATGTGCGAAAACACATTTCAGCCAGGATGTGAAAAATGACAGCTGTACGGTTCCCAAGAAGGTATGGTAAAATGCCAATGTTGAGAATCTGGCATGAAAATATTGTGAATTCGCTAACTTACAAGTGTGAGAAGCAACTGCACAATGCACACTTGTAAAATAGTTATTTTTTGGATTTTTTCCACCAAATTTGCAACATAGGGTTTTTGAGAGCCCCCCCTCATGAACAGTGGCACTGTCATTTTGTTACTCGGTCCCAAAAGGTGATTCCACGCAGTGACTGAAAAATCACCTTTTGGGACCGAATAATGCCATGACAGTGACAGAATTCATGAGGAGAGGACCCAAAAACCCCATGTTGAAAATTTGGTTCCAAAATTACCAAAAATGCCTGAGATATGCAACAAAGTTGAGTTCAAAAAATCTTATTTATTCCACTATACAGCTTACCGGCATTTCTTCAGTTCGCGGTCAGCTTTGAAGAGTGCAGACATGTTCCCGGTCCATCGAAGATCATCGCGTGAACTCCAAATGTAAGTATGGGGTGGGGGTGTGTGTGGGGAGGCAGGGTGTGCAGAGGGTGGGTGCAAGTGGGGGCAGGGAGACTATGAGGGACAGTTTTCATTTTACAGGTAAAAAAATAAACATTGAGAGACAGTTTTTTTTTTTTAGGGGATTTGGCACGCTGGGGTGGGCTCCCAGCATGCCACCTAACTGTTTGGGGGAGTTCTGTAGCCGATGGGGATTGGGCACCTCATAAGCACACAATGCAAGGGGTGGAGGAATTTATGCCGGCCAGGGTTAGTCTCCTGTCGGCACATAAAAGTGGAAGTAAGAGCCGGGGAGACTGGGCACCCCCTTGGCATATAACAAATGGGGGGGTGCTTTATGCCAGTGGGGAGTGGGCTCCCCCGTTGGCACATACATACAGGGCAGGGTAAACCTACAGGGGAATTGGGCACCCACAAAGTCAGCAGTTTGGCGGCCAGTGTGTCGCCATGTTCATAATGTTAGTGAGCATGTCAAGGGAAGATATGCTGCGTCTGACGAGCTTTGCTCGGATTGCAGTGGATCTTTTCATAGATGTGCTCACCACATTATGTATGCATGGTATGGCACTGGCATGCAGGCTGACTGGGGAATGAGGGACGCACCTACTGGTGAGTGCCCTGCATTAGCCCAACAGTGACCATGCCTCCAAAGTTGCACTACCACAATATGTTGGCTGCGCAAGCACGCCAACATTAAAATTACTCCATGTAGTAATGGTATTTTTTCTAAGGGGCCTAGTAGTGATTTGTACAAGTCTGCAATCATCTCATCTTAGAGTGGTTGCCCCAGAGATGGAATTTGGAATGATTTCAAACTCTGCACTGTGGTCACACTCACTTTAGCATACTAGCGGCAGATTAAATGCTGAAGAGCTAAAGACAGCATTGGTCAAATTGATTTAAGAATGCTATGCCACTACCATACTTTAAATACTGTAAAAATAAAAAGCTCAGCAATGTAAAACACAACTTATGAACTGTTTATTTTGCAGAATCCTATATTACCAAGGGTTGGGGGTGGGGGTAGGGTAGAGATTGTATGAATCACTACTAGACCCCTTAGAAGAAACATCTGTATTACAGTATTTTTTCTTCTAACAAAAGGAATCTAAAAGTAATGTCATACAAATCTGCAGGCTCCTAGCAGTTCCTTTTCAAGCTGGGTCTAGAACCTAGTCAGGAATAAGGTGCTTTAGAGCTGCAGTTCCACACTTGATATCCCTTCTGGATTGAATGTCCAGGAAATAGTGCCCTGTAAAGGTGTGTACTGTAGACCAAGAAGCTGATTTACAAACCTCTTGTAGGGGAATACTACTCGTAGCTATCACAGAGGCTGAAGCAGCCCTTGTAGAGTGAGTCAATAGAACTTTAGATGGCTGCTTGCCAGCCATTTCATAACAGAACTGGATGTAAGAAACGATTCACAAGATAGACTTTTTAGCTGCTGGCCTACCCTTTCCTACTTTACCAACAGTGACAAACAATGGGATCCTGTTGGTTCTGCTTCCTTTTTCAAGTGAAATTCTGATACCACTTAGGGAGGAATTTCCTATGTATCCTTAAAAGCACTTTATCTCTAAGTGAGAAAATGAAGTTTGGTTTTGTACAGAGAGCTTGCAGTTCACTTGCTGTTAGAAACATAGAATTTGACGGCAGATAAGGACTGTGTGGCCCACCCAGTCTACCTATTTCCCTAGCTAATGGATAAGCTGCAGATCTTAGTTAACCAACAGCCTACTTCTTCCTACCCCCACCCCCTAGAATTGCCTTATGACTGTCCCATGCATTCTTGAATTCCACCACTGTTTTTGACTCCACAACCTCCTCCAGAAGGCTGCTCAATGCATCCACAACCTTCTCTGTGAAAAAATACTTCCTTACATTACCTCTGAGCCACCCCCCTTCTATCTTCGAATTGTGCCCCCTTGTTCTTGCACACCTCTTTTTCTGAAAGATGCTACCATGTTGGACTTTGTTGATTCCCTTGAGGTACTTGAAAGTTTCTATCATGTTCCCCCTCTCCCTTCTTTCCTCGAGGCTATACATAGTAAGCTCCTTCAGTCTCTCTTCATATGTCTTCCGGTGCAGACCCTGCACCATTTTAGTTGCCCTCCTCTGTACTGCCTCCATCCTGTTTATGTCTTTGTGGAGACTGGGTCTCCAGAACTGCACACAGTACTCCAGATGGGGTCTCACTAGCTGTCTGCACAGAAGGATAACAACTTCTTGTTTTCTACTGGTGATGCCTCTCCCTATGCATACCAGTATCCCCGCCAGCCCTCCTTACTGCCCTCTCACATTGGTTGCCAACCTTTAGATCATCTGATATGACTACCCCCAGGTCCCTTTCCATTTTTGTTGTTGCTAGTATCTCACCCCCCATTTTGTACTCTTCTCCTGGGTTTTTGTTTCCCAGGTGCATTACCTTGCACTTTTTAGCATTGAATCTAAGCTGCCATTCATTTGACTATTCCTCCAACCTTGCCAAGTCCCTTCTCATCCTTTCCACCCCACCTTGTGTATCAACTCTGTTGCTGATCTTTGTGTCATCTGCAAAGAGACATATTTTTCCTTCCAGTCCCTCTGCAATGTCGCTTATATAGAAATTGAAGATGACTGGTCCTAGTACTGAACCCTGTGGTACCCCACTAGTAACCCCCCTTTCTTCAGAGTTGACTCCGTTTACTATTACCCTCTGTGTCCTGTTCTCCTGCCAATTCTTTACCCAGGCTACCATCTTGGGACTCACTCTCATGCGGGCTAACTTGTGTATTAATCTTTTGTGTGGGACTGTGTCAAATACCTTGCTAAAGTCTAGGAAGGCCATGTTCACAGACCCTCTCTGATCTACTACTTTGGTCACCCAGTCAAAGAAATCTATTAGATTCATCTGACATGACCTTCCTGCTGTGAATCCATGCTGCCTTGGGTCCTGTGCCCCTCTGGCCTCTTGGCACTCAACAATTCTTTCCTTCAGAAGTGATTTCATCATTTTCCCTATCACTGAGGTTAAACTAACAGGTCTGTAGTTTCCTGCTTCTGCCCTGCTCCCACTTTTGTGATGTGGAATCACATCTGCCCTCCTCCAGTCCTCAGGTACCACCCCATCCTCCAATGATTTGTTAAAGAGGGTAGTCAGTGGTGTCACTAGTTCTACCCTTAGTTCTTTTAGAATTCTGGGATGAATCCCATCAGGCCCCATTGCTTTGTTCACCTTCAGTTTTAAGAGTTCTTTCAGAACCTTTTCTTCTGTAAATGGACTGGTATCAACTCCTGTATCCAGAGTGTTTCTGTTGTTTGGCTCTTGTGGCAGAAATCATTGCTGCTAAGAAAAAACATTTTCAGTGTTGCATACTTGAGATCTGCTGAGGCCATTGGCTTGAAAGAAAATATCACTAACTGTACAAGGCATAGATTTAAGTCCCATGGTGGGGAATGGGTCCCTCGTGTGAGTATATATAATATTCTAGCCTTTAAAAAAAACAACACTGACTTTGATACAGGTGATTTTCCTTTGCCTGTGGATTCATAAACTGAAACAGCTGCAGAGTGCATATTCAGAGCAAAGAACCTGAGTCCATGTAACAGAAAATGTACCAGATAATACAGAATCGCAGACAAGAGGAAGTGGTGGGGACTGAAACAATCACAGGATTTAAGAATGCATGGGATAGACATAAAGGAATTCTAGAGGTCAGGGGTAAGGGGAAATAGACTTCTAGGAAAACAAACTGAACTTACAAGCTCAAATGGGCAGACTAGGTGGGCCATAGGCCCTTATCTGCCGACACTGTCTATGTATCTATGTATGTATCTATGTATCTATGTAAGTCTACCTGCAGGGTGGAGACTTTATGTGAGGCACACCAGAATGGAAATCGTTTACACTTTGAGGAATAATATTACCTCATAGCTGGTTTTCTGGACACCTTTACCACCTTCAAAACCATGTTGGAGAGATTTAGGTCAGAATACATTGGTATACCATTGTTACAGCGATGCTGTAACAGCAAATCCCCTGCAGTGACACAGGACCAGCGACCACACTTGTGATGAGCTGTATTAGCTGCCAAGAGCATGTTGTGGTGACTGGTTTGTGGGCAGCAGGAATGGCTGTTTCTCCACTGTCTGTGTGATGTGGAGTTAGATATATTGAATATAGTGTGTGGGGGCACAGCCCCTCACAGTGTGGGGTACAGTCCCCCGGCATTGATACTGAGTTGGAGTTGGTGTGTTTCCCGGTCAGTGTCATGGATTTTGGTGGCATTGTGTCACTGCAGTGGATGTCAGAGAACTTTCTATTGTAGCTGCTTGGTGGAACCGAATACATTAGCTCTTCAAGAAGCAAGCCTTCAGGCACAGTGTTCTGAGATCTGGATGAGTCACTTCACCCCATGAAAATGTCACCAGGTTGTGTCTCAGAGGCAGTGAGACTGGGTTTCTATGTGACATAAATTGTAGGAGTGAGTACCAGGTCTCTGTGGCCCAGTCTGGTACTATCAGAACCATTGTTGCCGACTCCCTTCTCAGTTTCAGTGACACTCTCTGTATTAGTGGGAATGGAGGGAAGACATACAGGAGCTTTCCCTTTCCGGGCAGGGACTGTACATCCACTGGGACTGGGCCTCTGAAGGGTGGTCTGCAGCAACACTTGGGTAACTTTCTGTTCTCAAAATGGAGGGTCTCTTTAGTTTCTACTCTGCCTGTCTGTGTAGCCACTCAGTCACCAGGGTCAGTGTTCAATAGACTGTAGTAACCAGGAAGACAAAGTGAATCAGTGACACCCATAGCAACTCTGATGTGATTAAAATACATTTACTTCATGTTTTTAATTCTTCACTTGATGTCTCTGCCACATGTCTATATCCAATGTTTCGCTTGGACACCTCAGGTTTTCTCAAAGGGATGTGGTCCTGAAATTAAAAAAATATTATTTCATGCTCATTCAGTACAGCATTTTTGAACAGGCATTCTAACAACTTATTTAAACATTTTAACTGCCAGGTCCTTTCAAAACAGTTTGCAGTCATTTTCACCAGTTATATGGAAAAATATCTCACTGTTGCAGAGGTTGTCTACAATTTTTGGCATGCTGTGGTATGAAATATTATAGTATTAATTTCAGGACCACATCCATTGATGAAGCCTGGGGATGTCTGGGTGACACGCTGGCTATAGTTTGGTGGCAGAGACATCAAGTGAAGAATTAAAAACATGAAATATATTATTTTAATCACATCAGAGTTGCTGTGAGTGTTAGTGATTCACTTGGTTTTCCAGATTATTACAGTCCACTGAACACTGACTCTGGTGACTGAGTGGCCAGATAGCTGGAGTATGGACCCTGTGTTTTGATTACTGAACTGTTTAAAGGCTTGGACTACCTTCTCCCACATGTCTCTGCATTGAAGTGTTATTTAAAGGCACTGTACATTTTTAAGACAGCATGCATAGTCATGCTTCTTATTGCTATGAAGTAGAAGAGGAAAGTGGATAGGAACACTATCATGTGTCCCTCCACAGTGCTGCAGTCATTTTCCCATCATTGGCTTTCCACTGGCCCTTCCATCTGTAGACCTGACAACCCCCTTTCCTCCCCCTCCTGCTGTGGCACTGAAGAAATTCTTCTCTATAGTTTTTAAAAACACAGGATTTGGCCACCTTTTTCAAGCATATTCTGCTGTCAGTTTCTTATCAGGCTGGCACTAGGACCTTGAGGAATTTGAGTCTCACAGGGTAAATGAATTGTAGTTCCTGAGTCACAGTTCAACAGCCGATGTGGAACTCAGAAAGTAAACAGAACTGCAGGATTTTTAAAAACACATGTAGGTAAGCAAAAGCTGCTTTTGGTGCACATCACCTGAGAGACTGTAAATGTTTCTTCTTTAACTTAAACAGCTGTGACATTATACATTCCAGAAGCCTGTTTAACAAACAATTTAAGATCAATGGCAAATGGTTTGTAGTGTTTTGCTGTATTGTGCCTTTTTCCACTTCTGTTCCTGGTATCTAGCAATACTGTAGTTGTTTGGGTAAATGATTTTATTGTGAACACTGTTTTCTCCTACTGGAGTTTCAGCATCTGACTAGGAAATCAGAAGGAAGTCTATTCTATGTTCAATGTCTGTCTGCCTGCCTGGTCAAACAGTGTGGTAAGGACATCATATGGGTGCTACTTTGCATAATTGTCTCTATGGAGATCATTTATCAACACAGGAACTCTGAGTAGCATTCCAGCAGGTTAGTTCAGTAAACAACAAAGTATGCCTGCAGCTTGTTCAGAGTTCAACAAGTAACTGCCATGTGTCCGGCCAAGCACACCAAAGGTTAAACAGTAATCAGCCCCCTCATAAAATACTAGTATACTACTAACATGCAGCAGGACCCTTCTGAGCTGTTCAGCAGATAGATACAGGCTCCCAGAATGATACAGCACATGACATCATTAGTACAGCAGCCTTAGTGCAGCATAGTTGAGAAGACCATGCACAGTGCTTTGGGTAAACTCACAACAACAGTTGACAAACTATTATTTCAAAACCAGTTTTAATAAAACAGCACAAGTGCCATGTGGAACTGCAGTATGTGGTTACTGCAGAAGATTCAAATATCTGGTTTTTCTGTATGTATTTATTTATTTGTTGGAATTTCAGAAACAACCTCACTTATTTATTCATTTATTGAATTTTGTTGACTGGGTAAGCCCATTGAGACTAGAAGTCCCTTTTTCAGGGGCAACTCAGGGGTGGGGATACAGATAGTAACCAACTGAACCTGGACCAAATTAAGCTGTTGTTGGTATTTCTGGTGAATGGAGGAAATTTGGCCAGGACACTGGGGAAATTTCCCCTACTCTTTTTGATAAGTGCTATGGGATCATTAAAGTCCACCTGAACAACCACCAAAACAGGTAAATGGGACCTCGGTTTAACGTCTCATCCAAAAGACGGCACCTCAGGAGTGCAGTACCCCCCCCATGCTGCACTACAGTGTCAGTATTGGGATATTAACCCAAGTGCCTGATGTGGGGATAGAACTTACAGCCTTCTGATCTCCTAGCCTCAGAGGCAAGTGTGCTACTTGCTGATCCACTGACACAGATTTAGTGCCAGTGGCTCAGTTACTCAACCTTGGAGTAGGAACTCTTTTACAAAGGGTCTATGTCCATTAAATGATGCAAAGATGGATACCATTGAATTCACAGTACAAATAGAGACATACTGTAGTTAAAATATCAGTACATAATTGAATTCACAGAACAAAATACAAACATATTTGAATTATTAGTACAGGAAGTAACAAAAGAATAGAAAACAGCTATGTTTCTTGTGAGTTTCATTAAGGGTTAATACTAAGTGCTGTATGGCATAAGGAAGTATATGCAAGAGAGGAAAGTGGCAGATTGGGAGAGAGTGGTGTGGGGATACAGCAGCCCAAAGGGAACCTTGTCACATTGCATTACAGCATTGGAGCTGAGGAACAAGGGATGGTACATGTGAGATAGTGTGGTAAGGTGGGAAAAGGTGGTTAGAGAGAGAGAGAGAGGGCAGGGGGGGGGGAGAGAGGGGATGGAGGTAGAGACCAAGTAGAGGAGTGGTGGTATCATGAGAGTGGAGACTGATGCAGAAAAGGAGGGGTGGGGAGGGTGAGAGAGGGGCAATGAGGCATGAGACAAATGAGAGAGCAGAACCACTAGCAGAATGAGAGCTATGGAGCATGAGGTAGCAGAGTTTGGGGAACAGGGGTAGGGAGTGGGGAGGGGTGGATCGTGTGAGTGAGACCATGAGTAGTTGCTGGAAGGCAGGATTTGTGTAGGCTCTGGAGAATTGCTCTGAACAGTTCAGCACTCATAGACATTCTTTTGTAGTAGAAACTGCATAAGTTCAGCCTTGATGGTTCCAGGGTTAACAGCATTTAGAATGTTAGCTGGGATCTCATTAAGCAGCAGTGGAGTACAGGTACGAAAAGTATCCTTTTCAAAGAGCTGTTCTTTGGAATGGGACACAGAACAGGTGTAATTGTTTATTCCTGCCATTTGCTATTGATCTAGAGCTATACTAGTACTGGACTTGTGGGGGGGGGGTGCTGGGAATGTGGGGTTTCTTACTCCTGGCAGAGTGCTCAGCTGAAGACTTTAAATTCTTACCTTCCAGATACAGACCTGAGGGACAATAGCTGCTAGTCTTTTGTGGGTACACGGCACCAGTACTGACAGACTGCATTTAACCCCCACTTTGGGGGGCTTACCTGGTAGTCCTCCCATATGTCAGCTGTACCTATTGGGCATCTTCCCAATGAATCCCCCAGGTCACCACCTGGCCCAAGTTCTGTGCCCCCCCAGGTTCCCCAGGCAGCCTCATTATCTCGATAGAGCCCTGCTGGACTCCTGGAGCACATTCTAAGAGTGGCCGACATTTCAGCCATGTAGTCGCTGTTTGCACTTTTGAGAGGCACACTGTTTGTGACTGCTGCTTGAGGTCAAAAGTTGTAAGGTGTTCCTGTGGATCCTGGCATATAGTATTTGGTTAAAAAGGCACTGGGGACCTAGAGCAAAGGCAGGAAAAGTGTTTTTAATTAAGTAGAAGGCAAGCACCTATAGCGCTGCCTCTGGGGCACCAGTATGAAAGGACACATGAAAGGGCAGTGAAGCCTTAATGAATATTAATGAACTGCTGTGGGCTTAAGAGGGGCATTATATTTGCAAGGCAGCAACATAGAAACTAGTCACATATGGGAGAGACTAATATATGTGTTTGAAAGAGAAATGCTGGGGCTATGTAACTGTAGGGAATTTATGTAAGAATAAGGTTTATTCTGGCTGCACCAGGACAGTTATATTGTGACTACAATAAAATGTGTGTTTGTGACTATGCAGCAGTCACCATTTTGCAGCAAAATAACCAGTCAAGAGCCTGGATCTTTGACCAGAGATGTAAGGGAATTAATAAAGACTTGTGAGTACAAAAAGGAGGACCTTTCCTAGGCACCAAAAAGCAAGGCAATTAAGAGATTGGAACAGTTTGGGATAGTTTTGACAGTCAATGAGATTCCTGGACCATAACCCCATGTAAAAGGGGGTAACTGCTGAAACAGTGAAGATTTGCCAGATCTGCCCCGGAGTTCAGAGTGTGATTCTCTGAGGAGCCAGCCATCTCTCAGAAGTTAGGCCTGGTGGGCCTTGACTTTTCTCAGTTGTTCAGTTCATGGGGTTCAAGGTGCATCAGTTGGTGCAAGCTGCCATGCGCAACAAGTGGGGATTCATGCAGCAATAGGCAGTATTGTGGATCAGCCTAAAAGCTACTGGAAGGATCAGAGAGGAACCAGCAGCACCCTTACATATAACGTAACCTAAGACAGACCATCTTAGGGTAGCTGGTTCATTACCCTGAGGTGTTACACAGACAATGCACACTGATGAGTCCTGGTAGGATGAAACACGTGTATGTGTCTTCTGTTGGCACCCTTTGCAGACTGTATGAGAGGCCTTTTGGCACCATGCATTTTTGCTTAAAGTTGAACCAGAATAATATTCTGTGATGATTTGCATATACAGCCCATGATGCTCTGCATTATGGGGGTATGTATGGTTTTGTATTTCTTTGAACCTTGGCTTCCCAGTCAGTGCCTTTTGGGGAACCATTGTCTCAGTGCTTGCACACTGAGGTTCTTTATCTTTTAGCTTGTATTGTTGTTTTTATTGGGCTCACCACAACGTAACCCAGACAGACAATCTTAGGGTAGCTGGTTCATTCCACTAGGGTGTTACATAGACAAGGTACATTGATGAGTCCTAGTAAGATGAAACATCTGTATGTGTCTACTGTATACAGCCCATGATGCTCTGCATTATGGGGATATGTGTGATTTTGTATTCCTTACATACAGATGTGTGAAACTTGCCAAAGTGTTTTTTCGGCCAGCTAGTTCAAGATATCTGGTTTGCAGATTTTACTCATTGACTCTGCTAAGCCATTCGGCCTTGGGCTATGTGAAATCGGCCTCAGTCATTTGCTTCTGTGTCACCAGACCAGCTGCTGTATGAGGACTACGAGGGAACCCTCCCCCCTGCTTCAAGAAACGTCTCTCCACAGGTCTTATTTCATTGGCCCATCTCCAGTGTCTGGGTACAGTGAGTAGAAATCAGGGTAGCTCTGAGACACACTTTAATAATCATTGTGGTACCACCTAATCTCCATTTCACTGCTAGTTTAATGGATCAAGAGACTGGCCCATCCGGCCACTGGACACAAATAAAACTGCATGCTAAGTCATCATGTCTTCTTTCATCAAGGGTCCCAACAACAGCTACAACCCAGGGCACCATTTAGGCTAGCTTGTTTTCCATCTGGGTACCTAGTATATTTATAGAATTGCAAAGTGGAACTAAATACATGCCAGTATCCTGGCTCAAACCAGTAAGGATAAAATAATTTGACCAGATTTGACCCTCCCTTGTTATGCTTCTCCGAAATAAACCTGATTGGTGTTGCAATGTTATATTGCCTCATGCAAGTTTACTGGTGGTCTGTTACTGTGTTTGGAATATTCCCGAACATGCATGCCTGATAACCATTGTTTGCAGGGGCTCCAGGAGGGAACACTGAAGCCCAGATCATGGTAAGTGGGAAACCTATGAGCATATCATTAATGTCTGTTGACAAATGTATTGTGAATGTTGTAAGAGATTACTGTTTGTTCCAAGGTATAGGGCCACTAGGTGGGGTAGTGGGTAGTTATAGCTTCCCAGAGGGCTACAACAAATTTTATAAATACCCACTGAAATCTTACTCTGAGTGGAGCTACCAAAACACTGTGTTTACCATGGGTGAGCAAACCCTGATACTAACTAGTTACAAACCCAGACCCCTCAACCTGTGGATAGTAATACAGGCAGGGGTTGTAACCTCAGCAGTATTGCTGCAAGCCTGTTTAGCAAGCAACTGGTACTGGAAGAGCTGTCCTGTTGTGGAGGGACTGGGATGTAGGTTTTCCTACTCTTTGCAGTGTTCTCAGCTTTAGGGCTGGTCACTTGGCAGGAATGTCTAGAGGCAAGGCGCATTTTATTTTTTAGGCACCCAATCCTGGAGGCTCTGGGCACCACAAAACAGCAACACATCTATCACAATATGACAAAGGAACATAACACATTTTCAGTCTATGAATTATCACTTTCATAAATTAAAATCAGTAAAACCAGAAGAAGGTACAGGGGGAGAGGGCCATCTTGTGGATGGTATGGCTCTAAGTTAAGTTTTGCAGCCACTAACCAGCATGTCTAGTGACTGGGAATATTTACTAGCCCCACATACTCTTCCACTAGCCCAGCTGTAGTACTGTACTTTTTGGTTACATTCTACAGTACCAACCTACAGGGCTAATTATAGGAAAATCTTACTAGCCTAACACAAAATCCACCAGAATTTGTAGTTGGCATGTACAAGTTTTGACCACTGCACTCTCTGTGATGGGTTGCCAGTACTTAAACAACTTCTTTTTAAAATGTAATGACTGAGGTGTGGTCAGTTCTGGGACTGCCAGTGACTGGTTGTCAGTACTGAGACTGTTGGGGCATTGCTGTAAGGGGACAGGTAAGTATTATGACTGTTGAGGGAGGTTCAGAGGGAGTGTTGTGTTAATAGTCGGGTCAGTACTGTGATTGTTGTGGTTGGGGGTGTCGGTGTTTTAACAGTTGTGGGTGGGGAGCCAGTGCAGTTATTGTCAAGGGGTGGGTGGTCAGTACTGTGACTGTCAGATGGGAGGCAGGAATGCAACTTTTGGCAGTGGAGGGGGGGAAGTGTTGTGACTGTGGGGGTGGGGATTACTGCTGTGTCTGTCTGTAGAGGTTATCAGCCCTGTGACTGTTCTGGATGTAGGGGGACAGTGCTTTGACTGTTGTGGTGTGTAGTGCTGTCACTGTTGGGGGATGAGGATTAGCACTGTGACTGTCGGGTAGGTGGCCACCGTGACTGATTGTGGAAGGTGTTAGTTCTGTGACTATTGAAGGATGGTACAGTTCTGTGACTGTCGAGGCGGGGTTGGGGTTGCAGTCCTGTGACCATTGTGGGTGAGGAAGCAGTGCTGTGGCTGTTGTGGATGGGGGTCAATGTGGTGACCGTTAGGAGTAGTAGGTCAGTGCTGTCATTCTCAGGGGATGGGAATTAGTGCTGTGACTGATGGTAGGGGGTGTCAGTTCGGTGACTTTTGGGGGTGAGGTGGCTGTGGTGTGACTGTTGGGGATTGATGATCAGTGCTGTAAGAGGGGAGTAGGGTGCAGTACCATGACTAGTGACGTTACTATGGGGAATGGGGATTTGTGCTGTAGTTGTGTGGTAATTGTGCTGTGACTGCCAGGTTGGGGGATTGGGTAGGAGAGCAGTTCTGTGACTATTGGGAATACTGAGAAAGTGTTGTGACTCTCAGGGGTGTGGATCAGTGCTGTGGCTGCCAGAGGCTGGTAGTTATTGTCAGGATTGTCAGTGGAGGGTGTTAGTCCTGTGACTGTCAGTGGAGTGATACAGTCCTGTGATATGGGAGGTTTCAATCCCGGCCTTGTGGGGAGGGTGATACAGTCCTGTTACTGTTGGGGGTACAGTCCTGTGACTGTGGGGTAAAGGTCCTGTGACTGGGGAACAATCCAGTGATTGTGTGTAGGGGGGTCTAATCCAATGACTGTTGGGGGGGGTTATTGCTGTGACTGGTGGTGGATGGTGTCAGTACTGTAACTGTTAGAGCAATGGTACAGTCCATTGATTGTCAGGAGGAGGGCCTGTTATGTTACTGTCAAGGATAGGGTGTCATGTATGTGACTGTCAAGGTAAGGGTCATTCCTCTGACTTTTGGGAGGTCTGCTTTTGTGCAGTTCTACAACTTCGAGGGACAGTTAGCATTTGGAAGAAGTTGTACATGTGGCAGGAAGGTTGTATACGGCACCAAACTAAGTGACTGCTTTGGGGGGATGCTGTGGTTCTGGCTGTGTGGGGTGGTCATCAATGCTGTGATGTAGTGTTGTGACTGGTGGGGGATTACTGCTGTGACTGTCTGTGGAAAGTGTCATCCATATGACTGTTGGGGATATGGGTATAGTGATGTCTTGGTGGTGGGCTGTAGTGCTGTGATTGTTGGGAATGGGGATCAGTTCTGTGACTGTCAGGCATGGGTGCCCAGTGCTGTGACTTACAGCGGAGGATGTCAGTCCTGTGTCTGTCTGAGGGGGTACAGTCCTGCGACTGTCGGGGGTGGGAGGTCAGTCCTCTGATGGTCAGTGCTGTGGCTGTCTGAGGGAGATACAGTTCTGCGACTGTCAGGGGTGGGAGGTCAGTGCTGTGACAGTCAGGGGTCAGTGCTGAGGCTGTTGTGTAAGTAGTGTAGATCGGTGCACAAGTAAAGGAAAAGGTGGTGCATAAGCAAAGCAGCCAGCTTGTAATAACAAAAGAAAACAATGCTCAGCACTCCTAGATTCAGTTTCACATGCAAAGTGCAAGATTTATTTTCCAGCAAGATGCCTGGCATGCACCCACTTGGGCCAGCACCAACATGCAAGTCAAGGTGAAAACACAGGAACAGCTTTTCCAATGGCAACAAAAATTTCATTATTCTGTTTTTTGGGGGTTTTGCTTTTGACACTCATGATAGACAATCACTGATGAGAGCATAATACTTAAATTAAGCTTGTCTCTATCTTTTACTTCATTTAATTTAATTAATCCCTCTACAGCTGTATTTTTACCTCTTATACTGTACAATACTCATTTCATCTCTCTCCTCTCTGTTATTCCTGTTACTGTATTTACTCCATATTAACCTTATTCTCTTTACTTTCACAGGTCTCACAGGATGTGAACTCCTTTCCCATCAGATAAGTATTACAATACCTGTATATAACCTGTCTTATCCTTCCTAGTAACTCTCTAAGAACTGAGGATCCTTTGTAACTCCTTTCCTCTACTTTATTCTACAGGTTTAAGAAATGCCATCCCTTTATGACTCCCACCTCTGGCTCCATAGTACCCTGGTAAGAGACCCTGTACATTATTACCTATACTGGATAGGTTTACTTTAACAGCACATCTGCACCCATTATGGGAGGGTTGTGTATACTGTATGTGCTAAGGTCATACATACTGCAGCATTTTCCCTCCTCCATAAAACATTTTGCTTTGCCAGTTGACTTGGGCAGGCTTTCAGCCCTATCCCTATCTCCCCTGTTTATCACTCCCCCGTCCCAAACCACAGAGCCCAAAGTTCCCATGAATTGCCTCCCCCCTTCCCCCCCATATTAGGGTGTCCAGAAAAGGAAGAACCATCCTTATCCTCACCCAGTCACTTACATCCACAACTGAGCCAGTCATCCAGGTGGTCATGTGGGCTGAGGTAACTGGGTAGGGCTTTATGGAGCTTACGCTAGCCATTTCTGCATTTTTCCCTTTCTTGAGTTCCTGCCTTCACCTGGGGGAAGCAAAAGGTCAAGTCAGCATGCTTTTCCATGAAGGGACAGGACAGCTATGTGATGAATGTTCAGTCTGCTTTCCAAACTGTGGCAATCTGGCATATTCCTGAACTTGGTTCACTGATCTGGCAGGCAATAAGGCACCTAGCACCTCATCCCTCCATACCACTGGACCTGACAGGTCTTATACTGCAACAAAATAATTATTTGTTACTACTACTGAGACAGGTAATTGGACAACAATGGTGCCACTGCACACCAGGAAATTAGTTTTTTTTATTAACAGGCCCAGCAGTAAGAGGGTGGATTGTACTTGTGGACAGCAGAGAATGTGTTCATTTTAACATGGCCAACAATCACTGTTACTGGCTGCCAGTTTTAAATAAAATATTGAGCTGTTTGAGGTTATAGATACAGAAACATAGAAACATAGACTTTGACGGCAGATAAGGACCACTTGGCCCACCAAGTCTGCCCATTTTCCTTCCTATTGGATAAGCTGCAGATTCTAGTTAACCAACAGCCTACTTCCTGCAACCCCCACTACGATTGCCTTATGTCTGTCCCTTACATGTTTGAATTCCCCACTGTTTTGACTCAACAACCTCCAGGAAGGCTGTTCCATGCATCCACCACTCTGTCTGTGAAAAAAAATTTCTCACATTACCCCATGAGCCATCCCCTCTATCTTTAAATTTGCCCACTTGTTCTTACACATCTCTTTTTTATGAAAGATGCTACCCTCCTGGACTTTGTAGATTCCTTGAGGTACTTGAAAGTTTTTATCATGTCCCCCTGTCCTCCTTTCATCAAGGTATACATATTAAGCTCTCTCAGTCTCTCTTCATATGGTTTCTGATGCAGACCCTGCACCATTTTAGTGCCCTTCTCTGGACTGCTTCCCATCCTGTCTATGTCCTTGCATAGATGGGGTCTCCAAAACTGCACACAGTATTCCAGATGGGGTCTCACCAACTGTCTGTACAGAGGAAACTACCTTTTTCTAATTGTGATGCCCCTTCCTATGCATTCCAGTATCCCCTGGCTCTCCTTACTGACTTCTCACATTGCTTACCCACCTTTAGGTCATCTGATATGACTACCCCAAGTCCCTTTCCATTTTTGTTGTTGTTAGTACTTCCCTCTACACGAGTACTCTTCTCCTGGGTTTTTGTTTCCCAGGTGCATTACTTTCACTTCTTTGCATTGAATCTAAGTTGCCATATGTCTGACCATTCCTCCAACCTTGCCAAGTCCCTTCTCATCCTTTCTACCCCACCTTGTGTATCAACTCTGTTACAGATCTTGTGTCATCTGCAAAGAGGCATACCTTTCCCTCCAGACCCTCTGCAATGTCACCTATAAAGGCGTTAAAGAGGACTGGACCCAGTACTGAGCCCTGAGGTACTCA
Source organism: Neoceratodus forsteri (assembly GCA_016271365.2). Classification (NCBI taxonomy): domain Eukaryota; kingdom Metazoa; phylum Chordata; order Ceratodontiformes; family Ceratodontidae; genus Neoceratodus; species Neoceratodus forsteri. The sequence continues at coordinate 99,795,911 of CM028132.1, forward strand.
TACTAGTAACCCCTTTCTTCGAATGTGTTCCATTCACTATTACCTTCTGTGTCCTGTTGTGCAGCCAGTTTGCTACCCAGACTACCCCACTGGAACCCACTCCCAGGCTGGCTAACTTAATTATTAGCCTTTTGTGCGGGACTGTGTCAAATGCCTTGCTAAAGTCTAGGTAGGCCATATCCACAGCCCCTCCCTGGTCTATTACTTTGGTTACCCAGTCAAAGGAATCAATTAGAGTCATCTGACATGACCTTCCTGCTGTAAATCCATGCTGCTTTGGGTCCTGTGCCCTGCTGGCCTCTAGGTACTCGACAATTCTTTCTTTCAGAAGTGATTCCATCATTTTCCCTACCACTGAGGTCAAACTTACGGGTCTGTAGTTTCCTGCTTCTGCCTTGCTCCCATGTTTGTGAAGGGGAATCACATCTTCCCTCCTCCAGTCCTCAGGTACCACCCCATCTTCCCATGATTTGTTAAAGAGGGTAGTCAGTGGTGTCACTAGTTCTACCCTTAGTTCTTTTAGAATTCTGGGGTGAATCCCGTCAGGCCCCATTGCTTTGTCCACTTTGAGTTTTAGGAGTTCTTTCAGGATCCTTTCTTCTGTAAATGGACTGATGTCAACCCCCCTACCCAGAGTGCTTCTATTGTCTGGTTTAGGTAACTCCTCCTCATCTTCATTTGTGAATATTGAGCAAAAGTATTCATTCAGTATCTCTGCCTTTTCACTGTCTTCCTCTCTCCACCTCCCCTCTCCTTTACTATTCCTTCCTTAACCTTTCTATGCTCCCTAATGTACCTATAAATGGTTTTATCCCCCTTCTCAACTGAGATGGCTATTTTTTCCTCGGTTTGGGCCTTTGCTATTCTGACTGCCTTCCACACTTCTTTCTGCTTTAATTGATAATGTTCCCTGTCGTGCTCCTTCTGTGATTCCTTATATTTTTGAATGCAGCCTTTTCTCCTTAACCTTCCCTGCCACCTCTTTTGAAAACCATAGTGTTTTTTACTCCACTTTGTTTTCTTTATTTGTTTCACACAAAGGCTTGTTGCCTCTACTGATAGCAGTTTGATTTTTCTCCATTGTTCTTCCACCCCTCCTTTTTGGCCATTTGCTAGTGCATTTCTCAGGTATTCACCCATTTTGCCAAAGTCAGCCCTTTTAAAGTTCAGTATCCTTGTTCTTGTATGGCTTGTCTTCATGGTTGTGCTTATTGTGAAGCACACTGTGCAGTGGTCACTTGTTCCCAGATGTCTACTGACTTCTAGATTTGTGATCCTCTCTACATTTGAGAGTACCAGGTCTAGTATTGCTCCCTCCCGAGTGGGTTCCAACACTAGCTGTCTAAGGCCTGCCCCCTGCAGGGCATCGAGAATGACCCTGCTCTTGGATGTGGCTGCAGTACATGTCATCCAGTTAACATCTGGCATATTCAGGTCCCCCATCAACAGTATCTACCCTTTTTCAGCCATTTTTAGAATGTCCTCTTATTTTCATGTCCATTTCTTCCCCTTGAGACGGGGGACTGTATACAACCCCTGTGAGGACTGTGATGCCATTCCCTGTCTCCAAGGTGACCCAGAGTACCTCTTGTCCTCCCCCTTTACTTTTTAGTTCTGTATCTTTGATCCCTTCCCTTATGGATAGAGCTACTCCACCTCCTCTTTTACCCTCCCTGTCCCTTCTGTATATTGTGTACCCTGGTATGATGACATCCCAGTCATAGCTCTCCGTATACCATGTTTCTGTGACTCCCACAATATCCAGTTGTTCATCTTCCATCAAGGCTACTAGCTCAGGAAGCTTGTTTCCCAGACTATGGGCATTGGTACTCATTGCCCTCCATTTAATGTTGGCTTTATCATTTTATTCCCCTATCCCTGCTCTTACTGCCCTTGTCTGTTTTTCCATTTACCCCTGTCCTGCCCTCTGTTGAGCTCTGTACCTCAGTGTTTACCTTACTATCTGTTATGTTTTGTGGGGGGAGTCTTGAAATTTCCTGCCTCTTATCAGCACCTCCCCCCTTGGCTAGTTTAAAAGTTTGCCAAGGAAGCATTTAAACCTGTCACTTAGGAGCTTGGTTCCCTTCGTGGACAGATGCAGACCATCATGCCAGTATAGACCGTTCATCTCTCCAGGTGTACCCCCAGTCTCCAATGAAGCCAAAGCCCTGTGCTCTGCACCAGTTTTGCAACCATTCATTAAACTGCATGGTGTGCAGTATCCTAGCCTCACCCTGCCATAGACTGGCAGCACCTCTGAGAAGGTAACTGTGCTTGCTACCTGTCTGAGGCCCCTCCCCAACTCCACAAATTCATCCTGCACTGCACTGATTCCATGCCTAGCTAGGTCATTTGTCCCAAGGTGGACAATGATATCTAGTTCCCTCTCCTGTGATGCTGCTTCTGCAATCCTGAGGATTTGCTTCTTGTCCCTCCAAGCCATGGTACCAAGCAGGCACCTTATTTCCCTCTCCTTTCCCTTCCCCAGTTCTGTTCCCTAACAATTGAGTCCCCTATCAGAAGCTATTTCCTTCCCCTGTGGTGTCCCTTGCCACCCTTTTGTCAGTCTCCCTTGTGGATGTCCTGAGCATTTTTCTTGGTCTCCACTGTGGGTGCCATCATAGAGGAACCTTGCTCTGCCAGACTGGCATATGATTTGTGTAGAGGTACAGTTAGGGGGCTTCACCTCTGTTCCACCACCCGCACCCTCCCAGAACCCACTGTAGTCCAACTGCTCTTCATACTTGGCAACCTCTGAGGCAGTGGTTGTGACAGTGGTGCTCTTTGGGTGGGGGAGGTCTCCTTAGTCCTTGCCAGTTCAGCCTGGAGGTGGGCAATCTCCTCCCTCAGAGCTGACAGTTGCCTGCAAATAGGAGAGCAACGCAGTTTCCAGAATGTCTCCCAGAAAACTGCTGCCCCACAGCCAGTGTATTGCACCACTCCCCACATGTCCCTCTCCTTATAATATACAATATATAATATATATATATATATTTTTTTTGGTGGTGTACTACTACCCTTTATGCACTGTGATGGGTTATTAAGAATATGACAGTTCTACCCCAAGACCTGTTAAGGAAGTGATGTCAGAACTTTGACTATAAAGGCAATGCCATGCCTGGGAGTGTGGGGTGTGGGGAAGCGGGGTGGGTAGTCCACAACCACAGGTGACTTTTAGAAACAATCAAATACACCACTGCTCCACCACCCTGGTAAGCACTGCCCTTTATAGTAATTTAACTAACCTACAGTAACTTATTTAAAAATAGTTTAACTATCACAAAATCCTACGCACCAGTAAATTATTTAAAAATATTTTCTGACCGAAAATCCTAGTAGTCAATCCAGCTACCCCCAAGGGACAACCAAAATGCAGTATTCAAACCCTTGTGAAGTTCCTCCCAAGATAAGCAGAGTTTGCAAGCTCCTTTTTCAACTCCTCACTCACCTGTAATTTATTTAAAAATAGTTTAACTGTCACAAAATCCTAGTAGACAATCTAGCTATCTCCAGGAGTCTACCCAAATGCAGTATTTAAATCCTTCTGAAGTTACTCACAAGATAAAAAGAGTTTTCAAGCCCCTTCTTGGTTAAGCACTAAATAAATATGTAAATAAAAAGCAATTACCAAAGGTAGCTAGTTTTCCTCCACAGAATTGAGCAAACGTGGACGTTATTGCTGATATCAAGTGCAGTATAGAATTTCCCACACAGCTCACAGCTGAATAAAGAAGTAGTGTCCTTCCAGGTCAAGAAGATGTGCTTTGTATGTACTGGGTTAAATCCCAATACATGCCCTGTAGTGCAGCATGAGGGGTTTGCTTCACTCCTGATGTGCCATCTTTTAGATGAGTTGTCAAACTGAGGTCCCTTCTGCATGGTCTGGTGGTTGTTGAGGTGGGTGTTAAAGATCTTATGACACTCCTTAAAAATATAAATTCCCTTGTAGATCACTCCTAACCCCTACAAAATGTATTTATTTACTTGATGAATTGTCTAGACCAGGTAGGACTGCTGAAACTAGATGTCCCTTTTTCAGGGGTCACCAGGGTTGGGTACAGATGGTAACCAACTGAAATTGAACCCGATGAAGCTGTTGGTGGTATTTTACTGAATGGGGGAAACTGGATAGGACACCAGGGAAATTCACCTACTCTGCTGGCACTCTGTGGCCAGTAGATGGCTAGCAGCATATCTCGCTGCGTCAGTTGAGGTCAGCTCTGGGAGTGGATGGATGGTGGAGCGACTGTAGGACTGGATGCTACCGAGATGGAGGAACGGAACGAGGGCAACGTTCAGGTGCTGCCTGCACCGGTCCTGATGGGACTGTCGACTGAAGATGCTACGGATATAGCCCCTGAGGATTTGCTGGTCACTGTTCAAACACCTTTATTAAGTGCAGTTGAAATTACGAGTCCTCACCTGCTGCAGAGGGCTTCTGAGAAACTTGCGGCTTTGCGATGTGAGCAAGCTAGGGTGCAGGAGGAGATCGCTTCTTTGGAGTCAGATTCAGCTACTACTTCTCCCGTTCACGAGGTGGGCGAGGTTGCGGTGCTGAGGAGGAGGGATTCAACCTCTATTGTTCGTGGTGTGCCGTTTGCTGTCGGTTTCCGTGGGGACCAGATGGAATCATCGGTTGCGGTGGCCGGCGCTACTGTGTTGGAGGCTGCTCCTGGTTTGCGGTCAGTCGGAGGAGTGACGAGTTCAGGATGCGGCAAGGCATCAGAAACTGCTGGCGTTGTCACTCCTAGCTATGCGGAAATGATTTCTGGTACTGATGTGTCTGGTGAAAGCTCTGCAGCCTTATTAAAAGACTCTGGTTTTGTGCTTCGGGGGCCAGAACTGTGGTGTGCTAACGCCATTCCCTGCATTTTCCAAACGAGCCCGGATCAACAGGAGGGGGTGTCAGAGTTCACCTTCACGAAACGAGTGGTATCTGGTAAGGAGAAATCTGGGGAAGACGGGAAGGAGAAGCGGGCGGTGGTGGTTTTGCCAAATGTAACATTGAACATTCTATTGATGATGTGGGACTAGTGACTGAACAATGTAAGCATGCTGTGAGTCTCCCAGTTTTGAATACCTGCTCTAGGGCTTCTGAACCCGAGACTTGGTTGCCTGGAAAGGCCTTGCAGGATGCTGGCTGGACTCTCAATCGGGGTTCCTGGCAACCCACCCAGGACTGGGATCCTATGTTGAACTTTTCACAAAATGTGCCTGGTTGGCAACCTGTTTTACCTATTGTCTCAAAAAAATCTGGCAGTGTTGGGGGGAGTGTGGCACAGAGTATGGTAATTGGTCAAGAAGCACAAGGGGTTCCTGAATGTAGTTCTGAGCTTATTCTGGAGGTGGGGTTGCAGCCCTCTGGGGGTGGCACAGCAGCTCTTCCCACTATCAGACGCCCTCTTCTGTCTGATTTATTTGCCCACAGAAAAGGAGGCAGCCCTCGTAGGAATGCCGTCAGATATCGTTATAAAGGGGGACTAGACGTTAGACCTGATAGGGTGTATGTGGGAAACGGTTATTAAAGGATTCTTTACACTTTTCCCTCGGAGGTGTTTGCATTCATAAATATTTCGGGGGAGGATAATTTTGATGTTAGTTTTCGTTCTGCTTCAGCACTAGATCTATTTTGGGAAAGATATAGTCAGGTCAAGTTTTCACCATTTGGACACCTTTTTGTCATCCCCTTAACTAAACCTCTAATTCAGTTTGTGACAGTCATGTTTGAATGAGGGCGCCCATGTGGATGACATTTCTTACTGGCTTGCCCAGAGGTGTGACGCCTTGGTGCTCCAGAGGCCATTTTGGACTTGGAGCAGTTTTGGACAGGAGGATGGAAATTTAAGGTTAAACTGCGACAGACGGATCAAGGGATTGAACATATCCCTAATTCCTTCCTACTGGGGAGAGATAGAGGGGTGTGTTCCTATGCGGGTCAGCCTAGAGCTTGTTATAGGTGTGGGGTGAGGACACATTTGTCGAGCTCCTGCGACAAGCCACGGTGTGATAATTGTGGGGAGGTTGGCCAGAGGCTAGTGTTCAAATCTTACAAAGTGTGACTTGTGTGAAGGGGTGGGGCATGTTTTTTCGGATTGTGTTTGAAGGCTAAAAATAAAACCTCAATCGGTAACCAAGAATTATTGATTCAGGTGGCTCAGGATAAAATTGTCCAGCAGGAAGTGTCTGAGGGTATCACCATAGAGGGGCATGGGGTTTTCGGGTCTACTGGTTCTGATGGTATACCTCATGGTGAGGTTCCCGGGAACTCTCTTCGGGATGTTCAGGTGGAGGGTTTGGAGGGCCATGCTAATGGGAGTGTGAAGGCTGTTAAACCTGTGATATTGATCCCTGTATGGCGTTCTTCCAGGAACACCAAGGCTAGTTCTGGGCCGAGTCCGTTGGAGCTAGAATCTACTAACCCCTTTTCTGTCTTGGCTACCACTTGGGGGGAATCCAAAATGGATGGCCAAGAGTTAGATTCCCAGTCTGTTCCAGATAGCCCACCATCCCCGTCACGTCTACAGGAGGGTTATAAGGGAAAGAAAAAAGGAGAAAAAAAGATGGTTGATTGGATTTGGGCCTAGCTAATGGTGTTCAAATTAGGATCAGTAAATGTTCATAGTCTGTTGAACTTTAAGAGACGCTTGTATAATTTATGATTATGTTCGTCTCAGGCTTTTGACATTTGTTTCTTACAGGAAACATGGATGTACTCGCTTGATCAAGCTTAGATTCTTCCAAAGAGAATGGTGTTAGGGCCCATCATACTGGTGGTTTGGTCAACAAACGGCAGAAGGGATTGATTTCTGTTTAACTCTTTAGCTTTTCCTTGCTTAACTTGATGGATTTGATTCCGGTAGATTAATGATCTTGGATGGGGTTCTGATACAATGACATGTAGATTCATAAATGTTTATTGTTCCCAGCTTAAAGCGGAAAGGGTACAGCTCTTTGAATAATTAAACCTTTTTATGCACTACACATTCTATTTTTTATGTGGGATTTTAATTGTGATATTAAACATAAATTAGGCTAAGGTCCCGGTGGGAACAAGAAGGTGTATTGTGATTCCAATGTTGGTGGAATTGTTGATTCTTCTGGCCTGGTTGTTGTGAATTTTCAACAACCGGGTGGGATGCTATTTACTTATAGAAATAATTTGTTTACTTCCACTATAGATTATATTTTTTTATCGGATGCTTTGTCATTTACGTTTTCGTCATTTCCGATTTCATTTTCTGACCATTTACTGCTTCAATGCATTATAGGTCTCGACCGCTTACCTTCTGCGACAAGACCCAGGTGGAAATTGAATGCGTTATTATTAGACTGTCCTGATGTGGTGGCTAAATTTAAAGTTTTAATTTGAGCTAGACTGTCTGTGGCTTTCTTAGTACGATAATTTGGGAGATTGGTGGGTTGATTCTAAACTAGATTTCAGTTCATTTTTCAAAATGTAGGTCGCACTAAGGGGAATGAGAAGTTTTTAAGTATTTATCATTAGCGCCAGCGGTTATATACTTTGATTTCTTCGGCCAACACTTCTAATAATAAATCTTCTCTTCTTATAGATCACACTAAATCACAGCTTAAGGATTGGCAATATGATAGGGCTAGTACCCTACAGGCTTTATTTTTATATGGTGATAAGAAGAGCCTGGTTGGGGATCCTTACTAAGCCTTTAAAACTTACAAAAAGAAAACTTCGATTGTAGCATTAAAGAGGGCAGATGGGTCTATCATTACGGATCCAGATGACTTACAGTCTTTATTCAAACAATTTGTACTCTCTCATGAACCTAAATTTCCTCTGCCTCTTTGTGAGATCCGGAATTTTTTAAACCGTGTTAAGCCGCCCGATGTCGGGGTTCAGGGTGGGCCCTTAATTGTACCTGTCACTCGATTGGAAATTGTGGAAGCAATAAAGAATATGAAAGCTGGCACTTCACCAGGAATGGATGGTTCATATGATTGACTTATATAAATGTTTCGGACTATTCTCAGTGTGGGGTTAGAATTGATATTTAATTTCTTTTGACGCTGACACCTTCCTCGATGGTTTACTGATGGGATACTGATTTTTTTGTTTAAAAGCGGGGATAGTTTATTGTTGGAGAATTGGAGACCTATTACTTTATTAAATTCTGATTATAAATTATTGGCAGGTATTCTAAATACAAGGTTGAAAAACATGGCTCAACTTGTTATCTCTCCCAACCAATACTGTGCAATACAAGGTAAGTCTATTTTTCAGGCTCATAAGATAATTCGGGATTGGATTGAATATATTAATATACATAAATTATCAGGTTGCATTGTGTCGGTGGACCAACAGAAAGCGTTTGATAGGGTGTATCATCCCTTTCTGTTTTCAGTGTTACATCATTATGGAGTTCCGGCAACTTTTATCCCTTGGATTAAAGCAATATATGGGAGTTCTTTGACGTTTCCTGTCATTCGATTCCAGTTCGGGGACAGATTTCATGTTACTATGGGAGTTTGGCAAGGCTGCCCGCTTAGTCCCTTATTGTATGTTTTTATGATTGACGTATTAGTTCAGTATTTGACACATAGGCCTTTCTGGGAAGGTATTGTGGTACCTCCCTTGTCGAGGAAGTCAGAGTTCAGGCTATGTGATGATTTGTGTCTATTTTTACTCATGATCAAAAGTGCTGGTGTTTTTGGGTTGTATGGAGGACTTTGCAAGGATTTCTAATGCTCAATTGAATACCACTAAAAGCCAGGGTTTGTTTATTGGGTCAATTTCCCAGAGTCTTTAGTTGTTCAAGGTTTATGATTTCTTCAGACCCTATTAAGATTTTAGGTCTCTGTATGGCTCCCAAAATTTATCTAGTCTTAACTGGGAAAAGGTCTACAAGTGGTGGACTATAAGATTAACGTTTGGAAACGTTGGAAATTGTCTAAAATTAAGAGGGTTATGGTGTTGAAGAAATTTGTCGTACCTATCTTGTTATTTATTGCATATATTTTTCCACTTCCCATTTCTCTGGAGACTAAATTGTATAGTCTGTTTTTTCAGATGGTATGGGGAAACAGACTTAATTCCATTAAACGACATTACACTTATTTAGCGAGGACCCGTGGTAGTTTGGGGATGATTGACCCAGTCGTTTTTTTTTTCTACCTTGTTTATTGCATTCAATTTTAAAGGAGGATGGACGGAGACGTCCACAAATGACGATCTTCTGTTGCGCACTGTGTTATTTAAATATTTTTCGGTTTGGATTACAGTTCCTCCAAAACTCATTCCTACTTTATTTATACCAAGTTTATTTCTTCCTATTGTGAAGAGACTATTTCGATGGAAATTGTCTGCCCTCTTAGTGCGCTAGGTTCAGGGAGACACCTGTATGATACAGTCATGTTGGAGGTCTATCCTACCGATCCCGCTTTTAAGAACTGTCCGTCTGGAGATGTTCATTTGTTTGCAAAGCTGAACACTCCACGCTTACCAATCTACATGTGGAAGTGATCTGGCTGACCTGTTATGGCAGATTGGGGTGAGGGTAATGTTAAATATAAGGCCAAGACTGAAAGGAATTGTCCTTATCTGGGTTGTATTGATAAGGAAGAAACCATGGAACATTTTTTTTTCAATTGCTCTTGTGTTCTCTTTGGAAATTCTTGGCTAAAACATGGAATTTGATGTGGTTAGGTAACCTTGATTATGATATCTTGGTTTTGGGGAAATTTGCTCAGTTGCACAAGTACTATTGTGTAGATACGTTACAGATATGTTGTGCATTGATTTATTATTTATGGCAGGCCCGCTGTCAATGGGTTTTATATCAGAAACATATGCCATATGGGACTGTGACTTTATTGATTCAAGGGGCTATGGAAAGGGTTTATCTACATGATGTGAGGTTTGCATCTCCCAAGCAGGTTAGGATCTGGTGGCAAGGTCTGATTTTTTTATTAAATATAAATAGATTATATTAGTTATGTTTTTTTTCTGATATGTATTTTAAACCACTGTTATGAGGTTAGATTTTGCTATTCCTTTTCTGTATATTTGTGGACCTTGCTCACTTTCTGTATTTTGTAAAGCATCTATTTCACTTTTAAATTGTTCTATGACACTTATAGGCACTTTTCTATAAAAGGATGTATCATTAACAATCTGAAAACTTCCTTCACATAATCCTTTGTATTTAGAATTACCACTGCCCCACCCTTATCTGCTGCTTATATAATAATGGCATTGTTCTCACTAAGTGCTTTTAGAGCACAATATTCTTCCTTACTACAATTATCAATATATGGACTTGGTGTTGTGCTCTGTAATTTCTCTAAATCTAACTCACACTTATGAATAAATGTAGAAACTACAGGATTCAAGGGAGGACAAAACTCAGATCTAGGACTTAACCGGGGCTCAGGGGCAACATTAGTAAAACTTTTTTCTTCTTGACCTTCAAATATATATTTAAATGTTAAATTGCATCCAAACTTATGCAAATCCACACATGTATTAAAAAAATAACATCTGTAGAAGGACAAAACGCCAAACCTTTACTCAAAACAAATGATTCTGCTGCTGTTAAATCATGATTAGAAAAATTGACAATAGGCATTAAGTTAACATTATCTACACAGTCATTACTAACAACTGAAGCAGGAAAAGTATTGCTGCCAAAGTCCATGAAATTCATGTTAGTAGAAGTAAAGGTAGAAATGGGGTGGGGGGGGTTACATGGCCTAAAAAATGCATTTGCATTATTTAAGGCCTGCTGTACTAATAAGCATTCCTGCCTCTTTTTCCATGCTGCCCCCCCCCCCATCCTCCTCTTTGGAAGTGTACAGATTGAAAGTGTGTCTTTCATTGTCTATGGCTGCGTCTTGCCCCCTGGATATAACTGGAGGACTGTCCTGTTTCTGATTCCTCCGATTCTCCCTCCATTGGGGCCTCAGACTCATCAGTATCAGAGGGGCCTGTACAATAGTCCACTATTGCTCTACCATTTGAAGAGTTGCTAGAATTACTGCTACCCTTTTTTAAATGGATTTAAGTCCCACTTTCTTTGTGTCTGTCCAATTAAACACCTAATCATTCGCATAGTCTCTTTCAACTCTTAGGAACTTTTTTTACTTCTGTTTTTTAATTTTGACATCATAATTTGTCACTTTATCTAGCAGCAATTTATTAAGTCTGTGGCAGAAATGGTATTACAAAAAAATGTTTTTCTTTTTCAAAACCAGCTGTATCACCAGATATGTGGCACAGCCATGGCACCAAGTGTTGCAAACTTGTTTGTAGGGAAGTGGCAGCAAGATCAGCTTTACAGCGCTGCTACAAATCCATTCCTGTCCAGGCTGGATTTGTGGCAGCGCTTTATAGATGATATACTAATCATATGGAAAGGTGCAAGTGAAGCATTCAGGAGTTTTATTGGGTGGATGGAAAGTACCAGCAGTTGTCTGAGGTGTAAATATGATATAAGTCAAACTGAAATAACATTCTTAGATTTGAAGCTGTACAAGGACAGTAGTGGGGGAATTTGTACCACACTTTTTCAAAAAAGTACAGAGCGTAACAATCTTCTAAGATATAACAGTTGCCACCCACATCATGTACGATTTAACATACCCAAGGGACAGTTGATAAGGACCCTTAGAAACTGTACTGATCCAGCTGAGTTTAAACAAAAAAGTGCATTACAAGTGAAGAGATTTTTAGAAAGGGGTTACAGCAAACAATGTATTGCTTCAGCAATTCAGAAAGTGGGAAATATGGACAGGAACCAAACCTTATGGAGTACAAAGAAAGACAGAAACAGCAGTGTCCTTCCCTTTTGTTACTAATTTCTCTAGAAGGGCACATCAGATTAAACAGGTGATAACCGGTAATTGGTCCATCTTATAACTGGAAACTAAATGTGCTGATGTTGTAGAACAGGGCCCTAAAGTGGTCTTTCGAAAGTGCAAAAGCATAAAAGATATGGTGGTAAAGAATATAGTCCCTGGACCAGAACCCTTGAAACATACTTTTTTGGCTCCAGCACTGGTGGGAACACACCGGTGTGGAAATTGTTTGTATTGTAGATACGTCAATACCTGTAAAGTATTCCATCACCCCACTACAGGCAAAGAAATTCCAGTGAAACATTTCACTACTTGTAACAGCAGTGGGTTGGTGTACCTACTTAGCTGTAATTGTGGAGCGTTCTATGTAGGGGAGGACAGTGAGAAAGTTTAAAGTAAGGATTGGAAAACATGTAAGAGCAGTGGATAGAGGGGATATGTCTTATGCTATAGTAAAACATATTTCTGAAAGAGGAGCAGAAAATCACAAGTTTAGTTTCACAGGTATTGAACTGGTAAAATTGGAAGGAAGAGGGGGGATCTTAAGAAGATTCTGGGACAGAGAGAAAGTTACTGGATTTTTGAACTCGGGGGCACAACAGTATAAGGGGTTAAATGACAGTATAGATCTTGCAGAATTTTTGAAAAAGTATAAATGTTAGCAATTACTACAAAAGGGGAAAAAAATTCCAGTGGATGGAATACTGCTCTCTGTGACAAAGTTTAAGTGCTTGAAACTAGATGGAACATTTTTTCCATAAGGGAAAAGGGCCTCATTTTAAGCAAGTGCATAAGAGGCTATAGCAGCCTGAAAACGTAATTAAAGTAATGGGGAGTGATTAACCCTTTTAAGCCTGGAGTGTAAAATAAAATGAGAAAACTGCAGGCTGAAGTTTGAAAAGCTAAAGAAAATACAACTAAAGAGAAAATAATAAAAGTGGCATAAGGGTCTGTTAAAAGAATGACTCCATCAGTTCCATGATAATTGTGATGTCTCTTGATTTGCACAGGATTCAATGTGAGCTGTTTAATTAATTATTTAGATTGATTAATAGCATTACTCACTTTATAGGAGGTGATAGGTGTGTGAGCAACATGTGATGTTATCCTGTTTGTTTTAAAAAAAGCACTTGTTTTATGTATCATCTCACTCTGAAGAAACCTGACAGCACGCTAGGAGATACGTTAGTCAATTTGCTAGCCACTTTGACCAGTGTTTTATCTGCACTTTTTTACATAAAGGAATTAATAAATCCATCCATGGAGTCCTAGTCTTCTGTCTGGAGTTTGGGTGCTTATCTATTTACTTTAATCTTTGGATATGAATGCAGAACAGCACCACACTGTTTTTCCAGGTGCTCACATATGTTTTTTTGAGTCCTCCTACCTGACCAGCTTCTCAGCCTCCTTCTCTCTAACTATCAGCCCCGGGCTTCACCTGGCCTCACCGTTCTCTTACTCATAGTGTACAATTAAATTCACTACCAATTTTGCTTCTTAATAGACTTGGTCGGCTTGCATTCCTGTAGTTGACAAATGCAATTTGGTGTACCAAGACCCACAAAAGGGTACATATTGCTCAGCCTGTCCTACATACTGGTCTCTCCACAGTGGCTGTCATCCAGTCAAGACTTATATTAGTGTCCACAGTGCTCAGTCTGACCACATCTGCTATCATCCATCATGACCCACGTGCAGGTCCCATGCTCATTACAACTCACTCCTCCACACTTTGGAGACATGACAACCATATCTATTACTTCCTGGACTCAGAGCTAGCCCTGTGACTGATGGTCTCTCTCTGCACCCTGAAGTCCACATCTTGAGCATGCAAAGCTTGGGGTGGAGTCCTTCTCACCTGGCCCATAGTTGGGAAGGTCCTCATTCTGGGTGGACCATTGGTTGTCATCCATACTGATGGCACCTCTTAATGTAGCATTAACACTTCAGTGGTGAAGGGGTGGGGATCTCATGGGAAGAGACCCTTTAGCTGCCCAAGTGGGTTCAGAGGCATCCTTTCATGCTATCCTTCCTACAACTGCCTCTGGTTCACCTGGGTTGTTCATAGATCAGTAGGCCAGCTGAGCACCTCAGCAGTCATTACTCTCCTCCACCTGCCTTGGTCCACTCTTGTTGCAGAGTGCACTCGCAACCCTCCATGGTATTCCCATTACAGAGATAGAGCAAGAGTATTCCCCAAAATTGCAATTCCTTTGGATTGGTCTACTAAATTGTAGTAGCGGAGCCATCACTAACCAAAACTATCCTAAAGCCTGGAGGAAAGGTGACCTATGCCTTGGATGCCCAGAGATTTCCTCCTCAAAGGAGGGTTTGCCTCTCCTCCATGCCAATGGTCATAATACTAGATAGGCATCCTATTAGTCCCTAGATCACTTAGGTAGGTTTCCCACTTAGGTAGGTTTCCACTGTTGGATGGAGTTGGGTGGATGTCCTGTAATCATCCCGTCTCTCCCTTTAGCTGATCTCTCTCTCCTTAGGAAGCCAAACCTTCATGCTGTACAGTCAGACCTCTAAGTGGATCAGTATTCACCTGTCATTTTCCTGCCTACTTTACTCAAACAATACAACCAACTGACCTATGCTACCAGCTGAACCCCATTACCAACCGACCTACGTACAGGTCTTCATTGACCCATGCTACCAACTGAACCCATACTACCAACCAACCTACACAGGTCTTCAACTCTGATAAGTGTTCACCACCTTCTATGCTTTGCTTGACACTCTTTTTGGCCTTCTTCCTAAGGTACCTTTAGCCAAGGTAATTACTCCAGTGGCACCTCAAGGTGTGGAACCCTACTCTAGGGTTTCTTGCCTTTGTACCCCATAGGGTGGTATATCCCACAGATAGAGAGGTGAACAGCCAAAGAGTATCTGTTCTACACAAACCGAAACCAGTTGCAAAGGCACATTGAATTGGAAGGGTACAGCCTGAAGTTCACAGGTGCTGCAACTGGCTACACCCTATTCAGCCCATTACAGGGCTACTCTCCTCACTTCACACACAAGTATTTTTTCCTTGCCCTCCATCCACCCCTCCTCCTCCAGCGTGTGCCTCTCTCTCTCTCTCTCTCCCATGGGTTTCTTCCTAAGTAACCTTTAGCCAAGGAATCACCTCCCAACGGACACTGTTGGCAAGCCCTGTGTCCAGTGGTGGTGATGGTGGTGGGGATGTAGGCCCAACAATCATAATTTCATAATTATGTTTAACTTCTCTTGCAATTCTCCCATGGATTTTTCCTCACCTTAGCTGGCTTGTGCAGAAACATTATTTGTGAGAAGGACAGCAGTTCTCTCTGGAGACACAATTTTATACTTATACTGAACAACTCAGTATGGTATCTCATGTTTCTGTTATGGTTGTGCATCTTTAGACAGTTGGCATTAGCACACAACCACCATTCAGGCACCATCACATAGCATCGGAAAACATTTTTCTTATTGTGTACAATACTTGACATTTGTGGATAGCAAGAGGACACATGAATCAGTAAAAAAAAAGGAAGGAAAGTGGCTCATCATGTGTAAAGATTAAAGAAAGAACACGACAGGCCAGGACCATCAGGGAAAGGGGAATGCTTAAGTTTACATGATGGTAAAATTAAGGGAGTGAGCAAGGGAAAGGATGGAATGAAATATGGACCTACAGAAATTATAACAGTAATAGTAACACAAAAAAGTTTAGAAATAAATATTTCACAGTACTGAAAAAGAGGATAGAGATGCAAAATAGAGAAACTTATTTTTTATAACTTTTAATATTTTTTAAGTGTTTTTTGATGAGGGGCAGGGAGTGTAGACTAGAGGGTGGAAAAATAAACAAAGAATAAAATTAATTAATATAAACTAAACAGTTATTTGCAGCATCACACTCACACAACACCAGCACCACTGCCAGTAGCAGTACCAGGCCCACCACCACCATGCAGCTCTGACAGGAAAGTGAGGATCTTTTTGTGACTAGACATCCCATCGTCCAGCCATTCCCTCACCTCCTGCCTGAAATGATTAAAGTCATGGCACAGCTCTTGTACTTTGTCCAATAGTACTGCCACATATTCCTGTGTGGCAGGTGATCTGGGTCATGGTCATCATGTGCTGCTGCTTGCTGTCTTTCAGGTGATGGCTGACAACTGCTGTGGGTGTGAATATGGTTAACATGCCAACTCACAGCAGCATGATGGACAGCCTCCCTCTGTTCCCCTTTTGGTCACACACTGCCAACATCACCACCACCACCACCATGTGCTACAGCCACCTCATCCTCCTTCACCTTCCACTCAGCCAAGTGGTGGATCCAGAGGTGTGTCCTCTGGCCACCTGTCCCTGGGTGGCTGCCTTTTCTCCCCCACCTCACACTACATCCACAGACCTTGCAGATGGCCACTGTCTCATCTGCAGGATCCATGATGAAAAACTACCACACTAGAGACTGGGGAGGAGAGTACCAGATGCTGTGCTGGTGGGGTACTCTTCATTGCCATTGCTAGTGGTTGAACTGCTGGGTGTGGCACTGGCAACACTGCTGGGTCTCACTTGAGCAGAGACCATGTGGTCCTGCTGGTGGTGGGGGGAACATGCGGATCCTGCTGCTGCAGTACTTGTGGGTCTGGCGGCTGCTGCCCTGCTGTAATGGTGCAGCAGAACTTCTATCCTGATCTGGGGGAATGGGGGCATCATTGACTTTTTTCAAAAGCATGCCTGCTGAGTCGAATCCCTGTTGCCCCACCCTTCTTCCTAAACTGTTCCTCTCCATTATATAAAAAAATAAAATCAAGAAAATAAGAGAGTCACACACACACACACACTAAACTGTCTAAACAAAAAAATAAACAATATACTAACAAAAATTCTCTATACAGAATACAGATAAAGAAAGAAAAGCATTACAGCCCAACACAATCAAAGTTAAAGATATTAGTGGGGAACTCTCTCTAGAGCTCTGTTGCTCTGTCTGTCACTTTCTCAGAAATGAAACATTCACTTCCTGCTTGACTGAAGCCTCACATGTGACTTGCAAGAAGTGAATCATTTGACAAACCCTTTTTTTCTGTAACTTCAAAGTTAGTAACACAAGTCAAAGTTAACTTCTAAGTTAGCCAGTGAAGTTTTGTCATTAAAAGCCAATTTCATGAAATATTTTGCAGGGTGAATTTGGCAACTTCAAGGGAACTTCACAAGCAGAGCAAAACTTTTCAACATCTCTAACACTGGGTAACTACATTGAACTCACCATTGATGAGCGGAGCTTGCAAATGGTTTGGCAGGATCTATATGTTTGCATTAAACAGGAAAGACTATGGCTACAGCAGCTTTTTATCATGCACAATCTATTTTTCGCCCCCAGTAAGCTGCATAAAATGGGCAAAGGAAATGTGAAAGGAAAATGTGTGCCCTCTACTGGGATCTGAACCCAGGCCTCTGGAATTCCATGCCATGCTCTAACCACCTGAGCTATAGAGGAACCCAGGAGAGTAGCATACCCAGTCATCCCTTTAGACACACACATTCCTTTCTAGGTATTGCATAAGCCTGCAACTAGGCATGTGAGAGACACAAATCAACTTCTTTTCTCAGTGCAATTAGCCACTGTGAGGCAAATCATTAAGGAAATGTGAAAGGAAAATGTGTGCCCTCTACTGGGATTTGAACCCAGGCCCCTGGCATTCCATGCATCCATCCCTCCGTAGATGCATGACAAAATTATCAGCGTAGCCTTCTTATTGCCCCAGCATATGTACCCGGTATAGAAAATGTTAAAATCCCCACCAAAATATAATTCTGCCCAACTGCAATGTTATTCCACACCACAGGTGTGAAAACACAGTTTGGCCAGGATTTGAAAATGACAGCTGTAATATCTATGAGGTTGGGTAATAAGAAGGATCTGTTGAAAATCTGACTGCAAAATATTAAAAATTTCCAAAGTTACAAGCAGGCATATCAAAATTGCAATGAATGGTTATAATTTAGCCATTGTTTTATAGTTTGACCCCAATTATTGAATATAGTCTTCTTATAACATGGGCATCTATATTTCAAACAAGTGATTGGCTACTATTCACCACATGACCGTTCAGTAATTCCTCATATTTTGAACCAAGTAGATGTGGTGATAAGTCGTGTAGGGAAAATATAGATGTGTCTGAACTAATTATTTGACAGTGTGTTCTGAAAGCAAGATCCGCATATTGTTCTCCGCTTAGCGATAGACGTTACCACCCACCTACTCAGTGGACACTGTCAGTCCAGCTGTAGTTGTACATGCTCACCATGTACCACAACCAAGTAACAATAGAAACATACATCAGCATCCTGTAGACAGAAATCAAAATGAGTAAAGGTAGTGCAAAATAGTAAAAGCAAGATGTGCCCGCTTGTCACCCTCCTCCCTCCTGATCCCTCATACTGTCAGCTGAGAAGTGTTGTTGGAAGCCTCAGCAACTACCCTGTGTAACAGAGCTTTCCATTCTGTTGAGAGGTGCTAATGTGAAGACAACAGTGTAACTGAGAGACAGTTTCAGAGCACGCGACATAGAGTGCAGCGTAATTAGCCGATTATGGCACTCGTCACAGAGCAGGAGAACCAGAAGCCGCTGAGTATGCGAGGCACTGCAGACCTCATCGCTTCACTTGGCAATACCAGAATACAGCTGGGTAAGAGACAGAGACAGCTTCAGAGCAAGCGAGTCAGAGTGCAGCGTAATTGGTCAAATACGGCACTCGTCACACAGCATGAGAAGCAGAAGCCGCAATAGCGAGCTCAGTTTTGTTTTTTGCTGTGAGTCTGTCAGTGTTGTCTGTATTCAGTGCACTGATAACAGCATGAAGCAAACATGAAGATCATTACAATGTGTGTCTGTGCACCACAGCACATGTTCTACACTGTTTGACTGTTAGGTAACCCACAGAGAAAATGCAGTGTGAAACAGCAGAACACACAGTAGTATGTCACAGTTTAGTTCAGGTAGAAGAAGAAAACTTTGCTGGCCCCTTGATACTACAATGTTAGCCTCTGTACCACTAATCTCTCTAACAAGCACTATTTTCCTGTGGCAGAACACAGATGGATGTGGTACTGCAGCCAAAACTAGTGTAGGAATATTAAGTAGTCCCCACTGTTTTTGTCCTGTTAATGCACAAATTTTAGTGCATTTTTGTTATTATGTGGCCCATGTTATAAGCGTAATAACTGACTCCAGAGTGTGCGTTTATTGGGGATTAATCAACACCCTGGGTGCTGTGAGAACACTCAGCCTGTGGCCTCGTGCCTCACAATGCACCCGGGTGTTGATTAATCCTAATAACCAACACCCTGTTGTGGGTTATTGTACTTATAACCCACCCCATAAACCCTGTAGGTGCAAATGTTCAAATCCATGCTCAAACACCATTCCACACCACAAATGTGAAACACATTTTGGGCAGGATGAAAAATACCATCTATACTGTTCATGAGGTGGCATGAAAAAATGGCTATGTTGAAAGTTTGGAGTCAAAATATAAAAAATTACCAGCTATATACGTACGTAGAAACATTTCAATGAGCACACATAACTCAGCCATTTTAATGAATGTTTTCACCAAATTTTCAACATGGGCTTTTTGGGACCCCATCTCATGAACACTGGCATGGTAATTTTGTTAATCAGTTCTGAAAGGTGATTTCACACGGGGACCACCCCATTTCGAGTCAGTGGTCAAAAAACATGTTTTGGGCTGGATGTGAAAAATGACAGCTATACTGTTCATGAGATGGTCTAAAATGATGGCTATTTTGATAATTTGGAGTCAAAATATAAAAAGTCCAAAGTTATGAGTGTGTAGAAAATTTCAATGAGTGCATGTAACATGGCCATTTTTTGAATTTTCCATCAAATTTTAATGATGGGTTTTTAGATTCCACCTCATGAACACTGACACTGTCATTTGTTAATTAATCCCAAAAGGTGATTTTGCCGTGACAGCAAAAGTACCTTCCTGGCCGAATAATGATGCTATAGTCACAGTGTTCATGAGGTGGGGTCCCAAAAAGCCCATGCTGACAGTTTGGTGAAAAAATGGCTTAGATATCAACATAAGTTGAAAACACCATTGAAATACATTATATTGCACTTACCTTCATTTCTTAGTTTGCAGTTCAGCTTTGAAGAGTGCACATGTGTCCCAGTGCACAGAATATGGCAGCTGACGGCCTCAAGGGGAAAGTATAGGGCAAGGGTTGTGTGTGGGATGGTGGGTTGCTCCGTGTGAGGGTCGTGATTGGGGTGGGAAATGAGGGAGATGAAAAGGGACCATTTTCTATTTTTCAGAGATGAAGAAAACATTGGGGGACTGCTTTCTTTTCTCACAGGTACATTGAATCAATATTTTGGGACACTGGGAGTGGGCTACCCAGTGTCCCACAGAACAGAGGGGGGTTGTACATAACTGGTGACACTGGGAGTTGACTCCCCAGTGTTCCACACTACCAGCAGAGGGGTTCTACTGCCGGCACGGGGATTGGGCACCCTGATGTTTGCACAGACTGTTGTCGATGGGTGCGGTGGTGCCACTAGACACCAGGGAAAACAGGCAGCTGGATGACTTTGCAGTCGGCAGCAAGAGTTCCAGCTGTGGCTGCAGAATTCAGGAAAACCTCAGTGTTCTCATACAGAGAATGGGGATGAGCAGAGGGGTATGAAAGTAAAGGCAGGACTCTGCACATGCGCACAAGCAGTGGCACTAGCATGCATGTGCAGATCGACTACATTCCCCACACTTATTTTGTTTTTTTCTTTTGAAGTTTTTGCACAAGCCACTCATAACAAGAAGTTCGCTGAGCAAGCACCGTGCGGCAAACTTAAATAGGACATATTTTGTGTTCAGTACCAAAAAGTTTGTTTAGATAGTTAGACAATTGTCTGAATGCTGAAGGTATGGGCTGCAACTTGGGGTAGGGAAGGGGAGGAAAAGGAAGAAAAAAACAACTGCAGCAGCAGTGCTGCAGCTTGCAGCAGGCCTCTGGGACAAGAAGCTTGCCTGACTGGTAGGAATGGAAGAGTGTGCTCTTGGCTGGGCAGTGGGCAGAGGGGGCACATAAGGTGGCAGTCTGCCAATCACCATTTTTTTCTTTTTTTATTGCAGAAGTAGCATTTTCAACATACCCTTCTTATGACCCCACCTCATGAACAAGTGCAGAGAAAATGTTCACCTTTGCCTGAAAGTTGATTTCATGCAGTGACTGTAAAATCACCTTTCAGGATGCAAAATCACATTTGGCCAGGATCTGAAAATGACAGTTGTCACATTCCTGAGGTGCTGTGAAGAAAACTGTTATGTTGAAATTTTGGGGTCAAAACATTGAAAATTACCAAAGTTACAAACCTGCATTCGTAAATTTTAATGCAGGCTCATAACTTATTGTTTGTTAATATAATTCTCCCAATTTTCAACATAGTCTTCTTATAACCCCACCTTATGAACAGGTGCAGAAAAATGTTCAACTCCTGGCCAAAAGGTGATTTTGCCAGCAACTGCAAAATCACTTTTTGATGTAAAAACACATTTTGGCCAGGATCTGAAAAATAGCACCTATCACATTCATAAGATGCTGCGAAGAAATAGCTATGTTGAAAATTTGGCGTCAGAATATTGAAAATTACCCAAGTTAAGAGCCTGCATTTGCAAATTTCAATGCAGGCTCAAAACTTGGTTGTTTTTTTTAATATTGTTATGCCAGATTTTCAACATAGCCTTCTTATGACCCCCACCTCATGAACAAAGGTGGATAAAATTTTCAACTCCTGCCCGAATGGTGATATCTCTCACTCCAGTTTTTCAGAGCACCAGGCAGTGCTGGTTTGTGGAGATCCTACATGGGATATCAAATGCAACTTGATTGGCAATCAACATGATTTCATACTATTTAGACACTTAGCAAATCTGTGTCAAGTGTTCCTGCTCTGTACTGTGGAAAATCTTGTTTTCTCAAACTTGTGATAAATTCTGCAGTTTAACTTGGGCTGCAACTTTGCAAACTGCCTTGCTATGTCTGCTTCACAGACTGCTCAGCTCATGTGGGACTTCAGTGGGATGATTAATCTCATTCATTGTGCACCAGAATCTTGTATTTTGCTAGTACAAGATCCCTGATGTTCCTTATATGGACTGCATTACATGATAGTTTTGGTTGTGAACAGCAGCTTCTACTAATGCTGTAAAAATAGTGAAATTCATAATGATTAAGAACATATAATAAAGAGTCCAAGAAGAGAATTGAGACTGGCAAATTATTAAGTGTTTACAGTGTCTGAGCATGAGCAGAACTAAGCAGGCAGCAAGCCAGTCATTCCACGCATTCCAGGCTGATTTTTGACAGATCAGCTTGGCTTGCTGATGATCCACAATGCCGCATCGACAATTTCATGTTGACTCAACGTTTCCCTGACACCACTACATTGACCACAATTGCAGTTGGGATGGTGCCAAGGTAATAAAACTATTTTTTTGCAGGGTGCTGTGCCCCCTACACCCCCTACTTAAGACTCACAACTCCAAAATGGAGCTGAGTTGGGAATGGGGTGCAGGACCTTGAGGAAGGGTTGCTGGGGTCCCAGGTGGACTTTACAGCAACATGGCGATGTTGTCCATATTGCCCACATTGCTGTAAAGTTGTCAATGTAGTGATGGTATACCACTTGCTGGGCAGCACAGATCAAAGAAATAGCTGATTCTTGATTGGATAGGATTTTCCTTTTGAAGGTCATACCATTTCCACCCACCAAGCTAAAACTCTGTCATAGTGAGCCTGGCTGATTATTGGAGTAATGCTGAATTGGCCTTAAAACACTGCTCTGCATTGGACGAACAGTGCCACACCCATAAAAAAGCAGTACTACTGCAACATGTTTGTTTTGCACTTGCACGCATGGGGAACATAAAAAGGGTAAGACTTGTAATGTCTATATCAGGCTGAACTAATAGTTGTGAATTTGTTTGTGTAAAATGCATGTGTGCTGAATGGGTGGAGGAGAAGACTTTCATTCATGGTTTGTGGCTCAGCCACAGTTGATGTCTTTATCGGGCTCAGGACCAGAGGAGGTCAGCAGCAAAAGTGGCTGGACTGAAAAAAAGAAAAACTGTAATGGTCTGACTAGGTAAATTTGTGTTTGAAGGTAAAGAGTTTTTTGGCATTCCCTTCTCATAATCTTTGGTTTAATTATTCAGGAGTAAAAGCAAAACAAAAAAGTCACTGCAAGGATATGGGTACTACTGGTTAGAACACTGCAGCTAGGAAAACAAGAAAAAACAGGCACATACTAGGATGGCTGAACTACAAGTAGCAAAATGAAGCCATGTCAAACAAATCAGATACATTTTTTGTGAGGATGACTAAGGAATTACAGTAGGGAGGAACGGAGGGTCTGGCCTACTTAGATTTCAGTAAAGCTTTTGACACCATTCCATATAGGAGACTAGTAGGCAAGCTGTGGCTTAGGGTGGGTAAAAGGTGGTAAACTGGGTAAGAAATTGTTTAGTGTACAGGTGACAGAGGATGATGGTAAACGGAGTTCACTTCAAGGAAGGGGAGGGTGACCAGGGGGGTACGTCAAGGATCAGTGCTGGAACCAGTGCTGTTTAATGCTTTTATAAATTACATTGCAGAGGAGCTAAAGGGAAGGTCTGCCTCTTTGCAGATGGCACCAACATCTGCAACAGGGTGGAAACTCCGAGTGGTGGAAAGGATGAGCAGAGACCAGAGAAAACTTGAGGAGTGGTTAAGGGTATGGCAGTTGGGTTTCAGTGTGAAAAAGTGCTATACAATGCACTTGGGATAAAGAAACCCAGGAGTGGAGTACA
This sequence comes from Neoceratodus forsteri, assembly GCA_016271365.2. Taxonomy (NCBI): domain Eukaryota; kingdom Metazoa; phylum Chordata; order Ceratodontiformes; family Ceratodontidae; genus Neoceratodus; species Neoceratodus forsteri. The sequence continues at coordinate 99,819,599 of CM028132.1, forward strand.
AAATGGGTAGAGTGGTATTGACAACTACCACGCAGGAAAGAGACCAGGGGATAACCATATTGTATGGCCCAATGGTGGCCATGTAGTATGACAAGGCAGACAAGAATGCTAGTAGGAGCCTGGGGAGCATAGAAAGGAGTATCACCAGCAGAAAGAGGGAGGTGGTGTTTCCCTGTATAGATCACCGGCAAGACCCCTACCTTGAGTACTGTGTCCAGCTCTGGAGATCACATCTCCAGAAGGACGCTGACAGAGTGGAGGTGGTCCAGTGGAGGGCAATCAAAATGGCACAGGGTCTGCATCAGAAGCCCTATGAGAGACTAGAGGATCCCAATATGTACACCCTGGAAGAAAGGAGAGGATACTACAGAGACATTTAAATACCTCATGGGGGTAAATAAGGGACAGGAGGAAGTATTTCTGTGGTTAATAAGTTTTATTGATTTGACTTATTAAGATGATACAAACATTAAAACAGTGAGATACATTGCAAAGATCTTACAGACTGTTACATGTGTCTGTAGAAACAGAGAATGGAACATGCTGGCCAAATAGTAAGGAACTGAATAAATTAGCCAGGTAAGCAGTAGGATAATACTCTGTGCCTGGATGTACAACACCTATCCAGCTGGAGATTAACTTTGAAAGTATTAGCAGTTGGTGCCTTGCATTAGCTAACTCGTATAAATGTATCTTACCTGGCCCCATCCTGCTAGTTTCTGCAGTATTTGACAAAGCATCAGAATTATGAGACATCCAGGACCACTGTCCGGGGTATTTTCTAGAAAGAAGATGCTCAAGAACAGGGGCATGCTGTGAAGGTGGAAGGTGGTAGATTCTGGAGATGTGAGGAAGTACTTCTTCACAGAAAAAGTGGATTCCTGGAACAGTTTTCCAGCAAAGGTAGTAGGGGCAAAAGCAGTGGTGGGGTTCAAGAATGCGTGGGATAGGCAGAAGTTAATCATTGTGGAAAGAAAGGGGGGAGGGAGAAAGAGCTGTAGATCATGTAGGGTCTGCAGTGAGACTGTAGGTAGGGAAAATGGGCAGACTGAGTGGGCCAAGTGGCACTTATTTGCTGTCAGGTTCCATGTTTCTATGTATGACAAATGCTGAGAGTTTTATTCAATGACTGTGCACAAGCATGCACCCGCACTGAGTAAAATTCTCAGCATTTGTCTGTTTGATGTTTGCAGTTTGTCTGTCCTAGTGTGTGCCTGGTTTTTAGTGAGGAGTAGGGAACTGATCTTTTGGCAGAGCTAAGTGCGGGGAGTTCACTCAGTATCTTGAACTGACTTGGGAGCAGGTAATCTCTCATTTTGCAGGTAGTGCTAGTTCAGCATAGCACAGAGGCATAGAGGGAGCATTGAGTAGCCAGTGCTCATGGTGCTCGTGATTTCCATATTCATATTCACACAAGGAGCAAACACCATGTTCTAAAATATGGAGCAGCTTTTATATGCGGCACCATCGAGCACAAACTCAGAAAATTCCTCCTCACTTATGAAACCCTTTTACATCTTTTAGTGCTATTTTAAGGAGGTGCTGTTGTGGGCTTTACAAGCTAGCAACTCCACCCTGCCCACACCAACCTCTCTCACCATCACCATCTTGACTCTTCAGTATAGCCTTAGTCTTTCAACTAAACAAGGATTCTTTAAATGGGAAATTCATTGCCTTGTGGTATGAAGCCCTGAAATACAAAGCTTACCATGGTGATGGGCAAATACATATGGTGATTCTGTGTGGGTAGCCGCGCAGGTGGTATTATGGGCTGCTTTAAATGAAAATAATTAATCACCAAACCCTTGGACACCATAGAGGGAGCTTACTCTTGAATGGTATTGGAGAAAGGAGATCTACCAGAGAGTGAATTGAGATCCATAGGCCCAGTTAATATTTTTCCATAAAATATTGGTAGTTGGCTACCCTTATGCTGAGTGTGGAGGAGGAGGAGTAGATCTTTTTTGCATTTCCAGTCCAGTATGTCAAACTCCTAGGGAGTGTATTCAGGTTCACCTTTTACTGGTTAAAAGAAGAAGGCACCCAGCTTTGGTGGTGCAGCATGTATGGTCAGCTTCCCTTGAGACACATGAGAGTGTCATTGGGTGGTTCCACACCTCCACAGTAATAACATATAAGGCAGGTTAGAGGAGAGTGAGGCTACCACTAACGGAGCTGGAATGCTAAGGTAGTCCAGTAGATAACATTTGGTAAGAGGGAAATGGGCGGGGAGAGGGGCTGCATCTTGATGAAAAAGATATAAAAGTAACATTTGTGACAAAGGGTTCAGAAGAACTCTTTTGTCTATTTTAGATTTTTATGTTTGCTTGCGCACATGCACAAGAAACATTATGCAACAGCTTAGGAGAGAAGCGAGTTGTGGAGGCATGTTGGTGGCTTGCTGCCACATTCACAAACATTATTATTCAGCCCCCAGTGCTGAGTGGGTGCCCAGTCCCCCTTGGCAGCATGCGCCCCCCCCAAAAAAACAGTCTTTGTTTGCTGTTAGGGGCCCCAATTCCCATCGACTTTAGTCCCCGTCCGAGTTTGATTTGCCAACAGGGGAGCCCACTCTCCATTGGCATAATGTCCTCCCCCCCCTGCACAAAAGTAGATTTGTGCCGAGGGGGGTGCCCAATCCCCTTCGGCTATTGTGCCCCCCCATATTTAAAGGGTTTTAGGATTATTTTGGAAATAGATTCTGCAACACCGAGGTGCTAAGTCTTGCATATTCTCTGGCCTGCATGTCTATTCTGTAGCAAGTAAGGAATGTGTGGCCAGAAGCCCAGTTTGCAGCCCTACTGATTTCATCCCAGGGTATGTTCCTTCTTGTAGCAGTAGAGACTGCTGTTCCCCTTGTAAAATGTGCCCTGATTCCCTAAGTTGGCACTTTTCCTGCAGTCACAAGTGACAAACAATTGCTTGTTCTCACCCTTTATAGTGTCAGTCCTATGCTTACAGATACTGATGTCCCTACTCTCTACCCTCCAACTCAGTGTTCTGGTTGAGTCTGCAAGAGTTAGACTAGATATACTAAGCTACTGTTGCAGAAGTAAAGGATACTCATCACAGTACCTGCTTTTTTCTAAATAATTAGACCAGCTCGTACAACTTAGAGTTCCCTACCTCCCCTTTTTAGGATTATTATAGATTGGTTAGGGTAAATGTTACATGATCACTACAGCTTGTATGGCAGCTTAGCTTCAATGCTAAGAAGTGCAAGGTAATGCACCTGGGAAACAAAAACCCAGGGGAAGAGTACACATTGGGGGATGAGATACTAACAACAACAAAAATGGAAAGGGACCTGGGGGTAGTCATTTCAGATGACTTAAAGGTGGGCAAGCAATGTGAGAGGGCAGTAAGGAGGGCTGGGGGGATACTGGGATGCATAGGAGAGGCATCACCAGTAGAAAACAGGAAGTTGTTATCCTCTGTACAGACAGCTGGTGAGACCCCATCTGGAGTACTGTGCAGTTCTGGAGACCTAATCTCTGCAAGGACATAGACAAGATGGAAGCTGTCTAGAGGGCAACTAAAATAGTGCAGGGTCTGCGCCAGAAGACATATGAAAGAGAGACTAAAGGAGCTTAGTATGTATAGCCTCGAGGAAAGGAGGAGAGGGGGACATGATAGAAACTTTCAAGTACCTCAAAGGAATCAACAAAGTCCAAGAGGGTAGCATCTTTCAAAAAAAGGTGTGCAAGAACAAGGGCACAATTTGAAGATGGGGGCAGCTCAGAGGTAATGTAATGAAGTATTTTTTCACAGAGAGAGGGTTGTGGATGCATGGAGCGGCCTTCGGAGGAGTTGTGGAGTCAAAAACAGTGGTTGAATTCAAGCATGCATGGGACAGTCATAAAGGCAATTCTAGGGGTGGAGGTAGAAAGAAGTAGGCTGCAGGTTAACTAGGATCTGCAGCTTATCCATTAGGTAGGGAAATGGGCAGACTGGGTGGGCCAAGCGGTCCTTATCTGCTGTCAAATTCTATGTTTCTATGTTTCTGTTAACATCCAGAGAATGTAAAGTCCTTTCACCTTGACTTGTGTGTAGCTTTTTGAAATAAATAGGCAAAGTGATAGACTGGCTTAAATGAAATGTTTATACCCTTTTGGGGAGAATAGTGTTTTTCATCCTTCATGTTGCCTTTTGTTTGCAGACCACTAAAAATTCAGGCTCTATGTTAAGTGCCTGATGTTCATTGATCCTTCTTGCAGAAGTTATGGCAACTAGGAATATTGTTTTCCAACTGTCAAACTTTAAATCTACGGTTGCCATGGATTCAAATAGTTGAAGCATACGCCTTGAAGTCACTAAGATCCCATGCAGGGACTGTGTCCTGACTGATGGGTCTATGTGTTTTAACCCTTTAGAGAACCTTTTGTTTTCTGGGAGCTGATATGCTGCAGTTGCAGATGTGCACTTTTAGGCATGTTGGCTTTAAGTCAAGTGATTTTAAGTACATTTTTGTGATATCTGCTTCTAAGGAATTTCCTGCTTATTTGTAAACCAAACTTGAAAATTATTTCCACTTTGTGATGTATAGGCTGGATTTTCCAAGCCCCTGGATTGCCACAAGCTCTGACTGCGGCAAAAAGATGGTGCACCGGGCTCATGGCAATCTAACAGGATTTTACATCCCGTGTGGCAATTGTTGCAAGTTAGACCATCTTTTGTGGTCTGGCTGGTGGCAAACCCGGCAACCCTTTTCATGGAGCTTGCAGCAGATATTTGGTGCAAGCTGCCGTAAATGAGTAAACCATCACAACTGCATCTGAGCTACTAAAATTGGACACAATTGTGGCAAACTCATTTGGTGCACTGCCAGAAACAAAGTGTGGTAGCACAGGGCTTGACTCAAGCCCTGAGCCACCCATTCAAAATCCAGGCCTACGCCTTTCTTGTGTACATGATTTGATTGGTTTAGCTCTGAGAATTCTATGGTTTAAGGTCCCAGACTGTCATGTCAAGAGATTCCAAATTTGGCTGTGTCACCTGACCATTAGACTGTGTTAGCCTATCCCTGCATGTTGACAGAGGATAGTTTTCCCTGGACATTTGCAGGAGGAGAGAGTACCAAGGCTGTCTTTGGCAGTCTGGTGCTATCAGGATCATAGTTACTCTGCCTGATCTTGTCTTTAGGAGTACACTCTGTAGCAAGGGGAAAGGAGAAAATACATACAAAAAATATACTTCCCCCGTTGAAGTTCACGGCATGCTGAGGATATATACACTGAGATGGTGCTCTGCAGCAAACCAGTGGCAGCTTTGTGCTCTACCATGTGGCAAACAGATTCATTTCTGGGAGTTCCCAGTATTTGAATACTGTCTGGGCCACTGACTGCTTCAGTGACCAGCTATGGATTGCAGTTCCATTCTGCTGATTGACTCCGCCAGGATATTGTCCTTTACTTTTGGGAGCGAGCAATATAAACTGCAGATAACTGTTCAAAGATTGTAAGTCAAGTCTCACGTTTTTAGTGATTCCTTGCACAGTTTTGATGATCCGGCTCCTCCCTGTTTGTTTATGTAGTGCATTGTTGTTGTGTTGTCTGCCCTGATCTGCAGGACCTGACCTCTGAGAATTTTCTGAAAATGCTCAACAGAAAGGAACACAGCCCTGATTTCTGAGAGGTTTATGTGTGATTCTATCAATTCCAGGTACCATGTGTTGTCAAATCTGAGAAGTGGCCTCTCCATCCTTGGAGGGAGGGAGGAATTTATTTTCAGTGCCGTTGTGTGAGACGTTTGTTAAAAAGTGTTTTGCTTGTTAGTAATCATGAAACCAGCATGAGTTTTTACTCATCTTTATTGTGCAGCCATCTTAAACACCTTGCTCCAGCCAAGCAAACTTCCCATAACACCCCACACTCTAGGGCTGCCTACAAATCATTAGCTTCTTACATTTACCTTAGGGATCATGTAATAAGTATGTTAAATTCCTACAACATCACATCTTCCTCACTTAAAGAGAAGTTCTATATTATTTTCAAACTGAATTATTGGACTACAGTAACTTGGCTGAATTATTATCATTATTATTTTAACTTCTTACCAACTGAGGTTTCAAATTAAACTAAACCTAATATTGAGAGGAGAGTCACTAGTACTTCACTCTCTAGTGAGTCTTACCACTCACTCCACTGTACTTATCTAACAAGTTTCAATCATGTCTCTCTGACGTCGAATTTCTCTTTTGGGTCTCGCTTCCTTCTCTGGTGACTTTTCAGTGGATGCACTGCTCTGAATCTCATCCCTTCTAATAGTCTCTTTGGTGTTGTCTTGACTGACTGCTGTGAAAGTTGGTAAGTCAACTTCAGTCAAATTGGCATTTTCAACTTTTGGCAGAAGTCTTAAATCCACGATTCCATCTCACCTCCTCCTCTTTCTGTTTTAATCTGGTACTACCTTGGTGCAATTTGCTTGTACAGTGCCCTTTTCAGCCACATTCCTTTGTTGTAGTCTCTAAGACACACTTGATATCCAGACCTTAAATCAGACAAGTTTCTTGCTTTCCTGTCATGTAACTGTTTTTGCTTTTCCTTTGTTTTCTTTGCTTTGTTTCACCTGTTCTGAGTCATGAGTCTTCAGAAGCTCTTTCATGTATTGGTAGATTTGTCCTGATCCTCCTTCCCATAAGCATTTGCACTGGTGAAAGCCCATACTGTAATAGTGCACTTCTGTACATCAGTAGGCTTTTGTAAAATCTTCTTTTCCGTCATGTGTTTTCTTCATGAGACTTTTCTCAGTTTTACTGAGCTCTCTGCCAGTCCATTTGATCTTGGAAAATTGGGACTAGAAGTACTGTGTATGAATTCCCATTCATAGGCGTAACTGTTTAATCTCAGCACTCGAAAATTGTGGACCATTATCAGTGAACACTTCATTTGGAAACATCATGTCTTGCAAAGATTGACTTCATGCAGGTGATTACAGCTTTACTGGTAGTTGTAGACAGTGTTGCTACCTCTGGATAATTTGAGTAATAATCTGTTGCAACTATATGAGTTTTCCCATTGCAATCAAACAAGTTGCCACCTAGTTTCTGATATGGTCTGCCTGGCACTGGATGAGGACATAACAGCTGGCTTGACTGCTTTGGTCTGTAGGTGAGACACAGTTCACAGGTTGCAGTTACCTGGGCAATATCTTGATTCATTCTCGGCTAATACATTACTTCTCTGGCTCTTCACTTGCATTTTTCTTCTCCTAAGTGCCCTTCATGTATTTTGCATAGCATTTCTTTGCAAAGTTTTCCCGGCATAACAATTTTGTTGCCTTTGAAAATAATGTCATTGACAACAGCTAGGTCACTTCTACATGTCAAAAAATCATGAATAGACAATGGACAGGCACTTTTCTCCTTCGGCCAATCTTTTAATATGGTATTTCTCAGGATTCTCTATGTTTCATCTCCCTCTATTTCTCTTCTGATCTGCTGTTGTCTCTCATTGGACACAGGAAGAGAGACCACAATCATGTCAACATATACCTTTATTTCTCTGTCTGTCTGACTTTCCGGGCTTTCACTCTTGTCTACAGCACGTGAAAGTGTGTCTGCAGTGTACATGTACGTTTCAGGACTATAGATCAACTGAACATCGTACTTTTGTAATCTAATTAGCATTTTCTGTATTCTTATTGGACAGTCATTTAGAGACTTGGCCAGTATAGCTACTAGAGGCTTGTGGTCTATTTCCACTGTGAAGGCTTGACTATACACATACTGATGAAATCACTCACAAGTGTAAGTTATTGCTAGTAACTCTTTCAATTTGGGCATACCTTGTCTTGTCGCTCATCAAGGCCCTGGAAGCGTATGCTACAGGTTGCCAGATTCCTTCATAATTTTGCAGAAGTACTGAGCCCAAACCAAATTGTGAAGCATCAGCTGATATTCTCATTTCTTTAGCAGGATCATAGAATCTTAACACTGCTTCTTCTGTAATAGCCTGCTTTAGCTCTTTCCAGCTTTGCTCCTGTTCATGTGACCACATCCATTCATTTTTCTGCTCCAACAGCCATCTGAGTGGGGCTGATCATGCTGAAAGTTGAGGAATAAACTTCCCTTTGTAGTTAATCATCCCTAAGAACCTCCTGACATCATCTTTGCAGCTGGGCTTTTGCATATTCACTATCGCAGATGTCTTCTTAGGGTCAGGTTTAATGCCCTGATCTGTAACAATATCACCCACAAAGTCAGTGCTTTTACACAAAACTCACATTTTTCTTTGTTGAGTTTAAGATTTGCTTTTCTTGTCAGATCCAGCACTTGTCTCAATCTGAAGTCATGTTCATCTTTTGTGGAAACCCACACAATGATGTCATCCATCATGGTTTCAACACCTGAAATGTGCTCAAAAATCATATGAATTATTTGATGGTAAACTTCTGGAGTGGACAGTATTCCATACGGTAGACAAAGAAATCTGTATTTTCCTTCTGGAGTATTAAACATGCATAACTTTGAACTAGCCTTATCTAGCTTCATTTACCAAAATCCAGAAGAAGCGTCTAGTTTGCTAAACTATTTAGCACCAGCAAACTGTGACATTATCTCTTCTCTGCTAGGTAACTTGAAATGCTCCCTTTTTATAGCTCTGTTTAAGTCTCTGGGGTCAAGACATATTCTGAGCCGGCCATTTTTCTTCTCAACTATGACTAAAGAACTCACCCAGTCTGTAGGTTCATCAATTCTCTTGATTACACCTGTAGCTTCCATGCAGTTTCAGCCCTTCTTTAGTTTGTCCCTCAGTGCAGATGGCACTTTCCTGCAGGCATGTATTATGGGTGGCACTTGGTCATCTATGTTATTTTGTGCTCCCCAGGCAAACATCCTAGACCTTTGAACACAATGCTATACTCTGTAAATAACGAGTCACATTTAGCTCCAGATTGAGATGTCACGACAAACACTCTTCTCATAGGCACTTATGCCTAGAATTGGTTGCACATCCTTTTCTACAATTAACAGAGACACCTTGAACTGCTGCCCTTTGTGCTTCAGAGCTACCATTCAGCTCCCTTTTACTGGAATATTCTCTCCTGTATAACCAGTCACTTGTATCTTGGCTGGGTGAATTTTAGATTTTACATGCAAAGTTTCATAGTCTTGCAATGAAATCAGGTTCACCTATGCTCCTGTGTCAAGTTTGAATGGTATGATAGTCTCATTCACAGTTAAAGGTACAATCCATTCCTTTTTTTCAGAAACACACAGCTGTACGGAATCTACAGAGAACTCTTCCAACTCATCTTCTTCAACAGTGTGAAATTTATTTTGTTCACTTTTCATTTTGCAGCATTTAGCAACATGGTTATATTTTCCACACTTACTGCAGGACTTCCCATAGGCAGGACAAGCTTTGGGGTTATGGTTATTTCAACATCTACCACATGCTTTCCGATTAGGCTGCTGCTCCTTCTGCTGCTTTGTTTTCGAAAAATATTTCTTGTTTATCTCAAGCTTCTTTAGTGCATACACAGCGCCCTCATTTTCTTTGTTCAGCTCTTTAGCCTGTGATTTGGTAGTTTCAGCAGCTCTATACATGTTTATAGCTTTGTCCAAAGTTAAATCATGCTCTCTAAGCAGTCTTTCTCTGAGCCCATTGTCTGTGATTCTGCATATGATTCTATCCTTAATCAATGATTCTTTCAGATCTCCAAACTCGCATGTTTTGCAGAGCAAGCGTAACTCTGTTAAATAGTGTTCAAAGCTATTAACCTTTTTCTTGTCGCATGTGAAAAACATATCTCTCGTAGGTTACATTTTGTTTCTTTACAAAGTACTCTTCAAATTTTTTCATAATTAGATCAAGATTCATGTTTTTGCCATCACTGAACTGGAAACTGTTGTAAATGTCTAACACATCTTCCCCAACTACATGTAGAAAGATTGAAGCCTTTGTTTTGCCATCTTTGCTTTCAGTGCCACTTGCAGTTAAATAAATATTAAACCTTTGTTTAAATCTCTTCCAGCTTTCAGCAACATTTCCAGACAATTGCATACCTGATGGAGGATTTAGTTTATCTATTTTTTCTTTCTCGTTTTTCTCACTGAGACCGTCTTCTTCTAGAGTTCTTTTTATGTTCTTTTCCATCTTTTCAGGTTTTCATATCCACTTCTGACACCATGTTTTGCTTGTTAGTAATAATGAAACCAGCATGAGTTTTTACTCATCTTTATTGTGCAGCCATCTTAAACACCCTGCTCCAGCCAAGCAAACTTCCCATAACACCCCACACTCTAGGGGCTGTCTAGAAATCATAAGCTTATAACATTTACCTTAGGAACTGTCTAATAAGTATGTTAAATTCCTATAATATCACAGAAATGTATTCTGTTTTTTAGACTGTCCACTTTTCCACCATTGTAGTGGCTCTACTAAGTCCACTTTCACAGGGATCATGGTGGCCAGAGGCTATCTCAGCTGAGACCAGTACTTTTAGGTACCACTGAGAGTGACTCATTTACTGTCTTGTACATGGGGCTGCTGACATGGTTGCTGATATGAAACTTAAGAGTCTGAGGAATTCCTGTGCAGACTTTTTTCTTCCTATTTGGAAACTGTCTGCAAAGGCTACCAGTGTATGTACCCTTTGCCGGGGCAGAAATGTTTTGGCCTGCACTGTGTCCAGTTCTGGACCAGTGAATTTTAAGGTTTATACTGGTTCTAGTGAGGACTTTTCTGGGCACCATAGGAATCCTAGATTCAGCATCATGTCCATTGCTTTTGGGAGTGATACTTCCCTTTCTGTTTTTCCACACACTAGCTAGTTCCCTAAGTATGGCTAGACTGTGATGCCAGCTCTCCTTAGTGCTGCTACCACTGCAGCCATGTACTTTGTGAACACTCTTATAGTAGATGTGAGAGCAAAGGGCATTTTCCCGTACTGGAACCATTGTGTTCCCACACTGAGTCGTAGGGATTTTTGGTGTGATTCTCTCACTGGAACATGGAAATAGGCATCTTTCAGATCTAGTTATGTGAGCCAGTCTCCCTGTTGTGGTGACTGAATCACTGATTGCAAGGTTATCATTTGAATCTTTCTTTCTCTGTGTGCCTGTTGAGACATTTTAGGTTGCGTATAGGCTGACACTTCTACAATTAGTAGAAAAGTTACAATGGTGCTGTCAGACATCTAACATGGAACACAAGTGAGGATAAGAACAATTTTTGAGCATTACCTAACACAAAATTTCAATAGTTGTTTGTGATTTTAAATATTTTTGCACAGTCACTTTAATATTTATAACAGTTTGTGAGTCAATGTTTTTTGAATGACAGCTTTATTTTTGGGGAGAGTACTCCTTTTAATGAATTCTCAAGCTTGACAATTCTTTTATTATTGTAAATTATTACCCCAGCCAAGATCAACATCTTGTAACTGGGATCCCCCTACTTGTTACACAGACAAGGAAACAAACCATAAGTTGGCAGAAAATAAGTACCACCCCTGGCATTAGGGCAAATACTTGGCTAAGGCATCTCAGAGGTCGGGGAGTGCACAAAATAGCATTTCTATTTTAACCGAGTCTGGGAGAGGTGCCAGGGCTATGCTGTGTCTCCTATCTGAGGGGGCCCAAAACATCACTCAGGTGCTCAAAGGTGGATTGTCCACAACCAGGAATTTGGGATGTTACTGTATGGCTTTTTATTCCTGACATGGTGTTAAAAGCAAAAGGTGGTGCCCCCAGGGCTTGCACTGTACATGACAGATGACATATTGCAGGAAAACATTTTTGAACATCGTTCAGGTGAACTGTTCTCTTCCACACACATTTTACTGCACCACGTCCAGCACTATTTCAGTGTTAATAGACTTCTATGGACTGCCACCATCACTATGTCAGAGACCTGGGACTTACGAAATCTGCTACCAGTCCTAGATCAGGATTCCTGGCATTACTTTAAGCAACTAGGTGACATGTTAACACCTAAAACACATTTTCCTTGGGTAACCAGTTTGGCCCACCTGTTCTTAGAATGAGGGCTACTCACATAGGCAACAAACTGGATAATCTCTGCCATAACATTAGGGCATTATGGATTCTCCAACACCACTGGGCTGCTAGAGACATACTTTTTCACAAATGTTGGGCTGTAGTCCATGGCACCTACTGTATATCTGACAGACACCAGAAAACCTCCCTTTAAACAATTTACATTTCACGCACTTTGTTCCTCAGGGTCCATTGCTCCAAGTATCTGAAAAGGCACCAGAAAGCCTACAAATTAGGCAGTGCTGATAGCTCTTACAGTCAATTGGGGGGTTGCCCCAAATCACTTACTGAACCTTCTTTCCCATTCCCCTTTTACTGTGAAGAATCTTCACCCCCTCAGAGCTTTGCAAAATCTGGTAGCCACAACTTTCAGGAAACCAGCCTTTGGTTACTGTTCTATGGCAGAAGCACACACACAGGGTCCTTCCTTTCAAACAAGAGTGCCAGCAGGCACTTTTACCTCAGAACTCTCAGTGAGCTCCTCTCATTTCAGACTCCAACTTCAGGCTAACACTCTGAGAGTTCCAGCACAGCTGTTAGCCAAGTGTGGCTTATGCTGCTGCAAGAGTTCCAAGCAGTATTTCCTCATCCTCTGCTTAGCAGAGAAAGGCAAATAATGAAGTAATGTTTTACAGAGAGCATTTAATCCCTCTGAATACTGCCCAGCCATCTGCCTGATCTAAAACTGATGGGATTCTAGTAACCCCCAGAATTGGCAGGTTACATAATCAATAATAAAGAAATGCCAACAGTGCTGTCAGGCATCTAACATTGAACATAAGTGGGATGCTCACAAAATAATCAGAAACTTGATTACACTTTGAAATGATGCTAATACAAAAACACAAGTGAACCACATGGAATTGATTACAAATGTATGGGTATGATTTACTTTTATTGACTATGTCTGTCTGAAGGGTAATAAAAAGATCATGTATGGGATTGTTAGCCTCACCCACTGCCAAAGAGGTACTTCACCTTGAAGCACTGGGACTGGTTGTCCGGGTTCAGGAGCCTTGTCATTTTATATTGTAATGGCTTATGTTCTCACTTATGAACACACAGTAAAATTTGTCTTACTATTGATGTTTGAGTACTGGCCTTCTTTTATTATAGGCTGTCACACGCCTAATTTTTTCCTTGTCAGGATGCACCTGGAGAAGAATCCCTTCTCCTTTTCTTTACTAGAATTTCCTCTATGGCGCTTTGAGACAGCAGTTGCTGAATGCCAAATTGTAATTGCTGTTGTTCATCTTCTGAGTTTGGTTTGAAAATGTGTCAGCTTTTTTTTGTTTCAGCTGTTTTAGGAAGGCCAAAGAGAAATCCTCCTCCACCACCTACAGCACCCATTGGCCTGTTATTATGGCTTGCCAGTTTTGGAGGTGCTAGGAAGCATCCCCTATAGGTGCCTGGGGACTGGAGACTTTTAACTTGTCAGGGATTAATTTTGGCTGAAAAGAGCTCAAGTAGTAGCTTGCCTGTTGCCTCTGTATCATCTTACTCTGCTTGAATCTCTTTGAGCCTGGTATGGCTGACTGGTGTGTTGTCTCTGGTAGAAACCCCTTCCAATACTTCTCCTTTCATGGGGTCTGTTGTAACCCCTATTTTACTTTTACATTAACAGTTTTAAAAGTTGTCTTATTTTTGTTAACTTTATCCCTGTAAAACTCGGTCTTATCACCAAACAGTGATTTTCCCTGAAGTAGGAAATCAGCTTCTTCATTTTGAAGGTCAAGGGAAAAGCCAGTGATTCTAAGCCAGGCATATCGCCTGGTGGTCACTGCATTAGATAAATCCTTTTGGTATTGCCGTTAATATCCACTATCATTTGTAATTGGTACATAGCAGCATCCAAACCATTTTATATGTTTGTCATACATGTGTGCATGCAGCAAACATCTTGCTGTAAGAGTGCATTTTGAGTGGTGTCACACTGTCTGTCCAATGTAGAGCTGGGTTTAAGGGGTGAGTCAGTACCACACCAATCATCATTCATGCTGATAATGACAGAGTTTTGGCTTGCTGGGTGGAGAAGTCATGTACTTCAAAACAAAAAGCAGACCCAGTCCTGGATCAGCTCTTTCCTTTGATCTAGGCAGCAGAACTGTTCTGTCTGATCAGCCTGGAATTTCAAACATCCAGGGGGCTCAGGACAGCTATAACAGAAAAAACTGCCCGTGTGTGTGTGTGTGGATGTGTGTGTGCGATGTGTATTAGTGTGCTAACTATATTCAAATGTGAATAACTTTAAATTGAAAACAATAGCATGGTACTGTGAGCATGAAAGTTGTTCAGCACAAAATGCATATAAAATGAGTAGTGTTTCATTTATAGATACCTTTTAGGTTTTTTTATAATTAACAAAAAAAGCAATATTTTTTTTTCACTTTTTTCAACAAACAAATGCAAATAGCTTTAAAACAAAAAAATACTAGTATGGTACTTTGAGCAAAAAAGTTGTTCAGCACAAAACTATGTGCCAAATGAGTGGTGTTTTATTTGTAGATATCTCTTAGATTTTTTTATAATCAGCAAAACATGGCAGGTAATTCAATTATTTTTTCACTTTTTTTGGAGGTATGGCATAAATGGAATATACTACCCCGCTACTGGAAATATTGTTAATATTTTTTGTTCTCATGCCAGTGGCTATGCCACTCATGATGTCATCAGGCCAATTGGCACACACACACAAAAAACATCAACAATATTTCTGGTAGGGGGTAGCACATCACTTATATATTCTTTGCAAAAAACTCTGTAAATGCATCAGTTTCTCTTTCTATTAAGGCAACAAAAATATGAAAATGAAATATTAGGGTTTTCAGCACTAACTCTGCACCCCCCCAGCTGCCAAAAGGGGCAAGGCAACACAAGCAACCACAGACACCCATCATCATCTAAGACAAACATACAGCTCTCTCCACATGACAAAAGCAACATCCATTATCATGATCCAGTGCTTCTGTAGCCATGGTACACATGCGTACATACACACTGCCTGGGAAGTGCAGTAAAAAATTCCCATAGGATCACATTGTAAATTGTAAGTAAGGAATAACACATGACAGGGTGTGCAGCAATGCTAAATTACTGCATACCCCAGGTGGGTTGTGAGCCATGAGGTGAAGTCGAGTGCTTTCAACCACCTGAGAAGTGTGGTGTATTATTCCCATAGAATCACATTGTAAACTGTAAGTAAGCAATAACACATGACAGGGTGTGCAGCAATGCTTAACTACTGCATACTCCAGGTGCATTGTGAGGCATGAGGCACAGTTGAGTGCTTTCAACCACCTGAGAAATGTGGTGTATTATTCCCATAGAATCACATTGTAAACTGTAAGTAAGTAATAACACATGACAGGGTGTGCAGCAATGCTTTAATTACTGCATACCCCAGGTGGATTGTGAGGCACAAGGCACAGCTGAGTGCCTTTAACAACCTGCGAAGTGCAATATAAAATTCCCATAGGATCACACTGTAAATTGTAAGCAAACAATAACACACAGCAGAGTGTGTGGCAGTGCACAATTGCTGCATGCCCCAGGTGGGTTGTAAGGTATGAGGTGCAGCTGGGTGCCTTCAACCACCTGGGAAGTACATTATATAATGCACATAAGATTACATTATAAATTTTTAAGTGATCAATACCACACAGCAAGGTGTGTGGCAAGGCTAAATTGCTGCATGCCCAAGGTGGGTTGTGAGGTACAAGATGCAGCTGAGTGCATTCAACAACCTTGGAAGTGTGATGTAAAATTTTCATAGGATCACACTACAAATTGTAAGTAAGCAATAACACACAACAGAGTGTGTGATAATACTAAATTACTGCACACTCCAGGTGGGTTGTGAGGCACAAGGCACAGCTGAGTGCCAGCAACCACCTGGGAAGTGAAGATGTCTTCACGCAGGTGCTTAATGGAAGTGCATGCTAAGGATGTGGGAGAGTCAGCAGGCAGATACTCTGAGGAGCACCAGGCCCCTGGCTTCTTCACCTGGAAAAAGAGGCAACATTCCAACTTAAATGGCACACAGCTGAATGGCACAAAATGAAACCAAAAAAAAGGAAACAGCAGCAGAGCAAGATGTAGCCCTGGGTAGAATGAAGAAGCCAGTTTTCATGTGCACTAACTGCAGGGAAGAAAAGGAAGTGTTGGTGGATGGTTGCATGAGAAATGCAGCATGCCCTAGATCATTTAGCCTGATAACATAAAGTGGAAATGTGAGAATCTGTGGCTGACATTGTCACGGTGAGGCAGTGTTGACAGAACAGTGGAAAACAAAAAGGGAAACATTAAGCATATAACAGTTTTGCACCCCACTCCCACCATTCAGAAGGCAGAAGGTGGGAGCTATTTGAAAAGCAAATTGCAGTTTGGATAACTCAAGGAGAGGGATACTCAGATTGTTTCTGAAACCTGTGCCCCTGTACAGGTTGCACCTGCCACTGAAAGGAACTGACAAGCAGTTTCTGATGCACCAGCTTCCACCCCAAAGCCCCATCTAATCTGTCCAAGCCTGCCTAGTTATAGAACTGTTTCCCTATCACAGCATTAGCCATGTCCCCAGAGTTACATGACCATGTCCCAACCCTGTTACAAGCTGTGTCAGTCTGACTGATATTTCCATGTGGCCCCTCTGCTGAGATGCATAGTAACCCTGCCTCATCCCAGCAATTCCTATTTCACAAGTGTAATGTAGCTATGGCACTTGTTCATATGCATATACTTTCCTCTCCCTGTTTCCTAGTTTGTCATGCACAGGTGTCAAAAACAATCTGAGGATACCATGTCCTTAGCATGCACTTCTGGACAACACAGGTGCCTTTGGCACCTGAGTGAAGACATCTGTACTTCCCAGGTGGTTGATGGCATCAGCTGTGTCTTGTGCCTCACAATTCACCTCACAGCTCACCTGGGATGTGCAGTAATTTAGCATTACCACACACCTTGTTGTATGTTATTGCTTACTTACAATTTACAGTGTGATCCTATGGGAATTTTATATTGCAATTTCCAGGTGGTTGAAGGCACTCAGCTGTGCCCTGCCTTACAGTCCATTTGGGGCATGCAGCAATTTAACATTGCCACATGCCCTGCTGGATGTTATTGCTTACTTCCAGCTTTCAATGTGATCCTATGGGAATCATATACTGCACTTCCCAAGTGGTTGAAGGCACTCAGCTGTGCCTCATGCCTCACAACCCACCTGGGGCGTGTGGTAATTTAACATTGCCGTACACCCTATCATGCTTTATTCCTTATTTACAATTTACTATGTGATACTATATAAATTTTCTACCGCAATTCCCAGGTGGTGTGCAAGTGTGCAAGTGTATCCATGGTCATAGAAGAACTGATCTACAGTTGGCGGCTTCTGTTATAGATACCTAACTAATCTTAACTTTAAAAAATAAGTTTATATACTTTTTTAACAGATGATGACTGATTTTAAACCTCTGGCAGCATGTCCTTGTGTCAGTATGGCTCAGTTGGTAGCACATCCGCCTGTGGACCAGAAGGTCGTGGGGTCTCATCCCACACTGGGAGTGGACTTGTACCTAAAATGCTGGCACCCAAGTGCTGTATAAGGGGAGTACTGTACTGCTGGTGTGTGCCATCCTTTGGATGAAATGTTAAACCAAGGTCCTTCTTCCCATCCTGGTGGGTATCCAGGTGGAAGTAAAGAACCAGGGCATTATTTGCAAAGAGTAAGGGACATTCCTGGTGTCTTATCCAATATTCCCTTCCCACAAAACCAGTTCATGCAGTTGTCCAGGCTGTGTATGGTGCTGATGTGCAATATGGCTGCCACTACACATTCCGTCACTTCACTATCAGTCTAGCTTTGCTTGTAAAGTGCTTTGGGATACAATGTGTATGAAAAGTGCTATGTAAATGCTGATTATTCTTCTTCTTCTTCTACCATAACACTGCTCAGATGCACTATACTACAACAACAGAACTCACTCTCCTCTCTGCAGTCCACAGCTTCCTTTATAGATATTTAAATCATCTTAAGTTAAAAAAGGCAGGTTACATACTTTTTTTAACACAAGATGCCTTATTTTAACCCTCTGCCAGCATGTCCTTTACCACCATTCATACTGCACAGTCACACAAAGTATCTAGTACCCCAGGGCTTCTATACCAGTGACAAACATCCGGCACTGACTGTTTGTTACTACCTACAAGACCTGAGACCTGGCATCAGCGGGTAGGCTACCACAGATGCCAGCATTTATTTCCATGAGGCTTCCTGATAATGAGGAGTATAGCTTAAAATACAGCCTGTCTCACAGTCAGGAAGATGAGGAACAGGAATGTTTACTTATCAATAAATTTTCCTGGAATATCTATCAGGGGGTGCTGTTGAAAAGGCAGTTTTTGCCTTTTCACATGCAATAACCTGAATAAGCCTCTCAGGACCTCAGTGTTTAGAAAGGTAAACAAGAGCCAGTTTCATGACCTATTATTGTTCTTCTACCTTTTTGTCAATAGCCATGCAAGAAGATGGCATTTCCATAATGTTTGTGCTAGGTTTCTTGAATGTTGTATGTATGGGTATACTAATCCTCTTAGCTGAGGTTAGACCAATCATATTGAGGAAAACTGATTCACCATTATTGTCCTGCGTTTCTTCTGTGGGCATGTTTATGGTCTCAGCTATGCTTCTGAGGAAGGCATAGTAGGATGTAAAATCATCCAGAACTCTGAGGCCCGATTCTAAGAGGCATTACACTGGCACAAGGTGAGTTACACCACCCGATGGCGCAACTCACACATACACCAGGCATAACTGCAATTGGCATTCCAAAAGGTGCCTCGCCATGCCTAATATGGGTTAAGCCATGTGAGATATACCACCCACTACACACAACCCATAACGGCATGGTGCAAGGGTGGGTTACAGCAGCAACTGCACCCTATTCCAAAGGGAGTCTGCCATAACCCACTTAAGCAATTCTGAAAGCCACATTGGTGCAGTGGAGTAAGACCATCATGGAATGGTCTAAGGGGCCTCTGGGTGTGGCAAGTGATGGATGCCCACTCTGCAGTGCCTTGGCAAGGTTCCCACTGTGCTCCACATGCCCCTAAACATGTATGTGCCCCACACACCCCAATGTCAGAGACCCCTGGGATTCTTGTTCCAGAGAGAGAGAGTGCTCCCCGGATGACTTGGCCAGCTGTCCAGCTCCCCCATGCCCCCTGGTACATGCTGTGGTGTTCCAGGGTGGGGGGCTCCAGGGGGAAGTTTGCAGCGGGCCTCAGCTTGCAGCATGTTGAACTATTGTGCCATGCCCATGGAGCTAGCCTATGCCTGCTGCAAGTTGCAGGTTGTAGGTGCTGGGACCCTGCCCCTATTAGAATATGGCACAGGGTCCCAAGCATAGTGACAAATAGTCACAACCGCATACGCCCTATGAGTTGCAAAATTCATCCTGGAATTGGCCCCCAATGGGTAATCAATGCCTCATCCCTAGTTACATCAAGGGATATGATTTTCTCATCTTACTCCTCTAGAGTGCAATTTCCCAGGCTGGGAGGAACAGAGAAGGCAGTCTGTCTGCCTGCTGCTTTATATTTTGGAACAACTCTCACATTTGTTTGAACTGTTCCATAGAAAGCACAGGGTCTGGACAAGAGGGACCACTGTTTCTCTTGTTTCACGTCGATGTGTCTCTCCTTTCTAAATTTCTTTAGGCAGATAGACAACATCAGAATATCAGTATGTTTTTTGTCTTTCTTTTCCTTATCTGAATGAACATCAGATGTGGATTTTGAATCTTTGAAAGCTTCCTTGAGGACTCTGCCTTACAGGCTATATCCTTAGGGAAGTGGATTCAGCAAATATTTTCTTCAAAGGTCTTACAGTATTTACAGGGAACACTCTTTGGCACTGGACAGACAGGCGGGTTGAACAGAAATCCTTTTTCCCATCTTCTCTTTTTGTGTTTTAGGGCAAAACACTTTGCAAAGCTCACAGTTTTTCCCAATCATGAGCAGTGCCCAAACACTTGTAATACTCTGTATGCTTATGCCTTAGGCAAACTTGTACAAACTGTGTACACCATTTGAAAATGGGGCCCAGTATTTTCTTGAGCTTTCTCAACTCAGACATGAGCCCAGGAAGGGCCCTACTAAAAGCAGTCCAACCTCAGTCCTTGAGAGCGGGTTTAAATGTTGACCACAGTTCTTGTGATCTGACTTGTAAATTTTACTTCAGCTGTGAAATCTGAGTGCTTTAAATGTTGGCAGTGCACTCAGGAACAAACCAGAGTCATTGTGAACTGGTGACAGTTGCCACACAAGGCCTTAAATAAAAGTCTGTAAAACAGCAAAGAGTACACATTTTTAAAACCAGAATGCAGAAATTGAATTAGAATATTTTAACTATATTTTGTCACTAAACTCTGGCACTGTCTTAGTAAACATAGTAAAAAAGTGACTGTTTTCTTGGTTCCCGGGAACAGGGACAGAACTGAGAAAATAGCAATTTTAACTAAAACATATTGTTAAAACACAGAAATGGAGAAAATACCTGAAAATAAATAAAATTAACTCAAAACTATTACAACTGAGTGAAACAATTAGACTTAGCCATCCAATTGTAAGAGTACTATCCGGGTGAAATGGAAACTAAAGATCTCTTCAGGAAAGGCTGTCAGCGTGAGACCTGGAAAGAGATTGAGAGAGAGAGAGAGAGAGAGAGAGAGAGACAGAGAGAGAGAGAGAGGAGAGGAGAGGAGAGGAGAGGAGAGGAGAGAGAGAGTTTTCATTTAAATACCATTCTACATTCTGGGGCACCATTCCACAGGTGCAGATGATGCAAGAGTTGGACTACCTGTTCTAAGCTATTGTTGTAGAACACGTATATTTCCAAAATGGTTTTAAAATAAATTTTATGTTCTCGTCATCCACACATACTTTTACATTTCATAACTGTAATCACATTGAACATTTCGTCTCTCCTCCCAACCACCCCCTTAATTGTCCTTGATTTTGAAAAGGATTTTAAAAGATTACACAATGCAGACTAACAAGTTAAAATATAAGGGAGCAGTTAAATTGCAGCTTATGAAGTTTGGATTCTGACAACGTAGCTGTGTTTTGATGGTGGTGACAAAGGTATCTGAGACAGTTGGGGCTGGCAGTGCTATACATTGCTATGACATGCATGTGGAGGTATGCATTGCTTCCACACAGCAGCACCATTTAAAAGGTCTAATTCTCATTAAGTCCTATTGCCAAGAACTCTAAGATCAAAAGCCCTGTTTACACCACAGTTGCAATGCAAAATCTCTTACCTCCACATCCGCTGCACTGTGTGTCCACAGGCTACATTTAGTTTACACAACCCCCACCCTTGCTCAGCCACAATATGTGCCACAAGGCTACTCTTCTGAGATTCCAGGAGTGAACATGCAGGACAGGAAAGGAATGCGTAGTGGATAGAGTGCGGAATCATGCTTACATTTGGGGGAGATAGGCTCAGTCCCAAACTGATACCCTGTCCTGCATCAATCTGAAAACATAGACCGAAGGTATCATGAGGCGATCCGGTGAGTGTCCACATGGTGACATTTGCAGTGCATTAACCTCTGCGCATGGGTTAATGTGCTACAAATAAGGTGGTGTGTAAACAGGGCTAAAGAGTATGGTTCTATGAAGGTTAATGACTCTTAGAAGTCCCTATATGCCTAACCCTAGAAGGATGGCAGCTCAGCAGGGTGGCTGTTTGCTCGCATTTTGCAAAGCACTTTTTTCACAACATACTAGGCCACTTATTTTCAAATCCTGCAGGTTATCTGTTTTAGGTAGTGTCAAATAGTTTGAAATCTTTGTGTAAAAAAAGAGGAACACACCCTTCCCTCCACCAACTGAATACCTCTATGTACTTATAGAGTGATCCTACACTTAAGGCAATGAAAAATGTTTTTTTCAAAAAGCTAGTTTTGGCTACAATTACAAAAACTATTAGCATACCAGCAAATCTACTTTTCCAGATATCATCTATGCTGCATACCATAATTTTTTTTTTAGTTTCTACATCCTAACCCTTGCAAGGTCTCCAGTGCTAGTTCTAAGCTAAATGTGGCAGTCATCTTTTTTTCTTGAGAAAAAAGTATATTAAACATTCATAAAATACTCAAATTTTGATGGAACTAGGATGTTTTACCACCAAATAAAACTGGAAGATGCCTAGGTTCTTTTATAGTGAGAAAAGGTAGGGCCAAGTGTTTTACCCAATTTTTTTGCACTGCTGCTTTAACTGCAAACAACTTTCCTCTTAAAAAGTTGTTTGTTTTGTTAGTTACATTTTTCAAGAATATCTAATTGAAGAAATTTCTTTAGAAGTGTTAGTTACACTGCAGCAGTTTTCATAAATGTTATTTATTTACGAGGAAAGACCTTATGAGAGGGAATGCCTTTAAATTAGCACATGCTTGCAGTATCCAGTGAACAGGGTAGCTGAGACTGAGCAACTGCAATAATGCAATAGTCTCAGTGCCTGTGTTGTGAAGGGGTGGTGATGGGTGAGAAGGAAGGTGACTGGGACCACACCATGGGGGAGGGAAGGTATGAGGGAGGCTGTGCAGCAGAAGGCTGCCTAGCTGGCAGTGTGGTGTGGTGATGAGGTGGCCAGCTGTGGTGGGAGGGTGCAGGGTTCAGGTCTGGGGAGCATGATCGTTTTTTGCGTTGCAGTGGTTAGTTTTATTTTTGGCAGTCCCCGGTACATGTACCCCCTGGAGTTAAGAATCTTTAGATGGGTTGTGTGCTCTGGGTGCAGCACACCATATAACTCATAGATCCGTGTCAATGCTTTGTTTTTGCATTGAGTGTACATTGCCATTTTAATTTTTGGCAATGTACACTTGCCCTAACGGCAGTCACCATTCGGCAATTGCTGTTATCACATAGAACTCATGCTTGCACATCACATTTATTCATACTATACCTGCTTATGAAGCAGGGGGTGGACATGATGGACCTAGAGTCCCTTCCAAGATTGAATTACTAAGAGAACAAGTCTAGTTTCAAAAAACATCTTAGAGAAATGTTACGAATGGCAGTAAATTTACAGCAAACTACATACTTTGATTTACCTGAATACCATTATACTGTAAATCTAATATCTGCATTACATTGAGAAATTATAACCTGTCAATAATAAAGAAAACAATCTTAAGACATGCAACATACAGTATGATTAGATAATCCTTGCTTTCTTGATTGGATTTTGATTTGACAACTGATAGATTTTGAAGAAGAAAATTTAAGTACAACCTTATAAAAATATAGGGAGAGCCCATTCCTCCAAAGGCTTTGGTCCTTGCTGTCTAAATTTTATTATTTTTGGTTTACTTTTCTCCCCAGCTTTATTTCCTCCTCCTCCTCCTTCTCTTCCATTCCATCATCCCAAATATACTGCCTACCATCCTCACTGCCACTTCCTGCTGCAAGTTTGTCTCTCCACCTCATGAGAAAGCTTTTGTTGGCAGGCCCTGAACACTCCACTGTGCCCAGGCCTTATCTTTTAGAGATTCACTGTGGAGGGGCTAGTGCAATGGTGCCAGTGACATGCTGAGGCATGCATCATCATCTGCCAACCAAGCATTTTTCTGTTTATATTATCCCGCCCTCTTTGCTTTTAAGGATGTCTGATGTTGTGCCTGACCTAGGAAGGCAAATGTCATGTGTTCACCTAATGTTCTATGTGACCTTGAATTCAGACTATGGAGGTATGCAAAGCAACAGTGTCCACCATCCTCCCCTGGAATCTAAAGGCACTGTCTCCATGTCCTCCTGTGACTCTTCTAGCTCAGGGTGGTGGGACATGTTTGAAGCATGCACCCTTATCACTCAAACTGGAGCATAATAAGCTCCACCAGTGCCACTTACATGGGCCTTAGTTATACCATCTATCTTTTAAAAGCCCCAAATAAATGGTGGTGTTTCGCTTCATTCATTATTCTGAAGATGGTGTTCTTCCAGTTTGGATGCTCTCATCAAAAACATCAGGGAAATATAGGTCTCTTTAGGTCCATAAAAGGCTAACACAAAAAAATTAAAATTTTTCTGTCCCATTTGTGGGTTACATACTACTCTACATATTGATATAGTAACACCCAAATTATTAAATACAAAAGATATGTAACTATTATTTATTGCAGTAATTCCACCACAGATTAAAACAAATTAAAGTTTTTAGTATCCTCTATACTGCCATATACAAATAAATTTAAAGGAACAAAAAGGGAAGTTTAATTTCTAATTATTCCAACCCTGTCCTTTGCTGTCAGATTTTGCTCAGCCCCATACTGAAGCCATGTTTGAAAATATTCTATATTAAAATGCTTAGAATTGAATGGGACAGAAATGTAAGTACTTCTCCTTAACACACTAACAAGACATTGTCAGTAGGGATGGGCTACCCATTGGGTAGCTGGATTGAGTAGCTAGGGTATCAGTGATTTTTGCAGGTAGGGTAGTTCAGGTAATTTGTCACCTACCTGACATTACAGTGTACTTACATGTTGGGTACTTTGACATGGGCAATGGGTAATTTTTTTTTTAATTGGCATTACAGTCAGTCTGAGGGGTCTTAAGACCCTTCTGATGTTGTAAACAGGCATGAAAGGGCAGGCTGTGGCATCCACACAGCACATGACACCAGATGACAATCTGATTGGTTAGTGCTGGTGTCTGTGCTCTGTGTCTGCTGTGAGCACACAGATAGCAGCAGAGTGTGGAGGGAGAGGGAGGAATCAGTGCTCATTTTACATTCATGGTGGAAAAAATGAAAACAACTTAACAAATATAATAAAAAGTTTAGTCCATGAAGGAACAAGGGCTGGGGACTGAAGAGAATATGGGGATCATCCAGTGTGGTGCTCAGGAGAGAAGGAGAAGGGGGGGAGGCATTCATCACTGGCAGCAACTGCTTTCTCATAATGAAAGTCATTTAGGCTGTATTACATACTGTCTGTTACGTGTCCCAAGCCCTGTCTGTGACACAGCTACTCTGTGTGTCTCAGCAGTATAGTGAAATCCATTTAGTCTGCATTACACACTGTTGTTAGGTGCCCTGAGCCCTGTCTGTGACACATAGTTACTCTCTGTCTCTGTGCAGCATAGCGAAAGCCATTTATGCATTATTACGCACTGTCTGTTAGGTGCCCTGAGCCTTGTCTGTGACATAGCTAAAGTACTCTGTGTCTCTCTGTAGTATAGTGAAAGCCATTTAGGTTGTTACACTTTGTATGTTGTTAGGTACCCTGAGCCCTGTCTGTGACATAGCTACTCTGTGTCTTTCTGCAGCATAGTGAAAGCCATTAAGGTTGTATTACACACTGTCTGTTAGGTTGCCCCAAGCCCTGTCTGTGACATAGCTATTCTGTGTCTTTCTGCAGTATAGTGAAAGCCATTTAGGCTGTATTATACTGTCTGTTAGCCTGTTAGGTGCCTCAAGCCCTGTCATAGCTACACTGTGTGTGACATCTCTCTGTAGCATAGCAGAAGCCATTTAGGCTGTCTTTCAGTGTCTGTCAGGTGCCCCAAGCCCTATTTGTGTGATATTAGTTACACTGTGTGTGTCTCTGCTACATAATGAAAGCCATTTAGCCTATATCACACAGTGTCTGTTAGATACCCTAGCCCTGTCCATGATATAGTTACTCTGAGTATCTCTGCAGTAGAGCAAAAGCTATTTAGGCTGTATTACACTGTCTGTTAACCTGTTAGGTGCCCTAGAGCCCTGTCAAAGCTACACTGTGTGCAATGTTTTTGCAGCATAGTAAAAGCCACGGCTGTATCTACTATGTCTCATATTTCCCAGTCAAAGTCTACTAAAGGAAGCACAGTGCTGGTGCATGTGCAAATGAAAAAGATGTGGACAATATGAATCCTAGCACTAATGAAGAACATAGCAACAATAATAAAGTCATCACCAGGGCTGGCACTAAATGTCTTCCTGAACCAAAAAGCGTATTACCAATGAAATGATAGTAAGTTTCAGAAAGAACTGACAGGAGTTACTCACAGAGATACTGAATGTTTTGTTACATGTGCCAGGATACTTCGGCTGTTGAAGCAGCATGCAAGAACAAGGAGGCATCCTCCTCAAAATATAAGCTCAGATGCTGAGACAGTGAATGCTGACAAAGATGGTGGAGATAGTGGGGACTGGGAGCAGGATAACCCAGGCTATATACGCACTTGTTTTTTAAGACAACATCTCATTAAGTTTAATTACTTCCCATAACAGTCTGCTTTTGTTCATCTCTTTACTTCACTTCAAACCTGCTGTGAGTTTTTATGGTTGTATTATAGCTTCTCCCTCCTCCTCTGTTGCTCCTTCTGTGTAATTTCAGTTGATAGACTGCTGCCTCTTCAGAGTGAAGGTCTATGATGTTTGTGGGAGGCACTGGAGGAGAAGTCAGTCCTTCAAATGCTTACAGCCATGCATCAGAGGGATGCTCAGAAGAACAGAACTATAACTTCACAAGTGCATTGGTTGACTGGCCTGCATTGCCATTTTAAGCATATTTTCTTCATAGATGCATTAGTGTTGAATTGAAGCAAAGCCTTATCATACAAACAGAGGGGTGGGAAGTTGGCATGAAAATATTTTTGAAGACAGCAAGTTGCAGTTATAGCAGGCTACTCAAGGAAACCTCAAAATTGTGAATAGAATAGAAAAGAAAAGATGCATGGTGTTGCTGATTTATATATTAATATAGTAAAACAACCATAATGGTTAGAAAATGTTTAAAAATCCTGTTATTTTAACAACATAGTACATCAACACGTCTGGACATGTAGCAACACACAAGACTTGTGTCATTAGGGTCTATCCATGTTTATCAGGCTACTAGCTTTAAGATTTTTTATTTAATTAAGTTTTAAGCCTACAGTTCAAAAGATACATCTTTTAAAATGCAATTTACAGTGTGTTAAATAGAGACTAATGCCTGTGCAGGGTATTATGAGGATTCTTTATACAACCAAGGTGTGTGATAATCCATAAACCCTGAGAGCAAAGCTCAAGGGGTTTATGACATTATCACACACCATGGGTTCGTGAAAAATCCTCATAAAACAAACTTTACATAGGCATTATTTTTTTAATATATGGATAAGCCTTAATAATTCCATCTTGACCCATCAGAAAATTTTCTTGTAATACACATCTGCCAATGCCATAATACTGTCATTCAGCACTGATAATACATGATTTTAAATTGATAATACACAGTTTAGACTTGATAATATATGGTTTCAGACTGATAATATATGGTTTCAGACTTGATAATGAAAGGAATATACAAGAACATTTTCTGAAGGGCCAAGATGGTATTATTAAGGCTTATCCATGTATTACAAAAAAAAAATTAAATAGATATGTGTATTACTAGGCAGTAATCCCATCTTGAGGTTTTAGGGACTTTGGGAACCTTTCGTGTTTCGCTGTCGAGGTTCCAAGTCCCCAAAACCTCTCAATGGAATTACCACCTTGTAATACACACTTCACTATCTATTATTCTATTTATAATAACTAGCACAAGGTTTAGACAGAGACAACTACTGTAAACTGTATTTGTGTGACTGACCGTGTCCCACAGCGGCCACTGTACTCACACAAATACGGTGCACTTTCTTTCACACTTCAGTGAAATGAGAGTACGAGGAGGGAAATGCCATAAGAACCCGCTATTGAGTTATTATGGAATTCTGTGGGTTATTTTAGCATTTTATCATGACTGGATATCCAGCCATCACATGGGGTCACCAGTTGTTATAATGTCATAACAAATTATTTTTGGAAATGGTCAGCGGATACTAGTGGTTGTTCAGTTTATGAATAAGCACATTACTTTCTAGCTACTGATGAATTGTGTAGGAATACAGTTTTGTCCATTTGATTTCATCTGTCCAGCTGCTTTTCCTGCCATGAAGTCATAATCCTCTGCTGTGACATTACAGACTGTTGCCTTGGAAATTATTCTGATGTCACAAAGAGAGTAGCATGACTTCAGTCCAGAAAAAGCAGTAAAACAGAAAAATAAATAGTCCATTTTCAAGCACCTGTCTTAGTAATAAAACATGGACCATTCAGAAATGTAAATTTTTATTAAGAATTTTGCATGAATTCTATCACTGCCAACTGTGAACTTTTTCTGAAAATGAGAACATTTACTGGAGGTTAAGTGTATTACTCAGGGCTGGTATCCAGTGATATGGGCGACTCAAATTGAGTGACTTAATTTGAGCGCCCATGAATAGAACAGGTGGGGATACTATAGCAATTGTGGATATAGCATGGGAAGGTTGACAACAATGGTGAGAGAGTAGACAGCGCGATGGTAAGCGGGATCTACGATGCTGAAGATGTAGCAGGTAGTTTGGAGTGGATGTTCTAAGCTGGTCATGTGGTCTAGTGGAGGCAGTGTATGCCTTGAGTGATGAAAGACCCAGGTTCAAACCTGGGCAGGAGCTCTAGTTATTTTGGTTTTCTTTGTGTGTGCACTAACTTAATTTTTTGTGTTTTGCTCCCCATGTGCACTTACTGTTTTTTTTATGTTCTGCTATCCATTCCCCCAGCCTCCTGATTGCTCCCTCCCCTGAATGGCTCCCTCCCAAAGATTCCCTGTATCCCAGTGTCAGGCTCCCCTCTGAGTTGGTTATAATTAGGAGGTGGGTTGTGGGGGCACAGTCCCACCACATGGGGGATGTGAGGACATAGCCCCACACATTAATAACGGGTGTAAATTTGCTTGTTCTCTGTGATCTGGACCATCACTGTTTATGGTCCCACTATTGTGCACAATGCCATTGCTGTTTTAGGTGATGTGCACATGCTCATATGACGATCACTATTTTGTGTTCGCTCATATGACATGGAACCCTCAGGGCCAAGCAGTGAATTATTTGTGATGAGGGGCTTCAAACCTGGGTCTCTAGTTTTGCTGCTCTGTGCTCTAACCATTAGGCTACATTGCCTGAACA
Source organism: Neoceratodus forsteri (assembly GCA_016271365.2). Taxonomy (NCBI): domain Eukaryota; kingdom Metazoa; phylum Chordata; order Ceratodontiformes; family Ceratodontidae; genus Neoceratodus; species Neoceratodus forsteri. The sequence continues at coordinate 99,848,619 of CM028132.1, forward strand.
TTATGGATGTTATTGATTTTGTATACTATGCCTTCTATTTTTCCTTAACTAGATGGGTTTCCTCCCTGAACTGGAGACAGCTCAACTAATGTCAAACATTGAGGGTGCACATTAAAGCAGGGCTTTGGTACTACTGCACATAACACCCATTATAGTTTTCTGCACCCATTTCATTATTCTTTGAGTAGATCTCATGTGTACTGCTTGTTTTACTCTGGTTTATATCTCCCTCCCTTCCTTCCTTCATCCTACCCTGCCTCTCTGACATTTAAAGGGAATGCGTATCATTCCCTACATGAATATTGTAAAGGTCACTATATAGATCCAGTATTTAAACAGGTTATAGTTAGCAAATGTCTTCAGTTCAATAGGAAAATACTTCTAGAACTGTGATGTGGAGGCATCCATTTTGTGGACAGGAACACTGTTATGATGATGTCACTGCCTACAAGCCCTAACAGTGTGCAGTGAAGCAAGTTAAAAAACTTCTCCACAGACAGAGATCATTGAAATTGTGAGAGAAAGTCCTGGATTCTTTTGTTTCCCCATGCCAAACATACTGTAAAATCCAGGATTTTTTTCACAGTGTAATAGGACCCCATTCAGTACTGCCCAACTGTTCTTATCTACTGCAATGCATACTGTTAAGACTGGTTTGGCAGTGACATCACAACACCATTCCTGTCCACAAAATGGTTACTTCCATATCCTGATTTAAAATGTCTTTTTTTTTAGTGTTTTACTAAATACAGTATATGCTAGCAAACCAGTTTCTGTCTATAGTACTTGCTAAAATAATACATTCCGTTTAGTAGTGGAGGACAAGCTGGCACTGAGACTCCATTATGCTGAAAATCAGCAGGCAATCGACCAGAAAAGGCTGAATTTTTGTCCCAGTCAATTGTGTCTGTGAAGAAACACCCAGCTACTCTCTGCTGACAGATAATTAAATCCTCCCTGTCTACAGTCCATGAAACCTGGTTCCACGTAGAGGTGTGAGGAGTTTGGGTGTTTTTTTGTTGTTTTTTTGTTGCTGACAAGGGCTGGGATATTCAGACTGTGCCAGGCTGTGGCGCAAGCCTGGGCGCAGCACTACTGGGATGCGCCAGGGCATTGACAGGGTGATATTCAACAGTGCTGCGCCATGGCTCAGCACCATTGAATATGACACTGTGGCCACCCACATTGCACATGGCGCAGTGGCACTGCACCAGCACAAGTGGCCAGAGAGGAGCAGGGGGATGCGTCAGCACAAATGCAGTTGCGCTAGGTGCAGCAACCGCGATATTCAGTGGTGGATATACAAATGGGGCCATAATGCATGCAAGGCACAAACAGGGCCATTTGCATGTCATTATGGCCCCATTTACATGCAGGTGCACCGATCCCCAGTGAGTTGCGCCTGGCACCCTGCCAGGCAGCAGCCATCGGGGACCGACGCCCCCTGCCCCTCGGCAGCAACGCACCCCAATGCCCGATCATGGGCTTTCAATAATAATAAATAACCCTGGTGGTCCAGTGGACCCTATCCCCAACCTGATCGTGGGCTTTCAATAATAATAAAACAACCCTGGTGGTCCAGTGGACCCTATCCCAGCCCGATCACGGGCCAATAAGTATAACCCTGGTGGTCCACCCGTAACCTCCCTCCCAACCCACCCACTCTGTTCCACCACCCTGCTCCCCCAGTCAGCGGCGGGTGGCAGCACCCACCACAAGCTGCCCCTGCCACCTGCTGACTGACAGCGTCTGTGCGGCTGTATGCCGGTGGTCCTGGCGTGGGCCAATGGGCATGAAGATGGTAGCATACAGTCCCGATATGTGAATGGATCCATTCACATATCGGACTGTGTAGTATAGTATGGTCTGCATGCTGTCATTTTGCGGGCAGCCAGGTGGCTTGCAGGTGGGGTGCTGCCACCTGCCTCTTACTGGGGGGGAGCAGGGTGGAGGGACAAAGTGGGCAGGTTGGGAAGGGGGTACCACTGGACTACCAGGGTTATTACTATTGAAAGCCCACGATCGGGCTGGGGATAGGGTCCACTGGACCACCAGGGATCTTACACATATACAAAGCCCACCATGAGGCATGGGGGGGTGCAACACCAACAGACAATGACGCCGGAGATCGAGTGGCCACCCACAACTGGCGGCTGCCATGTCACACTCTGCAATACAGCAGCTCACCTGTGGGTGGCCAGCTGTTGCTCCATTTTCAGGGGGCTCAACTGTGTACAGAGCACATACAGGTTGCACCTGCATATGCTCAGGACATCCCGGGCTGAATATCGGGACGTGCAGAGTATGCATGGGCATGCCCTCCCTTACTTGTGCCACATATATTACTGATGCGCCCGGCGCATCGGGATTTGTGCAGCTCATAATCCCTTTTTGAATATCATGCCAGGGCACATCAGTGGGTTGTGCGTGGCACAACTCTGTTGCGCCATGCACAATCCTTTTGAATATCCCGGCCAAAGTGTCTAACATCAGATCTGGTATTTCTTCTCATAGCCTAGTGGGTGATGGGGGTAACTAACTTTGTCGAGACGCTGATCTTTCGATCTGGGATGAGTTTCAACTGGTTTTAGATGTCAAGGTCCTCTGAGTGGTGACCAGTCTACGTCCCACCAACTGTGAACTGGACCGTGGCCCAACATGGCTAATTGTTAGTTGTGTTAGGTTCCTGGGTATGGTTTTCACTGAGATTGTTAATGAGTCCTTGAGGGAGGGTGTCTTTCCCTCTGCCCTGAAAGAGGCAGTGGTGAGGCCCCTCCTTAAGAAACCATCCTTGGACCCTGATATTCTTGCAAATTACAGGCTGGTCTCTAATCTTCCCTTTGTAGGGAGGACTATTGAGAAGGGGGTGGATGAACAGCTGTTAGACAGCTTGGAGACTCTTTCCATCTTCGAACCTTTCCAATTGGGTTTCCAGCCTCAGCACAGCACTGAGACAGCTTTGGTCAGGGTGACACATGATCTGCTCATGGGGATGGACCAGGCAATGTACTATCTTGGTGATCTTGGACTTTTCTTCGCATTCGACATGGTAGATCATGGGGTGCTGACTGATTAACTGAAGAACTATGTGGCATTACTGGCACAGTTTTGTGCTGGTTTAGCTCATATTTGACCAGAAGAATGCAATGTGTGGTCAGGGGAATTTTACCTGTGGTCCGTCCATGTTGCCTTGTGGTGTTCCTCAGGGATAGATCCTTGCTCCCATTTTATTCTCTACGCCATGCGCCACTTGGGAAAATCATAAGGCAGTACAGTGTAGGGTTTCACTGCTATGCAAATGATACCCAGTTGTACCTGTCTTGTGCCCCTGATGACATCTTGGTGTTTTCGGTCTTGGATCATGGTTTGGCTGAGATAAACAAATGGATGTCTGCCAACTGGTTATGTCTCAACCAAGATAAGACAGAACTCATGGTTATCAAAACTGGGCACCGGGCTCACTGTTAGTGGAGATGCTGCCCTCCCTGTTTTGGGTGGTCGGCAACTCTCTGCAGTGAGAGTGGTAAGAGATCTGCGAGTCATACTGGATGGCAGACTGACCTTCAAACAACAGGTGTCCTCTGTTGTCTGGTCTGACTTCTTCCATCTCCAGAACATTGCTAGGATCTGATCATTCTTAGCTCAGGATGACCTGGTGACGATTATCCATGCCTGTGTCAACATGAGGTTGGACTACTGTAATGCTCTATACCTAGGACTGTCTGGAGGCCTGATGTGTTAACTATAGCTGGTGCAGGTTCACCCATGCCAGTGTGCAAAGAGCACTCAGTAAATGAGAGCGCAGGCAAAAGGGTGACACTAATGTGAGCAGCATGGACTGGGTTGCCCTATGCGAGACCACACACAGTGTCTGCAGTATTTTCCCTGGGGGTCTAGCACCCTGCACCCCTTTTAAATCAATAGGAACACCACCCCCATTCACACAAGTTGGGGTAGAGGCAAAGAGTTACTGTCCCAGTGCTGACAGTACCGGATGGTCTGGAATCCGGTACACCTATATAGCCCACGCATTGATGGTGCTCTGATGATGGCACCCTCACAATGGAACACCACTGGTGCAGAACATTGCAGTCCATATGTTGATGGGCTCCTCATTGACAGATCGCATCACTCTGGTCCTACGCGCTTTGCACTAACTGCATTTTTGTTCACATATCACCATCAAGATCGGCTTGTTAACATACAAGGCCCTAAGTGCATTGGGACAAGACTACTTAAAAGAGCTCCTGGTTCCTTATCAACCACTCCGCCCTCTCCGCTCCACCGAATCTGGATGGCTAGTAATCCCCACCTCAAGCCGTCAGGAGATAGGGCCTTTGATATGGCAGCACCTATCATTTGGAATTTGACTCCTCATTATATGTATGCATCCAACTCAGTGGAGGCCTTTAAAGCCACTTTTAAAGCATTTTATTTGAACAACTGTTTAATAGACCTGAGTTTGTTTTAGTTAATCTTTGGTTAGATTTTACTGTTTATAATATGTATTTTTATGTAAAGCACTCAGAGCTCCTGTTGATTGAGTGCTATATAAATAAAGCTTTCCTTGCCTTGCCTAGTGCATATTTTGCAAAAGCTTATAGGGTGTCTTTCACAATATTAACAAGTTTCCATGAAACAGCATATGCCTGCATATTTAGTAGTCTTTGTTTTATTAACAGAAGAGGTTTTGATATTTTCATCATACCACATCAAGAATAATTAACATATTTCATTTTGTGGACAAAAAGATTTTATAGCATCCCACACCAGTAACACAAACAGGATAAAATTCCCTTTGACAAAATAAGATAAAGACTGACAAATGCATTTTGTCAATGACAAACATAAAGACTGTGCCAGTCAGTCTCGCATCAATGATGGGGAAATTAATGGAGACTCCACTGAAGGAGAAATTGAGGAGTACCTGAAGACAAATGGACTACAGGATCACCAGCAGCATGGCTTCACAGGGAGGGCATGTCAAACAAATCTCATAGATTTCTTTGACTGGGTAACTAAAGAAGGTGGATCAGGGGAGGGAGGGCGTGGATGTGGCCTATCTGTACTTCTGTAAGGCCTTTGACACTGTAGCACACAGGAGACTGATTAAAAACTTAGCAACCAGGAGGTGGGGAAGAAGATGTTAGCTGTATCTAACTGGTTAAAAGGTAGGAGGCAGAGGGCAGTGGTAAATGGCAGTCACTTGGGGAATGAGAAAGTGACCAGTGGAATACCACAGGGATTCAGATTGATCCTGTGCTCTTCAACATCTTCATAAGTGACATTGCTGAGGAACTGGAGGGAAGGTGTGTCTCTCTGCAAATGACACAAAAATCTGCAACATGATGGACACCCAGGTAGGGGTTGAAAGAATGCAAATGGATCTGGGGAAACTAGAGGTGGGGTCTAAGGTGTGGTGGCTGGGTTTCCATGCTAAAAAAATGCAAAGTCATGCACCTGGGGTGGGAAAACCTGGGGGCTGTGTACACAAGACGGGGGTACTTGCAGTTTACAAGCAAGACAGGGACCTTGTAGTAATTATATTTGATAATCTCAAGGTGGCAGGGTAGTGCAACAAAGCAGTAGGCAAGGCTAACCAGATGCTGGGGTGCATAGGGAAGGGGATTTCTAGCAGCAGAATGGAGGTGGTGTTGCCACTGTATCGCTCACTAGTGAGACCACACTTGGAGTTCTGTGTCCAGTTTTGGAGGCCACACCTCTGCAAAGATATTGACAGAATGGAAACGATCCAGAGGAGGGTGTCAAAATGGTGCAGAGGTTACATGAGCAACTATAGATGGGGCTGGTAGGAGCTCAACATGTAGTCCCTGGAGGAGAGGAGAGCAAGACAGGACATGATTGAGACCTATAAGAACCTCACAGGTAGAACAAGGTTCAGAGAGAAGTCTCTTTCACAGGAGGTGGCACACCAGAACAGGGGCATGCTATGAAGCATGGAGGGGGTTAAGACAGATATGAGGAAATACTTCTTCACAGTGGTGGACACCTGGAACAGCCTGCCAGAAGAGGTGGTGGGGAGAAGATGCTGGGGAACTTCAAGCATGTGTGGGATAAGCACATGGGTAAAATAAGATGAGGTAAGCAAAGGAGGGACACCTGTGACCAAATAGGGCTCAAGGTGTAGTAACAGGCAGGAAAATTGAGCAAACTAGATAGGCCTACCGGTCATTTTCTGCTGACACATTCTATAGTATGTTTCTATGCGAAAAAATGCATTTCATTGCCATCATAAATCATTATATGTGGTTCAGAGCTCAGTGCTTGTCTTACATACTGCATCTACATAATGAAGGTTTGAGTTTGGATACAGAGGCAAGACCAGTAAGTAGAATGATGCTTCCAAGGTATAGTTGTATGAATGAATATCAGTGATTGTAGTTCATGATGAACTGACAGTACGATAGTGCTGATACTGGAACAAATGAGTTATTCGGTATGAGTTGATGGTGTAGCTTTACTTTGTATCCCACCATAGGAAGGAAGGTTAGTTGTTTTGGATGTGACACTCCCCAAAGAAATTATGATATCCATGATTATGTCCTCCAACTCTGGAGAGTATGGCCAGCAGCATGCAGGAGAGGAAAATGACCCTTTAGGGGGAATCCTCTGAGGACCCATGTCTACTGACCTGCCCGTCCTGGGCATACTAAAGGAGCATAATCCTAAATTAATTAAATGATTGGCTAATCCAGGTTGCAGATTACAAATAGAAACATAGAATTTGACGGCAGATAAGGACCGCTTGGCCCACCCAGTCTGCCCATTTCCCTACCTACTGGATAAGCTGCAGATCCTAGTTAACCAGCAGCCTACTTCTTCCTACCCCCCCCCCCAGAATTGCCTTATGACTATCTCATGCATGCTTGAATTCCCCCACTGATTTTGACTCCACAACCTCCTCTGGAAGGCCGTTCCAGGCATCCACAACCCTCTCTGTGAAGAAATACTTCCTTAAATTACCTCTGAGCCGCCCCCCCTCTATCTTCAAATTGTGCCCTCTTGTTCTTGCACACCTCTTTTTTTGAAAGATGCTACCCTCTTGGACTTTGTTGATGATTCAGCGGAATAGTTCATGGTTAGAATGAAGGTCAGAAGGTCAGAATCAGGCTTCCAAGTCTCATGTAAGCACTATAGGTTGCTGTGTGAACACTTGAACCATCCAGGTAGATTGCACTGAGGTGAACATTGTTGGCATACGTCCAACAGATTCAGAATAGGCTAAAATAAGGAGCTCCTAAAGGCTAGTACATGATAAATAGATGAATATAGAGTACATACATATCCAGGTACTGACACTAGTGACAGAGATAAAGTACATGAGTCCAAACTCTGGCTTCTGCTAATAGAAGGCTTATTTCATGGAAAGGCAGAATGTCTTGAGATGAAGCTGAGGACTGACAAACTCAGTTCAGGTAATAGGGTGAAGAGAGTAGAATTTATGCTTGCAACATGATATTGAGGCACATGGCAATAGAGCTGAGCAGAATCCTGGCAGGGTTTGAAGATAGTAATCCAAAATGATACAGTGCGAGGTGAGGAGCTTCCATGGGAGTATATTGGAGATCCCAAACAGGTAAGAATGTGTGGATGGACCACATCAGTTAAGATATGAGGTAGTCAGTAGGAGGTAATGCAGACCAGGTCAGTCAGTTGATACAGAGTAGAATGGCAGCTAGTCCCATGGTTGGGATGCACAGCTAGACCTTCGTAGGTCAGCTGGTATGGTAAGTATGAGTGGCACCTAGCTCCATGTAAACATGTAAACGCAGCCAGACCCTCGAAGGTCTGCTGGTAAGTGAGAAGAGTGGCGGCTAGCCCTCATTGGCTAGGGTGCGTAGTAGGTCCCCATGGAGGTAGCTGATTAACATGAATGAATTGTGAGGGTGTAGAGCATATCCGGGGTGACTACTATGAGAAAAAGTGAGATCCACAGGCAAGCATAGATCCATTTAGGGTGAGTTGTACTTGTCAAGTAATTCTTGCAGATGAGGAATTCTTTCTGAGGAGGAGAGGAGCTTTGAAAGAATGACTGAATCAGTAGGAGAATATGATCCTGGAGTCAATGCCAGGTAAGTAGTAAGTCAGGTAAGAGATAGAAGTATACGAACCTCCAGGCCCAAACTGGGCATGGCAGGCTGAGAGATGTAGGAACCGAGGCGAGAAGTGGCGCAGGCAGGCATAGTGTACAAACAGTCGAACCTCTGGGCCCTGAAGGCAAAGCAGGTACAAAGGCAAAGTAGGTACGAGATAGATGTATACAAACCCACACTGGGCATGGCAAGCTGACAGAAGTTATGGAGCTGGGAGCAGATATGGCTAAGATACAATACGCTGCATATTAGAGCTGTAGCAGTTATAGGAGGGCAAAGGAATGCTTATCTGCAGAATAACACGTAAAGATTCCCCATGTGTAGTGGCAAGTAAATGTCAAATTTGAGCTCCCAGAGGTAACTAGCACAAATGCATTCAACCTACCAGAATTGCCTAAATCCTAGAAATTGACAGTCTTTTGCATCAAAGCAATAGGAGGTGCTGTTGAGTAGCTGTGACTAAGGAATGTGTGGACTATAACTGGCTGGCGGTTTTCAACAATGTACTGTTAATAGCAATGAGTAGCTATACAGAAGCCATGCAGTGGCAGTAGTAGTCATGTGTATTTGCACGAATTGCAGATTAAGTAGCAAGGGGTAGTACCAAAAATGCATGAGGTGCATAGTGGAGACCGATGAGAAATGTTAATAGCTGGAGAGTAGTCCAACCATCTTAAAAGTTAGTCGTTTTGTGACCCACAGTGGAAGCAAGTAGCACAAATGATGTCCCACATATGCAGACTTGGTCCTCCATAAATACATTGTACAATAAGCCCTCAGCTCACTAGCCTCCTGCGGAATATCTGCAATATAAAGTGGGCTCTGCATTGTTTATGCTTGACCCCAATGTGTGAGAGTCGTGACAGTAGTCATAGGGCAGGAGGTTGAGAGGTATGAGAACTAAATCGGATGAGTACAATTTATATACTTTAGAGATTTAAGAGCATGTCTGTAAGTATGAAGTAATGTACACTGAGAGTTCAAACGAGCTGTTGGGCGTTTAAAATCCTTTAGTTAGCAAGCAGCAACTATAGAAGGTTCTCAGTAGACAGTGCGTAGTGCAAGCTACTGCTATGCACCGTCCTGTAAGCAGAAATTACCTAGCTCATGACCAATGCGGTCAGCATCAGCGCAGGAGAGTTCTACAACAGAGGTCATGTCCGCTTATCAACGAGTAAGGGGTAATGCAAGTAAATCACCTGGAAGCAACTGAGCAGTATAACAATGATGTGGTGTCCACGATGTAGCCACTTCTGCGGCGAGTACTGTCAGGAGCAATACAGTACAAACGTCGAAATCCCTCAGACGATAGAATACAACAGGACGACCTGTTGTAAAGCCCCAGATAAGAGTTCCATATGTGGCTGTAGGAGCAAATGAATGAATGTGAGTCGATGGAGTGGAATAAAGTAAAACCTGTGGAAGTAGCATTTTAAGCAGTGCAGTGTGGGCATGCAGCATCTGAAGCAGCTGAGGAGAAGGTGTTTTGTGCTACAGTAAGCTAGGCCAGAGTAAATGTCCAGTGAGAGAATCCAGAATGGAGACGGCAGCGAGGAACCAGCTACTGCTCCTCGGTGCTGAACAGGCTGAGGAGATGAAAGAAGCCTGCCGGAGGAAGCAGGGTGGGGCTGATGAACTAAGGTGCAGCTGGTGGAACCCCGCCCCAAAAAGAAAAAACACAAGGAACGAAAAGAAGCACACAGGGAAAAGAGCAGCAAGGCAACAGAGAGGCAGGGGAGAACAGGGGGAGGGGCTAGCCGCACCGCCGAAGCGAGTGCGTCTTGCTCTAAGCAGAGCAGCAGCAACAGGATGAGGGGGAGCTCTTTCCCCTTATAACACCAGGCAGAGCCTTTCAATTATTGTAGATTCAGCCAATCACTGCTTTGGATTTACTTACGTGAGATAATGTCTTGTAACTATGAAGGGTTATCTGCCTCAAATTTGAAATAAGTGGGACATTGCACTTTATAAGAAGAGGGTGTGGGTTATTTTAATTAAACAATCATCTATTTAGAACTACATGATTGATAAGTTCATAAGCATTCCAGGATATGTTTTATATAGTGTCAGTGTCATTTCAAAAAGATCTAGGCAACCAGGACCATTCAGCCTGGAAGCCAGCTTTTTTGCCGGCAGGTTGCCAGCAGAGCGGAATGCGGGACAGAGCCTGGACAAAGGAGTTCGAACATCAGAGGCTAATGTTTATGGTAGTGGAGAACTGAACAAAGCAGTTTTTACGGTTCCATGTGTATACATCGTGGGTCATATCATCGCAGAACAAACCACGGGGGTCAGTACATCGTGAACAAGAAGAGCCAGGTCAGAGCCTCACAGGACAGATCTGTGCGAGCAGAGCACAGGTGGTACACGCCCTTTGGTACGCCTCTCTGTAACCTTGGAATGGGTGCGATGGACGGGGCGGGGGATTCCATGCATGTCCCCTGTTGCCCTCTGAGTCCCACTTGCAGTCCGTCGCATCGGTGAGGTGGGTGACTCCTGCTGCCTCAGGTACATGTCAGCCACTTCCCCGTACTATATGCATGCTATCAAAAGGGGGACGATGTGATGTGGCACATGTGTCCATATGGGTGCAGATTGACTGGCAGACCTGGCAGTCCCTACTGGGTCCTGGCTGTGTGTACGATATCCTGTGTTTATGCGGGGGTGCGGTGCCCCGTAAGAGTCATGGCCATCTCCCCGTACCTGTGCCACTGCTGCCAATACCCATCTATTGCTGCTCACTGTTGCATCCCCTCACCTATGGGATGCTTGTGCCGCCTTTGGTCTCCTGGGTACTCCCTCTGCCTCTGGTCCAGCCCTGAATGCCACATGTTGCTGCCCTCCCGCTTCTGCTGCATGGCACCCTGGCCCCTGGCCACACACCACGGGCTGTGCACATACAGAGTTTCACCCAATGACTTCTGTACCGAGCGATCTATTTGCCTGCGATGTGCTGCCCATGATATTCTTTACTCCTTTGTTATTCCGGCAATGTAAACGCACGGAACCGTTTTTACAAACAAACTGCCATTCAGCTAGCAGGAGGGGTGCATGGAAAAAAGCAGTAGACTGCAAGCAGGGAGCTGAACAAAGCAGTTTTTCAGCCTGTCTTCACAGAAAGAAACGGCAGGCTGAGAGCTGCGGAAACCGTCTACTGAATGCGGTATTGATCTGCAGTGATTTTTTTTGTGTATATGTGTGTGTGTGTGTGTGTGTGTGTGTGTATTAAGCTCCATCTGATCCTACCTCCCAGCAGGGTCTTGTCCTCGGAGGGAAGGCAGAGTAAATTGGGGTCATGTCAGCAGAGCAGGGACCAATTAGGGGGCTGCCTTGAGCGACTGGTAAATTCAAATGACTCCAGGTCCCTTTAAATAGCATCGCAAACAAGGCTTTCAACATTTGGAAGCCAGCTTTTTGGCAGCAGGTTGCCAGCAGAACAAACTGCAGGACAGAGCCTGGACAAAGGAGCTTGAACATCGGAGGCTCTGGTTCCCGGTAGTGGAGAGCTGAACAAAGCAGTTTTTACAAACAAACTGCCATTCAGCTAGCAGGAGGGGACAGAAAAAAGCAGAATGTGGGCAGAGAGCTGAACAAAGCAGTTTACAGCCTGTCTTTTGCCACCCTCCATCCCCACCACCCACCCACCCTAAGCTAGTTTTATTTTTACAGACTCTTACTATTGACTGACAGTAGGTATTTCTGGGTTAGAGACAGGGAGTCCGGTAACAAAATTAAAAAGATAAATTAATTATTTCATCTTTGGTTTCAGGATGGAGGTGGTCAGTTGTCAAGGATGTGGAGCACTCTCCTTCAAGGTCAGTGTGGAAGGATGGGGCAGTGTCCTACTTGTAGAAGACTGAGTGAACTTAGATCTCAGGTGGATGCAGCATGGAGAGAAAGACAGCCTACTTGTGTCAACATTCACAGTGGAATACAATCCCCTACATCCTCTTCCCCAGAGACCCACTGGCCCAGGGGGGGTAAGTGGTGGGTCAAGGGGGGAGAAAAATTATGAGGATGGACAACTCAAGAACAAGCAACATTCTAGTGGCTAACCGATTTACACCTCTGGAGAAGATGCAGGATCATGGCTCAGCAGGGTAGAACCCAGAATGGGTCAGAGAGATTAGACAGAGCAATGAAAATGTAGTCGGAGGCAGCAAGGATGTACAGGGTAGATGAAACACAAAAATGACAGACACAGGAAGAAAGGATAATCAAGGAAGAGCCAGAAGCAAGCAAGTACTTGTGCTGGGGGGACTCAATGATCAGGGGAGTTGAGTCCCACCTTAGGAATGATACACAGCATAAAGTCATGGTTAAGTGTCTACCAGGTACATCTGCACAGCAGGACACCAAACGCATCGGCAGGATAGTGGACAAGGCGGCAAAGGACTTAATGTAATGATTCATCTCAGAACAAAAAGACCTAGCAGAACATAAGCAGGAGAGAACTAAGGAAAACTTCAGGAAACTGGGGGAGAGGTTGGAGGCTCAGACATCATCCCTGGTATTCTTGGAGATCCTCCCTGCCTGGGACAAAGGGGATTGCAAGGCCAGAATCAGGAAAAAGGAATAGAAGAATTCAACGAGTGGTCATATGACTGGAGTCAGGAGAAAGGATATCGAGTCATAGGCTCTTGGGGGAACTTCTGAAAGAGGAAGCTTTTCAAATATGACAGACTTCACCTCACCAAGGAAGGAGTGAGTGCACTGGGGCAGAAATTTGATGTTCAACTCAATCGTTTAAACTAGATCAGGGGAGTTTAATGCTAGGGAAACTATCAGAGATTGTACTCTTGATAGGAACGTAGCAGACACTCCCCCAAGAGCAGGAATTTCAAACCCACAACGAAAGGGACCAAACAGGAACCAGAAGAAAACTCTAGGGCTCAAACTAGGGCCATGCACCAACATCCCAAAAGGACAAAGCAATAACAAAGAAAAGCAGAGAAACTGGGATATGGAAAGGAATATGCATCAACGCCAGAATTTTGGGTAACAAATTAAGTGATTTACAGGCATTGATCACTGAGTCCAAATCAGACTTGGTGGCCATTACAGAGTCATGGGCCTCAGAGAAAATGACTGGGGCCTATCGGTCCCAGGCTACACCCTATTCAGGCAGGGTGGGGGTTTACACTGTATGTGAGGGAAGGGATTAAAGTCATCTCACAGTAGACTTTGACAAAAGGAGGCTATGGAATCCCTATGGGTGCAACTTAGCTCAGAATCAGGGAGAAAAATCTACCTGGGAGTAGTATACTGACCACCAGGGAGGTAGAGGGCAAAGATGAGGAGCTTCTAAGGGGATCAGAAGTGCAGCTTAGAGGAAACAGCTGTGGTGGGAGATCTTAACATGCGGATGTTGAGTGGGACATACCGATAGCTGGTTCCTCCAGAAATCAAAAGGTGGTTGATGATTTAAAGGATTGCCTACTTATACAGTTAGTAACTACACCAACAAGAATGGACCACATCCTGGATGTGGTCCTCATAACTCAAGTAATAAGTGTCACCAGGGTTGGGAGTCTGTGACTGGCCAACAGCAATCACAGCACTGTGTGGTTCGAACTGGCCTTTAGGGCAATAAAATCTCAGTCAAGGGCAGCAGTTTTAAACTTCAGAGGGATAACTTTGGCAGAATGAGAGAAATAGTCGGACAACCTGGAGAAGATATAGGAGCACAGTGAGGTAGAAGACATTTGGGCACAAATTAAACAGGCCATATTGCAGGTAACCAAGATGTGCATAAGGACAGTGTCTACAAAGAACAAACACAAAAAACCCATGTGGTTCACTAACCAAGTCAAGACAGTAATTAGGGCCAAAAGAGAGGCATACAGAAAATGTAAAGGAATCATGGGGGACAGTGAATGGGAAGTATACAACCAGAAGAAGGAGGAGGCAAAGAAGACAGTTAGGGAAGCCAAGGCTGCAACAGAGCTTAAGCTGGCAGAGGGAGTTAGGACAGGGGAAAAAAACTGTTTTAGATATGTACAACAAAAAAGAAAGAAAAAGGTGTGATAGGCAGACTTAAAGATGGAGACAAAATCATAAAGGAGGACAAGCAGAAGGCTACTATTCTAAATAACTTTTTCTGCTCTGTGTTCACCAAGGAACACACAGGTCCATTATCAGACAGTGGTATTAAGGCAGAGGCAAGAGGGGTCACTCCAATGGACACACCGTCAATCAATACCAGCAGGGTTAAGGAGGCCCTGGAAAAAAAATCAGGGATGACAACTCACCAGGGCCAGATGGAATTCACCGAGAGTACTAAAGGAACTGGCTGGGGAGCTGGCATATCCATTGGCACATCTATTCAACAGTTCACTACAGCTGGGGAAGTTCCAGGAACTGAAGAATGGCAGATGTGGTTCCATTACATGAGGGAGGGAGCTGTGAGGAGGCTGGCATCTACTGCCCAGTCAGCCTCACATCAGTGGTGGAGAAGCTTATGGAAACCTTAATAAAGCAGGATTTAGTGGAGTACCTAGATAAGAACGGATGATAGGCAGCTTGGATTCATGGCAGGTAGGTCATGCCAGATGAACATAATCACATTTTTTTGATTGGGAGACAAAGCAATTGATGGAGGACTTCCAGTGGACCTCCTGTACTTTGACTTCAGTAAGGCCTTTGAATCCATGCCTCACAACTGCCTGCTGATAAAGTTGAAGGACCTGGCAATAGTGAAGAACACAGTCAGATGGATAGGTTGCTAGCTAAAAGATGGAAAGCAGAGAGTGGTAGTCAATGGGGAGAGGTCAGAGGAAAGAGAAGTTACAAGTGGGGTGCCACAGGGATCAGTGTTAGGGTTGGTCCTGTTTAATGCATTTATCAGTGATATTGGTATAAGTATACAGGGCAAACTTGCACTTTTTGCAGATGACACCAAACTAGGTGGACTGTGAGGAAGCAGTTAGGGACCTACAAAAAGACCTCCAGAGGCCAGAAAGTTGGTCTAATATCTGTCAGCTGAAGTTCAATGCTAAAAAGTGCAAAGTGATGCATCTGGGTCAGGGGAATCCAAAGATGGCCTATAGGCTTAACGGCATACAGCTAAGTGCCTCTAAGAAGGAAAGGGACCTAGGGGTCATCATTTGCAGTACTCTTAAGCAGACCAGCCAATGCAATACAGCTTACAGCAAGGCTGCTTTTGAATTGTCTTTTTTTAAGTGAGATTCTGCTTTTGCCAATTTTTAAGCAAACTTTGGTCAGAGCCAATAAGGCTGTGGAGAGCTACTAGGACTGGCAAGAGCATTGAAAAGAATATTCAGTGCTCTCACCACACTGAAGTCAGCTGTAACTAATACTGCAGCAATTACGTCGGCCTGTTGGCGCTGAGGGTTGAGGAGCTGGATGCCACACCTCACTCCACACCGATGACCCGGGTCGAGGAATGGACTCGGGTCGTTTGGGGGTCAGCAGGGGTGGAGAAGAATGGAGCGTCCAAAGGACTACTCTCCCTCTCTGGGGTGGGAGGATCCCAGTTGTTGGTTCACTATCAGCTCCTAGCGGAGGCTGGGGGTGGTACACTGGCAACAAGTACTGGGGAGCTGAGATGGGGCACGGTGCTGGGAAGAGCACGTGCAGACGTGTGCGCACTCCTTCCCTGGGTGCCATTGCATGTCCTACTTGCAAGAGGTAAGCAGAACAAGGGAAAATGGCTTGGCAACCAGTTGTGGTGGCTTGATGGCAGTCCTACGGGGACACCTGGCTCTGGGGACATCGCCGAACACTGGATCCTGACCCAGGCAGAGTTAGGGGCACTCTGCCACCCTGCCACAGGGGGCAATCTGTGGGGGTATAAGGTGAGGGTCCCTAAGGGAGCTAGAGGACTCCAGACAGTGGCCGGATAACAGGATGCACAGAAGACTGGGACAGATCAGGAGCCAGGTAGGGAAAAAAAGATGAATAAAAAAAAAATACTGCAGCAATTATAGTACTGTGCATGTGTGATACTCACGCATGCGCAGTTTGCCCCTGAATCAGCCATGCGCACTGGCATGATTATGTATACGCAAAACTCGTGTATACACAGTTTAAGTCAGCCACCATGTTGCACACAGCTGCCGCTACTTCAGCAATTGTGGAAAGGAAAAGTAGCTGGGGAAGGAGGTGTGTTTATGCGCCCACGAGGGAAGGGCTACATAAGCAGAATCATTGGAAACTATGTCAGGGCACTGTGGCAGCACACCAGACTGTGGTCCAGTCATGTGCTTCCACAGTGCTCTTATACAAAGCTGATGATGGTGTAATGTCTGCAGAGCTTAGCCCATGCAGCCATAAAATCAGACTCAGAAGGAGACTATTAACAAACTAGAGATCTGGTCTGGGACTTGCTCATCATCACAGTCACTTTCTCATTCCTTTCTAAGCAGTAATTTTGATAAATGTGCATTAACCATATTGATCTCAGTGCTGATAGACTACTTCTGGTTTTCCCGTGATTGTAGTAGGCAGGAGTAGTAGCAATCTTGAATTGGTAGCTGGCTGACTGGCTGTCTCTGACTGGCTGTCGCTGATTGGCTGCCCTCTGCTCTGGCCTGTTGCTGCTTTTGTGTTTCTGGCTTCTTCTTCATTACTTAACTAAGAGATATTCACTGTGGTACCTGTGCCTATTCTTCGGACCCTGCGCTCCCACAGTAAAATAAAGATACTATTTTACTGTCTCAAAAAGTAAGGAAATAAATTTCAAAAAAACTTCATTAATGTATCAGTTAGGGTTAAAGCAGCAAAAGCAGGAAGTGTGGCATTAGAGTTTCCAACCCGAACACCACACCCCACCCCGCACAGATGAAGAGGGAACAGAGGGTGGTACTGGCATCTCCAGCCCTAATGCCCACCACATTCCATTAGAAAATAAGCTGGGTGGGCACAGCATAGGAGAATTGGGTGAGCATTAGGGCTGGAGATGCCAATGCCACCCTCTGATCCCTCTTCATCTGTGTAGGGTGGGGGTGGGATGTTACAGTTGGAAACCCTAATGCCACATTTCCCTACTTTTGTCACTTTAACCTTAACTGATGCATGATATATATATGTATGTGTATATATATATATATATATATATATATATATATATATATATATACATATATACATATATATATATATACATATGTAATATATATATATATATATATATAATATTTACATATATATGTACATATATATATATATATATATATATATATATAGAGAGAGAGAGAGAGAGAGAGACAACTATTTAGGAATCTTTTGCCTTGGTGGCCATTTCTTCTATAAAGAAAATGGTGGCAGTCTTCTCATATCTAGGATGCCTGATTCATACTGCTCAATGAGACAAAAACCTCCATTGGCAAATGGGCTACATGTTGATCTAAATAAAGCGATAACAAGGGACAGACCGGCACTTGGAAAAGTTGTAATAACTCCTACTGACAGAATGCTGTCACTGTGCATACTGCTTAATGTCAGCCTGCACTGACCATTTTCATTCATTAAATGTATCAGCACTATGTTAAGGAAAAAGATACATTGCAAAACATCAAGTTCCCAGACTTGATAGGAACAAGCCTAGCATATCATAACTGTTTCAGAGCAGACTGCATGGTAAGTGATCAATGGTCCAAGGATAGACATGCACATCATGCAATGTAGTATAACAGTCAAAATGTACGTGAATGTTTACTAATGTCCCAATATAGAAGTCCTAACTGATGTGTGAATCCCCACACACACACACACACACTCCCAAATGCATGTCTTTCAGTCAGGGAAAAATATACTGTATAAGACAGTATTGCAACTGTTGAATCACTTAGTAGGAAAAAAACAAAACAGACACATCACAGATTTTAACATTTTAAAAATAACATGTAAAGGCTATAAACATCCCAGTAGAAAATACTTGATATGCATATTAGATTCCTTGACCCTTGTGACCTCCCATCTATATGGTTAGGAAATATGCAGCTTGTTGTTAGATATAGAAATTGCTTAAAAATTTGACCAGCCACATGAGGACCTAAGTTCAATTACATAATTATTCAGTAAGGTATGTGTGAAAAGTACCCTTCTCTTATTTCATTATGCTATTTACACGGAGAAAAGTTGAGATACCATTTATGTGTAATGGAAGGGAAGTGCTACAAAGTTTCATGATGGCTTTACAGTAGCACATTAGTTCACTGTGACCCCCATGAAATCCCATTAGGAGACGGCAGATAAGTTGGATATTAAGTAGCATTAATAAACCACCTTTGTTAAGTCCAGTAGTGTTATTTCACGTAAGTTGCGGCAAAATGATAATTTAGACTACACATTATGCACCAATGAGAATCAATTATATGTTTTGTAACCATGATATGGATCATGCTGTAATGTAATACTAAGTTAGGGGTTCACTATTTGTTATAGATCGCAATTGTCCCTACAGCTGTGCAATTACAAACAGTCACAGTTTACACTGTTACAAATATGTATCGACAGTGTGAGTTCCAGTTCACTTACAGGTTCAGAGCTTTATAAAATGTCACTTTCTTCAATGGCAAAGCTGTAAGGGCAGTTGAAATCCATATCAAACAAATAGTTAACCCATAATGTCCTATTTGTTGTGTTAAACATATCGTCAAAATATATATTATTGGTTTCCATTGGCCATAATGTGTAGTCTAAGCCATCCTTTTGCAGCCACATAAATTAAATGAAACTACGGGATTTAGAAAAGGAGGGTTATTAATGTTATGTGAAATCCATCTTCACAGCCTTCTCTTAATGGGAGGTCATGGGTGGTCACAGTGAGCTACTGTGGTACTATTAAGCCATTACATTACCAATGATTGCAGCACTTCCCTTCTGCTATCAATGGAGTCCCAGCTTTTACCCATGTAAATAAAGTAATGAAATAAGATAAGCGTACTTTTTTCACATACTATTGTGAAAAACTATGTAATTAAACTTACTTCATCATTTCACTGCTCATATTTTGCACCCATATCTGTGTCTTACATTGAGTTATACATTTCCCAATCATACCACCTATTACAGATGGGAGGTCAGGAAGGTCCAGGGGAGTTAATATTTCTTGTATAAAATTATGAGATGCAGTATCTTGATTTTACTGACAGCTTACAAAACTGTGCACCCAAATCCTAAGGTCTGGTCCTACTGGGATTCAAACCTGATGGCTCAGGTACTTTCTGTATTAAACATTAATTTTCTCTTTGTGTACAACTACTGTCATTGTTCATGATGTCTGCAACACTTGCCTGCCACACTTTGTACTGATGTGCACCCTTTGAAAAGGAGTCCTTGCCACCAGCCGGGTGGCGCTTGAGGGTTGAGGCGCTGGACACCACACCTAGTGCCATGCCAAAGACCCAGATTCTGGAATGAGCCTGGGCCACCAGGGGTCAGCAGGGAGAGGGAGGATCGGGCATCCGGAGGACAGCTCTCCTCCCTTGGGGGTTCAGGGGCCATGCCTGGCCCAACAGTGACCTCGGTGGAGACCGGAAGTACTGCCATGCTTAGGGCTCATGTAGAGAGCTGCAGAGCCATGATAGGACATTCCTTGGCATCATGGCACACCGGGCTCCATCTGGGAGGGTGAGGGCATAACAGAAGAAAGAGAAAATCCTCTGCCTCCTGATAGGTGAAGGAGGTCAAGGGGGTCAGTCCACCATGCCCAATTCTCGGGCCCTACCTCTCACTCTTGTGCTCTCAACTGCCTTGCACCACTAGACTGGATTATAAAGATAGAGCACCAGGAGGAACAATCTGGTGGTCCTGCCTCAGGGGACTCAGAGCCGGGGGCATGTGGCAGCGAGAGCAGTTGGAGGATCCCTGCCTGGAGGTGCGAGATGGGGAGTTCAGACAGGTGGGATCAAGACCCAGATCCAAAATGTCCACTCTTGAAAGAGTTCAGGAAGGTGTCTTACTATGTTACCACTGTATTTTTTTTTACTTTCTGTTTTTCTCTTTCCTCTCTCTGGCCCCTCCTTCCATCCTACTCCTTCCCACCTCACCACCTCCCTTGGATCTGCCCCTAAGTGTCTCCTTCCCTTTTACCTCCTGCACAGTGGGGTCTGTCCTTTTCTTGGTTGTCTTGGATGGATCGAGGAGTTCATCTAGGGATGCCAGAGAGGTGTCATTTCCATTTTCTCCTCTTAATCCTCTACCCCTGGGATGTCCAGCACTAGGATGTACGTCCCAAGAAGGTGTGCTGACGCACGCCAGACCTCTCATGCGCCGCTGATGCCCCCCCTCCCCAACTCCGACAAGCGGAGCCGCCTCCATCCCCTTCAGTTGTCGGTGCTCCCACCGGCTGCGAAGGGGGATGTAGAACGTAGATGCATTCTTGGTTCCCACCCCTGAGAGAGGAGAACATCCATTGGGATGCTTGATCCTCTCTCCCCCTGCTGACCCCCTGCCACCCGAGTTTGTTCCCGAACCCGGGTCACCGGCATGGCACGAGGTGTGGCATCCAGCACCTCAACCCTCAGTGCCACCGGGCCTACCACTGTATTTTTAACATCTCATTTGAAGGTCTTCTTAAGGTTTCTGCACTGTTTTGCAGACTGCATATGTTTAAACAGTGTGAGTCTAAATATTCACAAATAATATTGACAAATGAACTGACAGAGTTATGTGTTTACATATTTATAACAAATGTGCTTTAGCACACACACACTCACACATTTTCTATGACTTCAGTGAGATTTAGAATATCTGAGGAGTCAGAAAGAAAGTTGGAAAAAGAGTCCCTGATGCAAAGGGTTGTAATTCCTAGACTTCAAAAAATAAATAAATAAAACATAAGGCACTGAAACTTAGATAAAACCTAATTAAGACCTTCCAAATACAATCTTGAAATGTATTACTTGGCAATATAGTAATGCAATATAATTCAAAGCAGGATTATGTAGTGAATCAAACCAACACTACTTCTGTCCAATCTCTATTGTCTTACTATGTTGCCACCGTGTAACTTGCCAGATTGTATTTTGAAGCTTTCAGTTACCTTTCAGCACTGGTTTTGAGCTTTATGGCTCATACAAATAGTACCTGAGATTTCAGGTTCCACTTCCACCAGGGCATACTGTGAGTGTGCATGAAAAACAGAAGAACCAGGGCTAAACCAAAATTACAGGTCTACTCAAACCAAAATGTAAAGCCACAGCTTACTGGCTCTACAAATAATATACTACTATATTTCTGTTTTGATACTGGTGAGTAAAATGCAAATGGATAGGTTGTAAGGTAGCTGTTCAAAAATTCTTTTAATGAAACAAAAGCAACAAAAGCATTATAATGCACTGTAACCTTTTAGTTTATTTTGTTTATAAATATAAGGCATCATATCGGTCACAAATAGCACTTTTGCAAAATGCTTAATAAAGTGCTTTAGATAAAGTACTTGAACTACACTACCCATAAAGTGCAATATTACAAATTTCATTCACGGAACAACCTACCCAGTCCACTGTGCAAACCATCACTTACCCCTGTGCTTTGCCTCTCTGGCTTCCTAAGGGGGTGTAAGTGTAGTCTCCATTTTCTAGCTGTCAGGTTCCTACTCTGCAATACAACTGCTTGGTCCTGTCAACCTTTCCAGCTTTTTTTAATAAATATCTGGGTGAGATAGTGCTCCGTTCTGAGTGATCACAGTAGCCACACATCCACAGGTGCCGCATAACTTTTGACATTTTGTTTACATGATCAGTATTGCAAGGGTAACAGAGGAAATGTGAAACTGTTACCTAATAGGGAAGGTATTAATTGTTTCACAAAGGGTCTATTGTTTCACCCACACATCTACTAAAAGGCTAGAAAAGTAGAGAGGATCAATCAGTTGAAGAACTCTCATTACAATCTCGAAATGCATTCACTGGCAATACAGTAATACAATATAATTCAAAGCAGGATTATATAGTGAAACAAACCATCACTGCTTCTATTCAATCGGGAAATCTGCACCTGCCACAGTTGTACAATTCACAATACATTTTCAAACTGTATTTTTAACATCTCATTTGAAGGTCTTCTGCACTGTTTTGCAGACTGCATATGTTTAAACAGTGTGAGTATAAATATTCACAAATAATATTGACAAATGAACTGACAGAGTTATGTGTTTTATATATTTCTAACAAATATCCTTTAGCGCACACACACACACATATACACACGCATACACACATTTTCTATGACTTCAGTGAGATTTAGAATATCTGAGGAGTCAGTTCATAGCATTCCATTCTATAACCTTTGATTTACTAGTCTCAGGGATGTTTGCTAATCTCTGATTGCATTTCTTGACTAATGGCTAATCTGTCACACTCATGTTTTAAATGTTTTTTTTTTTTTTTTTGTCCTTGTTTAAAGCAGCTCATTTATTTGGCAACAATTATCATCATATAGATTTTTTTTAACAATAAAAAAAAGGAAAAGGTATTTCTGACATCCAGCCAAAATCTAAGAAGCTGAACTTGCAGAAGCTCTGATTGTTACAGCCTGGTACATGCTGGAAGATCTGACATCCCACTTACTTTAGGTAATAGAGGTTTTTACTTAGCTACCAAAAGAACTAAAATGAATCTATTTGATTGAGCTCTGTATGGCTGTTCAGTCTGTAGCCCTGCAAGGGAGTATTTCATTCAACTGGCATAGTGATTTGCAGTTCATAGAAGCATAGAATTCTACCGGTGGAAAAGGACCCTTCAGTCCATCTAGTCTGCATGAAAGAGATTGTCCACCCCCTCCTGCCTTTTTACCTCCCACCCCTCTTCCCTCTTTTTCCTCCCCCACTTAGTCCCATGGAATTATCCCATACTATTTGAATTTCTCCACTGTATCTCCCTGCACTACCCATTCTGGCAACCTGTTCCATGGACCTACAACCCTTTCTGAGAAGAAACCCCTTACATCCCCAAAATATGCCCCTTTCAGCTTGAATGCATGACCTCTGGTGGTTTTGTTTTCTCTCAATCTTAAGATGCTATCCCCTTTACTTTATTTATTCCTTTCTGTATTTGAAGGTTTCCACCATGTCTCCCCTTTCTCTACTCATCTCCAGCATATGCAGACCAAACTCCTCCAGCCTCTCCCCATGTGGCCTCCCTTGCATCCCCTGGATCATTCTGGTGACCCTTCTCTGGACCCTTTTCAACTTATCTTTGTCTCCATGCAAATGGGGACTCCAGAATTGAACACCGTACTCCAGCTGTGGTCTGACCAGGGTCTTGTATAGTGGCATGATCACCTCCCTCCTCCTATTTGTGAAGCCCTTCCCAATGCATGCCAACATTCCAGTTGCTTTACCAGCCATTCATTCACACTGGTTCCTAACATTTAGAGTGTCAATGATCCAAATTACCAGGTCCTTTTCTTGCTCCATGACCTGCATTATCTCCCCCAGGCAGTAATTAGCCCTAGGATTATTTTTTCCTATGTGTATTATTTTGCACTTCTTTGCATTGAATTGCAGTTGCCACTTTCTGTCCACTGCTCCAGCCTGGCTAGAGCCTGCCTCATTTTTTTCCACCCCACCTGGAGTGTCCACTCTGCTGTAGACTTTCATGTCATCCCTGAACAGACATGCCTTACCATTTAGACCCTCTGCTAAATCCCCCATGTACACATTGAACAAGATGGGACCCAGCACCAATCCTTGTGGTACCCCACTCATCACCCCAGCTCCCTTGAGTTCTTCCCATTGACCACCACTCTCTGAGTCCTCCCTCTTGACCAATCTTCCACCCAATTTGTGAGCTTAACCCCCCAAAAACTGCTTAACTTGCTTATGAAACTTCTATGGGGGACAGAGTCAAACGCCTTCTTGAAATCCAGATAAGCCACATCCACCATTCCCCCAGTCAGTTCTGCACCTCCATTATACCCTTCAAGAATTCAGTCAGGTTGGTCTGATACAACCTACCACCTGTGAACCCATGTTGTCTGTCATCAAGTAATCCTTCCTCCTCTAGGTGCCGTACCAGCCTCTCCTTTATGAGAGTTTCCATTAGCTTGCCTAGAAGGATACACTGAAAATGCCAAAAATGTGTGCTTGGGTATTCCATTTTTCCAGCTACAGCAAGATGGCTGTAGGCTCCTCCCACAGCCATAAAAATGAATTCATGCATGACAGCCAAGTTCATATGCAGTATTTCCCTTTCAGGGTCCTGGTTTCACTCCTTTTTACAATGTATTTACCCAGGACCCAGCTGATATGCAATATGACCTTCCAGAGGGTCCTGCTTTACTCATTGTTATGCTGTATTTATTCAGGTTATCCTAGTTATGATGCAGTATCTCATTTTCACTGCAGTCCTGCTTTCACCAATTTCCACACTGTATTCACCCTGGGTAGCTCAGCAGAGATGCAAAACCTGTGTGAGTTAGGTCATCCTTTATCCATTTGGGTCTGAGTCAAAACTGCAAAGAAAGAACAGCACAGTCAAAACATGCGTGCACACAGGAGAAAACTGGTGCAGTCAAAAACTGTGCTAATATAATTAAACCAACTCCAAAATCATGCACACTGTAATGCCAGCACAGTTTTTGACCATGCACTTCCTCCTTTGCAGCTTTGACTGGATACCTATACAACTGCATACCATGTTTACCCAGGATAGCCCAGCCCAGATAAGATGCAATATCTTTTTTTAGTATTGTCCAGCTTTCACATATTTATATAATTTATTTATCCAGGATAATACAGTCAGTTGAGATTGCACATCCTGTTTTCACTGGGATCCTGCTTTCACTCAATTTACACAGCATTTGGGTAGAGTAACTAAGCTGAAATGTCTTATCTCATTTTCAGTTCAGTCTTGATTTCATCCATGTTTGGACTGTACAGTAGCTACACAGGACAACCCAGCTAAATTAGACATATTAGCTTTGGTGGAGATGGGTGTAAATGGTAGCAGTGGTAGGAGTGAAATGCAGCCAGTGGACTGCAGTAACCACAGGAACATTTCTCCAGTAGGAAAAAGTGCAAAGTAACAAATGGGTGGCACTTGGAGGACTGAAGCAGGAAAAGGTATCTTGAGTTAGGGTGGAAAGCAGGAGAAGAAGAGCAATGCATGTTGCCTCAGGTGACGTCTAAAGGCAGGGAGAGGGGGATAGGCAGAGATGAGAAGGGAGCTAATGCCAGAGGAAGGGGAGGCAAAAGGGGAAGGCCACTTGACCAGCAGAGAAGTACGAGTGAAGGGTGGAGAAAGTGTGGGAATCCCTGGACTGAAGTGAGTCGGAGGTGCTGGGAGCAGGGCATAGTAGGGAGGAGAGATAGGATGGGAGTGACCCAAACCAATATTTGGCATTGAAGGTGGTGTGGTGGGCCTGACGACATGATGGTAGGGGGATGGTGAACAAAGTGTAGAGGGAGCAGTGGTGGGTATGAGGGGGAGAGTCAGTGGTGAAGCGGCAGAAGGCATTGCATAGGATATCCAGTCTGGTGAGGGAGGAGGAAGGGGCAACACCATAGACTATATCAGCATAACTGAAAACTGAGAGCACCATATTGATTACCAGCTCCTTACAGATCTGTAGGGGGAGGCATTCTTTGTTTCTGAATAAGGCACCCAGTTTGAAGTGAAGTTTGGAGTGGATGGCATTTATATGAATGGAAAAGTCAAGCTTGCTGTCCAGCCAGTCTCCTAGGTATTTAAACATGGGGAGCACTTCTAATGGGGTACCATCAAGAGTGGTGAAAACAGAGGGACAACAGCCTGGCCAGTTTCTGTGAAGAGTCAAAGTTCATGGTCACTGTCTTTTTGGTGTTGACCTGAATCTGGTTATCATGGAACCACTGTAGGACATTATGGAAGTCCTGTTGGGGTGGACTGGTCACAGCTGAAGCTGTAGAGCTGGACATGTAGATAATGGTGTTGTCCACATACGTATGGATGTTTGAGGAGACACTGTAACACAGTGAGGGGGGTTGTGTTGCACTGGAATCTTGCAGACGGGGATATGAGCACACTTTGCACCACGACACAGGATATTCAGGGTCACACAGCACTATGACTATATGTTTAGTAGTAAAAATACTGAGAGAGGTACATTCAAAACAACGCAGGATGCAAACAAACAAAAGAAAATAATACCTGGCTCTTTGTTGAGTGCTAACTACACAGTGAGTTTTCAGTTCCCTGTCTATAGCCCAGAAAGCTAAGCTATTTCCTGGGGCAAACAAACAAAATCAGAAAAGAGTCTCTTGGTCTTTGTTTCAAATGAAAGTCATTTACCAGTGTTGGGTTTTCAGCCAGTCCAAAGTCAAGATCCAATTTGTAGTCGCACGCCAAACAAAAGGTCAAAGACGGGAAGTCAGTTGATTCAAATTTCTTTCTTTCTTTCCTTCTTGCTACAAATGCTCACCAGCCACCCTCCGTGCCTGTTTCCTAATCAGGTACTGAGACAGAGCAATTGTTTGAGCCTTCTCTTTTATGCAGGCAGTCACTCTCCTGCACCTGTTCTTAATCAAGCACTCAGCTAGGTGGAGCTGTGGTGCAATGCCTTCTGGGGCTTGTAGTGTGTGCACCATGCTGCAGTCCTAGCAGAGGAAAAATGGAACAGACGTGCTGAGAGATAACGCCTTCCACAACTCTGTCCAGTGCTGTGTTACACACACACAGAGGAGAAATCATTGAGGAACATGGAGAAAAGAACTGGCCCTAGTATGGAGCCCTCTGGGACTCCAACAAGGATTGGAGGGGGGCAGAACATCACCCACCTGAACTTACTGTTGACAGCCCGAGAGATTTGATCAGAACTGAAACTAATTGATAGCTTCAGTTGAGAGTCTGACAGAGCATTATTTGTTAAGGAAGAGGGGATGAAACAACAAGTCGAAGGTTTGGCCAGATCAATGAAAATAGCAGAAGTGATGTAGCCCTGATCCATCCCTGTAAGGATAGATTCAGTAACTGGCAGTAGGGAGGATACAGTAAAGCGGTGCTTTCTAAAGTCAGATTGGAACGGTGAGAGAAAGTTTGAGGAGTGTAAGAAGCTAGCAAGCCTAGAATAGACAAGGGATTCCTGGAGCTTAGCAAGGGAGGGGAGGGGAGGAGGGAGATAGGATGGTAGTTGCCATGGAAGGAGGGGTCTTCCACTTTATGTAGGGAGAGTACCTTAGTAATTTTTCAAGCTTGTGGGACCATGCAGTGGGAGAATGAGAGGTTAATGATGTGAGCTAGGAGTGAGGCAATGGTTGGGGCCAGGACATTTTATTTTTTATTTTATTTTTTGTTGACCGGATAAGTGCACTAGACAAATCCTGCCTATTTTCAGGCATGACCGGGGAGGGGATACAGATGAATGCCAACTGACCTTGAACCAGATTAAACTGTTGGTGGTATTTGTAGTGAATGAGGGAAATTTGACCAGGACACCGGGAAATCCCTACTTTTTTCAAAAGTGCCATGGGATCTTTAGCATCCACCTGAACTACCACCAATCCAGGCAGATGGGACCTCAGTTTAATGTCTCATCTGAAAGACGGCACCTCAGAAGTGCAGCACCCTCCCATGCTGCACTACAGTGTCAGTACTGGGATATTAACCAAGTGCCAGATGTGGGAATTGAACCCACAACCCTCTGATCTCCCAGCCTCAGAGGCAAGTGTGCTACCTACTGAGCCACTGACACTGCATGACACTATGAAGAAGCCTAGGGTCCAACTCATTGGGACTGCACTTGGAGGAGTTGATGGACCTGAGGGCAAGGAACATTAAACAGGGGGTAACTGGAGTGACATGATATCCATTTGGTGATGACAGAGCAGCAGGAGTAGGGGGTATGGGGGAAGAGGGGAGGGTAACAGTAAGGTGGTAAAGAAATTATTGAATGTATAGCAGCTGAAGCAGGGTGTGAGACTAAGGAGCCATTTACCAAGAGGACAAGGGGGATGATTGGGCAGGAGGGTCAAAAATGGATCGGATTACTTTCCAGAATTTAGCAGAGGAGTTGAAGTTGGATTGGAGGTGGTTTTGGAAGTACAAGGTGTTGGCAGCTCTGGTAGCCTTGGTGCAAGAATTTCTAAGTGATCTGTAGGATAGAAGGTCAGGTAGGCAGCTGAAGGATTTGAAACAGGCCCAGACCAGGTCACAGGATCTGCATAGAGAAACAGGGTGATGTGTGTTCCACAGATATGGGCACGTTTGACTCTTGATTTTCTGAGGGGACATGTGCATTCTACATGTGAGAGAAAATGACTAGAAAGTGGGATAAGGCAGTGTCAACATCCAGGGCATGCTAGACAGGGACCAATCCCAGGAAAAATGTCATGGACCAGGGGCATGAGTGTCAAGCGATTTTAGGAATCTAGTCCAAATATATTGGGGGCAGAATGGGCAGGTTTCACTTTTCTGACACAGTAGGTCACACTTGATCACTGAATGCATCTGGCAATGTGACAGCAGTTATAATGCTGTGGGGATGGGAGACTAGTACCCAGCCAAGCAGGAAGTGATTGGAGGAATGTGGGTATAGTTGGGTTGGTTCAGAGATTAATTGGGTGAGGTTAAGGGACTCTGTCCTTTGGAGCATGGGTTTGGAAGAAGGGGACAGCTAATTCAGGTTGAAATCACCCAAAAGGATGAGTTCACCAGAAGTAGTACAGGAGGCCAGGGAGCGGAGGGGAGAAGGTCTTGGGGAGGCATAAAGGACACTTACAAAGATGGGGAGGATTGAGGAGAGGGAAATTTTGGCCAGTAGGAGTTTGTGTGATGATGGGACTGATTCCTTGAGGATGACAGAGCAGGACAGGTTTTGGTACACATACAGTACAACCCCTCTGCCACACTTGCCACTGTCCTGGAGGAAGAGGTGGAAGTCCAGGAATGCCAGGTTTGACTCATGCACCCTCGAAGAGAGCCATGACTCAGTTATGCGTAGGAGGCTTGGAGAGTACTGAGAGACCCACACTTTATGTAGGTCAAACTTTGGGAGGAGGCTCCTAGCATTTATGTAGAAAATACTAAGGTCTTTAGCTAGAGTAAGGGAGGAAGCCAGGGGCCAGAGTTTGGTTCAATGTCCCAGCCAGAAAGAGCAGCATGAAGAGGGGAGGAGGAGGGAGTGTGATTTCCACCCACTTCAGGAAGGTGGGGGAGGAAAGATAAAGGAGGAGAGAGAAGGAGCGTGAAGAACTTCCAGGTTGAAAGATGGGGTGAAGCAGTCTAGGGTGTAAATCTATTGTGTAGTTGAGGGAGATGATGGGGTGAAGAGAGGGAGGGAAGCAGGAGATGGGGGGGAGAGAGAACAGGAGGGTATAGAGAGGGAGGAGGAGAAGTGTTTAATAGGGCATGGGGAGATGGAGAGGGGGAAGAGGGGGAGGGAGGGAGAAAGGTACTGTAGATTGGATGGGAAGGGAAGGATAGAAGTAAGATACAGCAGGAGAGGAGGTGTATCATAGTGATGGAGGGTTGCAGGATCTCCAGAGGAGCATAAAGGGATGCCTGTGAGTTAGAGGGAGAGAGAAGCAATACTGAGGTAAGAGGGTAGATTGGAAGTATAGTTAAGCAACAGGGTATCTAGATGAAGAGGCAGGCAGCAGTATTCTAAACTAAGGACCCCAAAAGGCACAGGAGCAAGCAACAGCATATTCAATACTTAAGTTAGACAAGCAGAAGAGTAGTGTCTGCTTAGGCTGAGAAACTAGTTAGGTGTTAGGCAGGCACTGTAAAATTAGCCAGCTAGACAATTTGTGAGCACTCAGAGTAGCAGGCAGGGTAACCATAGTTTGAAATAGAAACTATGTCAGTAAACCATGGCTAGATATACTGTAAACTGATACAGAGTACAACACTAATAATTAGGCTGCCACCCTGCACTCAGGGTAGCAGGCAGAACAAACACACTTTTAGTTGTAGGAAACTGTGTCAGCAAACTAAGACTAGGTATGCTGAATGAAACAAACATAATGCTGTACAGTTAAGCAGGTGAGCTAATTGTTAAGATTAGCAGCTGCAGTCCCAGGCTATAGTTAGGGCAGCTGGCAACAGTTCTGTTCATTCAACAGTTAATGTAGCAGAAGTTACCTAGGTAGAGCCACAAGCAGGTACAGCTCACAAACCTGGGAGAACACAAGTGTGGAGCAGAAACCAGTTATGAGGCTTAGGGTGCACTCAAAGGGGTAGCATGGATGGCTGACAGCTGACTCCCACAGCTGACACCGACAGTGTGACACTCTTTGTGCTGTGGCCCTTAGCACTCCGGACCCCTATCACTCTGGGCTGCTAGGGTAGAGTGCCTTTTATGGAGGTTAAGTGTCCCTGATGGTGGCTCTGGATTGGTGGTGTGGCTTTCAGGAGGGGGGGCGCTGAAGGTCCCCTTGGTGCTGCCACTTCCACAGCTTGTTCAGCAATCAGTCAGAGGGAGGGTGGGTAGAGGTGCTGTGTGCACTCTTACAACCTCCTCACAGTTCTCTGGCACAGCTCTGCATCAATCTAGCAGTCTAAGATAGGAGCCGGGGGGGTTAAACAAAGGCAGCAATGTCCGAGATTCATGCGAGCTATTTGAAAATCCTCCTCTTGTCTAATGGTGGCTCCAGATAGGTGGTACAGCTTTTGGGGGGGCTGAAGGACTCCTCGATGCTGCTGCTTCCACATCTTGCTCAGCGATCAGTGGGGAGGGTGTGGGTAGAGGTTCTATGCACACCACCATGACCTGCTCATAGTTTTCTGGTGCAGCTCTGCATTGATCCAGCTTCTTTGTAAATCTCTCTAACGGACATTTATTCTGAAGTCTAAAACCCAGTGCAAAGTATCATATGCACATTCTGGGGGTAGGGAAAAATTAAAAAGAAAATATCAAGTGTTACTACATTTGCTTACCATGTCACTACTCAGAGCTCACCACAGCTGACTCATACACTAAATATAAGCTTCTTAAAAGCTTAAGCTTACAATGTGATGCTCTTAATTTTTACACTAGCACCTACAATCTCTCAGAACTAAATTGCCACCTCTCCTCTGACCTGTAGTCCATACAACACTGGCTTCACCACCAAGACTCAAGCCATGCTTTTTGGGTCAATTCCTAGGTTAAAAACATAAAATACCCCACACTCAGTTATATTGATTTATGTACGTATGTATGTATGTATGTATGTATGTATGTATGTATGTATGTATTTTATTTATTTATTTGAATTTTGGTAACGGACAAGGGCAATGAGACAGAATGTACCTTTTTCAGGGGTGACTCCATAGGAGGGTACATGGGGAGGTACAAAATAAGGCAATACAGTAGTATAAGAATGTACAAAAGCAATTTGACAGTAGGTACAACTTTGTAGATATAATAAACAAAAATAGCATAAGTTACAAATCACTCAGAAATAACCTAAGATGATAACAATAGTAACGGAATACATGCAAGGCACATAAGCAGTAATTACAGATGTGTAGAGACATAAACATGATATAATGTAATTATGAAATCAGTCAGTAGCAGGAGTTATATGTGCTTACAGGTCTTACCTTACTACTGTCCCTTATTTTAAATACATTGGAGTCACACTGGATGCCTCCCTAGATTTCTCAGCACATATCTCTGTGGTTTGCAAAGCTGTTAACTCCAGACATGAATGTTCCTTCAAAGTTAAAGACAGCCTTACACCACTAGCAGCATTGTCATTGCATGTGGCATCCTACTACCCAAGCTTACATATGGGATGGGAGTACACCACTCCACCTCCAAAACCACACTGCAAAAATGGGATGTGGCCTACTATAACATCTGTAGGTTTGCCCTGGCTACAAACAGGTACACCCATCACTGCAATCTGTATTCCAGGCTTGGATGGATCCCACCCACTGCACTCTGAAAATTTACCCTGGGATGCTTATTCCATACTGTTGTGTATCAGTTCCCATGATCCCTTTCATTGCTGCTAAAACCTGACAGTCCAGTCTATCCACTTAGATCCAATGACCCTAGGACTTTTAGTATTCCCAAAACTAAGACCAAACTCGGAGAAATGTCCTTCTCTTTCACTGCCCCCACAGTATGGAACTCTATCCCTTTCTCAGTCCGCTAGTGTTCAACCATTCATTCCTTTAAAACAGCATTCCACAACTTCCTGAACCAGGCATCTGTATGCTCATGCCCCTAGGCTGCTCTGCTGTGGATCCCCCTTTCCCATCTTTCTCACTCTCCTACAACCATCTGATGCTGCATACTCCATACCTTGCTTCTGTATGCCAATGGTGAAACTCTAGGGCTGTCATTTTTGTGCTATAACTATGTCATTGAAAACTGTTTTTGTGTATCTGTCCAATCACTACTTTTCACAGCACTTTTGCATAATATGTATTGTACCCTGTTTTGTATTGGATTTCCCCATACCTTGTTTCTGTATGCCAACTATGCAACTCTGGGACAGAAGTTTGCACAGTAACTATGTCATTGAAAACTGTTTTCTACATCTTCCAACTACTACTTTTCCCAACACTTTTGTATAATATGTACTGTACCTTTTGTTGTATTTGAATCTCCACAGTCCTGTTACCTTTGTTGTTGACTACCTCTGTTGTATTGTCCCAAGTGGTGCCTGAAAATAGGCAACTGTTTTGTCTAGTGCACCTACCTAGTAAATAAAAACTAAGAAAATAAAATGCACAAAATTCCATGCATGACAACAATAGGCTATTCAAGCTTCACTTGAAGCCTAAACAGAGCAATTAACAAAAAAAAAAAACAGGAACAGCAGAGTAAAAACAAACTATCTTAAAACCACAAAATATGTAAGAAGATATTTACTAGCACTGCCCACTGCTTGTAAGGAAGTAATCTTTTGTTGATATAATTAGAACAGAGTTTAAAGGTGGTGCTGTCCTGATACATGTTTAGTATTTCTAAGCTGATTAGCCATACTGCAACTGGTACATTGTTTTTTGCAGGAAACTACAATTTCACTTTCCCAGTTAAAGGCTGACTGCGTTTCTGCCTTTCATCTCCAGCATCAGATTATACAATGGCATCAAGATTTCATTTAATTTTCATTTTATTTTTTATACTTGTAAATCTGATGAGCAAATCTGCCCGTTATTATAGATGATAAGTTACAATGATACAAAAAGACAACATTCAGAACAAAAATAATAAGTTATGCAATTCAAAATACATATAATTTTGACAATTACATTGTATATATGGTCAACAAGTACATTCAAACTTGTTAAAAAGCCATTGCTTAAGATGAGTTTTATATCAAGAAACAGTTTTACAGTCAACTGGGTCAGTTGGGACTGTATTAAAAAATAGGGGTGCTCGATACAAAAGTGATCTTTGGCCCACTGATTTTGACAAACAGTATTTTAAAAATAAATTGACTCTGGGACCTAGTACTACAAAAATGAAGGAGTCTATGGAAAAGGTCAGCAACTGACACTGGAAGAAGCCCATTTATGATTTTAAACAAAAAACTCCCATTTTATCGAAATTCTAGCAACCAAAGGTAGGCAATCAGAAAATTTATATAGATGACAGTGGTGCATCCGATAAGGTGCACTTAGCATAAACCGCAATATTGAGTTATAGGTAGCCCTCAGATTGTTCAAAACTGTAGTCATAGTTGAAGAATAAACCAATAAACAATAATCAAAACACTTTAAAGAAAACAATGGGCTAAAAGCCTATGGGAATCTACTGTTAGAAATTTCTTTGCATGGTATAGAAGACCTAATCTTTCATGAAAACCATTCTAAGATGTTTAATATGTAATTCAAAAGATAATCTACTATCTATAAATATTCTTAAATATTTAACATGTTCAACCAACTCAATAGTAACCCCATCCCCATCTTTAATAGGAATTAGATCATCATCATTCCTACTAGGCCTACAAGAAACAATTTAAATTTATTTTTTTATTCAGAACCATATGGTTCGAAATCAACCAATCTTGAAAAAAATCAAAATGCCTGAACATGTTTTAATATTGCACTTAAGTTAATTCCGTCACTATAAATAACCATATCATCTACGTATGAAATCATAGACATTTTTGAACAAATGCTTGGGGCAGAATTAACATAAAGAGAAAAATAAGGGGGCCCAGGATAGCACCCTGGGGCACCCCACTCTGCATCACGGTTGTTTCTGAAAAGCTATCACCAATCAGTGTCCTAAAGGTCCTATTTGTAAGGTAGTCAGAAAACCATCTGACTGCTTCAGCCAAAAAATGCAAATTTGTTAATACTGATGGCAATAAAGTATGATCATCTAGGTTGAAGGCCTTGCTGAGGTCCACAAATAAAGCCCCAACAGAGTGCCCTTTATCAACGGCACACTGTATGTGGCTAGTGAACCTCACCAAGGCCATCTCAGTGTTATGATTTGATTTGAACCCATGTTGACAATCAGTTAACATTAGATATTTAGTAAGATATTCTAAAGTTTGATCTAAGATAATCCTTTCCAAAATTTTAGATAATGGATTCAAAAAAGAGATAGGTCAATAATTGGATACAATCTGTGGTATGCAATTTTTCAAAATTGGTTTAATAGTGGATCATTTCCAACTTTGAGGAAAAACACAGTCTTTTAATGAACTGTTAAAAATCAAAGATGGAGTAAGAAAAGAAAGAGATACCTAACCTAAGAATTCTATAATTAATTCCATCATACCCCACACTAGGTTGAGGGTCATTTTTTAGGATATAATCTTTTACTAACTCCGGTGTAACAGGTGCAAATTTAAATACGTCATGAAAATATTTCAAATCAGTTTGTAATCAACTTTGACCATTACCTGATAGTCTATAACTACCAAGATTGCCAAAATATTGATTAAACAGTTCTGCCGCTGAATTGGAATCACTGACAGGATGACCATTATGTTGTAAAGTAATATCGGTCATCTTTTTTCCATACCAATCCATTTATTCAAAGTACTCCAGGTTTTTTTAGGATCCCCAAATGAATTTCTTTGTTCAGAGAGGAAAAACAAAAAACAAATATTCTGCTGTCCCTGCAGATACAGAATGCTTAACATGTATTTGGCCTCATATGGAGCATTAGACAGAGCACACATAAAAGTAGTTCATCATTTAAATAGGAAAGTTCTTCCTTCCTACAGACCTACTCTGAATGCTCACAGTAAGTCTGCTGGTTATGTCAAGCAGCCTTATAAAGACCAACGGTCCATCATCATCTCTTTCTACCCAGGCAGCTGCAACATTCAATATTATGTAAAAAATTGGAAACCTCTAGAAGGAGAGATCAAGGATACTGCAGCTGGGTTCACTGTAACAAAGTGCAAATCATGCACCTAGGTCACAGAAACCCAGATGAGGTATATAAAATGGAGGAAGATGTATTGACAGTCACTAAACAGGAAAAGAACTTTGGGATTCTCATATCTGATGACCTTAAGGTGGCAAGCCAGTGGGACAAGGCAGTGTGCAGGGCCAATAGAATGCTGGGGTCCATAGTGAGTGGAATCACCAACAGAAGGAGAAAGGTGGCATTAACACTATAGTAATCATTGGGAGACCCCACCTGGAGTATTGTGTTCATTTCTGGAGACCGCACTTCAGGAAGGACACAGACAGAATGAAGGCTGTCCTTAGGAGGGCAACACAAATTGTCCAGGGGCTGCATCATAAGCCCTGTTAAGAGAGACCGAGGGCCCAATTCTCAAAGAGTGCTAAGATAGGCACAAGCTGCAACAAACAGCAGCTTGCACTGAAACCCTATGCACAGGGACCCTGCACCAGATTCTGAGTGAGGGGTCCCAGCACCCAGTCCCCACACCTGCACCCAATCCCCATACGGCAAACACATGGCACAGGTAAGGGTTTACCACAGACCCTAACATCAGGTCAAGCAGTCCTCCCTGCCCGATGCTGTCCACCATATAATTAAGAACCCAACCACCCCCCGGTGATCTCTGATGTGGGCAGTTATGCCTAATGCCTGAATCCCCAATGTGTACATCCATAAATAGTAATTTGCATACCCCTAACCCTGATTAGGACATTCATAAATATTTACATTTTTTGCCCCATCCCCAATCCCCAATGAGTACAGCAATATAAAGTATATTGCATGTCCTGACCCCCAATTAGTACATTCATACATATTGATATACATGTCCGATCCCCAATGAGTCCATCAATAAATATATTTAATTGCCCTGATCCCTGTGAGTATCTTAATAATATGTAACTTACATGCCCCCTTCCCATCTCCAATGTTGCCAAAATGTATGAGAAGTATGTTCCATGCCCCCCTCCCTGACCCCAAAGTTGCCAGCAGTACTAGTAATAACCAGGGCTAGTAACTACTAAAGCTTTGCTGTATGTGCCAAGAGTCAGGACTGCCCTGGCCCAGAAGTACTTCATCTACAAAGCCCCAACCTGGATAAACTCCCTCCCTGCTTCCATCTCCAATGAGAACAGACTTGGGGCTCTTCCAGTCCTCACTCCAGAGCCACCTCCACACAACCCACAACTGTAATTGACCTTAGCACCTGCCTACCTGATCATCTCATTTGCCTGACATCGTTCCACCTTCGACAAATAATTTCTGTCTAGACTTCTACCTCTCAAACTCTGCTTGTACATAAATTGCACTGTTGCATCCTGACTTGTATTTGTGCTACCCTAGCAAATTTTGTATATGTGTTGTCACAACTGACTGTTTATTGTACCTGTGTCTAACCATGACCAGGAGCCTTTGTAAAAGAGTCACTGACTCAAAGGGAGGCAGTATAGCACAGTGGTTTAAGGCTCTGAGCTGCAAATCTAGTGACATCCAGCAGACCAGACCTGAGTTTGAATCCCACAGCTTCCACTTGCATACTGTGTGACCCTGAGCAAGTCACTTAACTTCTCTGTGCTCCCAGGTCACTCCTGTAAAAAAGCTTTCAGCTTAGTGTGCTATTCCTGGTTAAACAACTAAAAAAAAAATAAATAATTCTGACACCATTAATAAATAAATAAAACATGAGAAACATAGTCACATGATTTGGGAGCAAGCTACTGTAGATGTATTTTGAGCCTCCTACCTTCAATCCCCTTGGAAGCATGGTTATTACAGCATAACCACACCCCATGGAGTGTATTATTGCTGTTATGACATGGTTCACATTCCAAAACCTAAAAGGAAATTAACATTTTCCTGACCTGTGCAGTTATGCTGTAATAACTGCATAATCATCTGACTGGATCTCATCAATCACAGCACAGGATCAGAATGATCATGAGTTTAAGACTGAAAGCTATAAGGAGAGGCTAGTGGCCTTTAACATTTTCACCTTGGAGAAAAGGGGTCTGAGAAGAGACATCAACACAGTCTTCTGCATACTCAAGGAAAATGACAAGATTGATAGACAGAGATTTTTGGTCTGGTTTCCTCCACTAGGATGCAGGGACAAGTTTTGAAGTTCAGAGGCAGTAACTTCAGAGGTAATGATGGGAGGCAATTTTTGTCCCAGAGTGATGAATCTAATAAAACAGCATTCAGCAGACATGATGAAAGTTCAGACCTTAAACATAAGGCTGGACAAATTTCTATTACCAAGGGAATCACAATGTCACCTGAGTAGCAGAGTTGATAGGGAAAGCCCCATATATTAGTAAATATTTGCCACGTATACTGATACATCTCTGCTTATAAAGCATGGATGTGATGGATAAAATGGACCTACAGCCCCTTCAGACCCTAAATTACTATTACCATGTTACTATGAGTAAGCAAAATTAACAGTTTGCTATGGTTGCACATCCGGAGCAATGCTGACATCTTGCTATGATGTAGGAGAAGAAGGAGGCTACGGAAGCATGTGACGAGATTCCTAATGAAGCTCATAACAGTGGAGTTGAAGCACTTCACTCTGCTACTTGCAGTCACTTCACTGTCTTCATTCATTGGTGCCTCTCCCATTGCACTATTTTCCTCGCTGCCGACCCACTGTCTGACCTCTCCATTCACTAAGGATGACTTTGGCACAGTCACTCCACTGTCTCCATTCATTAGTGTCTTCCCCCATGCACTATTTTATTGTTGCCAACCCACTGCTTGCCCTCTCCATTCACAAAGGGTGACTTTGTCAAAATTTAAGTTGCATCAACTGAGTAGAAGTGCTGCAGTGTGGTTAAATCTGTGTTTGAGAGTGAAGATGCAGCAATGGACATGTGCAAAATCACGGCTTCACTTTCAAACACATATTTCACCACACTACAGTGCTCAGTTCTTAAAGGAGTCACTTTAGGAAGTTCACCTCTTTTTATGACTGTGGGAGGAGCCTACAGGCGTATTGCATGTACAAAAGGAGTGATATCATGTTTTCTGTCCATGGAACTGACTGAAGGTGTAAATAGTCTCTTCCAACTTACCCTCCTCCAAGAAATGTTTTCTGCCCTCAAATAAATATGCTTTCATGTTAGTCAATGGTTGCAGGGTACTATTTTCTTTCTTAAATGGGTGGTGCAAGAACTGGAATCTGAGTAGTGGGAGGCAGCATTGTTTTTTGGGGGGAAGTAAGGTCCACCCCACCTCCACCCAAGAAGCTCCAAAAGGTCCATCCCCCCTTTTTATTATTCATGTGGGAGGGGCATGAGGTAGCTCTATCATACTGAAAGAAGACTCACTAGAGTTTGGGGTGTGGACCAAGAAACAGCAAGTCTGTGGAGTCCCTGTTTTGTTAAGGACTAGGAGAACAGAAGATACTTAAATTGCCTTCAAACTGACATTGGAACAAATGATTATCAGAGTCACCTGGTGTCTCAAAAGTAAACACTAAGAAATGTCTGAAACTACAGCTTAAGGATTCAACTTTAAGGAAAATAGGCAGCTTTCAGGTATTTCTTAAACTTTATATACTAAAATGGGCACAGTACTTGGTAAACACAGTCTGTGATGAAGTGTATTTTTCCTTTTAAGTTTGAGAAAAGGAGTTGACTTGTACATGTTAAAAATACTAGCCGCAATTAGCAACTAGTTGTAGAAACAAAATGTTGTTTGTTTCTTTTTTCCTATTACTTTTTTTCCTGGCTCAGTTTATATCAGTGAAAAGAAAGACTGGAACAACTATCAGAGCTTCCATCCAACTGGACAAGCTATGTATCACTCATTTTTCATTTAAAATAAGTTAAATGTGGTTTCACATTTTTACCATGAGGGAAGCAAGAAGATAAACCAGCATGGTTAACAAATATGTTCATTGACACCTGTGAATTAATGGGGTAGTTTTTTTCTAACATTCCGTTTGAGTTAATTACTCCTTGGAACCTGTTATTTCAGTTTTTATGACTGTGCTCCTGGAACTTTCTGCATAACAAGTTCCCTTAGGTACCTCACAGCACCTCATTAAGCCATGTGACACCTCCAGCTTTGCAGGACATTGCATATTGTAGCAAGATACCCAATTTTTTTGCCTTTTTCCAAATAATATACCAACTTAATTTTCAGGCAGGCATTTCTGGGCTAGTGTTAATATTCTACTGAATTTTCTTAACTTGCAGTTTGTGACTATAGGTGTTTATAACTGAATGATAATAACCACATTTGCTTCACTTGCAAATAGCCAGGCATTTGTGTGTCTAATTTCTGTTTGACTTACTGTAGGTTACACATAGAACCTGAAAAATTCATAACATACTGTATTGTGATTCTATGAACTGATAAATGGGGATTTTGGTTTCTTTTACAAATTCATTTTCCTGACCATGGATATACTAAAACAAAAATTTCTCAAAAAATGTTTTTAAATAAATTATCTGGTTGGGGGCTGCCACAAGCAGAATGGGACTTCACAGCTGAGGGAACCACAGCAGCAGAAAAAAGAAGCATGTTGCAGGGTTTTAAATAATTGATTAGCAGTGTTTTCTTGGAACGATACTAACTGTACAGAAAGTATGTATATATAGATTTTCTAGAAGTGCTGTGTCTGTTAAACACAGTGAGGCAAGAGCTATTCATTTTCACAAAGTCCCTTAGTGGCATGAATGTAGAGGCACCAGTATTTAAGCATGACTTTGGCAGAGGATTAATTGTAACTGGGGGGGTTAGGGAGGGAGTAAGTCAGTCTTGATATTGTTAGCATAATGGTTTTCTGAAACTTCAATCTTCAATGGGTTAGATTTTGTAGCCATCTGTACAGTATATCACTAAGCCACATGCAGTGGGGTATGAGTAAAACCCACATCACCAGACGCAGGCCAGAGCTGTAAAATCTGGACTGGGCATAGCTTGTGCAAATATTGATGATCCAGTGGAACAGCAATAAAAGATAAACTATGCAATACCCTCAATAACACACCTACCACAGTTTACATTTACCTGATGCCCATTTTTAGGCCTTATGTGGTAATATCTTCCTTCAAGAGAACAGCTTGTAATGAAATGTGTCGAATTTACATTGGCATTTGGGCATATGCACTTTTATATTATATGAATTGTGTGTGAACTGTATATCAGTCTCTTAAAAAAAAACAATTAAACACATCAAATGTCTTCAAAAACTTGTCTCTACACTGTTTATCTTCCACCTTGTCACAACATACAGTTGTCTCAGCAGTGTTTTCAGTTAGGGTACAGTACCTTCATGTATATGATGGCCTGGTTCTGCTGAGTTGATTGCTATAACAGTGCATAGAATAAAATGCAAAACATATAGGTAACTGTAATACAGAAGGTGGCATTGTTTGTAACTATACAATGACAAGGAAAATGTAAGAAGCAGATTGGCTGCTGACCCTTTGAAACAGTAATGTTATTACACAATAACATCACAGTAGCTTTGGATTTGGATCATTCCTTGCATTTTCTCTTAAGAAATATTTTTTTACACTAACAAAAACATCCTTTTAAATGTATTTTGTATTCTGTATATAACAACAAGCCATTGTATAATTGCAATAAGACACTCCAGGGTGTGTGTTATCTTGTAATAATGTCACTCCTTGGGTGGTGGAAGCACCTGGCTTCACCTCATCCTTCAACTCACCCTAGAAGTGACATTATTACATGATACCACACACCCTGTCATGACTTATTGCTTAAATATGCCCTTTCTCAATGTACTGTACTTTGATTCAGTTAGTGTATATGCAACAGCCTTCATGTGAACACTCTGGGCTTCTCTTTGACTCATGATGTCTATTTGCTTTAACTATTGTATGTTGTTTGAACTGCTTTGGTCTTCTTGATGTGGTGCCTGTGTGCCTAAACTAAGTAATCTGTTTACCTACTGCTACCCATGTATCGCCAGTGAATGACTGTTATAACTGTCTGCTCTCTGAGTCATTGTTTTTGACTTGTTAACCATGCTGTCTTTGTATTAGTTTCAATGAGGTGCCTTTGTAAATGAGTCTCTGATTCAAAGGTTTGTAAATCTGATATTTTTAAAATAAATAAATAAATAACTGTTTATGTTTAAGCCCATGAAACACCCTTATCTAGTTAATGCATTCAAAGTCGTAGTGGCTTTGTCAGAGCTTGTCTAGTCTGTAAATATCTACTTAGCTGATGCAGTTTACATTTTGACAAAGTCGCCCATGGATGAGCTCTGTGGAGCAGGGGGTTTCTGGGAGTCTGCCTCACCCAATGCATGATGTGGGTGGTGACCTCAAACCCAACAGCTGCACATGTTATCATCTTTATTGACTGACTGGACTGTTTGAGTTTGGGATCAGACTGGGCCAGCACAATATCAGGTAGGGTACCTGGAAATATAGGAAAATGAAGTGTTAGGGAAATAACATTAATTCACTTGTAACTCAAATACAAAATAACAACATCAATAATTTATTGAATTCTTCCATTGCAGTGAGGTAAGTAAAACAGTTTGTGATCCCAACAAGTGCATAGGATTAATAAACTGAATATGAATCATTACTGTTTCTGATAAGGACTGTTGTATGCAGAGCCAAGTCTCTGTCCCTCTCCCTGATAGCAGGCAGCATTTAAGCAGGGGAGACCATTCTCTGCTTTGCATAAAATATGTGAGTCACAGCCGGCCCGGTGGCACTGTGGGTTGAGCGCTGGATGCCACACCTCATGCAATGCCAGTTACCCATGTTCAGGAATGAGCCTGCGTCATTGGGGGTCATCAGGGGAGGGTTAGAATCGAGCATCTGAAGACTACTCTCCTATCTCTGGGAAGGGCTGAGAAACTCCACAATGTTGTAGCGGCCCCTGGTGATGACTGGGGGCACCACTAACACTGGTGTATGTGGGTGGAGTGTGGCAGACATCGGGACACAGTGCCCAGACGTCATTGTATGTCTGCACTCCAGATAGGTCAAATAATGGAGAAAAAGGCTGGCCATGAGTGAGTGGCTTGATGGCCTCACTCGGCCCACCTGGAGGTCTGTTGTGGAATTGCACTGGAGGGTTCGGTCTCAGCCCAGCATGAGAAGGTACAGGAGGGCCTCCCAGTGGGTCGGGGAATGGCCATACCAACCCCACATCATGTGAGTAAGCCTGCTGCCCTCCAGGCAAGTCAAGCCGGTGGCTGGATGCCCCACCAATCACACCACAGCAGGGCAGAAAAATATAATATGATAAAAATAAATA
The DNA here is from genome assembly GCA_016271365.2 of Neoceratodus forsteri. Taxonomy (NCBI): domain Eukaryota; kingdom Metazoa; phylum Chordata; order Ceratodontiformes; family Ceratodontidae; genus Neoceratodus; species Neoceratodus forsteri. Next base: position 99,891,251 of record CM028132.1, read on the forward strand.
TGTGAGATACATAACTGAAGAACAAGACAGAAGTGATTTTAATAATAAGTAATCATGTTATGATAGGATTCAGGAACAGGACGATTCTGTTTCCATTTTATCTGATTTATGATACCAGGAAACTGTCAATGTGATTATTTATCGGATATAACACTTGTGACCTATCACGAGACATGTTACTAATAATACATTTAAATGGCTGTTGTGGCATTCACACACTCTTACAATGCATATTTTGTAAACAACACAAATTTCATTATATTACATGGTAGGTATGTTCAACATCCAAATACCCTCATACACTCCTCGTGATGTCAGAATCTGAAAAAAAAATATCGATTAGAAGCCACATAGATGCTAGCATTACTGAGGTGGAATATTCCAGGTTGGCAGATTTTCCATTCTGAATTATAGTACCATCATGTAGAGACTGTATCTTATATATTATTTATTATAAAATGGGTAAGACAAATACTATGCTGTGATTGGTGGATCCAGTCACATGACAGTGCTGTTACCCCAGCACAACAGCACAGGTCAGAAATGCTTAACTTTCTGAACCTCACTACTTGGTCCTAAAGTAAGAAAAAATCAGGGAAACCATTTTATAAGCATAATAAGGCATTCTAGGGTGTGCATAATTAAGGGATAACAGCACTTCTTGGGTACATAAAGCCCTCAGCTTCACCTCAGGCTTCACTTCCGAGGTGTACCATTATGCCACAATAACGCAACCTTGTCATGCCTTATTGCTTAATTATAACATGGAGGAAGTGCAGACTCATAAAAAATATATGTAGTTCCTTAAAATCTGATTTATGGCTTTTTTAATGCTGCAAAAATCCATAAAGAGATCATTTTAATTTACAAAAAAAATATTACAATCATCTCTTGTATGGTAGTGGTTTTAGTTCACTTATGTTGTTTTTCAGTTTGCATCCTGCTGAAATCTGTTACACACATTAATGTTCCCTGGAATCACTAGGAAAACTTAAAAATATATATCACATTTTACAACACACAAATATATTGGCTATAGTCTACAAGTGTTTCCCACATTTTTCTTATTTATGTGAAAAACCATGATCTTTACATCATAGTCTTTGGCTGCATGTACAGGGTGTCAGTCAATATCTGACTTCTTAATCCTCTGCTGATGGCAGCATTTCATAACCAGCTTACTGTTTCATAAACTGAGCATTGCACTTGTAGACAAGTTGCAGAGAAAGATGAAGAGAACAGAGCAAAGATAATACTTTAGTGCAAATGTTTGTTGTAATAAAGAAACAGGTGAGAATTACAGATAAAATGTCAGTTGAAATGTATGTGTTTTAAATGTCCCTCGGCAGTGTTGGAGACACTTAACATTTTTTTTATAGCACTGCAACAATAAAAAGAGACCAAGCATGTAAAAAAATGGACCTTCTGTTATCACATATCCCAGTTTAAGAGGCATTTCATTTTAAACTGTGCTATCATACATTAAAAATAAATATATCCAACTATGGGCAAAGATGCCTCAGAACTTTGTATGTCTGCAGTGCCAAAACTGTGGAATAATTGAAACAATGCAGTTACTTTACAAATAATCTCCAGAAACAAGCATTAAGTTGATAGGGGCTTTTACACTACTGGATCTGCACCAGTACCAGAGGTGCAGATGAGTTGCATCAGTGCAGATCCAGCAGTGTAAAGAGCTGTTAAAGTATTGTGATCTGCTCTATTGTGGCACAGAGCATTATCTGGTTTGTTGGGAACGTAGAGCGGAGTGCATCAGTGCAGGCATTTTTTGCAAGCATGTAAAAAAGGTGTTACACCTGAGCTGGTGCCACTCCCATTCACTAACCCCTCCACTGGAAATGCCCTCAAAACACAGGAAGGTCACTGAAAATGCTGCACAACCACAGCATGTAAACGAAAAGTGCTGCAGTGCTATAGGAGTGGAGCAAACCAATTCAAGATGGCAATGCTCCAGATAAGCTGAAGTGTAAAAGCAGCTACTGATAATGTGTCTAGTTGTGTATTTCCCTCCTTTATTGTTTCTCCTTGGTCCTTCTTGAGGAACCACTGAAAAAATAAATCTCTAATTTATTGTATGTACAAAGAATTTTAAATAATAATGTTCACCACAATACCACTGGGATGGCAAACTTCATAATAGTGATCATGGACGCTATGACTCAGGTACATTTTTTTATCCTGATCAGTAAAATTCCAAAGCCACTGCTCTTCTTGAAATGGAGTGCAATATGGGGTAACCTGCTGGACAACAACGGTAATGTCAAATTATTTTATTGAATTTCCACTAGGAACATTGATGTGTGTGCACTATTCATTTAATTTCATTTTCATTTTTATTTTTATACTCAAAATGTTTATATTAGACAGCATGACAAGCTACATAGTCCTTTTTCACAAGTGACCAGTTATACATAAAGATACATAGTACAGAGCTAACATACTTCCAATAAATACAGAGTACAAAAAATGAACAAAACAAAAAAAGGTAAGGCAAGGTTACCATGATTGGAAACCATTGCAGTGTGAATTGTTAGTCACATGTTGGTGGAGCCTGGAGCTGAAAGAAGGAATTTTACCAACAAATGTAAAGAAAGGGGTAAAAGCAAGGGTGTAGGCAGGCGTACTCACTGTACACATTTGCGTGCAGTTTTGTTGAGTGCCTGTCACAAACCATATGCTTTTCTGTTAACATTTTCATTCTAATCTGTAGTATTTGGGTTAGTGTAGGCAACTGAGGAGTGCCTCTGTTCAAACTTCTGTTGTTTAGGAGACAGATACACTTATAACCTCTTTAGAGATTAGAGGACTCATCTGACAACAATCTGCCTTGTTTGGAAGGGGGTGCCATTTGCAAAGGAGGTGTACATTTTTTAATGGGGGCTGTAACTGTTGGAGATTGTGTACAAAATAGAAATTTCTGGCTACACCCTGGGTAAAAGGTTGTACCCACAAATGGCCCTGTAGGTCCAGTGCACATCAGTTGTATAGCAGCCTTAGTGGCTCTGACCAGGGTTTGTTATATTAGGCCTGTCTGACACAGAAAATGAGAGGGTAATACTGTTGGTCTTAGAAAGCACCTCAGACATTATTGAGTGTGCTGGCTTGTTAATGTAGTTTTCTGGTTGTTCTTCAGATTTAGGATCTTTATTCTTTAGGTTTCAGGAGGGTGCTGTATTTTCATGTATTTCTTGGTTAGTTTGCGTACTTCCAAATCTAGGCATCATTACAAAACCTACACAAAGACCTGGGCTTGGCAGACATCTTTTGTTTGGTCATACTTCTCCATTAGTGCTTCTAATGACTTGGTGGCAACATGTGCTATTGCAAATGGCCAATCAGCAGGGTAAAAAGAAAGGAGCACTGGGAACTTCAGCACCGAAAAGTCACCTAGACAAATTTATAACATTACTGAGAACTGCAGTCGTGACACTCAAAGAGAAAGTGACAGTGATAGCTCAGTACACTCCAGAAGTAACTTCAATAGATGAAAGCAGTGGCAGTCAACACAGCACTACAGAGACACCTCCATTACTTCCTCCCATTTGAAGGACTCCTACTGTTACCGAAAGTGACCATGTGTTCTAAGGCCCCCTTCCTTCAAGGAGACAGCTTACTATCTCAGAAATATAGAAACATAAGGTCAAATATGCCTCTACTCACCTTGTTGCTGTTACAATAACCAAGAAAATTTCAGAAATTATAGCTGTTGATTTGCTACCATATAACGTGGTTGAACATGTAGGATTCAGGCAGCTGCTTGAGTGCCTTGAACCTCGATATAGTATACCATTGAGAAAATACTATTCCTCAACAGGGGTTCCAGAACTCTACAATGTTGTATGTAAAAAATCGAGACAAGTTTTGTGCAGTGCTGTTGCAAGGGTGGTACATCTCACAACAGATATCTGGACAAGATGTCAGCCTGAAACCTTCATGTCTGTCACTACACATTGGGTATGTTTTGATAATTCTTGTGTGGACAGTGAAATGCAGTTTGCTATTCTAAGAATGTTTTATTTTCCATCTGAACATACCTCATTCAGCATCAATGGAGAGCTCCAAAAGCCAATATAGCAATGGCTCACTTCACAGGAACTGTTAGTTGGCTTTATAGTTGTAGATAATGGGGCCAATGCGTAAGGAAGGCCTTGGAGGAGGGGGGCTTTGTTCACATCCATTGCTTTGCACATTGCTTAAATGTAATAGTTCACAGGTTTTCTTGATGAGGACTGGGACAATAAGGCTCTTGTTAGCGCTGCTAAAAGAATATGCACTCACTTCAGTCACTCAAGCAAAGCCCATCTCTTGTTTGTAGAAATACAGCAGGAGCACATTTGCGCAGACTGATCGAAGACATTTCTACTCAATGGAATTTGATCTTTTTAATATTCCAAAGGCTGCTGGAACAAAAGAAAGTTGTCAGACAATACAGCTTGGAAAATAAAATTGGTGATGCAAATATCTATATTACACCACCACAGTGAGCCATGCCAGCGTTTCTAATTTCACTCCTCCAGCCATTTGAGGAAATCAGGAAATCACCAGAGAGGTGAGTGAAAACACAGCAACTCTGAGCCAGGTGATAACCCCTAATAAAAATGTTTAATTTCAGATTGAATCTGATTTGGGAAAAGTTAAGACAACCAAGACAGTTCCATGATCACACAGGCTGCCAGTGGTGCTGCTGACACATACAGGTTGCCCCCAGAATACAACAAGATCTAACAAGACGTAGGATCAAAATAGTTGATGAAGATGACAAACTAATGCTTCATTCTGAATACTACATTAAAGCAACAATCTTGGACTCATGATACAAATCAAAGCAACTATTGAGTGATGATAGGCCCTTATCTGCTGACACTGTCTATGTATCTATGTATGTATGATGACACTTCTTTCAAAATAAACAAACAAGAAATAATTAATGAAGTTCATGCTGTCATGGAACAGAGTACAACAGCAGCACATTCAAACCTTCTTCACAACTCAGCATCATGTAGTCCATCCTCTAGTGTTGTTGCACATTCTCCCTCTTCCTCCTCAGCCACTGCAGCAGGATCTTCTTCTTCACCATCATCCAAACATTGCACTGTCCCACAGTCACTTGATTCAGTTTTGTGTCTCTGGAGTTACTTACAAGATGTAATTGTAACTTCTTCTTTATCTACTTCTTCTAACACAGCCTCAGCACAGACCATTGTTGAAATGTACCTGGCAGAGCTAATATCAACTGGAATGCTGATCCTTAGATATACTGAAATCCAAAGTATGTGGCCTTCTTTAGTAAATATTGCAATGAAGTACATGAATTGTCCTCTGACTAGCATCTATCAGATGATTGATGCATTTCAGAATGATTGTTTAGTTCAGCTGGTAACATCATTACTGACACTGATCCTGTTTGACAACAGAAAATGCTGAGCGTTTGATATTTCTGAAAGTCAAAATTCCTTACTGTAATTTCAAATACGATACCTGAATGAAATGTATAGTCTGACCTGGCCCTATCCACTAAACACATTCAAGAATTTATTTTGTGCCTGTGATGAAAATCTTTTGTGAACAGGGTGGGTCTACTACATGAGGCAACAATTAATTGCAGCAAGTCAGATCAGGAGGATGTACTAGGCCAGGCCAGAATTACTTGAATGATTACAATGAGCACAGATACATGAAAAATAACATCAGTGAGTTCTGAGTCCAAATACAGCAAGCAACTGCATTTCATGTCACAAACTTACTTGATGGTTCTAGGTACCACTCTAATCTGAAAGGTCTGTTCTGCTGTCTACACAACTACTACTACTACTACTTGTTACTTTTTGTTCTCACTACTACTACTTGTTACTTTTTGTTCTCACTAACTGATTAAAAAAATAATATTTTTCCACCGACCTGACTGTACTGTAGAATTACTATTTTAATGTTTTGTACAACGGATGGTTTACCAAAAGCCTAACCCTTGAAACTGAATGCTCTTAGTTTGTATGATATATTTCTCATGTCCTCCATATTTGTCTGTGATTACTTCACAGAGAAAAATGTAAATTTAGTGTGTGTGTGTGTGTGTGTGTGTGTGTAGTATGCTACTCTGGCTGTAACAACACTACATATCATGTACAGTAACCGGGCTGGATTATTATATTTTAATTTTTACATACTTAAATTACTTGGCACTGGTTGGTAGCAATTGTGGAACTAGGAAGGATATAAAATTGTGTTATCAGGTCTTCAGGTGGCATGTGGCAGGATGAGAATGTCAACATAAAATTAAAATAAAACATTTATTCTTTTCACTCTGTCCTATTCTCTTAAACTTTTCTGTCTATCCTTAATTTCTTGTCAGGGTGGCCAACCTGACAATTCTGTTCTATCTGTGCTGTACCTTTAATCTGTTGTCATTCTAACTATCAAAACTGTCTCATGAAGTTAAAAGCAGATCCCCTTTAAAGCCTCCAGCTATGTAGATTCTGTGGAAGATTTTGAATCCCCCAAGAATCAAGAGTGTTTCCAACACCAGAGCAGATTGCCAGACAGCCCCATTTTAAAGCAAGTCTCTGCAAGACTGGAAGATGAGCAAGCAAGCTGTTGCAAGGGAAAAAGAAAACTCTCCCTGCAGCTGCTTGCTGTAAATCTCACTTTGCTGCCTAAAAAAAAAAACAAAGAGAGTAAATAAAAAAGTTAAAATAAGTACTGCAGCATTAGTGCAGACTGTTCCTGTGTATAAAGACATGATAAGGGTGTTTGACTTGTTAGTGTGTTGTTCAAATCTATCAAGAAGTGAAGTACAATATGGGGAGTGAAATAGTGCAAAGTTTGCTGACTGCTGAAATGGCAGAGCTGCCATGGGGGTGGGGGTGGAGAAATGTAAAACATAAAAATGTGTTTAAATACAGTCCTCTATAAACAAGTTTGCTTTTCTTGGTTACTTTACCTGAAATGGTGGCAGGTAGCAAAAGATGGCTTCTATAGAGCTGGTAGCCCAGAAAATGGCTGCTAATATAGAAGTGGTGTGGTGATGTCATTAAAAAGGGGAGGGGCTAAAAAGGTCCTTGATGATGCTTTCACCACCAATTAAGGTTCCTCTAAGTTAAAATGAGTACCTACAGAGTATTGCTAATATTATGTTGAAAAAAAGACACCATAAGCTTTAGATTTAGAGAAACTGAAGCCTATCTAAGTTCCAGAGAAGAGAAATAAGGTTTTGGGTATAATTGATAGTCACATGTCAATGATGTCATGATATTTGTGCTATATTAACCTCCCCACCAGGAGGCTAATTCAGGTGTGTTGGTCAGTTTCTTCTGACCAAGCAAGGAGAGGAGGTGTGAGTGCCTACACACAGAGTGGGAAGAAATACTGAATATATAGAAACGAGCAGGAGTCTGAGGAAAGACTAGCCTGATTATTTTGTTTGTGTTTTATTTGTTGTTATTTTGGTGTGAAAGTTTAAACACCCATTTATTTACTGTAAATATTTTTTGAACAGTTAATTTTTATCATTTTTGAAAATAAAATGATAAATGCTACCAAGCATTTTTTATGCACTTGATTTAAGGACTGGTGTCTGTTATTGAACCCACACGCTTACATGGCAGTGTCAATCTTTATTTTATTACTGCTCTGCACTTGACAGATGTGATGTGACTGGCTGCCTGGGTGGTGATCGTTAGGTCTTTCATTTCTTGTTTAATAAATGTATTGCATGTTGATCAGTAGAAGAAGTCATTTACAGCATTACCACCTGTTGGTCGGGTAGTGTACCATACCACAGTACATCGAGACATGCAATGCAGTTGCATCATTCACATGGGTAGGCTATTACTGCTGCTCATTTTAATTATTCATTACTTTGACCTGGTTTGCTCTAACTGGAACATCCAGCAAAATAATACCCACACAGCAGCATTAATAAAAAATATCTTAGCTGCCTGGGTGCTTGGTATTGCTTTGTGGTACAATAGTACTTGCATCTGTGTCTGTGTGTCTCTCTCTCTCTCTCTCTCTCTCTCCCTCCCTTTCTCTCTCTTTCCTCATATCATGGGCCTAAGCAGGATGTGCCACCACTACAGGTCAGCCATGAAGCAGCTAGTTGTTGTTACTCCTTTTATTTAGCAGTTTTACTGTAATTGTTATACAAATAAAGCATTAAATTATTACCTTTGGGCCTCTGTGTTAAATATGACTGACTTTGGTCACTTTTAAACATTTTATTGCATTTTTTTCAAATATTTATAAATAATCAGAACTAATCAGAACACATCAGGACTCCACCATGTTCCAGTTCTTATTTAACAATGGTCAGAACTTCACCAAGTTCTCCTAGCCCTACTTTTGAGGACCTAAGGAAGAAATTCCAAATACAGAAATATTATTCCTATTATTTCTTACAATTACAAGATGTACTTTCAGGCAATATTTTAGCAGCAGATTATAACGCTGAGGAGAACCAAGACTGGGAGCAACTATTGAAGGTTGCTCACCTTAGTAAAGGGGCCAGTTGCATCTATAAAATAATATCATCAGGGAGTTATCCTTACTTATCCTGCTAAACAAAAATGGGAAAAAGAGTTTTAGCTGCTACAGGTGCAATATACATAGGAATACATTGTCAGGATTACAGAAATGGTTCTTAATAGCATTTACACGTTCTGAAGGTAGTAAGCATTGTTAACAGCTGAGACTTAAATGATGCAATAGAGTCACACTTTCTTAACATGTTGGTCATGTCTTTACAGCATTAAGTAAATCTAAATGAGAAGGAATTTTGACCCAAGGAGATGTACCTGCAAGGTAGTACCAGAGAATGAATTGTCCCACCTCTGGTGGCATATTTATTGTCTATGTAGTGGAACATGGATTTCGTGCCAGGGGAGAGCAGACAAAGAAAAGCTTTTTTACCTAGTACCAATGTATGATATAATACTCTCAAGTTGAGGTTTAGCCAGTCCAGCTTGCTATAGAGGATACAGGTATGAGTGTCCAGTTGGAGCTCTAGTGCAAAGCAGCAGGCTGTATTCACTAGACACCTGAGCCAGGATAGCATGCTGTCACTTGTAGACCCGTAGATCACAATGCCATAAACAATGGAGTTTAAGCCAAAGCACTGGACAAGGAGTTTTCTTATCCCTAGTAGGAAGTTCCTTTTGTGCCATTAGAGGAATCCAAGTCTGGAATTAATGACCTTGACTAATCTGTTGATGTGGTAAGCAAAGGACAAGGTACCATTCAGAATCAGGCTAAGGTATTTAAAGTTTTTGGCCTGCCTATGGGTAACACCAGAAGCAGTAGTAATGGTTGTCAGAAACCCACTCAGCAGGTCAGCCTTTACTCCCAAAGTGCCAACCTCTGAGCGCAGTCTTGTGTACAGTTAACAGAAACAGGGTAACCCTTTTGTCTGTTTTGGAGGTTCGAATCAACCTTTGGTCTCAAGTCTTGGAGGGATTCAAACTGTGAACCTCTTGTTAGCATACCCAATGCACAGGCTCAGATATTTCTGTCTTTGGGGGCCAGATATCTTTGCCTATGGGCACCTAATCAGATGTACAGAAATGAACCCTTAAAAACTGTGATAAAAGACCTCAGATTTAAAACGCTTACCTTTTTCCAGTTTGGTTTCACCATTCAAGCTTATGTACAGTGTCTGCATAACCATATATACTCCATTTGTAAAAGAAAAGAAATCAAAGACAGACTAAGTAGGCTCTAAAATAGAATTTTACTAAAACAGATAAAAATACCTAAAACATAAAATATGGAACTATTATCACAAGAACCATACAATCTTTTAAAAGAACAAGGTTTTAACAGTGCAATTCCTACTACAGTACTAAGATTTGTCTCTCTCTCTCTATAAATACCTGCTTAAAATGCTCAAAGATGTTTCTTTGTCAGAGTCTAGAAAGAAGTGTGTCTCTGAAGGAAAACAGAATATTGTTTAAAACAAACTGTCTTGGCCAACCCCTTTGTGTGAGGTCACCTGGCTCCTCACAGTCAGAATATATAAAAAAATATCTATACAAAAACAGGATGTTTTTTCAAAGTATTAAATTCTGTAATCCTTAGCAAAACTCATTTTCTTTTTCAAATGACATTTCTTTGATATTATGATCTATTTCCCCTTTCCAGGACATCAAAGCATCTTTTATGACTTTGCACTAAAACGTCACAACCTGCTCTTCTTCCTCTAAGCGTTATAAAAGTTTATGACTTTCCCTCTTAGCAACAACAGCTATAATTAACTTAGTTACAGTCTGTAATTAGCTTCTGGCCTTCCAGGTAACACTTTGCATCTAAAACCTTGTGTGTGTGTGTGTGTGTGTGTGTGTGTGTGTGTGTGTGTATGTGTTACTCACACGCTGTTTCAACATTTGATCAAGAGAGACAGTCCTTAACCCATTTTTATATTACAAAAATGATACAGTGATCAGATAAGAACTAGCTGTCCAAGTGTCACAATGGTTAGTGTAGGGGAGAGGTCAGTTTTGTTCTATGTGCCAAACAGCATGCATTTTGTCTTTCATTTCATTCATAACCAGAAGGTTTTTGGTGAACTAGACTTGAAAATAATTAAAGTCTCAGTTGATTAGGGTTTTCTTTCACTTGAGAAGATTACTGACTCATCAGAATAAAGGATTATATTGGTGGATTTACAGACAATGGGTGGGAGTTCAGGAATAGGCTAAACAACAGTGGCCAAAGCATGCAGCCCTGTGGGACCCCTACTGATACAGACATGTCATCAGAGACTGCATTTCTACATCTTACACTTGTGACATGCAAGACAAGTAATCTTTAAACCAACAGGCTGCATCTGAGGACAGGTCCAATGAAAGATTTTCTGGCTAGAAGTGCATGATTGACAAGATCAAAGGCCTTGGTTATGTCGATAAAAATGTTACCTGTCTGTACGCCTCAATACATTGCACCATAAATTAATTCACTGACCAGGAGTAGAACAGTCATTGTACTGAAGTGTTTCACAAAACCATACCATTCTTTGGCTTGTAGCTCATGTTTGCTTTGGAAGTCTATCAGTAGTCATTCACTGTCCTCTCAAGCAGCTTAGATAATGGGGGAGGACAGACATAGATTGATATTTGGTGGGCAGGCTGGCATCACCACCCTTGAAAAAAGGGACAATGCAGCCTTTACCATGTATCCAGAAATCTATCTTTGCTCAGAGACAGGTCAAAGACTAGCTGCACATGGTAGGTGACTTTCCTAAGTCCATACTTGAAGTGATTCATGTCAGTGTTATCAGGGTCCAATCTGGTCTTAATTTTGAGGCTGGACAGGTAGCCATAAACATCTTCCCAGGTAAGGCTTCTGAAGCTGAACTTGGGAAAGTGTTGGTCTAGGGATAGAATCCCAAGTGGGACAGGGAGGGTGCAGTGGTCTGATATATACACACCAAGAGGTCACCGAAGGTTTTGTTGTAGGTGTCAGCAATGCAGGTCGTCACCGTCTATAGCAGAACCCACAAGGGTGAGAGTGCTAGGCAGGAACTTTTTTGAGTTCACAATGAGCTCATTAGTTTTGCTGCAGAGTTTTTTTTGAGGTGATTAAATACTTTTTTTCAAAGGGGGGTTAAATAGCTGGCTTTGACTTTCCTAATCCATACTTTTATAGAGTTGTACAACTCTTTCTATTTGTGGAGGTACTTTTAGTGGTCCAACTATTTGTAACGATTACAGGCTCTGTCCCACTCTCACATCATAGACTTTATAACAACAGTGTACCATTCCTGTGAGGCTCCTTCCATGATGATTTGCTTTTGGGAGTAATAATACCATAGATCCTGTTGAACTGTAGAATGAAGTATTCAAGGGCTGTGTTAACATCCCATGTTTGGTTTAAGAATATCTAATCAGCTTGTTGCAAGGGGTCTTGAAATTATGGGAGTTTGTGTGTACTGAACACACAGGCAGTCACAGTGAATTGTTTACTTTTACAAGCTATTGCAGATCATCTACAGGTGACAGGTGAGTGATCACTTAAAAAGTCTGATAGAACATCACTAGAGATTATTTATTTATTTGAAAAGTTTTGCCTGGAAAAGCATACTGAGTTACAATAGCTCATTTCCAGATGTGTCCTGGGGGAAAGGGGAAGAAGGATACAACAATTCAAATACAGAATAGGTAGGAATAATCTTAGTGGAAGTTTTACAGAAAAAACAGTAAGGTGGTTACATAACATTTTTAGATATGCATTCAGTAAATTCCATCATGTGTGGACTAGGTATGACTAACCAATTTACACATACACGTATATAAGCATAATTTCCATATTATGTACATTTACCTATTTACATATACACACGTATATTTAAAGTGCATTGCCCTAAACATAATCACTCAGAAGGGAATTCATAAGCATATGTACACAGCAGTTCCATACAGTTGTACTTTACTTTAACACTTGGGGTATAAATGAGGACTTAGCCAAAACTAAGGTGGCAGGGGCAGGTTGTGAGGACTTGGTTAGATTAAGGTGATGGGAAGGTGTACAGTAGCCAGATAGGCGCTTCGGGATGCAAGAATCGCACAAGGGGAATGGCAAGGGGTAGTTAGAGAACTGATGATTTGGGAGGAGATGGGCAGCTGGATGGGCCTGCCCCTTCATGATGCAAGAACCCCTCAAGGGGATTGGCAGAAGGTAGTTAGGGAGAGAATTGGTGGATATCAACAATGGCACATAGGACACGTAGAGAGGCAGGTGATGTGGATTACTGTTGGGTATGGATGTTAAGGAAGGGGTAGTGATGTTAGGAATGGGAGGAACAGAGAGTAAACAAGAAGGGGGAGGGAAGGTCAGGTGCAGGTACAGTAGGGAGATATGTAGTGTCAAAGTAGGTGGGATAGTGAACAGGTACACGGGCAGAGTGGATGTCTAGGGAGGGAGTTCCAGGTGTTTGGAAAGTGATAGGAGAAGGTGGCTCTTCCAGAAGTGGAAGACTGGGAGGGAGGCAAGGGTCCCATGGGTGGTGTTCCAGAATGAGTAGAGGGAGTAGGAGGGAGGGAGTGGAGGTAGGGAGGCAGAGAGCTGATCCAGTACTTTCCAATTAAAGAAGCACTATAAGCAAGGTGTCTGGCACTAAGAGAGGGGAAGAAGAGAAGGAGGTGTAACGGTCATAGCGGTGGGTCGAGGTGGACAGTCAAGGTCAAAACTGCAGAAGAAATTGAATAGTGTCCAGTCTGGTGAGGGTAGATTTGGGGGCAATACTATAGATGTCTCCAAAGTCAAAGAAAGGGAGAATCATCTTCTGAATGATCTCCTGGCAGGCCAGAGGGGGAAGGCAGCAACGGTGTCTATAAAGAGCACCGAGTCTGGGAAGTAGCTTTTTGTGGACAGCATCCACATGCCCAGCAAAGTCGAGGTTCTTGTCGAGCCATAGCTCGAGGTATTTGAAGGATTACTTTATCAATAGGACTGACCAGGATCCAGTCAAGAAGTGTAGCCATACCAGTTTTATAATTTACTCATATGGGTTTCTTAATTACTTTAGTAAAGAAGACATTTGCCAATTTGTCTCTGTAGTCATCGTTTTAGTTTGCAAGCCAATTGCAATTAAAGTCACCTACCACAATGTTTTCATGCTGTGGTATCAGATCTGAGACTGCATGTATGAAGCAGTCAGTGTTTTTTGAAACATTTCCATGTGGAACGTTGACTACAAGGGGGTTTATGTTTTCCACCCCCCATGTCCAGACTTTAAATTAAGAGCAAGTAGCTCACAGTCAGTTGGTTCCAAGCTAAGTAGGAGCCTGTTAGCTCTAAAGTAGGACTTAATATCCAGCCAGTAATCCCCCTCCCCTTTCTTAGAGCCCTGTCTTCTCTCAGAAGTGTATTGGAGTCAATTTCTTTTTAATAAATCATGGGAGGATGGTGTGGTACCCGAGGACTGAGGAAGGCAGATGTGATTCCCCTTCACAAAAGTGGGTCCAAGACAGAGGCAGGAAACTACAGACCTGTCAGTCTGACCTCTGTGGTAGGGAAAGTGATGGAGTCACTTCTGAAGGAAAGAATAGTCAAGTACCTAGAGGCCAGTGGAGCACAGGACCCAAGGCAGCATGGGTTCACAGTGGGAAGGTCATGTCAGACGAATCTACAGATTTCTTTGACTGGTGACCAAAGTAGTAGACCAGGGAGGGGCTGTGGACATGGCCTACCTAGACTTTAGCAAGGCATTTGACACAGTCCCACACAAGGTTAATAGTCAACTCACCAGCCTGGGAGTGGGTCCCAGGGTGGTAGCCTAGGTAAAACATTGGCTGGACAACAGGACACAGAAGTAATTGTAAATGGAGTCCATTCTAAAGAAAGGGGGTTACTAGTGGGGTACCGAAGAAGTTCAGTATTGGGTCTAGTCCTTTTAATGTCTTCATCAGTGACATTGCAGAGGGACTGGAAGGAAAAGTATGCCTTTTGCAGATGACACAAAAATCTGCAACAGGGTTGATACACAAGGAGGCGTGGAAAGGATGAAAAGGGACTTGGCAAGGTTGGAGGAATGGTCAGAAGTATGGCAGCTAGGATTCAATGCAAAGAAGTGCAAAATAATGCACCTGGGAAACAAGAACCCAGGGGAAGAATACACAATGGGTGGGGAGGTAGTAACAACAACAAAAAGGAAAGGGACCTAGGGGTAATCACATCAGATGACCTTAAGGTTAGCAAGCAATGTGAGAAGGCAGTAGGGAGGGCTGGGGGTATACTGGGATGTATAGGGAGAGGCATCAGCAGCAGAAAACAGGAAGTTGTTATCCCTCTGTACAGACAGTTGGTGAGACCCCATCTGGAGTACTGTGTCCAGTTCTGGAGACCCCATCTCTGCAAGGACATAGACAGGATAGAGGCAGTCCAGAGGAGGGCAACTAAAATGGTGCAGGGTCTGCAAAAGAAGCTGTATGAGGAGAGACTAAAGGAGCTTAATATGTATACCCTTGAGGAAAGAAGGGAGAGGGGGGACATGATAGAAACTTTTAAGTACCTCAGTGGAATCAACAAAGTCCAAGAGGGTAGCATTTTTCAGAAAAGAGACTTGCAAGAACAAGGGACACAATTTAAAGATAGAAGGAGGGCGGTTCAGGGCAATGTGAGGAAGTATTATTTCACAGAGAGGGTAGTGGATGCTTGGAACAGCCTTCCTGAGGAGGTTATGGGGTCTAAAACTGTGGGAGAATTCAAGAATGCATGGGACAGACATAAGGCAATTCGTGTGGGGGGTAGGAAGAACTAGGCTGTTGGTTAACTAGGATCTGCGGCCTATCCTGTAGGTAGGGAAATGGGCAGACTAGATGGGCTTAGCGGTCCTTATCTGCCATCAAAGTCTATGTTTCTATGTTTCTTTGTTTCTATGTTTCTATGTTTCAGTTTCTCTGTCAGTGATTTTGCTGGTAGGCCATAAATTCGTCAAGCTTGGGCATTAGCCCCTCCCACCCAGTTGCCATGACCAATGTTAAGTTAAACCCTGTAGAATGAATGGTAGATGTGATGATGGGCTCTGGTTGGGATGTCCATTACCTGCCATGACATGCAGTAGTAGCAAGACTGGTACAGTTTAAAGGAGCTAGTGTAGTCTTTTCTAGTGAATTTGTCTTTCCTAGACACTACACAAAATTGTAAGTGTATTCCAGCTGGGCCCTTGAAGACTGGGGAAGATGGGAGCATAGTAATGTAACACTGCATAGCTGGTTTGGATTTAATATGGTCCTTGTATGAGACTAGGGGCTAGTGGCAAACTGCATAAGGCCAGGATGAGTGATGTTGTATAACCAGTATGCAATGTTTCTTTGGATGTTTAACATTAGGCTCTCACTCCACATTTCTCCCCTGCCCCAGGGGACCTGATTTGCTAACCAGCCTCCCCATGCAGTAACAAATCAAAGCCCTTGCTGAAGTCCAAGTACAGGACATCCACCGCCTGGCCCCTGACTATTTCCCTTGTTGCCCAGTCATAGTCAACCAGGCTTGTCTGGCAGGAGCTGCCTGAGACAAACCCATGTTGCCTGCTCTCCTGAAGTCGTTCTCTCCAGAAAGGCTACCAACCTCCTTTGAGGATAGTCTCCATCAACTTCCCACGATGGAGGTGAGGCTGACTGGCCTATAGTTCTATGGCTCATCCTTGGCCCACCTTTATGGATGGGCACCATATGCACCATCTTCCAGTCCTGGGATATGCAACCAGTTGTCAGGAGGTGTTACATCTGTCAGTGGCTCTGCCAGGATTTCTCTCATCTCACTCAAACCCTGGGGTGGATGCGTCAGGTCCTGGTGCCTTGTCCACCCTCAGGGCTCTAAGACGGGCTGGCAGTATTACCTGAGAGATTAGAGCACTAAGTCGTGAATGAACCTGTTGCATCAAGCAGACCTGGATTTGACTCCAACAACCTCTACTTTCATACTATGTGACTCTGAGCAAGTTATTTAACCACCCAGTGCTCCCAGCTCACCTCTGAAAACAGGCACTTGTGCCTAGTGGGCCTTAACTGGTTACCAAAGAATTAAAAAAATAAATAAAATAAGACCTTCTAGCACTCTGCTCTCTGGGATATCTTCCTCTGTCAATTCTGCCCCCCCCCCCACGATGCCGCTGCTCCCTCCCTATGGCAATGGCCCCTGCTTCTCCTTGGTAAATGCAGAGCAGAAGTAGTCACTGAGCACTTCTACCTGTTCCACCCCATTCTCCACCCATCCTCATCAATCTTGATCCTAACAATTTGACTCCTCACAGGTTCTTTTCTCTCGTATGTACCTGAAGAAATCCTTCTCCCCCTCTCCTATACCTTGAGCAAGCCTACATTTTCTTGCCTACTTGGCTACCCATACCAATCTGTTCACCTCCCTTGATTTCTTCCTGTACTGCTCCATATCCTCCTCCATTTTGGATCTCATGTACTTCTTGAAGGTGGTCCCTTTTTCCTTAACTTTTCCTAACACCTCTCTGCTTAGCCAGCTTGGCTTCGTTTTCCTGGTCTTCTTGCTTTGGAGCTTTGAACATTAGTATGTTGCCTCTGTTAACCCAGCTTTGATGATCCCCCATTTCCTGATTTGCATCCATGTGTGGTTGAATTCTGGCAATGTGCACCTCCAGTATGCTCCCCATTCCTTAAAAGTCTGCCCCCCCGAAATCTATCACCTTAGTCCTTGTACTGACTATCTCCTTACCCATCCCAAGTGAGAACCACACTGAATTGTGGTCACTCCCTGTCAGGGGATTCCCCCACTTCTAACCCCTGCACGTTCTCCCCATTCAGTAGCACCAGGTCCAGTATTGTTCCTTTCCTGGTTGGTTCCCCTACCAACTGTATCAAAAAGCTGTCCAGGAAAGCATCCAGGAGGAGCTGCTACCTGCTGTTTGAGGTAGCTGGGGTAGTCCACTCCACTCCTGGCAGATTGAAGCTCCCATTATCATGGTGTGGCCTTTGAACAGACCTCCTATCTGTTCACCCAGTTCCCTATCAATTTCTTCACTTTGTGTGGGTGGTCTGTACACCACCCCAAGCCTCACCCTCCTTCCTTTTGGGTCCTGTAGCTGTATCCATAAGGCCTCCATTCTGCCCTCCTGCCCCTCATCCCTGCTGCACATTATTGCTTCCTTCACATATTCTGCCACACCCCCACTTTACCCCCAACCCCTATCCTTACACACAGTTTTAACTCTGGGATCAGCAGGTCCCAGTCATAGTACTGGGTGGTGCACGTATCAATTATGGCAGCCATGTCCACTTCTCTTTCTGCCAACATTGTCTGTAATTCTGCAACCTTGTTTCCCAGGCTCCTTGCATTCAAGGAGACCACCCTCAAATGTGTTCCCTTCCCTTCCTCTCCCCTCCCCTCTCTAGCCCACTCCTACTGCTCCCCTTTCTTGAGTTTGAGTTCCCCCTTTTCCTTTTCCCGCTTATTTGGGGGGAGGCCTATTGGCCTCCCTGTCTTGGAGATTTACTAGGCCATCCAACCTACTGCCTCCCCCCCCTCTTAGTTTAACAGAACCTTGGTAGCTATATACTCCCCCAGCTTCTGCTTCATGGTGCCTGTGCTGTCTCTACTGTACTCAAATGTAGCCTGTCAAGGGCATACATGTTCTTGTTCTCGCATGTAGTGCCCCAGTCTCCCACCAAACCACACCCCCTGGACTGACACCATGCCCCCAACCATGTTTTGAACTCCTTAATCTGCTGCTTCCTGGCTGTGCTGACCCTGAGCACTGGGAGAACTTCCAAGAAAGCAACAGATTTCCCTAGCACCTCACATAGTTTCCCCACCTCTCTGAACCTCTCTTGCATCTCCTCAGCTGTGTCCCCTGCCAGATCATTTGTGCCAGGTGTATCACTATATGCGGTTTCTCCCTTTCCTTCTCCACACACTTAAGAAGAAACTGTTTTACCTTTCCTGCTGTCATGACTCGCAAGCACTGTACCCCATGTGTCCCTTTCTGGTGTTCTTGCCTCCCCATCTCACCCCCTAAGAATAGAATCCCCCAAAATTATGACTCTCCTTCTCCTTCATGGTCCCCTCTTTATGCTTCCCACTAACCTGGCTGCTGCCTCCCTCCCCATCCTTGCTACCCACATCCCATTCTGTATTACTGTCCTTGTTCCATTCTTTGCCTCTCTCCTTCTCCGTCCCCATCCCTCCATCCCCACTAGTCGATCTAACCACATTCCCCCTCAGCCATTTGCCCTCCTGTCTACTCACCTCTTCCCATGTCAGAATCATCCTCACTCTCCTCCCTCCTTTACCTGCCCTCATCCTTTCTTGTCCTGTCCCCCAACAACCCCCTATTATCCACCCTCCTGCCTGTGCCACCCCTCTCTGTTGCCTCCTTTCTTTGGGCTGCTAGTTCTACTGCTATGTCTTTCACCCCTTCTCCTATCCCTTCTGAGCTTCCCCGGCTCCTGGTCATTTAGGTTTGCCAGCACTAAGAATCTATTATCCCTCCCTTGTCATGCCCTGAGCCATCCCTTCCATGTTTGCCGCTTTCCTTCCTGCCCTGACCGTGTCTCTGTTTTCTTCTTATTCCTGACCACCATCCAGTTCCCTGCCTCAGTTTCCTTTGGATCTACCTATATGGTTGTTTTGTCTTATTTAGTCCCTCCTGTTCCCTCCCTTGGCCATGTTGGTTAAGCCATCTGAGTAACTCCTTTCCATGCTCCTGGCTTCAAGTTGTCCCCCAGTCTACCACCTCCTCTCCTCAGTTCCCCCAGCCCTCTATGCTATTTTAGAAGCTGGCTGCCCCACAGCCATTGCATCCTACTACCCTTCCTCCACCCTTCCTGCTCCACCCTAATTCATCACCCTCCCACTCCACCTCTTTCATTCTGTCTCTTCCTTCAAAAGAGCTGTTTTTTCTCAAGTTTACACTAGTACAGCTCTGTTATTAATCAATTTCCATTCTAATTAGTTAAGTTTATCTCTCTCATCTGTGGATTATGGCCTTGCCATATATGGGACAGGCACAGACACAGCACTTAAAAGGGTCAAAACCATCCTCAACAAGGCCTGCTGACTGGTCCTGGGAGTACACAAAATGACTCACTCTTGTGATCTATACAAGGAAACTGACTGGCTCCCACTCCACCATGGACTCCAATACCAGGCCTACCTCCTTGCAAAAAAAGTCCCTGATGGGGTCCATGCCTAGTGCTACTTCAGCCCTCTTTGAGCCTGCACAGCCATCTGAATGCATAAGAAGTGCCTCCAGGGCTGTACCAATTGTTCCCTTCAAACAAACCACCCTTGGCCAAAGATCCCTCTCCTACTATGGGCCTAAATGGTTCAATGATCTTCCTGCAGACCTTGCCGACTCCCCCAGACGTAGCCACTTTAAAAATGGGCTTCTATCTTTTCTTGCCAGCAAGTTTGACTACCAGTGTTTCTGTTAACCCATGTCCTCTGACAGACGTTCTCACACTCATCAAACACTACCCTCTTGCACTCCCACCTTCCTGTTCCACAACTGCCCACCTCCCACCTCCTACTTCCTCCCCTTGACAAAGCCTCACTTTGGCTGCTAAAACTGCATTTCTGCAGAATGGGAGTGCCCCATCTGAACTGTAACGTGATTGTTAAACACTGTAACACACTTAATTAGTGCTGCATTAATATGTTTCTTCGCAAGCGTGGTTCTGTTTCTCCTCACTTGCTGTACCCTGCTTAATGTTGTAACTGCACACTAATACTACTTGTTAGTTGATGTTCTTTCTGTTCTGAAATGTTTCATCACCTGTAAATGTATTGTATTCCTTGTTGACTTGGAGCCTTTGTAAACAAGCCCCCAGCTCAAAGGTATTAATCCAAATTTGAAATAAATAAATAAATAAATAATAAAATAATTCACCTTGTCCAGGGAGCTTTAATGAAGGCTACACCTTAACTAGGTTCTCCGGCCTATCCTGTAGGTAGGGAAATGGGCAGACTAGATGGGCCTAGCGGTCCTTATCTGCCATTAAAGTCTATGTTTCTATATATGTTTCTATGTTTCTACATTTACAGATGGCAAATGCTTGAATAATAACTGGGTGGGCTATTCTGTAAAGAAACAGCTAGAGTCTTCATTAATTATAGCATGTGTGACCGTGGGTGATTTGTGTGCTTTTTTAATGGTTGTGTGTAGTTTGATAAAATGAAAAGCTTTGAAAACAAAACATTCACTTCTGCTGGCTAGACCTAGACACATACTGTACCTAGAAAACAGAAAGTTTGGATTAAAGAGAGTTATTTAGTTTAAGCCAGAACATCAGGCTCCTAACAGTACCCTGCTGCTGCAGTAGTCACTACTCTCTGAATCAGTGGTCATGGACACATCACTGTCACATGGGACAGGAAGCACTGTAGGAACAAGAAGAACCATAACAAATGCTAACATGGAGATCGCTAAGGGCCATAAAATCAGCACGCAAATTTAGAAAAAAGTCATTTCAGCAAACAAAGGGACAAATTTACTAGGAGTACACCTTCAAGTCAAATCACTGTGCATAACATTTATTTTGTAAATTCTGGCTATTGTTCCACTTTAAAAACAGCAAACCACAAATGTGTTTCACCCATGTTTCTGTGGTTTGCTGTTTTCAACCTTTGCAGCCTCTTTTTGGGGCCTTCTGCACCTTACAGTCCTGCATAAAGCACAGTCAATATAAATTATTTCATGCTGAGTTGCTTATATTAGCCATGATGCCATGCGCTGGTGGTGTACAGTGTTGCTGGCCAGGATATAATATAGTGTCTCAAGTTACTGCATGACAAAAAGAGTTAACTGCCATGGAAACTACTGTTTACTGCAGTAAGCTACTGTATTGTATTGCATCCTGGTAAGCTCCACTGTATGTATAATTGTGTGCTTCTTTAAAACCATAGCTTTGCATTCACTGCACTTTCATGTAACCTTTACTTCATTATTTTTGCAATGAGGTTCTTGCATTTAAATATCCACACGCTGCTACTATCAAGACAGTCTTGCATGTAATTTTCAAATAATATCTTGGGCATTTATCCCAGAACTGGCACAACGGATGTATTCATTCCTTTGTGATAAAATAAAATCTCCTAAAATGTGAGGGCACAGCTGTAGTTGGCCAACACAGTCAGCATGGACTTTATATGAGCTGGCATGCCCCACTGCCACTATAAATTCATGTATTAGCTTGACAGAATTTAAAGGACAGAGCACCGCTTGAAAAAAAGATAAAGTACAGACCATACAGCTCTGCTTGACACTATATCTATCATTTACCTTGCAGTGAGTAATGCAGAACAGTAATATAGGACTTCTCCCTGGTTTGGTTGGGCAGTGGGCAACACAGCCCCTGCCCTCACATTGTACTGTAAATAATGTGCATGTTTAACTGTCCTTCCAGATGCCATTTTATGCTGCTCTGGAAGGGTTGATTCATCCCTCTGTCCTTTTTGTTAAAACCTGCCTGAACTTTGACTTTTGCTTCTCATGCTGCAGCTGGTGTCATTCTTTGGGCTGCCCTCTCACTTTCCTGGCAGATGTTCCTGCTGTTGTGGTTACACCTGCTCCACCTCCTGATGGTCCCCATGCTTGTGTTGACTGTCCCTCTCGCTCCACATCCTGGACTCCCCCCATTCACTATTACGGCTGCCGTTGACACCCTGCCACCAGGAAATTGCAAAGGCTTTACCCAAATTATTTTTCTTTCTTTCTTTCTTTCTTTCTTTCTTTCTTTCTTTATTTCTTTCCTTCTTTGAATATCACTACATACTTCCAGCTCTCCACTGCTGTCTGTCTCCTCCTCAGCACTGATCTCCTGCTCTGGCCCATGTACAGATGAGCCAGACAAGATGCAATACAGTACCATGCAGTAAATGACCCATCACAAAATGACTGTATGACAAACAGTCTTAATTACTATTGAACTATACTGCTCCCTGCAGTACACTGCAGCACTCTGCAGTAATACTGCAAGATACTGTACCGCATCCTGGTAGGCACTGCTGGACCTCTCCTCACACTGTGTCTTCTGTAGCATGACTCTTCTGGGTTCTCCTGCCATCTGACTTCTCTACTATAATTGCCTACCTACCTGTCTCAGCATTACCAAAACTCATGCTTGATCTAAACAAAGCTGTCAACCCTAAGGTGCCTATACTTTTCCTAAGCATGAGTTATGCCGTTTCTGCTCTTGCTTGAGTAACCATCCTGTTGAACATCACTGTCCCTCATCCTCCCCTCACTGTCTCTACATGTGGCTGATGAGTTTTCGCTTGTGTTTCAGCTTATTGTGTCTTTTGTGGGGCTTCACAGTCACCTTCCTTACTGCTCTCCAGGGCCCTTCACCCTAAGCATCCATCTAATTTCTGGTCTGAGGCATGCTGTAATGCAACGCTTCAATCCTAGCTATTTAGCTCTGACCTCCTAGCCTGCCTGACAGCTGTCCTGTCTTCCTCCTCTGGGATCCTTCACCCTTGAGTTGTTCTAGGTCAATGTCCCATCATTGTTATGTGCTGAAAATCCTACCATCAAGAAGATAACACAGTCCTTCAAAAATAAGCAGAGACAAATTTCTGCTTACCAAGGAAAGCACTGGATACTGTGGGTAGTAGGGTTACTTATTCATGCCTGCTTATGAAGCAGGTGGGGGGGGTGGACATGATGGCCCTAGAGTACATTTTTACCTTAAATTACTATATTACTATATACTGTAAAACGAGTCCCTTTATAGTCATAAAAAAGTGCAAGAACAGTTGTTTTTTAATTCTTTTTAATGTTTAAATTAGTCCAAATTTTGTTCATAATTTATGCTATTAGCATTTAAAACAATACAAGCCTCCTGTCTACCCAACTAAAAAGCCCATCTTCCTAATCCTCTTTGTTCTGCCCTTACTCAAGTGGGTTTCACTCTACATTTAACTCCTCCCATTCACAGCAACAACCCATTCCTATTGAGATTATTATTTGATGCAAATGTTCCTGCCACACACTCCACCTCTGCCCCAAGCTCTACAGTTAGCCACCCTCCTTAAACCACTGTGGGGAACCAGTGATATAAAACCCTGCCCTGCTGCCAAAAAGACATCCTTGGAGCTTCCTTCTTACAGACAACAAAGAATCTCCATAGTTGTCCACGGGATCCTAGATGAGGTCATCTTGATGCACACTGGAAAAACACAAAGGCTGCTGGGACAGCTCCCTTGCATCTTTCCAGTGCTTGCCAGGACAGCTTTACCATGCTAGGATTGCTTTATTGAGCAGCCTGGTAACAATAATGAAGCAGCCCAGCACTTAGAGATTGTGATTTTGCTCTGATTAAGCAGGATTACTCAGGTTTACTTGGGTCAAGTGGTAGTAGTAGGCCATCAGACCAATCAAGACTACCCTCCACTGCTCAGTGGTTGTAACCATGTAGTTTCTTTCATAGGATTAATTTATCCCATTTGTTTTTAAAAATGGTTTTGTTGCAAACTGGCCCAGTGGCACAGGTGGCTGAGACACTGGACACCTTCCCTCCTATCATGCTGGTGAGTCAGGCTCAGGAACAAGCCCTGGTTGCTGGGAGTTGGCCAGGGGGAGGATTGGGCATCTGACACACAGCTCTCCTCTCCCAGGGTGGGAGACATGCTGAGTCAGCCTTGACTGCCGCCAGGTGGAGGCCTAGGGTAATACTGGCACACAAGTGACACTGATGGGAGGGACCATGGTTCTGTAGTGTGTACACTTTCACTCATATACAATTACATGCTGCAGTGGCAGGGGAACCAGGAGAAGAAAACAGAAAAAGTTGGCACATGTTACATGAAGCCTTGCCCACCTTTCCTTGGCCAACAATGCCACCAGTACCACCAAGCCCATCACTAGATGAAAGTCACTGAGTGGAAGAAAGGACAGCCCTTCACTTCCTGGCTCTTCTATGGGGGCAATCCATGGGGGCACTTGGGTCTGTGAGTTTGAAGGAGGTGGATGCCAGACAGTGTAGGTTGGAACAGGGCTGAGAGCCCATCTGTGATGGCCATAATGCAAAAGCTTTATGGAAAAATGGTTTTGTTGTTACTGTTAATTGCATATGTGGGCAGGTTATTCTATCATCTACCCACCCTTTGTGTCAAAATATTTCTTATGGTTGTCCTAAATTTATTGGTATTAATTTGTAGTGCATGACTTCTAGTCTAGATATTGTTTTTTCAGTATGTATCCCATGTTCTCTCTTAGTTCAAAGTTATTCATGACATCACACATAAGAAGATCTCCCTTCTATTTCTGGTTTCTAGCTCCATTAGACTCAGGAAATTTGGTCTTTTGTCATAGGACAGTTCACTTAGACCAGTTATTAACTTTAGTGTTTTCCTTTGAATTTTCAAGTTTACATGTGTTTTTTGTCTTCATAGGTGCCCAAAAGTGTGAATCATAATCTAAGTGGGGTCTAATCAGGTTTATGTACAGGAGAAGAATCATGTTTTCATTTCTAGATGTAACATTTCTTTTGATACAACCAATGACCTTGTTTGTTTTCGTGAAGTGCTCATCACAGTGTTTTGAAGGACTCAAGTCATCTGTCACCAATATACCCAGATCTCTCTCTCTGAATCTGCAACATTTAACTTCTGTTCATTAATAAAATAGCTGAATCTTAGGGGTTTTTTTTTATCCCATGTGTATAACGCTAAGGTTGCTTCATGTAGGGTGTTTATTGGCAGCTGGGTGGAGCTTTATATTGTTAGCACCCTGTGGTGGGTTATGGTGGATGGTGAGCATGAGGTGGGGTGGTGGCACAGTAGGAATTCTTCTATATACAAACACTGAGAGAAATGAGAGTGTTGCTGAAAGTGAGGCGTGTTTTACTGGAATAATGAAAACAGGGTTGGAAGGGTGGGTTTGTTGAGCTGGGTGATGGTGGTGGAAGTGGATCTATTGGGGAAAACATGGTGGCATTTGAAACATGAAGGTTGCTGACCACGACATACTGTGTACTTAAGCAAGTCATTTAACTTTCCTCTGCTTAATTCTCTTCCATGTTGCACTTGGAAACATGTTTCAGCGCAGTGTGCCTTGCTCAGCAAAACAAATCTGAGGCAGAGTAGGTATAAGAAATTCAGTGTGGTTAATGTAGCTGGCTGATTCTTTTGCCATGTGATCAATGCTGAATTTATCACAGCTAAGGACAAATTGGATTACAAAAACAAACCTACCCATTTTATAACAAAGATATATTTTCCATATCCAGATCATGCATTATTTTCTGTATGGGTTGAGGCCCCTTAGCACTCCTCACTCAACACACTATGTTTCATGCTTTTTGCATCACTTTAGTCAGCTTGTCATGTTTGAGCATCACTTTATATAAATGATGAGATGTGCAAAGGTGTCTAAGAATGTTACAAGTCATTGAATAGTGATAAAAATCAGTTCACAAAAACATTGTTTTCATGTCCGATTTAGATCACTGTAAAGCA
This sequence comes from Neoceratodus forsteri, assembly GCA_016271365.2. Classification (NCBI taxonomy): domain Eukaryota; kingdom Metazoa; phylum Chordata; order Ceratodontiformes; family Ceratodontidae; genus Neoceratodus; species Neoceratodus forsteri. Next base: position 99,917,189 of record CM028132.1, read on the forward strand.
AGTGATAGAAAAAGGGTGTGAATGATAATAAAAAATGCCATATGGAAGAGCAACAAATCCTTATAAAATCTTAATCTTGAGTGGGTTCTTGAGTGTCATTTACAGACGGGGTCAATTTCATGAGGGGTCTGAGAATGACAGTTTCACAAGTAAAAGGGAAGTACATTTTAGAAGGTTATTAGTATAAATTATGTGATGGGGTAATAGTGCATGTGGCATGCATGTGCATAATTGTATTCAGAAAAATAATTTCCAGTCATTGCCTTTGTTTAAATGCTGTACTCAATTGGCCAAGCAGAGGAATTTCTCAAAGTGTGAATGATTAGTGAAAGTCAGATGGCCAATAGTCTGTGTGTTTTGGAGGTGACATAATAGCTAAGCCTGAAAGGTGTCAGCTCTGGTAACATGGCCTCCAGCATCTGCGGGGGTGGGGGGCACTATGAGTGGACCAAAGATAGGACATGAGCTGACATCATGGGTTACACAAGAGAACTCAAACGCAGTCATATTTCTTGTGAGACTAACCTCTTTTGACCTTTACAAATAACATGAGGGAATTTTAAGGTGTTGGTGTCTGTCAAGTACACAGAGGAAGAAGGGATTAAAACTTAGGCATTAGGCTACTCATTGTGTCTGTCAGGGAACAGAGCAAGGAAAGCAGGTCGCACTAAACAGTCAGAATATCTGGTGGGGGAGTGCTGATACAGAGGTAGGGTATCTTTTGGGCAAGAACTGGTTATCTAGTTACTATTTTGCTAATGTAGCATTTCAGAGTCTTTGAGCCCATATCAGTCTGGTTTTATATACTTGCATTTGCTGTTTAAAACCTTTATTTTCATATGCTTTTTCTGATTGCACTGTTTAACTTGGGCAGACTGGTAGACAGATGCTTTTCTGGGCAGACTGGATGGCCCACTGACCTTTTTTTTCTGCTGTCAACTTCTATGTAAATGTGTTTACTTTGGCAATCTGTGTACTTTTAAAATTAAACAGCAATATTTATTAAAATATAAGTGACTGGTGGTGCATTGTGAAAGAGGTACAAGTGTTGACAGATGGTGCACTGTGAAAGGAGTATTCTTGTGGATCTCCGAGGTATCCATCCAATCAAAGAGACATGCTATGATAGCTAATGTAAGCTAAGTAATCCTTTCTATACTGGGAAGTGATATGGTAAAGAGTGTTAAACAAGTCCATACTCCACCTTATGTTCAAGTAGTCAGCCTTGACTTAATTTATGGACTGGTTACTGGGCTCATGGGTCCAGGTGTCTATGGTGTGCCAACTACACAGAGGGGTGAATGTGGGTGCAATATTCATAAAGAGAAAACTAGGGTGGAGGTCTGTGCCAACCTGGTGTGTGAGGGGCACTGGCAGAGTTGTAGAAAATTATCTGTGGCAGTGTGCATTTCAGAAATGGATTTGGGAAGTGTACATTTGAAGAGGGTATAAATTGTGCCCCTGGTAGCAGAGGGTGGGGGGGGGTTACATAATTTTGCCAGGAGTTCTTTTCACTCATTTTAAAATGTCTAGTGTATTGATATAAGTTGCTCATGAAGCTAATAAGATAAGAACTGTTGTATTGTGCTGAGATTGAGATACCCAGGTGGCTCCAAATGCTCATTAGTCAATCAGACCCCTCGATTTCTCACAAGAATTTTATATATACCAGCTGTTACCTATAGTGGCAGAATGATAGCAGGAAAATACTTTGGATTGACTTTTGGGATCAGTTAGGATTACAATGGAAATTATATATAAAGGGTTGTATTTCCTTCACACAGGAAAATAATCTCTTTTAGGCCTCTAATCATCCTTTTGATTTTTTTCTCTTGGGTGATATTGAACTCAGCCTGAGCCATTCATTTCTTCCTTCCCTCACCTTCCTTCTCCCTCACTAGGGGTCTGAGGATTATCCTCCTTAACGTTACACAGTTTACTGCCCATAATAGAGCAACTTAGGCTATGGGTTCAATGAATAAAATCTGATGTGTTCGCTGCGACTGAATCTAAGGCCAGGGATGGTAGTAACTTCCTGCTCTGTTATGGTCTACACAGACAGGACTCTGTCAAAAGGGTTGATGGGGTCATAGTGTAAGTAGTGGTATGTAGGTCAATTTTCCAGTAGTTCTGGGTTGGGCCAGGGCAGGTTGGGCAAATCAGAACCAGAATCAAAACTGTTATGTATAAGGACAAGAAATGATGCACTCTACGTAAAAAGACAAATGTCAGACATTGCTCACAGTAGTAGAGTACAGTAGTTTATTTTGTTACCTGATTTGGTGCACTGGGCTCAGAGGGTCCTTTTTCAGGCATAACCTAATGTACAAAGTACAGCACACATGCAGAACAGATCACACAATAAGTGGCATTGGTGGGATTCAAACCTGTGCCTTTAGGTAATAAATAATCTACGCTTCATAGCAAAAGAAAACTGACATCTAGCTGATAAATACATATTCTGCCTGTAATGGCACAAATAGGCAGACACATTAACCCTGCTGAAGACAAGAGGAACTGTAGGAATCAAGATGATCTTGCCACTACCAATCTAACCAAGCTATGTTAGGTAGTCTACTGTAGTTAATAAATGGCACATGGTATATCAATATATGCAATGCTGTATATTTGAGGCATAATAATGCATGATCCCACCAGTAATCACCAAAGGGAGTAGTACTAAAGTAGTTTACTGACTATAAAAAGACTTAGGGTTCACAGTTCTTCACAATTTCAACAGTGGTGCAAAAAAGTCTCTAGGGCAGTAAATATACTTCTAAGGAACATAAGAAATTTCTTCAAGCAATCTGTAACCCCTAGATGGTGCTATTGCAAGGGCTACTGCCCCTGTCTGCCTTCCTAACAACAGGTTGAGGGGCCTGGGTTCAAAACTGGTAAGTACTGGGGTGCCCCTACCCATGGTAAACACACTAGTTTGGTGCCTCCACTCAGAGTACAGTTTAAGTGGGTATCTAACTAGACTGGTACAGCCCCCTGGAAAGTTATAACCATCCACAATCCCACTTAGTGACCAAGTACCTATGAACTGGCAATAACCATTAGCAGTATTCAACAGACAGTTTGCAATAAGCATTAATAATATGCTCACAGTTGTCCCACTTACCAACAGGGTTTCTGATCCTGGTTTATCCCCTGAAACCCCCCTGCAAAGACTGTTTTGCAATACTGCATGCACTTTCAACACATTCAGTAAAGAGACTCTCACTTTAAGCCAAGTAATAACATGTTCACAAGTTAGGTTCAAAGTAACACAACAAATCAGGTTTATTAAAGGGTTGTAAACAAGGAGGGGGAGCAAATTTGGACAAAAGATTACTGTTCTGGAAAACCAGGTAATTAAATGCAGTTAATTTAGTCCCTTTACTGCTGGGTACCCTGGATCTATGTTGGCTGGCTAGAAACTTCTGGCGAGGCAACTGACTGATTTTTTGCATCAAAATGATTTGTGTGACAAATATCAGCCAGGTTTTCGCATATCACATGGTACAGTGGTCTCCGTGGTGAGGGGTCTTGGATGATGTCAACAAAGCAATGGATAAAGGCCATTTAACTGGTGCCATCATTGCCTCTCCAAGGCCTTCGACACAGAGCACCACCAAATACTTCTCAAGACTAGTCTGATGGACGTTAGGGTGTTGGTTAATGCCTTAAAGTGGTTAGCCTCCTATTTAGAAGGGAGGGGGCAGATTATTACTGTAAATAAGGTGACCTCTGTTCTGTTGCCTGTTGGCCTTGGACACCATGTGGAAAGTTCAGCTTACCATCTTTATGCCAATGACACTGTAGTTTATACCTCTGCTTCAACTTTGAAAGAGATTCAGCTTAAATTGCAGTTAAGCTTTGATGGGTTACTTAGCTATTTCACAAAGTTAAAACTTAAAATGAATATTGATAAAACAAAGTGCATGGTCTTTGGCTTTACTAAGAAACTTAATGACTGTGTTGGGTTATCAGTATTTGAAATTGATGGGACCAAGCTGGAATAGATAACAACTTATAAATATTTGGGCTACTGGGTGGACTCCTCAGCCATAGTCAATTTACATGTGGACAAACTTATTGGATCAATTAGACAAAGGGTGGGTTTATTATACAGGAATAAAAACTGCCTGGATGGGTGTATGATTAAAAAAATAGTTGAATCACAAGTTTTTCCATTACATGATTATGGCGATGTGTTGTATGATTATTCAAATTTAGGTAAACTGCATAAATTGAATATGTTGTGTAACAGCCTGGCTAGACTAATATTGCAGTGCCCCAGGGACACTCATCATTGTTTCATGTATAACAAACTTGGTTGGTCATCCCTATCTGAGAGAAGACAGCTTCATTAATTTATTTTAGCTTATAATAGTTTTACAGGCAAAGTGCCTGATTATTTAGCTAAAAACTGAAAGTCAGGGATGTAAATGTTGCCCTTAGGAAAGCCATACTTTTTTTGTAGACTCTGTTTATCGCCATAACCTGGAACTCTCTTGAGCTTCCCCTGCTCATCATTCATCACTCTACCACCCACCTAATGCCCTGCCTCCTCAGATGGTAGTCACCCTCCACCAACCTCCTGCCAGCAGAACCCCCCAGCTCTGAGTCTTCTGAGATAGATCTGCCTCCACTCTGGTGCCCTATCTATGAATCTAGTGTGCCGGCTGAGGTGGTGGAAGGACAGAGGGGGCAGAAACAAGGGCCCAGTATTGGGCATGTGGTGATGCCATTGGGAGGGGAACCATCACCTATCCAGGCTTGGGTTTTTTTCCTTGTTTTTCCCCTAGGTGCACAGGTGTGCAATGACATCAGCATGGCTAAGCCATAGACATTTGCCATGCTCCTCCCCTTAACAGCTCCATGCTAGTTGTACCCCAGTCTCCACGCGGGTCTCTACTGCACTGAAGACACTCTGATCCCTCCCAGGGAAAGGAGAGCAGTTCATCAGATGTTCAATGTTCTCCCTCCCTGCTGACCCCTGGCACCCAAGCTCATTCCCAAATTCAGGTCACCAGCGTCACGTGAGGTGTGGCATCCAGCGCTCAACCCTCAGTGCCACTGGGTCGGCTGAAAAAAGCAGCATATTGTGAGTTTATTGTTCCAAAGAAATCAACCAAATGATCTGAATACTTTTTAGCCAGTTGATACCCTTGTAGTGGAATAAACTTTCTCAAAGTTCCATTTGACTAATATCAGAATTACCTCTCAAAATTCTGTTAAGCAATGGATGGATTTAGAGACTCGATAGCTCAAACTAAGGCCTGTTGTGATTAACAAAATTTAAGCTTGTATGTGAATCTCTGTACCGATGTGCATTTGTCATATGTTTTGTGCATATGTTATATTTTATTATGTTTATAATTGTTTGATAACTATATTGTAATTGCCATGGTCACCATTTTAAATGAGTTCGCTCAATGGTCTAACCTATTTAATAAAAATGAAAAAAAAAAATTAAATGAAATGAATCAGTGCCTGGGGTTGCAGCTGCTGTTGGGACCCTTGAAGGAAAAAATCAATCACATTAACTGCACAAAGCAAATTAAATTAGTTGTATCCGTGGCTGGTTGGCCTAGTCTGTTGGAAACCGTTGAAATTAAGCTGAGAACAATTAGATGATACATAAGAAAATCAAGTTGCCTGTTGCAGGGAGCTACCCTGGATTTACTCACTGTACCATTCAATTTAGGATGGCCTAGCAAATGATTCTGATGCTGGAAGTTGCTGCACATGGGGAAACTGGGCCATCACGACTCATCTCCACTTCACAGCCTTTCCCTGTAAGTGGCCGTAACCTGCGATGACTCACTGCGCAGGGGCTGGTTACTGAAGCTGATCTCCCACCAGTAAAACTGTAGCAGGCACAAGAGCAGACGGCATGGGCCAGGATAGACATAGGTCCAAATTCAACAGAGTGTCTCTGGCAAAGTCAAGTTTATCTGTAGGTGACCCTTCCAGCTGGAAGACAGTTCAGTCACTGGTAAAGGCAGGCTCTTCTCTGGCAATCAGGAGTCCCTGGATGGTAGGCCTTGACCCAAAATAAGCATTCAGCACATTTACCTCTGGAAACATCAAACTCTCTGATTCCTCTTTCAGCTGCTGGCCAGTTAGCAATGTCATAACTCTGCTGAACAAACCTCTTAATTTGCAAAATGCAGTTCTTGGTGATCAACCCCCCTTTGGAACTGCAGGATGCACACCAGAGGAAAATCTAGTCCTCTCTAAGCTAGATCCTGCAGCGCATACAAGCTCCTTCCTCCACAGAGTCTCAGGATGAACTGCCACTTTCACTGAGTCTCTTTTCTGCTGTTAGGCAGCCTGATACTGAAACAGCAACAGGGAGGCAAGTCAGGCCTTTCCCCTGCCAGTTCTCTTCAGCTCTTCCTGGAGATGCTTCTCGATGGCTCAAGCTGCTTTCTCTCTCCACTATTTACAACTGAACTCTTCTTTTCTATCAGTACTCTGACTAGTCTGGTTTCTCTGAGTTCCAGTTGGCTAGGGAGCTGTCAATCACAGTTCAGATGCTCCCATTTGTCAAGTTTTGGAGACAACCTGAAAACTACAAAACTACAGCTTTTTCCCCATGAGGCACCTGAGCTAAGGACCCTTGAGGTCCCTGTGTCCTAATTGGTCCAAAGGGAAGTCTCGGTCCAAAACATGGTGGCTTTCATTAGAAAATGCATGCTGCAATAAAGGCAGGTTAAACAACAGTCTGTATCTTAAAGACAATTATGAATTAAAGTAAATACCTGCAGTACTATGTAAAGCTCCCTTTGCTCTATGGCGACAGGAAAGTGGGACAAATTGGGGTGATGGCTGACTGGTGGCAAGCCCTGAAAACACTTGAACCTAGCCCAAGCCATTTACAGCATTTACACTGACTGTGGCACTTAAAGCGAGAGGTGCGGAGACACATCGTGGCACTCTCATGCAGATCAACAGGAGGACACCAACCTTTATGGATTTGCCATCTCTGCAGAACATCTGCCTGGCAATGGGTATTACTGGAGCCCATTGAGTCACTTAAGATAAGCCCTGATTTTTGGGGGGTTGGGGTTACAGAACAAATGATAACCAGCTAAAAAAAAAAACTTTAATAACAAAAACTTAAATGGAGATTCTATATCTTTTACTGCTGCTTGAGCCCCTGCTGCCTTGTGGCTCCCTCACCAGCCATCCTCATCCTCTAGATAAGCCTCCTCCTCCCCTCCTCTTCCAGCCACCTGACTTACTACAGTACCAGTTTGGGGTCTGGAGAGGATCTGGGTTCAACTACCAGGTTACCCCCACCCAGATGAAGCAGGCTACTAGTAGTAGCCTCCTCTTGTCTTTGCCTAACCCACTGGACCCACCATGTACCCCACATGCCCATTCTCTCTCAGCCTCAGTCTGACCAGAGATTCTTGCTGTGGTTCCATGGAATGCCACTTTCCTGTCCATCCACACACCTGCCTACTTATGGTTTCCTTTCTGTCTCTCTCTGGAATGCCACAATAAGTGCTTCTTCTGGAAGGGCTCCACTAGCCTCTAGGATGACCACTCCCAGCTTTTTTCACCCTTCGATACTGGAGTCCAAGTCCTGACCTGACCTCCAACATTGACACACGTGCACGCTGCGAGCATGGAATGAGTGTCAGGGAAGGCAAATAAAATGCCAAATTTGAACAGTTACTACCTGACCCATCACTCTGCTCTTCACAGCTGGGCATTGATCATGACTCACAACTTGCTGACTGGCTGCTCCTAGCTATCCTGCTGCTCTATCAGCCTGCTTAGGCTTGGAGAAGTGAGTCCCAACTCCAGCAGCCAAGTAAGCAAAGAAAATGTGGCTTAGTTGCTATGAGCATTAAAGAAAAAGGAAAACATTTAAAAAAAATCAGGTCACAAATTGGGTCAGACTGCTTCTCACCCAGTGCTGGCCTGATGGAGTGGATCGGCCAATACCTGACTGGTCCGAATCTCTGACTCAACCATCTACACACTTCTATGTGTACATTTCTGTCATCTATCACTTTGAGGTCAAACAAGTGTCCTCTGTCACCTTCTTCAACGAGTTACTACTAGACACAGTGCCCATCCCTTTCTTTCTTTCATTTTCATTTTAGTTTCTTATTGTTACCCAGACACCAAATCTGATACCATGTTTGATATCCTTTCCTATGTCTCCTCCCTTATCTGGTGGACTCCTAGTTATGGATAAATTGAATACAAGCAAGATCTGCCCACATCAAAGAAACTAATGCAAATCTTCAAAAATCTCACAGCACATATCAGAGCCAAACTGGCATAACCCCTTAATGTCCAACCACACTCAGAATGACTAGGTACTATACTCCCGTTCATCATATTTTGAAGGCTGGTACTCACCTTAATGCATTCAGTGATTATTATATGGTGCATTGTATAGAGAAGGTTGACTGTTGCAAAGTCCTCCCCCCCTATGATTCAGATCAAGTCCTGTAGTTCCTTTGATTTTCCTCCCTTTTTGTTGACTTACATACTAATGATTGGTATCCCATCACAGCATTCACTAATGCTGATTAAAATATGTTCTCTGCAATTTTCACTCTAAATTCTCAGCTGTCTAGGACAAACATGCTCCTCTTCAGAGTGCTCATGTTAAGTAAGCAATAAGACATGAAGGGGTGTGCATTAGACATTTCTAACACATGGTCAGGGGCGTAGTGAGGCACAAGGCTGCAGGCCGAGAGCCTACATCCCCTGGCAGTGCTTTAGAAATGTCTAATGCACACCCCCGGAGTGTCTTATTGCACTTATAAAATGGGGCAGTGTATTTTACATGCATGTAAAAATGAAAATTTATAAGATTAGAAAGCAAAATAATAAGCTGTTTGAGATATTTTGATGTAAAATAGTTCATTCACCTGTGTATTTTTTCATATGCCCAAAGTAATTTTGTCCTACTATGGCCACCTTAGTTGTAGGTGGTTGTCATAGGTTTCCTCAACCCCCCCAAAAAAAAAACAGTCCAGAACCAGAGCGGTACACTTAACCAAATGCCAACAGTTCACAAAACAAAAAGAACACTGATCATTGTTTTTCCCTAAGAGCTTATGACTTGAGCAGCAAGCTTCAGAACGAGCTAATGACAGTGACACAGTGACAGTGAGTGACTGGAAAAATCGAATGGAAGCAAGTGATGGGCAGGTGGGACAGATCAGAAGAAACATGCACGCCAGTAGAAAAGGGACTGTTTTGCTTATTTTTTTCAGTAAGGAAAGTTAACAGTAAAGAAATTTCAGACTATCCACATGTGGAATATTTTTAGGAGTCTGAGATGTAGCGAGCTGAGAGAAAGATGTAGTGGTGACCGGTCAGACAGCTCTACAGTGGGAAGTACCAAGAGGCATTAAGCACATACTACTATTGTAACAGTGTAAGAAATGTTATGGGACATATTAGTCCCTCTACCTGCAGTTTTTTTAATGACTTTTTTCCTAACAGTGATTCATGACTACTGATTGGGTCATGAAGGTGCAGGCAGAGGTTACATGATGACTACAGTGTCCATTACGATGTCTGGCTGAGCACAATTGAGTGGCAATATGGCTAGGTGTCAGTTTCAATATAAAACTGCTGTCTGTTGGACAAAGAGATGGGTTAAACATGAATAAGTTGGGGGAGGGAGGGAGCGGGCGGCTGAGTGGGTGGACTGAAGATTCACAGATTGTATCGGCAAGAAAGTATAACTTACAAAAACTTAATGTGTGGCACAAAAATATACTTTCATTTAGTTTGGCTTACTGAGTTCATGTTTTCATTTTTTTTTTTGGTCTACTAATTGCCACCGAGTGATCGGGAGCTGTGATGTGGTCTGGTTGAGGTTTTCTTATGAAGATTGCCTTGCTAAGTAATGGGAGAAAAATGCTGGCATTTTCAAAATCAGCGTTCTAATGGCACATTGATTTTTGTTGTACTGTGTCCAGTTCCAAAGTACTTGTTTTTACCTGTGCATTAGATAAATCTAATGTACAGGTAACAGCCAATCAAGATGCAGGTTTTCTCTCCCCATTTTACAAAGGGTTTTATTTACCATAGGTCTGGTTTATTGCCTGAATTAAACATAAGGAAACATAAAGCCTATAGGGAATTTATTCGGTAAGTTAAACTTTATAATGCCTGCATGAAAGTCATTAAGTTGATTAAGTCTGAATATTTTGTTTCAGACCTGTTCATGGTGTCAGGAGAGGGACTGGCACAGAGGCTGTTATCCATATTGTTGCTGGTTAGGATGTTGTTACCATTCATGGCGTCATTAGAGACACCAAGGAGGGTGACAGCTCTGGACATGATGATGGAGATGGCGATGGCAATAGTGGTGATCCTGGGATCAGCTCAGAGCAAGTTGTTGATAAACATGCTGCCTCAGAGGCCTTCATGCGACACTGAGGACAGTGATGGCTCCAAGTGTGATGTCGATGTCAATGTCGATGTTGGCACTGAGCAAAGTGTTGAGGATGCTGCCAGCCATGGTAATGGGGAAAACACTGTCTCTACAGCCGTCACTGGTCCTGAGTTCAGTGTCAGGGAAGGTGCTGACTCAGGGTCGGATGATAGCCTTAAGATGGAGTTTTCTCCAGAGCCATTGTATGTCACTGGTGAGGACCAGAGGAATGTATGGTTCTGCTCTCCTCACCTGGGCCCCCCCGGTCACTGATTGGGTCACTCCTCAGATGAAGGAGGAGGAGGACACCTTTCAGGCAAATCTGCTAGGTCCTCCCATCAGACAATGCCCCCTACACAGTTTTGCTCCCCAGGCTGAGATCCTTGACAGCAGGAGTGTCAACCCTCACTAGATGGACCTTGCCTCTTCCTCGAGAGGATTCCCCCATTCATAGGCCCTGAGCGGTTGTTAACATGGGAACAACACTGGGCTTTCATTGGTGCCTTACAGACCTGGCATAGGAAATCTGACATACCCCAATACAGGCCCTTTTCCCCAACCCCAAGGATACCCAGAGGTGGTGCCTCATTCCCTTTGACATCCTCCTCAGAGGATTATGAATCATCTGTCCATTTTCCTTCAGCTGCTGAGTAGGCCTTGCACTAGCAATTCTTTGTGAAGACGCTCCAGGCACTCAGTGTTCATGTTTTTTACAAGCCGTGATCTGGTAGCCCTGCTGTCTGGACTCCTTGAAGTTCCCTTTGTCAACACTACTGTCATTCCTTCATGAACTAGAACCTTTAGTGATGCATCTAGGACAGTGTGGAGGCATCCCTTTTCAACCCAGCCATCCCCAGGGCCTCCTCATATGGTATACTGCACTCACAGGGTCCGCTGGTGATGTTTCTCACCCTTCCACAGATCTTAAACTACTGCAGACATCATCAGGACTATGGCTCCTCATGCATGACTGGAATCTATAGGGTGATTCCACTCAGATGGATACTTTTGAAGGAAAGCTTTTCCCTTGGCACACACCCTAATGTGCATTTCTGCACACCAGGCATATATGGCGACTTAAAATCATCGGCTATAGTTGTGGCTAAGCACACTCTTAGCTCCATTGCCAAAGAATGAGACAGTCAGGCAGGCCACTGACCTTTCTACCTCAGGCATAGAGGTAGCTTAGCACTAGTTGCGGGCATCTTACAGTGCCAACAAGGTTGCCTCATGGTTGGTAGGAACTGCTGGCTGTATCAGGCAGATGGCATAGCTTCACCTCTCTTGCACTTCCAGGGGGCTCATTTCTTCACTCCTAGGGTCAGGAGGGAACTGTCGGGGAACTCCCCTGCTCTTGTGCCACAGGAGCCCCTGCCTGGCATTGAGGTCTCAGGTTTTTCAGAATTGTAAGGACGCCTGTCTTCAGGTGTTCTCCCCAATTCAGAGGGCTTTTTTTTTTTACCTCAGGGTGAACCAGACCTTTGTCAGGAAGAAGGAAAGCTTGGTACTCTGACATATAAGTGAACTCAATGGTGAAATTGATTCTTGGAAGAAATTAAAGTTGTGTACTTTTTGTGACAATTAGAGGCGTCAAAAAAACTTCCCCGATGACATTTCCATAGAGTCAGACTTTCACTCCACAAAGTTCAGAAATCAAATTAGTGACTTTAACAGAAATTCTGACTTAGAATGGCAGACTACATGTATGAATGTGAATTATTGTGTTAAACTGTGGAAAAATTCCACAGAACGATCCGGTCAATGTGCAGTTCTGAAATTTTGTTTTCTCTGAGTTTAATACAATAATCCTGAATACTATATTATTCACAGTTTAGTGAGTCACTAAACTGAGAAATGAAAGTATGAATTGTGGATTAATGTATTAAACTGCTGTAAAAGTCTGTAGAACTGAGCACTGAACTGCAGGTTAATTACATGTATCAGAATAATCCATTAAACTGCGAATAAAATTCCTCAGAACTATTACTCCACAGTTGTGTGTATAATTCCGCAGTTCAGTGAAAAATTTCTGCAGAACAGTGCAAAAATCCACCTCACACGTTCAAGAGATTCTGATCTCGCTAATGGTGGAAGTTTGGAAAATTTTGCCAAATTTCTCCAAAAGCAGAATTCGCAAACTTCACCCACCTCTAGTAACTGTTGATTTTCCAGAATATCTTCACCGTTGATTACCATACCTGTCCACCATCCCATGCTCTAGCAGAGCCAGTGGATTTGGGCAGCTTACCCTGAAAGTGCTGGCTGGCACCATTTAGTGCCATGGCATCTCCTCAGCTATACTCCCTGTGAAGTAGTTGTTTTTCTTTAAAAAAGAGTTTGGAACCCATTTCTGGGTTCCCACTACCACCAAAAGAAAGCCTACAAAACTGGGGTGAGAGTTCCTTCGTTTTCAGAACCCTCATACCAACCAAAAAAAAAGAGAGAGAGAGTAGCTCCCTTCCTCCTTTTCTTTCTTGTCCTTCTTCTCCCTGCCTTGGTATATTCCCATCTTGCAGCATATCCCTATTAGTTGTAAAATGCAATATGTGCCTGGGGCACTATCCAATTTAATTCCACTTGGCAGTGACACTGTCTGTGGCAGAATGCTGCAAACTGGAATTGAATCAAGTCTTGAATTGCCTTAAGGCTACCCCTCCTGCCCACTGGTGCAGCAGTTGGAATTCCGCTTGCGACGCTGGTGAGCCAGGTTCGGGAACAGACTCAGAGAACCGGAGGGCCAGCCGGGAGAGATGAATTGAGTGTCCCATGGACTGCTCTCCTTCTCCAGGGGGAGGGTGGGACAGCATGCCCAGTGCACAAGGGACTCCTGGCGGAGGCTGGGGGAACCACAGGTGACTGGCGCCTTGAGATAGGATGGGGCGGGTCAGATGCAGGATGTCATTGCATGTCCCCACCTGGAGCAACCTGAAAATCACACTGCCGGCTGCCTTAAATGAAGCCTGCCCTCAGCTTCAATTAGCTCCTAGGCTAGCTCCCTGACCTAATCCGATGGTTGTGGCACTATAAACCACCCTGGGGGGTAATCCAGGAGTATCAGGGAGCCATGGCCAATATGGGAGTGGAAGCAAAGGGTCCATGACCAGGCCGAGAAAACGGGCGGCCGACGGCAGAAAAATTCGCAATAAATTACAACAAAAAAAAAGGCTGCCTCTCCACCACATTGATATGCATCCTCCCCCATTCCTCCCTCCCAAACTAGATACCAGATACAGCCCAATCAACTCTCACTGGTAACCCCCTCCCCCACCTCCATACCCCCTTTCCCTCATCTCTCCCCTCCACTCCCCCTAACCTTTAGTTCCACACCCCTCCTTCCCACCACCCTCGTACCTTTCTCCCCCCTTACTTTAGCTCATCCTCCTCCCATCCCCTTCCCTCCCACCCTACTTCCTCTCCTTTCTTCAGGGATATTGTCCCCACCCCACCCCACCTTCCCACCTCCTGATACTGTCCTCCAACTGTCCCAGACCCCCTACAAACCCTACCTCTTGTTGCTTCTGTCCTCCAACTGTTCTAGTCCCTCTCCCCCCCCCTCCTCCAGCAAAACCTACCTCCAACTGCTTGATCCTCTAACTGCCCCCCCACCACCAACAACAACAACAAGCCTACCTCTGGCTGTCTTTGTCCTCCAACTGTCTTGTTTATACCCCTTGGCCACTATAACGTGGCTGACTTGTATACTCTACTGTTATTTTTGATTCAGAATGTATTGTTATGACTGTTATTTACCACCTTAAGTGTATTTATTGTTGATCTTGAATGTTTGTCAAATTTATTTGCCTTTGTATCGATCCAGTTTGATGTGGAACCTTTGTAAAAGAGCTTCTGGTTCAAAGGTATTGTAGTCCAAGATTTAAATAAATTAATAAAGTTACACTACATTAGCTCTTACACATGGCACATCCCTATTGTTGCAGGAGAAGCAGCTTATTGTCTCCGATGTTTTTTTCTTCTGACTATTCCAGACTATTTTTTTTAGTTGGTATGCCCTCTTCTACTCTTATATCAGTTGGGCTATTAGCACACTACTGTTAGTGTTGACTATGGAGATGGCCACATCATGACCACTAGTGGATCCAGCTATATAGTGAAGTAGCACCCGCTACCCGCTTAGCCTAATCTAAACATTAAAAGAGAACATTTTTAAATTTTGGGGGGAAAGTGCTACCCCTTCACAATATTGCTAGCCCCTTGAAACAATTCTAGATCCACCTTTGATCTGGACTCCGTTGGGCTGTTCAGCCCTGTAGCTCTGCATGCACCAGAGACCTCTTTTTTCTTTTTTTTTTTACTGATAAGAAAAGGGGCACATATTAACTGTTTCGGTCAGCCCTCTGTCTGGTAGAATGGGGTTGTTTTGCCAGACATCTACATGATTCATTCCTATTTTGGTGCATTATGCCATCTCAGTTGCAAGGGGGTCACAATTCTTGGCATTCTTCTCTTAGCTTCTACTGCCACAGCCACATGCTTCAGGGCTGCTGCCTTACATATCACTATCTACCTGCTGTCTAGCTAGTTGTGTGAAGCTCTGGTTCCATATCCGACTACCCTTTGTGCCACCTTGCATGCCCTTTCTCTATTAAAGGTTGATAATCTGATATTATTTTGTTGTTTATTTTCCTATATCCTTCCCTTATGCCTTGAGCTAGGGATTTTCCTAACCCTGTCTTTGTTTCTTACCACTTTGTCTCTCTTCTGGTGAACAGAACTGAGGTTGGTGAGGAGCCATCAGTGATTATTGGTGGCGTGCATCACCACATGGGGTGCACAGGCCACCTAGTAGCCATGGCCAGCACCCTGGCTAAACGCTTTGCTCCTGTGGGCCCTAGTGCTGCCTCAGGCCGAGACCCATAAGTGGCAATCAATGGTGAAAATATTCTGGAAGATCAACAGTTACAGTAAGTATGTAACTAATTTTGTTTTAATCTGTTCCCCTTTCTCAGTAAAAATAAAAGCAAGCTATTGGGGTAATTAAACTTAAACTTGTTTGTAGTCATTGATCTCATCTCACTGAATCCTTGCAGAACTTTAGGTAATGCCCCCAAACAGTCCAGCCTCTTGTGATGATTTAGTCTCTTTCTACTGCAGTGTGAGTTGCTAGACAATGTGTGTTGGGGGAAGGGTGGCTTTCAAACTCAGAAGGATGCAGTGTGATCAGGCTAAGGATGATAAATACAACTTTTGCTGTGGGATGCAACACAAATATGATGGGCAGTCTTTTTTTTCACTTTTATTAAGGAAAGGAAAGCAGTTAGAAAAGTACCTGCAAATTCACCATAAGGTCGATAATCATAAATTGTGCTTTGTTTTAGTTTTTAAATAAGAGACCATTTTATACCCAAGAAGTTTTGACAGTGTCCCTTTAAAAATAAATTGTAGCTTGCACACTATTATGACTGTAGATGCCTGTATTTCTGAGCTGTATGCCTCTGGAAGATAAATACCTCCCCCGCAGTCTATAATGATTATTACCCAAACTATGAGAAAGCTGTATATTCAGATGATGTTCATGTAGACAACAGGGAGATATTTACCTGACAAGAAATAGTGTTACAATACATAGAGGACTACACTGAAAATACAGGCAGTGTTCATGCTGCAGTTCTTTTGAGTAGCAGGCCTCTACTGTAGACCCATATGATCAAAATGACTAGAACCAGTTCTTTTGGGCAAAGTCATGATGTTCAGTGTTAAAACCAGGTAAAGCCAACAAGCTCCAAAGTAGGTTTTTCTCCCATTTTATTCTTCCTTTTGAAGAAATGAATCCTATATGTTTAGATATGCCACCGTAGTAGTAAATGTTCATTTTCACAGGAATTACACCATTAGTGCAATAAGCCCTGTTTACAAAGTGGTCCAGCATGATTATATAAGTTACATGTTACATTGAAATTTAGTATTTGACATTACATATACATAAAATGTACAACTGTTAGATACTAGACATAAGAAACTAATTGCATTAGTACATCAGATATGCATAACACTTACCATTTACTCAGGGCAATCTAGTCACAGAACAAAACATTCACTTAAAACAATTGCATCTGTGTATCCATTACAAATAGAAGATTCACGGCCATGTTTCTAGCAAGGGATTCTGGTCACATCATAAGCCATGACAGCAATTGGTTTCTGATGTCCCTAGACTCTTGAGAAGGAATCACATGCTTTGTGATTGGTTTCTCTATTTATTTTTCATCATATATGGATCATTGTTGACTTGTGAAACTGGGGAGAAGGTTTTGTGGCCCTCCCTTCAGCATTTTCAATCCTCATTAAAAGCAAACAGACAAATTTGCACAATTGCCCACCCATAGCCCTAGAGCTGGCCCAGAACTGAAATGTTTTACTAAATACATATGATCCAAATCACAATGTGACAAGTCCAATTCTCTGCACAGTTCATTCCAATAAAAAAAAAGTACTGGGGAGAGATTTGCTGGCAATGCTCAGTCAAACTTAATGTACAGAGAACTGGAGTTATCACATTGCATTGTATCCTAAACATACAGCAAAAAAAACAGCTTTTTCTGGACCTGGGACTCATCTGAGGGTTTGAATGGGTGCTTATACAGACTGGTGTGGGTGGGGTATTTTTTTCGAGGGGGATGGGGTTAAAACAGTCAGTTTTAAAGTTCCCTTGAGACAACCATTAACATCAGGCTCAATATATGCTCCTTCACACAATTTGGGTGGATGGATATAAACCAGAAATGGGAAATGATCAAACTCAAGCCAGCGGAAGCCACTAGCTCGTACACAAAGATCCAAAGCAAAAAGGCCAGGTCCAAGAAGCTGAGCTGGGTGAGGGATAAAAAAAGCAGCCTTCAGGAAATTTATGAGATCCAAATGGGGCAAGGATAAGGATGAGTACACAAAGAAATCAAGAGAGGTAAGCAGGACAGTCAGGGCTGCCAAGGCGTCAAGGGAGTTTAGGCTGGCACAAGGTGTCAGAGAAGGGGAGAAGGATTTCTTCAAGTACATAAGGGAGAGAAGAAGCTGCAAAGATCAAATTGTAAGAATCAGGGAAGGTGAAGGGTGGGCGGAAAAGGGAGCAGACCAGGCGGAAGCACTCAATGAATACTTCTGCTTTGTGTTTACCAAAGAGAAGCAAGGCCACCACAAGGGATGGGGTGTGTGGGCATGGTGGGGGCAGGGTTAGCAGATGGGGAAATATCACTGAGCAGGGTGCTGGAAGGCCTAAGGGCTCTGCAGGTAGATAAAGTCCCAGACCAGAGGCATGCACCCCAGGATTCTGAGGAATTGGCAGAGGTCTGACAAAGCCACTAGCAGACCTGTATAATACCTGTCTGGGAAATGGATGCATGCCTCAGGACTGGAGGATGGCGTGTGGTGCCCCTCACAAGAGTGGTCCCAAGGATGAACCAGGCAACTATTAGACCAATCAGTCTTACATCCATTGTGGGGAAGCTGATGGAGACAATCCTTAAGGATAGGTTGGTAAACGTTCTGAAAGGGAATGGGCTCCAAGATGAGAGGCAACATGGGTTTGTCTCTGGCAAATCCTGTCAGACCAACCTGGTTGAATTTTATGACTGGGTGACTAGGGCACTCAACATGGGCCAAGTGGTGGATGTTCTGCATCTGGTTTCAGCAAGACCTTGATTCACTTCCACATGGGAGGCTGATTGAAGTTGGGATATCAGGGAGCAAGGAGAACATGGTGACTTGGTCAGGAACTGGCTGCAAGACAGGCAGCAGAGGCAGTTGTTGAGGAAGGCTCAACTCCAAGAACTGTAACCAGCAAAGTACCACAAGGCTTTGTAATGGGTCCAGTTTTGTTTGGCATTTTATTGCAGACATCTCATATGAGATTAAGAATAAGATCAGCCTTTTGCAGATGACACCAACATCAGGGATGTGGTGGATGAAACAGAGGGATTGCAGGGTTACAGGGTAATCTGGCTAAACTTGAACACTGATAAGACACATGGCAGCTGGGGTTCAATGCAAAACAAGTGCAAGGTTATGCGACTTGGGAGCAAGAAATCAAAGAAATTGCTATCGGATTGGGGAGTACAGTTGTTCACTACAGAGGAGGAAGAAGGACCTTGGGGTGCTAATAACAGGCAAATAAACCACTTAGCACAATGCATGAAAGTGTCAACTAAAGCTAATAAGATGCTGGGTGTATTGCCAGAGGAATCACCTCCAGGAGAGGAGGAGGGTCATTCTTCCACTGTACAGGTCATTAGTGTAGCCACACCATGAGTAATGCATTCAGTTCTGGCATCCCTACTTAAGAGAGATGTCAAATTGCTGGAGGGGGGTCCAGTGCAGAGCAACCAGGATGATCCTCAGATTGGAGGACAAACCCTATGAGGAGAGGCTTAAGAAGTTCAACATGTACTCCCTGGAGGAATGGAGGGATAAAGGGGACATGATAGAAACCTTCTAATATATGAAAGGCTTAAATAAGGCTGGTACAGGGGGTATTTTAGATTGAAGGGAGGGAGAGACACTAGGGGCAGTCTGAAATTGGAGGGTGGTAGATTCAGAAAGGAAATCAGAAGGCATTACTTTATAGAAAGAGTGATGACAGGGTGGAAAGCACTGCCAGAGAGGTGGTATCTATAAAGTCGGTGGGCAGTTTTAAGAGGGAATAGAAGAAGAGCAGGGGGAAGATCATCAGGGGGATATTGAGAGGAGGGGTATCTGCAAGCAAGGACATGAATTCAGATATGCGGGTAGGGGGAGAGAGGAACAGCTGCAGTGTAAAGGGGTTCTGGCTGCACACTCAAGCAGACTTGATAGACCGTATGGCTTGTATCTGCTGGCAGTTTTTGTATGTTTGTATTTCTCAGTAAATATGCCAAAATTGTGCTCAGGTATTCTCTGGTTTTGAGTTGTGGGGCTAGAGTCTAGCGGGCCCCACTCAGTTTCTGGAGGTGAGGCTCTATATCCCAGCAGCTTCAGGTGTTCTGACTAAAGTAATGGAATAACCAATTTGCTTTCTGCATCACAGGGAATCCAACTACCCTAATATTGTTTCAGTGACCTTGGCACTCAAGGTCATCAGCCTTGTGCCACGAGAGTTCAGTCTGCTTCTGGAATGCCACAATCACACTACAGTATCCTTCTCATTGTTTTGGCAGTCAACAACTCTTAGCTGGGACTTGTTCTACATAGAAATATAGAATCTGATGGCAGATGAGGACCACCTGGCCTATCCAGGCTGACCACATTTCCTACACAGTGCATATACAGTGTGTTACCCGAGTCTAGCCCCTTCTTATCTCATATCATGACCCCTTGTCCTTGAACATCTAATTTTATGAAAGATGCTGCCCTCTTGTACCTTGTTTATACACTTAAGGTATTTGAAAGTCTCTATCGTATCCCACTCTCTCTCTCTCTCCTCACCTTCAGCAAATACATATTGAGGTCCTTTAGTCTCTCCTCACATGACTTCTGGTGCAATCCTTGCACCATTTGTGTTGCTCTTCTCTGAACTGCCTCTCTCCTATCTATGTCCTTTCTGACGTGCAGCCTCCAGAACTGGACATAGTACTCCAAATGAGATCTCACCAATAATCTGTACAGCAGCATCACCACCTCCTTTTTTCTGCTAGTGATGCCTCTCCCTGTGCACCCTAGCATCCCACTGGCTCTCCCCACCGCCTTCTCACATTGTTTGGTCACCTTAAGGTTATCAGCTATGATCACCCTCAGGTCCCTTTCCTGTTTGCTGCCCATCAGTACCCCCCCCCCCATCACATACTCCTCTGCTTGATTTCTGTGTCCCAAATGCATGATTTTGCACTTCTTTGAATTAAATCTTAGCTGCCATGTTCTTGACCACTCTTCAAGCTTGCTTAAGTCCCTACTCATTTTCTCCACCTACCCCCTGGAATGCCAACCCTGTTGCAGATCTTACTGTCATCTGCAAAGAGGTATACCTTCCCTTCTAGCCCCTCTGCAATGTTGTTTATGAAGACATTAAAGAGGACAGGCCTAACACTGATCCCTGTTGGTCTGCTGGTCATCCCCTTCTTTGGATTGAACCCCATTTATCACCATCCTCTGTGTTGTACCACTCAGCAATTTCTTACCGAGTTTATCACCTGAGTACCTACTCCCAGGCTGCACAACTTGTTCACAAGCCTCTTATGTGGGACGGTGTTGAAGACCTTGTTGAAATCCAGGTAGGCTTCTATCCACCACCCCTCCCTGATCCACTTCCCTTGTCTCCCAGTCAAAGAAATCTATCAAATTTATTTGACAAGACCTTCCCACTGTGAATCCATGCTGCCTCAATCCTGTTCTTACCTGGATTTAAGATATACCATAAGCCATTCCATCAGCAGTGCTTCCATCAATTTCCCCACCTCCTGAGATCAAACTGACTGGCCTGTAGTTGCCAGCCTTCTCCCTGCTCCCACTTTTATGGATAGGGACTACATTCACCCTCCTCCAGTCCTCTGGAACTAAAGCAGTTTCTATTAATTTGTTGAACAGGGCTGTCAGTGGTGCTGCCATCTCCTTTATAAGTTCTTTTAATATTCTGAGATGTATCCCATCTAGCTCCACTGGCTTGTCTACTTTCAACTTTGTGAATTATATCACGACTCTCTCCTCCGTAAACAGACTGGTGTCCACCTCCCTTCCCTTGGTGCTTCCATCTCCTGACTTTGGTCACCTCCCCTTCTCCTTCTTCTGTGAATACTGAACAAAAATATTTGTTCAGAATTTCTTCCTTTTCTAGGTCCTCCTCCGTACCCACACCCCTCCCTCTGTTTTTAGACTCACAATACCACCCCTGGTCTTTTTCCTTTCACTAACATACCTAAAAAAGGCCTTATCCCCCTTCTTTATTGCCTGGGCTATTCTTTACTCTGCTTGTACCTTTGCTGTCCTGACTGCTTTCCCTGCCTCCCTCTGCTTTTCCAGATACAGTCCCCTGTCTTCCTCCCTCTGTGTTTCCTTGTACCTCCTGAAAGCTAACCTTTTTTCTCTTAACTTACCAACCACTTCCTTTGAGAACAACACACAGAGTGAGTGAGCTTGTACAGTTTTGGAGTGAGTGGACTGTTTTTCACCCTAGTCATACCTTCCAGAATGTTGGCACTGTCTTCCACTCTTGCAGGCTTGCAGCTGTGGTCACCATTTCCCACCAAGCTCCTCAATGGTCTGTAGTCACTGATTGCACTAGAGGGGTTTTCCCAGTTTGTATCTCATGATTTTCATGGATACAGTCAGTCCTGAATGAACTTACCAGTTCCACCATGCCGCAGCTACAGGAATTCTGTCGACGGGCATTACAGCGATGGCACAATGCCGACAGCCAGCATTGTGCCATTCAGGACACGTGTTTTTTTTGCAGGGGGGCTTCTCCCCCCCCCACACACACACACACACATATGAGTGGGGCTCTGCCCCCTCAACCCCCCCCACACTATAGATTTCCAACTCCGAGTCAGAGTTGTTTCAGAGAGGGGACGAACACCCCAGAGACAGCGGCATCAGTAACACAGCAAACCAGTACAGCAAACAGCCGATTCTGTCACTGTACTGGTCTTCGCTGTGTTCGTTACTGTAAGCAATGGTATACTGAACTTACCAGCATTATCAGTGCTTTGGAAGAGATTTCATGTGAGTAAACTTTAACTTTAGATCATAGAAAAGTGCAAGCACTGACAGGCTGGACCCCTTTTTAAAACCGGGAACTTCAGTGACTTATAGCACCTATCATGCATCTCTTCAATGTCTCCATCTTAGAGTCTGAAGTCCCCTCCTCTGGAAGACAGCCCATATTATCCAATTACACAAATCAGGAGACAGAAATTCACCACACAGCTATAGGCCAATATCTATTCTCCCGTCCTAGAAAATTATTGGAAAAACTGCTTCATAATCAAAGACTTCCTGGCATCTAACTCCCTTATCAATCTGCTACAATCAGGGTTCCATGCAAACCACAGTACCACCTCTGCCCTGATTAAGGTTACCAACGATTACAGCATTAAACTGCAAAGAAACTACTGCAGCCCTATTCCTTGGCCTCAGTAAGGCATTTGATACTGTTGATCACAATATCCTGCAGGACAAACTAGATGCTATCAAGCTCGGCAACAGTGTGGTCCAGTGGTTCCATGCCTATCTTACAAATAGGCAACAGCAAATAAAGGTTGAGGGCCTTACTTCTACCTGTGCACCCATCTACAAAGGAGTCCCACATGGGTCTATAATGGGCCTGCTGCTGTTCCTCATATACATCAATCAACTAGGCCACAGCATCACCTAGACCAATTTATTTATTTTATTTTAGTTTTTGTTGATCTGGAAAGGAGGACTAGACATTTCTGTCTATTTTTAGCCTTGTCCTGGGGGAAGGGGATACAAATGGATGCCAACTGACATTGAACCAGATTAAGCTGTTAGTGGTATTTTTAGTGAATGGGAGAAATTTGACCAGGACACCAAGGAAATTCCCCTACGCTGACAGTAGGGGGCCATGCTGGTGTTGTCCATTTCATTCTGATTCTGACGGAGCATGGAGCTGGACATACAGAGGGTTTGAAAGTGGGCTCCTCCACAGATTTCTGCACAGGCTTCCAACATGCTGACTGGAAGGGGAGGAGGGTGGGCAGAGGGTGACTGTGAAAAGGCAGAGATACTAAACAAATATTTTTGCTCAGTATTTACAAAGGAAGAGGGGGAGGTACCTAAAACAAACAGTAGAAACACTCTGGATACAGAAGTTGATACCAGCCCATTTAAAGAAGAAAGGGTTCTGAAAGAGCTCTTAAAACTGAAGGTGGACAAAGCAATGGGGCCTGATGGGATTCATCCCAGAATTCTAAAAGAACTAAGGGTAGAACTAGTGACACCACTGACTACCCTCTTTAACAAATCATGGGAGGATGGGGTGGTACCTGAGGACTGGAGGAGGGCAGATGTGATTCCCCTTCACAAAAGTGGGAGCAAGGCAGAAGCAGGAAACTACAGACCTGTTAGTTTAACCTCAGTGGTAGGGAAAATGATGGAATCACTTCTGAAGGAAAGAATTGTTGAGTATCTAGAGGCCAGAGGGGCACGGGACCCAAGGCAGCATGGATTCACAGCGGGAAGGTCATGCCAGACAAATCTGATAGATTTCTTTGACTGGGTGACCAAAGTAGTTGATCAGGGAGGGGCTGTGGACATGGCCTACCTAGACTTTAGCAAGGCATTTGACACAGTCCCACACAAAAGATTAATATACAAGTTAGCCAGCCTGGGAGTGGGTCCCAAGATGACAGTCTGGGTAAAGAATTGGCTGGAGAATAGGACACAGAGAGTAATAGTAAATGGGTCCACTCTGAAAAAAGCAGGGTTAGTAGTGGGGTACCGCAGGGTTCAGTATTAGGAACGGTCCTCTTCAATGTCTTTATAAGCGACATTGCAGAGGGACTGGAAGGAAAAGTATGTCTCTTTGCAGATGACACAAAGATCTGCAACAGAGTTGATGCACAAGGTGGGGTGGAAAGGATGAGAAGGGACTTGGCAAGGTTAGAGGAATGGTCAAATGTATGGCAGCTTAGATTCAATGCTAAGAAGTGCAAGGTAATGCACCTGGGAAACAAAAACCCAGGGGAAGAGTACACATTGGGGGTGAGATACTAACAACAACAAAAATGGAAAGGGACCTGGGGTAGTCATATCAGATGACCTAAAGTTGGGCAAGCAATGTGAGAGGCAGCAAGGAGGGCTGGGGATACTGGGATGCATAGGGAGGCAGCACCAGTAGAAAACAAGTTATTATCCCTCTGTACAGACAGCTGGTGAGACCACATCTGGGTACTGCGTGCAGTTCTGGAGACCCAATCTCCACAAAGACATAGACAGGATGGAAGCTGTCCAGAGGAGGGCAACTAAAATGGTGCAGGGTCTGCACTGGAAGACATATGAAGAGAGACTTAAGGAGCTTAATATGAATAGCCTCGAGGAAAGGAGGGAGAGGGGACATGATAGAAACTTTCAAGTACCTCAAGGGAATCAACAAAGTCCAAGAGGGTAGCATCTTTCAAAAAGAGGTGTGCAAAACAAGGGGCACAATTTGAAGATAGAAGGGCTCAGAGGTAATTTAAGGAAGTATTTTTCACAGAGGGTTGTGGATGTATGGGCAGGCCTTCAGGAGGTTGTGGAGTCAAAACAGTGGTGGAATTCAAGCATGCATGGGACAGTCATAAAGGCAATTCTAGGGGATGGGGGTAGGAAGAAGTAGGCTGTTGGTTAAATAGGATCTGCAGCTTATCCATCAGGTAGGGAAATGGGCAGACTGGGTGGGTCAAGCAGTCCTTATCTGCCGTCAAATTCTATGTTTCTATGTTTCTATGACTGCTTCAGATAGTGGCATTCCTGTTTGTCCCACTCCTGAACCTAGTACTGTGTCCATGCCTCCTCCACCTCCCCCTGTGGTTAACGCTCCACAGCCTGGGAGATGGGTTTCTCAGCGATGTCAGGCCAGGAAACCACTTGCTTCTAAAGTCAGAAGGTCTCTGAGATGGTTCTTTCCAATAAATTCAGCCCATTGCAAGATTTGGAGACCGAGCAGGGCCTGACTCTGAAACTTCCTCTGGAGATCCTGGTCATTTGGAGATTGCTTCAGATTCTGATGTTAGTGAAGTAGGGGATGATATGCAAGCAATTGGGAAAACACAACGTTGGGCTGCCCTAAAGTGTAAGTCTGACATTCCTGAGAAACATGTTAAAAAGAAATAAGGTTCTGTTTCCACTATTGTGCTGTCACAACTTACATTACTTACTGTTAATATCAGTAGCATTAAGAATGGACATAGGAGGGGGCTTGCATTTACTTGTTTTTGGGATGTTGCTGCTGATGTTATTTTTCTTCAGGATACTCGATTGTATACTGTGGCTGAGGTAACATGGACCTCTAACGAATGATTTCGTGGAGTTTCTTACTGGTCGCTGGGTTTGGATTGCTGTGTAGGGGTTGGGATTTTATTTACCATTCCGGTTCAGGTTTTGAAGCTCTTGGACTTATTTCCTGGGCGTGTTTTGTTGCTAGATGTTACTATTGGTTCTAGATATTACAGACTGATTAATATTTATGCTCCACAATCTAAGGCTGAACAAATTGATTTATTTACTTCTATCCACCCTTACTTATTCTCTACACATCCTGTAATTTTTGGTGGTGATTTTAATTGTGAGTTGTCACTTCAGGATAGGGGTAGTGCTGCAAAAATGACCAAAGTATTTTGTGATATGTCTTTTTTGACTTCTATGATTCGTTTGGCCTCATTGGCTGATGCCTGTACAGCTAAACATTGTAAGGGGATTCCTACTTTTTAGCATGGCAAACATGCCACTCATATTGATTTTGTTTTTGTTAGTAATTTTGTTTATTTACATCAAGTTTGGGTTACTTCGGTAAAGTACTCTGATCACAAGGAATTGGGTGTGGTTTTAGGATCTCCTCCTGCTCCTTTTGGGTCTGGGCTTTGGCGTAAGACTCAATTTCTCATCAAATTTTGTTTTTAGTTGGTAGTAGGAAGACTTTGTTTGATCTTTTGATAATGCGTTATTGTGGTGGGATTGTTTGAGTCCAATTTGAGTGTTTTATTGATTTCCTTGAGTAAGTCGGTTCGAGATTTGGATAAAGTCCGATATCTCTCCCTTCATTCTCATTTACATAGAGTGATGAGCTTGGCGCACACCACAGCTCATGATTATTCCTACCAGATTACCAGTATTCAGCATGGTATGAAATAATTTCATTCCAAACAACTTGCTTCCTTAATGATGCAACAGGCTTTTGGGATACAGGGCAAGTTGGCCACAGTTTGTCCCTTTCTCAGTTGTTCTGAAAGAGTTAAACATATGCATATGACTGAGGTTTGGGACGCTAATCGAGTGACGTAATCTACCCACAAGGTGTTTTGCTTGCTCTATCAGACTATTTGCATGGCCAGCTTAGTGCATATTCTGGTGATGTAAGGCTGTTTTCATCCTTACAATCTCTGATTTCTCACCCTGATTTTCCTATTTCCCTTTCTAGTGAGCTTACCCAGGATTTACAGGTTGAAGAGGTTACACAAGCTATTATGGCACTACCTAAAGGGTGCTCTCCAGAGAAAGATGGTATCCAGGGTGAGGTTTATCAAATTGTGTGTCCCATGATTGCTGCTGAATTGATTACTATGTATAATTATGTTTTGCACTCTGGGGCTTATCCTCTTGCTATGACTACTGGTATTGTTACATTTATTTATAAAAAAGGGGGAGCAGAAGGATCTGGATAAATGGAGGCCCATTTGTCTGCTAAACATTGATTTTAAGATTTTGATGAAAGTCTTGCATAATCGCCTAGTGCGTATGGCTTCTTTTGTTATCTTGCCTGCCCAAACTTGTAGTATCCTGGGTAGGATCATTACTGACCATTTGCTGCTTCTTCATGAAGTTTTTGAATCTGGGAGACTTTGTACTTCTCAAGGTTTTATGCTTACTTTGGACCAACATAAGGATTTTGACTCGGTTAGCCATGCCTTTTTATGGAATGTTTTAGAAATATATGGTGTACCCCTGCTATTTATAGCTTGGATCCACTCCTCTTACCGAACTGCAGTTGTTCAGTCTTTGGTTAATGGTTATTTGGGCCCAATGCTTCCTGTTCATAGAGGGGTTCAACAGGGTTGGCCCCTTAGCCCTCTTTTGTATGTCTTTTCTATTGATTTATTGCTTCGGGTTTTGAACGATGTCAGGTTTTTAACTCCCTTGGTTTTGCACTCTGTTCATCTTCCTTTTTCTGCTCTTGCTTATGCTGATGATTTGTGTGTTATTGTCCATGGTGTTCGAGGTGTTACCCGTGTTATTGAATTTTGTTCTCTTTACGGGTCATTCTCAGGTGTCCGGCTTGATACTCATAAATGTCCTGGTGTGATGTTGGGTCCTTCAGCTCACCCAGTTGCTGTTACCCCACCTACCTTGGAGGGCATTTCCCTTGTTCAGGGACCTGTTCATATTTTGGGATCACTTTGGGGAGATCGCAAGATTTGCAAAATTGGGATATTGTCTTCAGAGGATTCACTCTTGTGGACCACTGGAATACGATTTCCATGGGTAAGTTGAAGCGTGTTTTTATGGTTAAAACTTTTTTGATTCCTGTTTTTTTTGTATGTTGCTTCGATTTTTTCACGTTCTAAGGAAAGGGAGGCTCTGATTTTTGGTTAATTTTTTTGTGCTATCTGAGGCACTAGGTTTAATCCTATTAAATGGAATATCCTGTACTTACCTGTTAAAGAGGGTGGCTTGGTGGGGCGTGGCTAGCAGCTGGACATGGCAGGCGTGTGCTAGTTAGCTCCTTGTGGCACCAAGTTTAAAATGCATATTAAAGTTGCATTTTGTCTACTTTCAAACTGTAAAACACTTGCCTACTCATTTAAACTATATGGCATCTGGAAAACAAAAAAATCACCAGGAAACTGCAATTTGATGCAAGACATTGACTCAAATGAGCAAGAACTCTGGGGCTGCTCTAATCTTGCAGGCCTCCAGCTCCAACCTTGCTGGGGTAAATGAGTGTGTGGAAATGGAGGCAGTTTCAAAATCCCTGGAGGGTGTTCCTGCAACCCTGTTGCAAATGCAACAGGAGATGAAAGCCAGTTTTATTAATATAACGGCGCAGCTCACCCATCTTCAGGGAGTTGTAACTGGGCTAACTGAAACAACCAGGGAGCATACTACTCAGATCTCCAAGCTGGAGCAATGAGTGAGCTTGGACGACACAGTGGTGGTTATATCGGGAGAGAGGAATGGTCTCAGGACATCCCTGGAGGAATTGCTGGCTAAGATCGATGATCAAGAGAATAGGTTGCGACAATCTAATATTCAAATTATTGGCCTGCCAGAGGAAATAGAGGGCAGAGATGCAGCACAAGGCCATCAAAAATGGTTAGTACAGCACCTCAATCTACCAAATGAGTATGCCACAATTGAAACTGAACGTGCCCACTGAGTGGGACCACCGCCTAAGCCAAGGGAGAGGGCGAGACATTGCCTAATAAAATACCTTCGTTATCAGGAAAAAAAATCCTTCAAAAGGCTAAACAAATAGGCCCTGTACCATTCAGAAATGACAAAGTCCAATATACCATATACCAGGACTTCAGCAGAGATCTACAAGTGAAAAGGCAGAAATTCTCACAAATAAAAAGTAAGTTACATGCAATGGGATGGGCCTTCACCTTTAGATACCAGCATGACTGCAGATTGATCGGCCAGGCCAAAAGCCGAGGTTTTCCGCCTGCCCCAAACACGAGACAAATGGGTGGCTGAGGAGGAGGAGGAGACCAGGAGAGATAGGTACAAGACAGAGACACCTGAATTAGATAAATACTAACTTTGCCTAAGCTTCTTCTCTTTCCTGGGGATCTTATGTCCTCAGCTTTCGATTGCTTGAAGAGGATGTTGTTTGGTTGAATGCAGTTGCTTCTGTAAAGATATTTGTTTTACCTCTGCACTTGGGAGTGGACTCAGCAGTGAGGATCCGCGTCGTGTATTTGCATTTGGAGGGTATTGCTCAACTGTGTCTGGAGACAGGTATGTCAGAGCTACTCTCTACCCTGTTATGGATTTAGAGAGGTACAGTCCCTCTGACTCTGTCAGATCCAACAGTGTTTTTTTATTGTCTTATCACCAGTTGTGGAACATTACAAGACAGACTAAATAACTCCTGGTTCTACGTTGCTGAATAGACTCTACTTTAACTTACTGCTTTTGATTAGTGCAGTGTTAAGTGTTTTAATGCTTATACTAATATTGCTTATACAGGTTTATAATCAGTTATACTACTTTTAGCAGCTTTATGCATGAATGATAAAAGTTTGGTGGTGCCCCTACGCTAAGGATGGAAACCATATTTTTCTGCCTATCGTTAGTAGTGTGACCCTGGGTAGAACTTCTTCTTCTTCGTGAAATTGGGGGGAAGGGATGGAGAAACTCCTGAAGGGTTCCTCTGTGGAGTTGTGTTGAGGGGATTGAGGCGGTTGGTGAGGGAGGTGACTACAACATGAAATGTGGGAAGCTCACTCTGTGTGATATATTTCTCACAGTAGTCTCGATGGTTGGAGCTGGAAGATTAGCTGGCCCCACTTTTGGGGAGTCGTTTTTTTTCTGTCTCACACTTTTTCAGGAGTTTGTCGCTAGCGGCCCCTAGTTTACTTTTGTACATTTTTAATAAGTGGTTCTTTAGGGGTTTGAAGGGGAGGGTGGTGGGGTACTGTTTGGGATTAGAGTTCTGTTATAAGTTAAAAGTTATGGTTCAAGGTTTATACATACTAGACTTCTGCTGGGGTTTGCAATGGTTTGGGTAATTACTATGGCATCTGATATCAGGATTATTACGTGGAACATAAATGGCTTAAAAACAATTCTAAAGTGTAGGAAAATCATAACTGAGGTGCGTAGGATAAGGGAACAAATAATATTATTACAAAACACACTTTTCTGTGCCTGAGGCAGGCAGGACTGCTGCATTTATGGGGGGTAACTGGATATCCTCCTCATAGTCGTCCAAGGCCAGGGAGTTTCTATTTGGTTAGCCAGGGACTGCCTAGCTGATTTAATAGAATCAATGGTGGATACAGCAGGCAGATATGCACTTGCAAAGGTGCATATCCCTGGGGGGGGATTATACTTTTATTGGGCTCAGTTTATGCTCCTAACATTGAAGAACTGGGATTTTTTCCAAAACTAGCATTAGACATGTCGCGATGGGATGGGGCATGGATACTGGGTAGGGATTATAACTGTGTGGTAGGTACTGTATTGGATCACTCCAAGGCTACTGTCATCCCGATGACTAGGAATGCTATGGCACTGAAGCGGCTCCAAGGGGATTTTAATTTGTTGGATGTCTGACGCCACCTACACCCCACGACCAGGGACTACAGTTTTTTTTTCTCATGCCCATCAATCCTATGCTAGAATAGACGGGCTCTTGTTTTCCCAATCTCTATTACTGGGGATTAAAGAGGCAAAATATCTTTCAATATTGATATCAGATCATGCTCCCCACTATTTATCTTTCGACCTCCAGGGTGTTTCCACAGCTCCCTGCGGTTGGCGGCTGGACCCACTCTTTTTAAAGGAGCCGGCTTACGTTGATTATATGCAAGGGTGTATACAAGACTTTTTAGCCTTTCAGTGTGGGACACATCATGGGACTAGATGGGAAGCCTTAAGGTTTATGTTCGAGGGAAGACCATTGCTTTTGCAGCCTTTCGAAAAAGGGGAGGGCGGGAACTAGCCTTCTTGTGGACTAAAATTCTAGCTTGTGAGACAGCTCATAAAAATAGGCCATCCAGGCAGGTTTATAATATCATCCAGCGGCTCAAGTGCCAATTTAATGTCCTTAACAGTACTAGGTTTGAGCGCTCGATTTTACTAGCCAATGTGGGTGACTACTTTGATGGAGACAGAGGGGGCAAATTGCTTGCCTGGAAAATTAAACGTAGAGAGGCAGAGAGGAGAGTGGGAGGGATAACTGCTCTGAATGAGGACATAACATATAATACTGAGGGTATTGGACAAGCCTTTGTTACCTTTTATAAAGGGCTGTATATGTCAGAGTGTCACCCTCCCAGGGAAGATCTTGATTCCTTTTTCCAACGGGCCCTGTTAAAGAAATTGTCAGATGACAATTTTGGGATGCTGGATGCCCCCTGTCTAGGGAGAAAGTTCAAAAGGCAGTACGCACCTTGAAAGGAGGGAAAGCCCCTAGTCCAGGTGGACTCCCTATAGATTTATTTTAAAACCTTTAGCCCACTACTGGTGGACCCTCTGTTTGACATGCTGGAAGAGAGTCTGTCTAGCAGAACTTTGCCCTCCCTCCACACGGTCTCCAGTGATCACAATCCTACCCAAACCTGGGAAAGATCTGACCAAATGTGCTTCTTATAGGCCAATTTCTTTGTTAACAGCGGATTATAAAATATTGGCAAAAGTGATGGCTACCCATTTAGAACCACTGTTACCACAATTGATTCACCAATATCAAACAGGTTTTGTTAAGGGCTGCCTGGGTAAGTACAATATTAGAACCCTCAATATT
Source organism: Neoceratodus forsteri (assembly GCA_016271365.2). Taxonomy (NCBI): domain Eukaryota; kingdom Metazoa; phylum Chordata; order Ceratodontiformes; family Ceratodontidae; genus Neoceratodus; species Neoceratodus forsteri. The sequence continues at coordinate 99,948,706 of CM028132.1, forward strand.
ATTTATAAATGGAGACGAATGAAATAAGGGTCCACAACAGGAGTCTGACAAAATTGTGTCGAGCAGCCCGTCAGCGACACCAGCAGGTCGACCACATTTCTGCATTTAGCTGCCGGTTTGCTATTTCTTTCTTTCTTTGTTTTCTTGAGGGCTTTGCCGAACCCCCACAAGGGCTGTGCCCCGCACCCTCCTCACTTAAGGATTCTCAACTCTAGTTGGAGCTGATTAGGGGGTGCAGGACCCCCGACAGGCAGCGCTGGGTTCCAGCGGGTCTCCCAGTGTGGCTAGGGGCTGTAGTCACTGTGGGGGACCTTGCTGGTGAAATGTCACTGTGGGACGGGGTATCTGAGAAATAAGCACAGAGCCACTGTTGTTGCGTTGGACACAGAAAAAGCCTTTGAACATGTGGAGTGTGGCTACATTTTTGAAACGTTGGGGAGGATGGGTTTGGGCTTGAACTTTTGCCACGGGTGCATTATACACTGACCCATTAGCTCAGGTGGCTGTAAATAGTGGCCTCTCTACCCTTTAATTTTAGAATGTGGCACCGTCAAGGATGCCCTTATTCCTCTGTTATATGTCCTGTCTTTGGAGACCCTGGCTGCAGTGTTGAGGGGATATCCTGGTATTGCTGGTTTTATGGGGGGAGGATCTGAACATAAGATTTCTATGTATGCAGATGATCAATTGTTATACTTACAAAATCCAGCACGGGATCTACCGGTGGTCCATCAGCTTATGAGGGAGTTTGGAAACCTATCTGGGCATAAGGTGAATTGGACAAAGAGTGAGTAGCTACCCATCAGTACTCGGGACAGAGCGCAGTTTATTGACAATCTAGGGGGCTTGCAATTTGTGACACAGATAAAATATTTAGTTATTCAGATATCGGCTAGGGTGGACCATCTCTTCACTGTTAACTACAAGCCTCTACTTGCGTGAATCTCTGAGGATTGTGGTGAGTCTGCTCACCCTTTATCTCTGTTGGGTAAAGTTGGAACTATAAAATTACTATTCTACCACAGTGTTTATATCTGTACCAATCTCTCCCAATTAAAGTACCACAGTGCCACTTCAGAGGACTGCAAGCGATGTTGCATCATTTCCTTTGGGGGGGGGTGCGAGAATCTGAAGGACCACGCCGACTTGCCCTCATAAGGAGGGTGGTGTGGGTCTGACAGACTTTAAGGCCTATTATTGGGCTGCCCAGCTGGCATTCCTCCCACAGGGAGCAGATGGGGAAGTTTCTGCCTGCTTAAAGATTGAGGAGGAGATGCTGGAGGGCACCTTCAAAAATGATTTACTGAGTGCAAGCCTTGCATCGCAAAATATACATCCAGTGTCCAATCCCTTCTCTAACAACACATTGGCACTTTGGATGAGGGTGCACCGCCATATTGGCTGGCAGGAGGGCCACTCTCAGCATCTTAGCATAGTACAGGCAATTAGGATGAGAGGCATATATTATATCCAGCTTACACAATGGCTATGGCATTGGAGGCGCCAGGACCTTATTAGTGTGATACAGTTGTACAGGGGAATGTACTTTGTAATATCCTGACTCTGTGCAAGAGGTGGGGACTTCACCCGGGGGACTTCTTTGTGTACCTCCAAATTCATCAACTGTTTGGGGTCTCCCTAGATACTGCACAGTGGTGGGCGCTGCCTTCACCATTCAAAAGAGAGCTATATAATCCCTAGCCTTGTTGTAAGCCACTCTCTATCTATTATCGTATAATTGTGGGTGGTGGAGGGGATCTGTCTACAATCAGTAGACCACATTGGGTAGAGGACCTTTCTCTACCTATTGACTTACATACCTGGAGATTGGCATGCTCCCACTATGTACATTGCTCAGTGAGCAACAAGCTCAGACAAATACAATTATTTTTCCTACACGAGCATATATAACTCCGTGAGGCTCCACACAAGACAATAAAAAACAAAGTGGTGCACTAAGTGTAATGTGGAAGTGGGTGATTTCTACATTTAGCCTTGACATGCTCTCGGGTCACCTTTTTGGTACAAGGTGCACAAAATTATGTCTCAAGTGTTGGTGTATGCCCTCTCAAGTCCCCCATGAGCTCCCCTTTAGTGCGGATCCGAAGCATGCTAATGGAGCCTGAAGCAATCCTTTATGGAATATAGCATTAATTAATGCCAGGCAGACCATAGCCCAACACTGGATGTCTCCGTCCCCTCCCTCAGTGAACAGTTGGTCTAAAAATTTGCTTTCATGTATGACTCTTGAAAAAGCACAAATGCGCGCCTTGGATCATATTCAAAAATTTTACCATGTGTGGAATCCTCTTATAGCAGCGGTGGAGGAGGGATGGTTCCCTGTTTAGTATATTTAATATACACATTGTATTAACTCACTAAATGTTGTAAGCCAATACTAGTATGGGTTGTTCCAGATCAGGTATGAATGCTTGAATACATGGTGTTTTTTTTCCAGGACCCTGCATCATCTGTTTTACATGTGTTATCTTTAAGCTATATGTCTAACTGCTACCACTCACTAAGAGACTGAATGTTTGGTGTAATTCCCTTTTATAATCCTGTAGAGGGGTTTTGCATTTTGCCTACTTTATTTTACTCAATGCAGCACTGTTTATTAATTTGGTGCACAGTGATATGATTTATGGTTGTAATTTTTTAATCATTGCTATGTAAGCTACTACATGGATTTGTCGCTGTGCTGTACTTTGTATCTGTACATCTTGAACCATTTAATAAAATATTTTTGAAAAAAAAAAGAGGGTGGCTTGGAGATGGTTCCTCCTATTTTATTTTTATTTTTTCAGTTTTTACATGTCAATCTGTTGCCTCTCTGCTTGCAGCACCATTATGGGTGGCTTCCTTTATTCCTAGGTAAGGTCTCTAGTTGGTTCACAGGTTGGAAAGAGAATGTTCAGAAAAGTTTCAAATCAGTTCCTTTTGCCCCTCCATATTTATGTGAGGTCTTTGTTAGACTTCATAGGTGGCATATTACTTATGAGGCTGTTATTTTGTCCAGCAAAAAGCAACTATATGGGCAAGTTCTAGCTACTCATTTCACTGAGGCCACGACCTTTCCTACTTGTCCGGTGGGATATGTGTCGACAGTGCTTCACTTGCTTACTGATACAAGAATTCCTGTAAAGTATCATGATGTTTTATGGCTTTGTTGTCTTGCCAAATTGAATGTTAAGGCTAATCAAAAACACAAGATGGTTGAAGAACAGAATTGTGCTAGGCCTCAGTGGGATGCTGTCCTAGAGACACTCCCTCATTTGTTTTTGATTGCTCTTACGTATATACAGGCCTTTTGGACTTATTTGGCTGCTTTTTGGCATATGCCTGTTCTCCTATTTGTTTCTTATGTTGAATTGATCTATGGTGTCTATGGCTCCTCCTGGAGCGCCTGGCACCATAGTTCTTAAACTTGTTTTTGCTGTAACTAAATGGACTATCTGAAATGCGCGCTGCTTGTTTACTTTGCAACAGAAGGATACTCCTTATGCTGTTCTAGCGGCGAATATTTTGAAGGCCTCGCATACTGTTTATTATGAAGAAAAGCAGTCTCAAACTGTTCATTATGTAGCCACTGTTTGGTGCAATCTTGTATGGATTACTGATTCAGATGCTCCTATTACTTGAATGTTTTCTGTTACGCTTTGTGTTTTTCTGAAGTTTTCATTGTTTGTTTAGTGCTTTTGTGCTTTTCCTTTTGAGTTTCAATAAACACAAAATTCCCTCGAAGTAGGGTGAGCTACTGTCCGTCATTCTGATGGTCAGTCTGAGAGATGGAACTGGAGAGGATGGATGTGGAAGGGGCTTGGAGCAGGTCTCCTCCCTGCCTTAATTTCTATGGAGACTGAAGATTATTTTTGATGCATCTGAGCCTTTGGATATTACAGAAATGGAAGGTACTTAAAGTATGACACAGAAAAAAATGGCATTTGCTACACCATACATAATGGATACTCCTGCAGATGCTGCACTATAAACAGCAACATATGAAGCACTACAAACTTTAATGATGGAACAGCAACAAAGATTCATGGAACGGCAAATGAGAATAACCAAGGCAATGGGGAAAATTTTACCAGCAACCACCTCAATGAAAAACACTTCCCTTTTGGGAGAGCCTATAACCGAACCCAAAAACCTCTTTCCAGCCCAATCAAAAAATGCTTGGAGATGCAGTCATAGATATACCTGCATAGGGTAACAACATCATTTTATGTTTGCTTGCATGCATGTGCAAGAAACATAGTGCCATCATCCGAGTTTTCGTAGGTGTGGCACCTGTCTTCCAATGCAGTCAGTGTGTTTGCAGGCATGGCCATAGTTCACCAATGAATGCTGCAGCTGTCTATGACAGCAGTTGAAAATGCAGTGCTGTACAGTTGAAAGGCAGACCTCTGCTTCAGTGAGCAGTGAGAAGCTACTGCCTGTGCATGCGCTCCCCCCCGCCCACATACACACACGCATGCATGCATATTGCGTGCTAATGTGCCCCCCAATACACTGTATGGCCGATGGGGGTGCCCAATCCCCCATCGGCTCCAATGTTCTCCCAACAGACAACCAGGTGCCATGCTGGGAGCCCACCCCAGCGTCACAACAGTTCGTATGGCCAACAGGGTGCCCAATCCCCATCAGCTCCACTGCCCCCACCCCAAACAGACTTCCAGTTGCCACACTGGGAGCCCACCCAACATGGCAGCCTTCCAGCTGCCATGCTGGGAGCCCACCCCAGTGTGGCACAAGTCCCACGTCACCCAAGGAAAAAAAAAAGAAACCAGAAAGAGAAAACCTTCCCTCACTGACTGTCTTGACCCACACTCCCCCCACACACGCCATCCTCTGCACACGCTGCCTCACCACACACCCCGCTCACCCCATACTTACCTCCGGAGTCCAGCACAATGATCTTCGGTGGAGCAGGAACATGTCTGCACTCTTCAAAGCTGACCCTAATTGAGGAAATGCTGGTAAGCTGTATAATATAACAGCATTTGTCAATGCGAATGTTTGCTTGCTGGCATTGGCATTGGTAGTGTAGGAGTTACAGAGCTGCATAATAGGAATGGCACTGAAGTACTGAAATGAAGCCAACCCACCACCACCATGCAGAGACTGACAGGCATTGGGGTGTGCCTTTGGGTCATCAGGCTGTGACCATACCATTTTACCACCCTACCCTGCAGACACCGACAAGTGTCACGGTGTGCATTGGGGTCTTTTGGCCCTTATGGGCACCCCATTCCATCAGGAAATATGGTGAGATGGGTGTGGTATAGGAGAATGGTGTGAACTTTGGGGCCAAAGTGTCCAAGGCACACGTCAATGCCTCTCACTGGCTCCAGGGTGTGGAATAGTATGAGCATTGCAGGCGCGAATCCCAAGTCACACCCCTGATGCCTGTCATTCTCTACAGGGTGGGGCATCATGGTCAGAAACCCTAACGCCTCTGGCATTCATTGGTATTTTCACTCCTAATTTTCAACATGTTTTTTTTGTGACCCCCACCTCATGAACAGTGGCAATATCAGTTTGTTAGCTGAAAGCTGCTTTTGCACAGTGACTACAGCATTTAGCACCAAAGGTGCAAAAACACAATCCGAACAAGATGTGAAAAATGACAGCTGTACTGCTCATGGAGAGGTGTAAAAAATGGCAATGCTGAAAATCTGCAGTGAAAATATTAAAAAAACTGGTGAAGTCACGAGCGTGCATAGAAACTGTGCAACGCACACCCGTAATGTAATTAGTTTGGGGATTTTTTACAGCAGATTGTCAACGCAGGCATTTTGGGACCTCTGATCATGAACAGTGTCACTGTGAATTTCTTTATCTATCCCAAACGGTGATTTCCCACAGTGAGCACGCATTTCTGCGCTGAAAGTGTGAAAACACATTTCGGCCATGTTGTGAAAAATGACAGCTGTACTGTTCGTAAGGAAGTGTGGAAAAATGTCACTGGTGAAAATCTGGACTGGAAATATTACAGATTCATGAACTAACGAGTGTGCATGGAAACTGTGCACTGCTCACTCTTAACACAGTCATTTTAAGGACTTTTGTCACCAAATTTTCAACATAGCCATTTTACGACCTCTGCTCATGAACAGTGTCACTGTGATTTTCTTAATCTGTCCCAAATATTGCTTTGACACACCGACTGCACTATTGTGTGCTACATGTGCAGAAACACATTTTGGGCCAGATGTGAAAAATGGCAGCTGTACTGCTGTTAAGGAAGTGTAATAAAATGGCAATGTTGAAAATCTGGTGTGCAAATATTAAAAATTTGCGAACTTATGAGCGTGCATAGGAACTGTGAAACACATGCTCGTAAAACAGTCATTTTTTTAGGAATTCTTTCACCAAATTTTCAACATAGCCATTTTAAGACCTCTTCTCATGAATAGTGTCACTGTGATTTTCTTAATATGTCCCATACATTGATTTCGCACACTGACTGCGCCATTGTCAGCTACATTCGCGGAAACACATTTTGGGCAAGATGTGAAAAATGACAGCTGTACTGCTCATAAGGAGGTGTGGTAAAATGGCAATATTGAAAATCCAGAGTCCAAATATTAAAAATTCGCAAACTTACAAGCGTGCGTAGAAACTGCGCAATGCACGCCGTAAAACAGACATTTTAGGGAATATCTTCACCAAATTTGCAACATAGGCTTTTTGAGAGCCCGCCTTATGAACACTGGCAGTGTCATTTTGTTAATCAGTCCCAAAAGGTGATTTCACACAGTGACTGTGAAATCACCCTTCGGCCCAATTAACACCATGACAGTTCAAGAATTCATGAGAAGGGGTCCCAAAAACCCCATGTTGAAAATTTGGTGCCAAAATTCAAAGAAATACCTGAGATATGCATTAAAGTTGAAAAAACCCTATTTATTGCATTATAATAACTGGTCAGCAATTTCTCTCAATGTACTGACCAGGTTGATATTTTCCATAACAACCGGCTGGTTGTTATGACATTCATGAAACCACGCCAGTCAAACTATGCTGCTGCCTCATTGGCCAACATTCTGTATGTAGGTGAGGCCAAACAGTTTCATAAACTGCTGGAGAAAAATTGCTGGTCTGTTATTATGAAAAATGAAAGATGGGGTGGGTGCTTGATATGAGAATTTAATGCACACCCTCATTGTGGGATGCTTTGATAAACCTCTTGGGGTTCGCCCTTGGGGTTTATGTAGCATCCCACAACTTGGGTATGCATTAAATTCTCATATCAAACCCTTCCCCCTTCCATTATTCTCTATATACAGCTTACCGGCATTTCCTCAGTTCATGGTTGGCTTTGAAGAGTGCAGACGTGTTCCCGGTCCACGAAGATCGTCGCAAAGCTCCAGAGGTAAGTATGGGGTGGGGGAGCTGTGGGGAGGCAGGGTGCGCAGTGGGTGGGCGTGGGTGGGTAGGGAGACCACAGAGGAACTTTGTTGTTTACAGTTTTTTTAGGAAGATGACGAGCCTTGCTGGGGTGAGCTCTCAGTGTGACAGCTGGAAGGCTGTTTTGGGAGGCCTGGAGCTGATGGGGATTGGGCACCCCTGTCAGCCATCTCGGACTTATGCCATGCTGGGGTGAGCTCCCAGCGTGGCAGCTGGAAGGCTGTTTGGGAGGAGGCCTGGAGCAGATAGGGGACTGGGCACCCGGTGAGCAATAATATTCTTTGCCACGCTGGGGTGGGCTCCCAACATGGCACATGGAAAGCTTTTTCTGGGTGGGCGTGGACCCCAAATGGGGGATTGGGCACCCCCATCGGCCATACAGTATGTGCGTGGGGGGAGAGTGCATGAGCACGTAATATGCGTGCGTGTGGAGGAGGAACGCTGCTCACTGAAGCAGAGCTCTCCCTTTCAACTGTACAGCACTACATTTTCAACTGCTGTCATAGACAGCTGCAGCATTCAATGGAGAACTGCGGCCACACCTGCAAAAACACTGACTAAATTGGAAGACGGCTGCCACACCTCTGAAAACTCGGATGATTGCACTATGTTTCTTGCACATGCATGCAAGCAAATATAATAAATAGGGTTTTATCAACTTTGATGCATATCTCAGGCATTTTTGGGAATTTTTTCACCAAATTTTCAACATGGGGTTTTTGGGACCCCACCTCATGAATTCTGTCACTGTCATTTTGTTAATCAGCCCCAAAAGGTGATTTCACTGTCACTGCCACAGAACCACCTTTTGGGACTGAGTTATGAAATGACAGTGTCATAGTTCATGAGGTAGGCCTCAAAACCCCTATGTTGAAAATTTAATGAATCCCAAAATGATTGTTTTACGAGCATGTGTTGCACTGTTCCTATGCACGATCGTAAGTTTGAGAATTTTCAATATTTTCACTTCAGATTTTCAACATTGCCATTTTACCACACCTCCTTATGAGCAGTACAGCTGTCATTTTTCACAATTCACCCAAAATGTGTTCCACGCATGAAGCATAATGGCACAGTTGGTGTGCGAAATCAATGTTTGGTACAGATTAAGAAAATCATAGTGACACTGTTCATGAGCAGAAGTGTTAAAATGGCTATGTTAAAAATTTGGTGAAAAAAGTTCCTAAAAATTACTGTTTTACGAGCATGGGTTGCGCTGTTCCTATGCATGCTCGTAAGTTCATGAATTTTTACTATTTTTACTCCAGATTTTCAACATTGCCATTTTACCATACCTCCTTATGAGCTGTATAGCTGTCATTTTTCACATCTTGCCCAAAACATGTTTCCCCGCAAGTAGGGCACAATGGCGCAGTCAGTGTGCGAAATCAATATTCGGGACAGATTAAGAAAATCACAGTGACACTGTTCAAGAGCGGGAGGTGTTACAATGGCTATGTTAAACATTTAGTGCAAAAAGTCCATAAAATGACTGTGTTACGAATGACCATTGCGCAGTGTCCAAACACCCTTGTAAGTTCATGGATTCCTAATATTTTCAGTCCAGATTTTCACCACTAGCACTTTTCCACACTTCCTTATGAACAGTACAGCTGTCACTTTTCACACCATGGCCGAAATGTGTTTTTGCACTTCCAGCACAGGAATGCGAGGTCACTGTGGGAAATCACTGTTCGGGACAGATTAAGAAAATCACAATGACACTGTTCATGAGCGGAGGTTCCAAAATGCCTATGTTGACAATCTGCTGTAAAAAATTCCCAAACTAATTGCATTATGGGTGTGCATTGCATAGTTTCTACACAAGCTCGTGACTTCACCAGTTTTTTTAAATATTTTCACTGCAGATTTTCAACATTGCTATTTTTTACACCTCCCCATGAACAGTAGAGCTGTCATTTTTACATCCTATTCGAAATGTGTTTTCGTATCTGTGATGCCAAATGGCATAGTCGCTGTGTGAAATCAGCTTTCGGTTAACAAACTGATATTGCCATTGTTCATAAGGTGGGGATCACAAAAAAAAAAATGTTGAAAATTTGGAGCGAAAATGCCAACTAACGCCTGAGACGTTAGGGTTTCCGACCATAATGCCCCACCCTGTAGAGATTGACAGGCATCGGGGTGTGATTTGGGATTCTCGCCAGTAATGCTCATACCATTCCACACCCTGCAGCCAGTGAGAGGCATCGAGGTGTGCCTTAGACTCTTCAGCCCATTCTCCTATACAGCACCCATCTCACCATATTTCCTAATGGAATGGGGCGATCATAAGGGTCAAAGACCCCAAGGCACACCGTGATACTTGTCGGTGTCTGCAGGATCAGGTGTGATGTAATGGCATGGCCATTATGCCTGACAACCCAAAGGCACACTCCAATGCCTGTCAGTCTCTGCAGGGTGGTGGTGTGGTTGGTTTCAGTTCAATACTTCACTGCCATTCCTATTATGCAGCTCTCTAACTCCTACACTACCAATGCCAATGCCAGCAAGCAAACATTTGGCATTAACAAATTCTTGTTCAAACTGAGCCAAGCGATCAGTCTAACGCTACTGTATTTATGTTTTCTGCCTCTGGGAAATCGGGGAGAAGGTCATACCCTTTAATGTCACCAAGTTTAAAAATTTCACAGGATGCAAATGTAAATTCAGCTCCCTTTCTGATTGATGGTAAGACTTTGCTGACAGAATAGGAATGAATTAAACTGTGTGAACAGAATGGTAAGAAAGAAAGTGTTCTACCTGCAGTGAATAGCACACAGGGCGTGACTCCAGGAAAACAGCAAACACAAGATGAAACAAAGGCTGAAGTGAAACTGGAGATGGCAAAACCTGGCACGGAGGTGCAGACTGAGAAGTCTGGGAACAGCACAAGGGGTGAGTAGGGAATGACATTTACAGGTAGTGAACTACCTGGGCTAGGACTCACCCCTGAAACTGATGGAACTGGCTTCAAAATGCAGGTGAAGTCTAAAAACAAAAGGCACAATAGAAAAGGCAGAAAGTATACTGGAGAAAGAAATCCTGAATAAAGACAATACGCTGTTACATATGATGTCTGATGATAAAGAGGGGGAAGGGTAGCAAAGAATGGACATAGCCACAGATGGTGCAGGGACAGAGGATCATAACCCTATGGCCACATCAGGCAGTAATACAGAAGGAAATAAAAAAGGTTTAAAGACCCAAAGCACACAGCCCAGAAACAGGATAAATCAATATCAGCTGTAGAGGCCATACAAAAAGCATTCGGTATTCAGATGGCAGGACCCCAAGAAGAGATCTGGTCCCCAGATCGGGCACTTAAAAATGCAGGCTGGATACAGTCCCAACATGGAGAGTGGATTCTGGACACAAACTGGACCCCGGAGACAGCTTCACAGCTTACAAATAATCCTCAGTGGCATCCAGCAATAAACCTTCCCCATCGGGAGGTGAGCAAGGGAAACTCTAAGGGTGTTAAAATGCCTATGTCTACAGCACATGTGGCATATCCAGTGGCTCTGGTGACCCTGTAGCAGGGCCAAATGACTCTAAAGGATAGATGGCTGCAGATAAAGTACCCGCTAATAAAAGTACTGCTCCACCAGATACAAATACAGGAGTTCCTATCATGGACAAAAATACCCCGCAAAATACTCCTGAAGAACCCGATGGTGGGAGCTGCTCTTGCTCATCCATGTCCCGCCCACTTTTGTCAGAATTATTCAAGAACAAAGCAGAACCTCTACCAAGGTGACACACAGTTTGGCTAAAGTACAAAGGGGTCTGGAAACAAAACCAGCAGGTATTATGTAGGGAAACAATTGATTAAGAAATCTCTACATTTCTCTCTAGCAAATGTTTTCGCTTTCATTCCAATTTCCAGAGAAGATACATTTGATATCAGCTTCAGAACCCCACAGTTACTGGAACTTTTATGGTTTAGGTACAATCAAGTAAAAATTTTACCTTTATGGACCCCATTTATAGCCATTCCTTTAACCAAGCCAATTACAAAGACAATAACAGTTATGTTTTGAAATGAAAGTGTCCCAGTGGATGATATATACCACTGACTGCCACAACAATGTGAAATTCTATGTGCCCTGAAGCCATTCTTGACAGCAAACAATTCTGGACCAGAGGATGGAAGTTTAAAGTCAAGCTAAGGCAGACAGAGGAGGACATCTGCAGAATTGTTTTTTCTGGGACATGACAGAGGAGTCTGTTTTTATGGGGGTCAGTTGAAGGCCTGCAATCAATGTGGGGAACGGACACATCTTCCAAGCATATGTGAAAAATTGCACTGCAGCTTATGCAACAAAATTGGACACACTAGTTTCCAGTGTATGAACCACATGAGATGCAGCCTCTGTGGAGAGCACGGACATGACTATAAGGACTGCCCATGGGCAGCATCCGAGAAACGGGACACTATTAACCCTGATGCACTTATTAACAAGGCTAGAGCTGATTTAAAGAGCCCATCCAACATGCCCTTGGCATCAGCTCTGGTGACTGATCTAACTATCGAGGAGAAACAAATCTCAGATACACACGACATCAAAGAGGGCCCTCCACTGTCACAAGATACAGATTTTTTTCATCCAGTTAATCTGGCACCAGTTTGCTACTCAGATCAACAGGATGATTATTTTCAGGATACCCAAACAGAGATGCCATCACCACAACAGTGGGTGACTTTCCAGACCCAAAAGAGGGTAACTAGAGCTAATACACAACCCGATCATCAGGACAATATTGAAACTGAGAACGCTTACGACGTATTGGCATTATCTTCTTGGAGTGACTCAGTGATGGAGGAAGAGAAGAAGTTTCAGACTCACAATCAATTGCATCAAACAGTTTACAACCACCTGAGAAGACATACATAGAAAAAAGAAGCGCAGGGAAAAAACACTAATCCTGAACAATGAACTGCACTGTTGTTGCTTCCATTAATTGCCACAGTTTAGGGAACATTAAAAAGCGACAGGCAGTTTATCAAATGGTTAAAGATTCTTCTATCAACATCCTCTTAGTTCCGGAAACTTGGATGGGTTCTCTCACCCAACTGTCTAGTTTTCGGTCAGAATGGTTCTGGGACCCATCATATTGGTCCCTGGACAGATAAAGGCGACAACATCGGAATATTATTTTCCAATAATAGATTTTCCCTTTTCAAATGAATTGACTTAAGCTCCGAATGGGTCCTGATTCTCAATATATACTGGGATGAAGAACCCTGTAGAACTATTAACATCTATGTTCCTCAGAGCAAGGCAGATAGGGTACAGTTCTGGATGAAGGGTTGACACTTGAGGCTCAGGTGTTGGCTGTAGTCTGGAGTGGCATGTACCATCTCAGGAACATCAGCCAGATTAAATCCCTTACCCCCCCCAAAAATGGCGACACAGATTCATGTGTTTGTGGCGTCCAGGCTCATATACTTTAATGTCCTTTACCTCACTGTTAATGATGTACCTTGTGGCACATGCAGTTACTGCAGAACACCGCTGCCAGGTTACTGACAGGCCTTCTCAGGTCATATCATCTGACCACAACCTTGAGCAAACTGCACTGACTGCTGGTGAAGTGGCATATCACCTTTAAGGTTTTTTTATTAAACTATAAGGCCTTACATGGGTTGGGCCTGGGCTTCTGACAGAGCTCCTTTTACTTTACCAGCCATCCTGCCCTCTCCGTTCCATGGAGGTGGGTCTCTTGTCGGTACCAAGGGCCAGACTGAAATCATCAGGGAATAGGCCTTTGAAGTGGCTGATCCCCTCTTATTGGCCTGTTGGTGGAGTGGTAGTGCTACCGCTTGCAACATCAGTGACCCAGGTTCAGGAGCAAGCCTGTGTCGGCAGCAGCTGGCTGCGGGAGGAGGACTGAGTGCCCCAGGACACTCTCCTCCTCCCGAGGGGCTCCATGCTCTGTTGCAACATTGCCACCTACATAGAAACATAGAATTTGATGGCAGATAAGGACTGCGTGGCCCACCCAATCTGCTCATTTTCCTACCTATTTCAAAACCAGATCATAGTTGATCTGCAGCCCACTGTTTCTTCCTGTCTCTAAGGTACCCTTATGTCACCCATGCATTCTTGAATTCCCTAACTGTATTTGCCCCACCACACTCCTTAGGGAGGCCAGTCCAAGCATCCACCACTCTGTCAGTGAAAAAATACTTCCTAAAGTTGCCCCTGAACCTCCCCTGCAACATCATTGCATGCCCTCTTGTTCTTGCACATCTTCTGTTTTGCAAGATGCTTCCCTCCTGTACCTTGTTTACCCCTGAGATACTTGAATGTTTCTATGATGTCCCCCCCTCTCTTTCCTCTGCTCCAGGGAATACATATTGAGTTTCCCCAGCCTGTCCTCATGGACTTTTCATGCAGACCCTGCACCATCTTAGTAGCCCTCCCCTGGACTGCCTCCACTCTGTCAATGTCCTGTCAGAGATGTGGTCTCCAGAACTGGACACAGTACTCTAGCTGAGGTTTCACCAGTGATCCATACAGTGGCATAACCACCTCCTTCTTTCTGCTGGTGATACCTCTCCCTATGCACCCCAGCATTCTACTGGCTTTCCCTACAGCCTTCTCACATTGTTTGGTTGCCTTTAGGTCATCCAATATGAGTAGCCCTAGTAGCAGTAGTTCCTGCTTGGTGACCACCAGTACCTCCCATCCCCATCTTGTATTCCTCCCTTGGATTTCTGCTCTCCATGTGCATGACTTTCCACTTTTTTGCATTAAATCTTAGCTGCCACACCTCAGACCACTCCTCCTATGTGTTTAGGTCTTTTCTTATGTTTTCTACCCCCTCCGGAGTGTCAGCCCTGTTGCAGATCTTAGTGTCTTCTGCAAAAAGACATACTTTCCCCTTCAGCCCTTCTGCAATGTCGTTAATGAAGACATTGAAGAGGACTGGCCCCAAGACTGATCCCTGTGGCACCCCGCTGGTCATCTCCCTCTCCTCAAATTGAACACCATTCACCAGTATCCTCTGTATCCTGCCCTTCAACCAATTTTGACCCAGTTTACCACCCTGAGGGCCTACTTCTATGGTGCCCAACTTGTTTGCTAGCCACGCTTGTTGGGCGGGACTACATTTGCTCTCCTCCAGCATTCTGGGACCTCACCTATCTCAGAGATCTGTTGAATAGGGTAGTCAGCGAGGCTGCCAGCAACTCTCTGAGTTCTTTTAATTTTTGGGGTGGATTCCATCTGGCCCTTATCTGTCTTCATCTTCCCAAGTTCCTCTAGGACTCTCTCTGTTGTGAAGGAAGTGGTGTTTGCCTCCCTTCCATGGTTGATTTTAATGCTGAGTCGTAAACCTTTGCACATGGATGGCAGTGTGCTTGGAGAAGAATGGAGGACAAGAAGGGAGGAATGTTGCAATGTCAGCATGCTCTTTGTGCATACACATGCCTTGATGTCCTGCATGCAACATTCCTGGGAATAGTAAGGGGCTAAAATACCACAATCCAGCACCTATGTGATGGAGACAGTTCCTGGCATGAATCTGGGTCCCCTGCTTCTCTGTTGCAAGCCCTCACCTGACATAATACGATGCCTGGGGGGAGTCCCCCATCCCAACCCTGCCTGGGGGTGAAGCCATGGCTCCATGGAGGTGAGTGGCCATGATTGATGGGTAGGAAGGATCAGGAGGTGCCTGGCCATCCCAAGTCACAAGGGGAATGGAGAATAGGGGGCCAAAAGTGCAACTACAAAAAAAAATATGTGATGATCCAATTGATTACCTGACTGATTTAAGTTGCTGATGCAAGTTTATATTTTATGATGTGTTTTATTTTATTTATATGATGAAATATTTCCTGCTCTGCATTCTATTGTGTTTCTGTTTAATCTGTGTAATGCCATGAACCTCCAGGGAAGGGCACCTTTATAAAATACTACTACCACTACTACTATAAACTGGTTAAGACTGAGCCTTAACCATCAACATGTGGTGTTACCAGCCCAGTTACCAACTGGGGTGGGAAGCAACAGAGGCAGAAAAATGCAGTTCCCAGGCCTGCTTATAAATAAGCAGGCATGATGTGACAACTGGAGGAGAGAGGGGTATGAGTTCCAGAGGTATAGAGGTCTTCCAGGAGGATGATGCTTGCCCAAGTGAAGGAAGCATTTGTAAATAAGGAAGGATCTGGGGGTGGAATTAGATGAGGAAGGACTTGGGATGGAAGTAGAGAGTAAAAGATGAAGGGTAGCTGAGACAATGGAGGAAAGGTGATGGGGAGACTGTTAGTCCAGACTATAAAGATCAACAGGGTACCATGCATGTGCCACAGCTCCTTAAAGGAAGGCCAGCCTAGTCTAGAGTATAGATCACATTGGTGAGTACTGAGGGGACAGTTTTGGATAAAATGGCAGAAAGTGTAGACTAGGGAGTCCAGTGTGGATAAAGGGGGCTTAGGAGCTGTACCCTAAACAATGTCACCATAGTCAAAGATGAAGATAGCCAAAGACACAGAAGTATAAGATGTGATCAAGAGGTGATCCATCACTGGTCCTAAAGGCAGAAGAAGAGGAAAGTTTTTCCAAATTTGGTTTAGAGCCAAGTCATGGTCACTGTCCTTTTAGCATTCAGTGTAGTTAATTAGTTAGAGCAGAACCTCAGCTGAATAGTGTCCAGAATTGTGAGGGATTAGTGCAGTGCTAGAGGGCCTAGTTCAGTGTTGCTCGCTCAGCAGGTTGTACACTCAACTCTGAGGCTAGAAGATCAGAAGGTTATGGACTATAGCCCCACACCAGAAAATGTATTTAAATCCCAATACTGACACTGTAGTGCAGCATGAAGGGGTACTGCACTCCTGATGTGCCATCTTTCAGATGAGATGTTAAACCAAGGTCCTCTTTGCCAGTTCTGTGGCTGTTCACATAGGTGTTAAAGATTGTAGGCACAGTAGGGACATTTTATTAAAATACAAAATAAACAAGAACAATCAACAGAAATGGAACAAAACTAAACACATTACTGAGTGGGAAAAAAAATACCAAGCTGCATAATACTGGAGGAAAAACAAATGGACAGGTAGGCAGAACTGCACCAAAACAAATTAAACAGGGGACAGAAAAGTTCTACCAGAACACCTTATGATCTGTGTACAAATTCCTTAGGATCCATGGACCATTTTTCCAAAATTCATTAAACACCATCCTTGGCAGCATCCTGACTTCTTTCTCATAAACTGATAACAATTCCATGATTATTTAATCCAACACAACCTGGATCAGAGCATATTTCTGATGAAAGCATGAAATTTCCACAGTGTCCTGGCCAAATTCTACTCCCATTCTCTAAAAATACCATCAACAGCTTTACCTGATTCAATATGTCTGTTTCCATCTGTATCCCTCTAGGACAAGTCTGAACATAGGCAGACTTGCTGAGCCCTCCATTCTTGGTCAACAAAAACTAAATAAAATAAGAGCAAGCTGCAGCTGGGATTCAAGTGAGCAGGCGTTAGAGCACTACATATGGATATGGAAGGAGATACAGGTGGGAGGCAGGTCATTGAAGAAAATGAAGAGTATTATGGGGCCAAGGACTGACTGGGAACCCCAATATCACTTAGGAATGGAAAGGTGGACCCACTGACATAAATGGATTGAACATGCTTTGATCTGTAAGCACGCCTAGTAAGAAATCAACCAGGTAGTAGCCACTTAGACTTCCCTGCTCTGGCCAGCTTGATCAGTAGGAGGGGGTGAGAGACTATGTCAAAAGCTTTGGAGAAACTGGCCAATGTAAGAGACCCTGCTCCATCCTGGCAAGGACAGAATAAGTGAGCCTTAGTAGGAATGTAATGGAAGTAGTTGGGCAGGAAGCCAGACTGGAAAGTGCTGAAGAAAGAAGAAACAGGAAAGCAAACAGCTGGAAATGGATGAAATGTTCTTAAATCTAAGCAAGAGCAGGGAGGAGGGAGATATGCCTGTAGTTTCCTGGGATTGAGGTATAACCTCTGTTGTGTTAATGGGTAATATACTTTACACCATCTTCCAGATCTGGAGTACAATGGAAAGTAGGAAGCGGAGGTTCTGTAGCATGGAGGTAAGTGCAGAAACAGCAAAGGAGGCATGAAATAGGGTCACAGCCATCAGGGCTGATCTTTTTAAGGGAATCCACATCTAAGAGGTCCTTGAGGGTGTCAATGGGAGAGACTGAGGAGAAAGCAAGGTGAAATTTCTGGGGGAGGGATGAGGAGTTCTGGTGTAGGGAAGTCAGTAAGGAGGGCCTTGGCACAGATGGTAAAATGACTGTTGAAACCATTGGCATCCTCAGAGAAAATACAGCAGAGGAAGCCAGTATCTCATAAAATTTGGGCAGCAGAATGAGTGGGAGGGTCAAAAATTGTTAATCTCCTTCCAGAATTTAGAAGGATTATCAACAGTGACTCTGAAGCCATAACCACCAACATTATGAAATGGGAACTTTTAAAGCATTTCATACATTAAAACAACAATACAGTAACCCCTCGCTATAGCGAACCCTGCTATAGCGAAATCTTGGGTATAACAAATACCCCTTGTATCTCCCGATGTGGAACCCAATATCTCAGCTGTTAAATAATTCCATCTGCATCTAACCACTAACTTCCACACTGCGGTCCTATCTCCCACTCTCTGCCTGAACAGTTACAAGACAGAATAAATAAATACTGTACCTTCAAATACATTTTCTTTATTTTTATTTATTGTACCACTTTGATTTCCTCTCACTGCCGTTCTGCACTCACTGGTTCTCTTCTGCTCACTCACACTCTCTCACTCACACACACAAAAGCAGTCGTTCCTATCACAGCAGAATAAAGGAACAACAGATACTGTATTGCCACATTTTGTGTGAGGTGGATGCAGACTTGCACTTTTACAACAAGCAACATTTTACATACAGGGTAATTAGTGTATTACAGTACAAAGCACCAGTTGCTACAACTTCGTTCGCTCTGCACTCGCTCACTCACACATACAGTACAGAAGCAGAATAAAGGAACAAGAGATCCTGTATTGCCACATTCTGTGTGGATGCAGACTTGCAATTTTACAGCAAGCAACATTTACAGAATTACTATATTTCAAAACGCCAGTTGCTACAATCTCGCTTGTTAACCATGAGTGCTGTTTGGCAGAACTATGCAGAACTGTGTAGCGGGGGCAAGGGGGATGGCGTATTAGTAGAGAACATGTGATACTGTAAAAGGACTGAGCCACCATCTGTAGCAGATTAACGTTAAATAAATAATGATGAAAAGAGACTATACTAGTCATATTTGTCTTTACTTAAATAAGCAAATAAAAAATGTGTGTGGGTGTCTGCGTGACATCTGCTGGCCGATATAATGAATTCTAGCATCCCTCATTGTAATGAATGGAGAGCTATAACAAATGCAGGTTATAGCTCCCAAACCATTCATTATAGCAAGGGGTTACTGTACAACTTTAGACATATAGATTATTTCAAACATCTACAGGTGAGGACGTACCTAGTGGAAAACTTGGTTTGCACGGACAAAGAGGAAGCACACCTGCTCCTTCAATTAATCTTCACTGTACAAGGAGGAGGGATCCTAGACCATTTTATCTCGGCCAGCTACAAAAAATACATAACAGGGATGCAACTGTAATGGAAACATCTCAGAAATGTTGGGAGGTATAACTGAACACAGAATTTCATGAAATTGATTGGACCACAATATATTGCTAGACAACACAAGATTACCTCCTCTTACATTTGGAAGGAATACAGCTGGAAATGTGTAACCAGATTTTTCAGAACTCCACAGATTACCATGACATTTGATGATCCATGAGGCACTGGCTGTTGGACAGATTGCGGGGAGCTGTGCACCTCCCACATGCATATTTTCTGGGGCTATCTAGTGTTATCCCGGTACTGGCAAGACACAGGAAAAACAATTCAGGAATTATTCCCAGACATAGGGGCCCTGACTCCCCAAGTGACTGTCTTATCGCACTTCCCAGAACACTTTTGTAACAAACACTCACAATCCCTTTTAGCTATTACACTAATAGCAGCAATGAAGGTTATTTCAAGAAAATGGCTGTAGCAAACTCCTTCCACAGTTAGTAAATGGGAGATGCGGTACAGCAGATTATTACATGGAAAAAAACAGCAGGAGTGAGTCTTTAAAATGAAAACATTTATTAGCTTCAGGAACAAGTGGTTAATTCTGGTGATGGAACATAGACCAGACATATGTCCATGAGACAACAGCAAACAGCTGAAACACATCTATTAACAGGATTACCTGGGACATGATTATAAAATAATCACAGGACTTTGATGTATTGACTGTGGTATAAAAGAAACAGAGTTTGTTAATTGATAACCTATCATATCATTATATCTCTTGCCTATATACAAAGTTGTACTAATAATAATGCAATGCTCCAGAAAAAGTTAAATTTAAAAAAAAAGTTGACTTGGAAGGTTGGTTATTTAAAGTGCCTAGTGTTAGGTGCATGTAGCTATTTAAGTCAGGCATTTCAGAGTTTTCTGCAGTTGAGGAGCTCAGCGAGGGAGCCTGAGGCCTTGTGAGCAGTCCAAACTACATCAAGGGGAAACCCAGAAACCCAAAAGTGGAGTATAAAATGGCGAAGAGGTACTGATGGTTACAAAGCAGGAAAGGGACCTTGATATAATCATATCAGATGACCTCAAGGTGATAAGGTAATCCGACAAGGGAGTAGGTAGGGCCAGTGAAATGCTGGGGTGCATAGGCAGAGGAATTGCCAGGAGAAAGGGAGGGTGGTGTTACCACTGTGTAGATCAGTAGAGAGACCACACCTGGAGTACTGTGTCCAGTTCTGGAGACCACATCTGAAGAAAGACGTAGACAGGTGTAGCGGCTATCTGGAGGAGGGCACCTAAAATGGTGGAGGGGCAGCATCAGAAGTCCTATGAGGAGAGACTGAGGGATCTTGTTATGTACACACTGGAAAAGAGAATAGAAGAGGGAATATTATGGACACATATAAATATTTCACAGGGGTAAATAAGGCATAGGAGGGGTGCATATTTTAGAGGAAAAGATGCATGAGAACAAGGGGACATGCAATGAAGTTGGAAGGGAATACATTCAAAAGATGTTTCTTCACTGAAAGAGTGACGTATGCCTGAAACAGTCTTCCAGTGGAGGTAGTGGGAGTAAAAACAGTGTGGGCATCAAGTACCATGGGATAGGTACAAGGGATACTTGGTAGGGAACCTGGGGTCAGGAGATCAGGTAAGGTCTATGGTGACAGTAAAGGCAGGAAAATTGGGAGACTAGGTGACCCAAGCATTCCTTATCTGCCAACAAATTGTATGCTTCTACTGTATGTTTTAAGGACCTTACCCAGAGGTACTAACTCTGCTTGAGACCGGAAGTGAAAGTACTTCTTCCTGGTCTTCTGAGGGGAGCATGCTTTTCCCATGTGGAAATGACCCAATGCTTTGTCTACATTTTGGGAGTTAAATATGGAGATCAGTCAACATCAAAACAGAAAGGTGTCAGCAAAAAAAAAGACTTACAACCCACCTTGACTGTCCATTTTCCTAACAGAGCTATACCAACCAACATTTGGTCATTCTAGCTCAATGTCCACTACTAGTTTATCCCATTCTCCTGCTGTCTTTTCCTCTTCTGTCTTTGTTTTCACCAGCACATTATAGCTATCCCATGCTTTCTGAAACCTGTCACTAGCTAGTGTTAGGACATCAACCAGATGGGAGGGAAAATTAACATTTTGGAAGGTGCTAGGGAGGATAAACTTGGCTGCTCTTCTCTTCCTCTGCTATCTACTCCACCACATCCCTCTATTCCTATAAATCCTTCTTTTGAGACTTTACAACTCACTTCTGCAATTGCCCTTGACCCCTCAAAAGTGCACCCTGGTATCAAGTCTCCCTTAACACCCACATACTGTAGAAACATAGAAACATAGACTTTGACAGCAGATAAGGACTGCTTGGCCCACCCAGTCTGCCCATTTCCCTACCTATTGGATAAGCTGCAGATTCTAGTTAACCAATAGCCTACTTCCTACAACCCCCACTATAATTGCCTTATGTCTGTCCCATGCATGTTTGAATTCCCCACTGTTTTAGACCCACAACCTCTCGGAAGGCTGTTCCATGTTTCCACCACTCTCTCCGTGAAAATAATTTCCTCACATTACCCTGAGCCATCTCCGTCTAACTTTAAATTGTGCCCCTTGTTCTTACATCTCTTTTTCTGATAGATGCTACCCTCCTGGACTTTGTTGAATCCTTGAGGTATTTAAAAGTTTCTATCATGTCCCCAAATTTACAGGTATTTAAATTTCGATTTTAGGCTTAAAAACCTAATTGCTGGGGACATTTCGGTTGGGGCTGGGAGGACAGGTGTTCTCCTTCAAAAGTGCACACGATTTCAAGATCACTACAGATAACATAGTCGATGAGGCTCGAAGGTTTGTGTACTGAAATGATCCATTAGTCCAATAAGGGTGTCTTCCACCATACTGAATAGATTCTTGTGATTTTTGGTGCAGCAGAGTTTTTGCCAAGGAAGTTTTCTGTGCTTAGGAATTAGGATGGAACAGGATTCTTTTCCTTCATAGAAACATAGAATTTGACGGCAGATAAGGACCGCTTGGCCCACCCAGTCTGCCCATTTCCCTACCTGATGGATAAGCTGCAGATCCTAGTTAACCAGCAGCCTACTTCTTCCTACCCCACCCCCTAGAATTGCCTTATGACTGTCCCATGCATGCTTGAATTCCACCACTGTTTTTGACTCCACAACCTCCTCTGGAAGGCCGTTCCATACATCCACAACCCTCTCTGTGAAAAAATACTTCCTTAAATTACCTCTGAGCCCTTCTATCTTCAAATTGTGCCCCCTTGTTCTTGCACACCTCTTTTTTTGAAAGATGCTACCCTCTTGGACTTTGTTGATTCCCTTGAGGTACTTGAAAGTTTCTATCATGTCCCCTCTCCTCCTTTCCTAGAGGCTATACATATTAAGCTCCTTAAGTCTCTCTTCATATGTCTTCCGGTGCAGACCCTGCACCATTTTAGTTGCCCTCCTCTGGACAGCTTCCATCCTGTCTATGTCTTTATGGAGATTGGGTCTCCAGAACTGCACGCAATACTCCAGATGTGGTCTCACCAGCTGTCTGTACAGAGGGATAATAACTTGTTTTCTACTGGTGATGCCTCTCCTATGCATCCCAGTATTCCCCAGCCCTCCTTGCTGCCCTCTCACATTCTTGCCCACCTTTAGGTCATCTGATATGACTACCCCAGGTCCTTTCCATTTTTGTTGCTGTTAGTATCTCACCCCCATTGTATACTCTTCCCCTGGGTTTTTGTTTCCCAGGTGCATTACCTTGCACTTCTTAGCATTGAATTTAAGCTGCCATACATTTGACCATTCCTCTAACCTTGCCAAGTCCCTTCTCATCCTTTCCACCCCACCTTGTGCATCAACTCTGTTGCAGATCTTTGTGTCATCTGCAAAGAGACATACTTTTCCTTCAGTTCCTCTGCAATGTAGCATAAAGACATTGAAGAGGACCGTCTAATACTGAACCCTCATATCCCACTACTAACCCCTTTTTCAGAGTGGACTCCATTTACTATTACTCTCTGTGTCCCATTCTCCAGCCAATTCTACCCAGGCTGTCATCTTGGGACCCACTCCCAGGCTGGCTAACTTGTATATTAATCTTTGTGTGTTACTGTGTCAAATGCCTTGCTAAAGTCTAGGTAGGCCATGTCCACAGCCCTCCCTGATCAACTACTTTGGTCACTCAGTCAAAGAAATCTATCAGATTTGTCTGGCATGACCTTCCGCTGTGAATCCATGCTGCCTTGGGTCCTGTGCCCCTCTGGCCTCTAGATACTCAACAATTCTTTCCTTCAGAAGTGATTCCATCATTTTCCCTACCACTGAGGTTAAACTAACAGGTCTGTAGTTTCCTGCTTCTGCCTTGCTCCCACTTTTGTGAAGGGGAATCACATCTGCCCTCCTCCAGTCCTCAGGTACCACCCATCCTCCCATGATTTGTTAAAGAGGGTAGTCAGTGGTGGCACTAGTTCTACCCTTAGTTCTTTTAGAATTCTGGGATGAATCCCATCAGGCCCCATTGCTTTGTCCACCTTCAGTTTTAAGAGCTCTTCAGAACCATATCTTCTGTAAATGGGCTGGTATCAACTTCTGTATCCAGAGTGTTTTCTCTTTTGTTTTAGGTACCTCCTCTTCCTTTGTAAATACTGAGCAAAAATATTTGTTTAGTATCTTTGCCTTTCACAGTCACCCTCTGCCCACCCTCCTCCCCTTTATTAAGCCTCGCTATCCCTCCCTTGGTCTTCCTTCACTCCCTGATGTACCTATAAAGGTTTTATCACCCTTCAGATCAGACTATAACTGGGACACCTTCTAGTGGCTGTCTAGGTAGAAATAAAAGCTCCCATGGCACTTTTCGTTGTCATAGGGTATTATATCCATGCTCTTTGTGTTTAGTCTTTCTTTCCTTTTCTCATTATTGTTCTACATAACACGTTATTACTTTTCTCTTCCCATTTTGTTTTTGTCCCAAGTGTCTCCCCTGGAAATGTCTTTTTTTTTTTTTTTTATGCACGTGTTCATTCTCTTTCAGCTTGCCATCCCCCTTCAGTCCTACCTCCCCTACCCTGTCACCCGCCCTCTCTGAGCTTGCCTCCACCTTGTCTGTTGAGCTATGTGCCCCCTGGCAAGAACTTATGTTGATGGCGTGCACTTTGCACCTTCCCCCCAGGTTCTGTATCGCTTGGTTACAGAGAGTGGAGCACTGAAGTCGGTGGTGCAGGGCCTGCAGGAGGCAGGGCACCACCCTCCATAGTGGCATTATTTCTTTCTGGGTTTTCTTCTGGGGCTAGCAACACCCAGTGATGCAACCTGCATCTGATGCCAGCCCTACTGATAATCTAAGTACCTGCTGCTGCGTGCATTCACCTGACTTCAACCCAGTAGTAGTCGAGCAGCAGAGTGGCCTCCCCCCACCAGCCCCCTATGGCTCGGGTCCACTCCAGGATGCCAGTCGCTGGTGTAGCAAGTGGTAGCACTACCAGACTGGCAGATAAAATGGTTTTCAACTCTGAAGGCTTTCTTTGTTTAAATAATTTCTTATTTCCCAAATGTTTACTGTATATGTGGGAAGTGGGAGGCCAGAAGCTTAATGGCTGCAAGTAACTGCAGCCAGTTCATACTGCATCCATATCTAACAACATTGGTCTTTAAAATGTCATAAATATATTGTGTGGGAAAGGTGTTGTATAAAACCAAGGTTATCACTCCAGAGGAATAATTCTTTAAACAATGGTTAGTGCGTAGATGAGAATGCACTGTCAGTAAACATAGCTACTGTTTTATGCTCTGTTACCCTGCAGTTTAGGGAATACATGATGCAGCCTGTGATGGACCTCTGCCAGCTTTACTGCCCTGTTGCAGTCTAGGATCGCAGGCTTCTGCTTCAAAGGCTGCACAGCTGACCTCACCGAATGGTTAATGGGGGCTGGAGTGGGAAGAAACTGATTTGTGTTTGTTGTGAGAGAGAAAAACCGTTGATGCAGAAAAATACCACTGCAGCATTTCCTCTGTCATACACTAGATCACTGCATCTTTTTTTTTTTTTTTTTGACATTTTTTTTCCTCCTGCCACTTTTACATAACTCCTTTCTCTTCATCTTCAGGCCACTTCTGATTCTGCTGTTCCCCTTAATCTGCCAGTCCACTCTGCATACTTCCTGTCCATCTCCATGTGGACTCCGCAAGCATAACCCCTGGTGACTGGGCATGAATCTGCAGGTGATTAACTGACACAGCATTAAACTGTCCATCTGGGAGCTGCAGGGGAGTGGATCTAATGAGAGCTGTGGTTGTGGTGCGGAGGGCTTGCCATTATGTACAGCGAGGGGAGATTTTATCCCACTTGTTTCTCAAGTCCTCCCATCACCCCATTGCAGTAGTCTCCCGCTGCTGCACTGGCCTTGGAGAGGGGTCTGACATTGTGTGGTCATCCACACCGTCAAGGTCACCCTGCTGCCTACAGGAGGCACTGCTGCTGTGGATGATGTCTTCCTTCTATCCCGCAGTGCTCCACTGGCTCTGTGTGGGTGGGTGTGAACCCGGGTCACCCACATGGTAGCACAACACTCTTCTGGTGGTGCAGAGCCTAGGTCACTGTTATGGTTTTAATCCGCCTCATGGGCAGAGTTCAGAGGAGTAAATCACACATTTCTATTGGTTGTGGTGGTGGAGGGGCCCAGTGTAAAGATGAAAATTACAGCAGTTCTGAATTCATGTTTTTTCCCCTCTAGTTATAAGTCTTTTGAATGATTCTTGCATACAATCATTGTAGTGTCTTCCCTCATGTCCTTAGGGTGGCAGGACCCCTTCGCCTTGCTCCGCTGTACAATTCTCCCTCCCCCAAGAATGCATAAGGAGACGGTTGTAAATAGGGCGGTCAGTATACTGTAACTCTGAGAGATGTATAATCATCCCACCACAATACTTCTTTGGTTGGGGGGGGGGGGAGACAATACTGCAATTACTAAGCAGTGCAATACATGTAAGATTTGTAAGAAATAAGACCTGACACAGTAGGTATTCTACTGTATTACAGACGGAATGCTCCTGACTAAAGTGCTTCACTCCTCGTTTGTGTGAGACACTAATTCTGGAAAGTGTGTCTCACATGAAGCTGCCCTGGAAACTGGCTCATTTGGGGGAGATTAAAACTGTTTTTATTATTAACCTTGACATGAAGCCCACTCTTAGGTTGTAAGAGTGGTCTCACTTACATTCTTGGGGTACCGGAAATACTCACCTTTTGGTTTGGGGTTCTTGTATCTGAAGAATGCATGTGAGACCACTCTTAAAACCTTAAAGCAGCAGTGCAACGAAACATTTATAAAAAAAAAAAAAAAAAAAAACTAGTTTCAAGCACCAGTGCATGATGGAAGTGAAAGTTTTGACCTTACTATATGATTCTATTTTAGATTGCCCCACATCTCCTGACTTATACAATAGATACCTTTCTGTCCCCATTTTAAATCTGGTTTAGCACTTTTCTCACATTTTAAATATTAAACTGATCACTCCTTTTAATATGGCTCAAACCAGTTTTTCACTTCTCGGCTGTTTTAAAACACTTTTCTGATAGGGTTAGAGAACAGTGCATGCTGCATGCGCTAGTTCATTATAGTCACAAGGAGAGTAATCTTAAACAGTGGGTGTCCAGAAGCAACAGAGAACACTAATTAATATCTGTTCCAAGCCAGATTAAAAGTAGCACTCCTTTTATTACGTCAACTGCAATAAACCAAAAAAAGTGGGGAAATTAGACTCAGAATCTGGAAAGAAGTTCATCATACAAGTTAGGAGATAGCAACCTATCTAAAATAAATGAAAAGGTATAGGGCAGAATTTTCATTGCTGTCATGCACTGCTGTTTTCGGCAGCAATTAAAGAACATATTCTCATACCTGCGAACTCTACTTTCCTAGGTACTTTCTATGCTGTGCACCACAAGTGTTTTTTATTTATTTATTTTTTTTATTCTTTTTGGTGCCCTCTTCCTCTTCACTCCTTGCCGGGGCCACCGGCAGCTTGGAAGGAGCTACCCCTATCCTGCCGTGGTTTGGTCCTCCGGACGGGGAGAGGGGGTGGCTCAATCCTCCCCACCAATCAACCTTGGTGTTTGACTGCTCCCGATCCGAGCACCGGGTGAGGAAGCAAGGCCATTTTTTTCCCTTCATTAATTACTCCTCTCCCCAGAACGTTGGCGTGCAGTGGGGTCCATGGAGATGGCACACGGTGAGACGTCATGCCGCTCCGGACCCTTAGTGACGTCCTCCTCTCCCACATGGTGCTCCCAGCTGCACCTCCACCCGTGTGCACCCAGGCGGTGGTATTGCAGTGGGAGCAGCAGCCCTCCATCCCTGGAGGAGGAGAGTGTCCCTCGGATGCTCAATCTTCCTCCCCTGGCCCATCCTCCAGCAACCTGGGCTTACTCCCGAACCTCGGTCACAGGCGCCACAAGCAGTAGCACTACTGCTGTGTCGGTGGGACGGCTCAAGCTTTTTTTTTTTTTTTTTTTGATTTTCTTGATTTGCTAAGTCTGTAGTGCTATTTCTAAGCCAAATGTGTCTGACATTGTTTTTTCTTAAGAAAAAAATAAATTGGAGCATGTTCATGGAGTAGGATATTGGGTCTAAAGGTGGTGTGAGACCAATATCCAGGCTAATATTACTGCTAACTAAATAAAGGATTATTCGCTGGTACGGTCTCTGGTGAGAGAATAAGCGCAATGCTGCCTAGCAACCTGTTGACTTACATTGCGCCACCGCTGTGTGTGAAACTGAGCAAGGGCCGCATATTACTAACTGTGGTGCAATGCGGGCAGACTTATCTTTTAAATAAACTATTTTGTAAACCTACCGCATGACATGGTAATTGTATTTTAAAGTTTTCTTTGGCAGCTAACTGGGTGCACTGGTGAGGACACATAAAATGACACACACACACACACACTTTCTGCTCTCTCTCTCTCTAAATTTTGAACGCATTGCTTAGCTAAGAAAGCAAGAGAGCATACAAAGGCTCACGACCCCCACCACTGGAGTAATTTGGAAACTCTGAATACTTGTAAGTACCATCAAATAAGTACTGAGCTGATTAAAACAACAATAACATAAAATGGTGAAACCTAAAGCGAAGAAAAAGAACTACAAACCCTGTACACATTGTAAATGTATACAGAGGAGGTGGTGACAGATGATTTCACATGTGAAAAATTTCTGCTGATAAGCAGTTTACATTTGGAAATTGAGCAACTGTTTCAGAGGGTAGAAATAAGTAGAGAAGCTGGGGAAAATGGAGGTCCACAAAGATATATAGGAGAATTGGAAACATTTATATACTCATTCTTAGTAGACAGCAACATAACACAAACTAATGGTGAACATTTACCACAAACATTGTACGAGACAGGGAACAAAAATGAAGAACAGGAAAACTGGGAAACAATACAGAAGCAAACTTCTAAAATAAATGATGACACACTAGAATCAAAAGGGTACCCAGACTTAGATAATAGATGCACTATATTGGACCCTGATCACTTAAAAAATGCTAAGGACCTGGACAAAGGGCATGATTATTTATACAAAATGGATACAAAAAATGATAAAAAAAACACAGGACAGAGCTAGAAATTCAAAACAGAGGCACTAGAAAAAGATGCAGCACGTAATCAAGAAAGTCGCCCTAGAAGTAAAAGCAAAACTGAACCTCTGAACTCTGATCCCTCTGTAGGAAATAGTGAAGTGAAAAAAGAAAGAAACAAAGACATTCTGATAGAAATCACTTATTATCACCAGAGGCATTGACTCACTGGTATGATAAGGAAGAAAAATGTACACAGCGGTGAGTTCATTACCAGGAGTAAAAATAGCAGATATAGCACATTTATTGGATGGATTAATGGAAGGACTCCAAAAACCACTGGTGATTCTCCATGTAGGCGTAAATGATGTGGGAAGTCGTAATGTAGATTCCATCATACAAGACTATCAACATACAATAAAAAAAAAAAAAAAAAAGAGAAAAAGGAGGAGATATAATATCAGGCTTACTCCTAACACGTGGTAAATATGAATTCAAAAATACAACAATAGAGAAACTCAACATATGGTTACCCACCTTCTGCAAACAAAATAATATTGGTTTTATGGACAATTCAATTGTATTCAAAAAAATATTTTCTTTAAATAGGATGGATTAACTTAAATAAAGTTGGTACTCGTATAGTGAGTAAAAAAAAATCATATCTTTTCATTTAAACTGGATAAAGGGGGGAGGAAAATTTATAACCTAGTACCAAAATTCAAAGACCTACAAGAAGGTTGGAGTGGAGTATTGATTAATGCAAGAAGCTTGGTAAATAAATTTGACAAACTACAATATTTACTGTACACAAAAAATATACAAATTGCACTCATAACTGAAACTTGGTGGCCAAAGAGGATGAATGGGACAAAAATATAAATGGCTACAAATTGTTCTATCTGTCAAGGGAAGAAAGGAAGGGAGGAGGGGTTGCTGTCTATATTGAAGAATCAATACAATGTGAGGAAGTAAAAAGGGATAGGGATGATCTAGAGCTGTTATGGATAAAACTTATAAAGAAGCACCTAAAATTATATTGGGGCTATTGTGTAGAGCACCTGATAACGATTTAGTAGTATTAAACAGCATAAGAAACTTAGATCCAGCAGATAAAATTATACTTACAGGGGATTTTAATTTGCCAGATTTTGATTGGGAAAACAACAAGGTAAAACCAAAATAGATATGCAGTTTTGGACACAATCAGATAGGCTCGAACAAGTAGTGTTAGGAAAACCAGGGCACTGAATACTCTTGCCGTGATCTTAACAAATTTGGGAATTTGGTAAATGAGGTACAAATTAGTAGTCCTTTGGGTAATAGTGGCCACCAGACTGTCTTTTCAAATTACAGAAGTAGAAAACATTACTAGGGCAGCAAAACTACAATACTAAATTTTACTAAGGCAGACTTTCCTTCTATGAGGAAGGTTATGGTGCAGTGGGATTAGAAACATGAAATCGAAAAAAAATTGTGAATGAAATAGGCAGTCATTAGTAGAGAAACTCAAAACAACAATACATACTAGCTTACCAAACTACGAGAAGTATGCTGACAAAAAGATTTTCCTAAATGGTTAACCCAAAAATAAAAAATTAATAAACAAAAAAAATAGATGGTACCATAAAACAAAAAAATCATAAAAACATACTAGTTATAATGAGATATAGAAATCTGGTTAAAGTTAAGCTGACATTAAAAAAGCTAAGAAGGAATACTAATTCAAACTTGCAGCACAAGTTAAAGATAACTATAAGACCTTTTATTCATATATAAATAACAAAAAGTAAAGTAGTAATAGTGTTTGACCATTCAGAAATGACCAAGGCGATATGTTGAACAACAAGAGACTGCACAAATTCAAAATAATTTTTGGGGTTCAGTCTTTAATCCAGGTACTATATCTAAGACAGGGGACAAAATCAGTTCTGCCCTGAGCTTATACAAATTAAAGAGAAAGACGTACTAGATAAATTAAAAAAAAACTACATGCAAATAATTCACAAGGACCTGATGAAATTCATCCAAGGGTAATTTATGAACTAGCCAAACAGCTGCACCTTTGACTTATATTTTCAAACCTCATTAGATAAAGGATAGTCCCACAGGGATGGAGGAGGCATTAGTAATTATTTTTTAAAAGGATCAAGAAAAGACCCACAAAACTACAGACCGGTGAGCCTGACGTCTGTTATGGGAAGATAATGGAATCTATTTTAAAAGATTATATAGCGGAACATCTAGAAAAAGTAACTACAGGACCCAGTACAGCATGAGTTTTGGAGGGATAGATCATGTCAGACAAACCTGTTGGTATTTTATGAGAAAGTTGGCAAGGCATTGGATGAAGGCAACAGTGTCAGTGTTGTCTTTCTGGACTTCTCAAAAGCTTTCGACAAACTTCCACATCAGGAATTAATAAATACACTTAAAGAATGCAAATCTGACACCAACGTAATAAACTGGATAGAAGCCTGGCTGAGTGAGAGAAGACAGAGTGTGGTGGTACATGGCGAGATGTCTGATTTGGGTTAGACTAGTGGGGTCCCTCAAGGCTTGGTGTTGGGCCCCTGTCTCCTCAATATTTATACAACGTTAAAAATATCAAAGACATCTGGGTGACAAAATTCGCAGACTGCAGAATTGGAGCCATAACAAACACACACAAAAAATACCACTGCCTTACAGGACGCACTTAATACCGTATAAAATTGGACTAAAAACAGCAAACTCGAACTGAACAGTGCTAAATGCACTGTTATGCATATGGGTAAAAAAATAGTCAATCATCATATAAAATAGGTAACTCTGAACTTAGGGAAACAACTGAGAAGAGAGATTTAGGATCAAGTTAGTGCAGACTTAAAATTCAGTTCCCATTGCAATAAATTGGCTAAAAGAATAGTCAGATACTGAATTGCATATTAAGACACATAACTAGTAGAGATAGGAAAGTGATTATGCCCTTTACAGTGCCCTGTTGAGGCCTAACCTGGAATATTGTGCCCAAGTGTGGGTACCATATAAAAAAGAAGATATCCACAAATTGGAGGGAATTAAACGCTGTGCTGCTAGGGCTGTAGAGGGATTGGAAGGCATGTCACATCCTGAAAGACTGCAGGAACTGGACCTGTATACCCTACAGTACAGAAGGATTAGGGGTGACAACGTATACACACTGTTCACTCATAAAGTACCATTTATGCTCGAGACTGATTCTGCAGCATGTCTCTGAGGACCACCTGTAAAATAAGGTTAAATGACATACACAGCAAAATACAATACTGTTTCCATAAGTACCAACACCACAGACAGACAGTATAACAACAAGTCTGATTTTATTTAGGGGACAGTAACACGGGAGGGGCAATCAGGTTAATTGGCAGAATTAAATCACAGTACTGTGCACACATACAGGGTCTGAAAGTCACACTCTGGGTACCCAGGTTGGGGGCTAGCCAGGTCCATTGCCTGGGGTTGGCCGGCAGGTGCAGATGGACAGGGCCCTGTAGCAGAGCAGGACACTCAGGCACAGGAGCTAGCACAACAATACTCACCCAAATCAGGAACCAAAACTAAACAAGCACAAAGGAAATCCAAAAACTTCTGATCATAGGAGACTCCATGATTCGGGAGTTGATACCATCTCAGCCAGGGTGATGGTCAGATGTCTCCAGGTACATCAGCATGGAGAGACACTGACCGCGTGCTAAAATTGTTCACAAAGCAGGAGAAAACATTGATGTCCTAGTACACATAGGGACTATGATCTCGCCAGCCGGTCAGTTGTGGAGACCAAGGAACACCTGACTAGGCTGGGTGACAAACTATCATCTATTTCGTCCGGCATCTCCTTCTCTGAGATCCTGCCAGTCTGGGAGAAGGGGCAGATGGACGGAAGGTCAGAAGAAGGGAGATAGGGAGCTAAACACGTGGCTCAAGGACTGGTGCCAGGAAAAGGACACAGATTTGTAGGAACTGGCAACAGTTCTGGGAGCGAAGTTCTTTAAATTTGATGGACTGCATCTGACTAAAGAGAGTCAGTGCATTGGGGCAGAAGTTTGACGTCTTTGCAGAATATTTAAACTAGCAAATGGGGAGAGGGTGCAGCACCCCATACGTTGAATGGGAAGAACACCCTCCCCTCAGCTAGTGGTCAAACTGAATTCAGTGTGTTTGCCGTTCATTTGCATCACCAGGTAAGAAAAAGGTTTGTCTCCCCATACGATGCACAGGGTAATGCCAAACCTCACCCAACAACTAACACACCAAAATCTGGCCAATGGAAAATCATGTACACAAATGCTCACAGCCTGGGAAATAAGATCCCAGACCTGCAGGCAATAATGTCAGAGGCTAAACTGGACATAGTAGCAATTAGTGAGACGTGGTTTACCAGTAACCACACTTAGGAGACTTCAGTACCTGGCTATGTATTGTTCAGAAGAGCGAGGTGCAAAAGGGGGAGTGGCCCTGTATGTTAATGAAAATATTAAAGCTACAGAAATTCAGAATACACATAAGGAGCCAGAAGAACTGTGGGTCACCCTGGAAACAGGAAATGGGACAGCCATAAGAACTGGGGTTGTCTACAGGCCCCAGACCAGAGGGAGGACATAGACACATTACTGTTAGAAGATATACAAAACATGACAGCTAAAGGGAGGTTCTGATAATGGGAGACTTCAACATGCCAGATACAGATTGGTCAATACCAGCAGGAACATCTGCCAGAACTAGACTCATAGTGGATTCCTGCAGGAGGGCCTCAAACAACTGGTACAGCAACCCACAGAGACAGGGCTATCCTAGATCTAGTACTGACTAACAAAGAGGGATCACAGATCTCCAGGTAGAAGGTCACCTGGGGGCCAGTGACCATCACATGGTATGGTTCAATTTGGCTACTACATCTAAATCATCCCATTCCAAGGCAAAAATATGGGACTTCAGAGGAGCTGACTTTGATAAGATGGCCAACAGAGTTAAGCTAGCCCTGGCAAAAGAAACACAGGTGAGGAGGTACAGGCAAAGTGGGCAAGCATTAAGGATACAATACTTGAAGCAACATCCCATTGTGTTAGACAGAAAAGGAAGTGCAAAGAAGAAGAAACCACTTTGGTTCTCAAATACAATGTAGAAAAGGTCAGAGCCAAAAGGCTGGCCTTCAGAAAATACAAGGGAACACAGCGGGATGAAGATAGGGGCATACCAAACTGCCCTAAGGGAAGCAGGTAAGGCAGTAAGGCAGGCAAAGTCCCAAACTGAGAAACACTAGCACAAACAGTAAAAAGAAGGTGACAAGACTTTCTATAGATACATTAGTGAAAGGAGAAAGTCCAGAGGGTATTGCTAAGCTTAATGGAGAAAAGGAGCATGTGAGAGGAGGACCCTGTAAAAGCATCTATCCTAAATAGATACTTTTGCTCAGTATTCACTGAAGAGAAGGTAGGGCAGGGCCCACAGCTCAGCATCATGGACACAGAGGGAGAGAGGTGAGCACTACTCCTTCACAAAGAAAGGGTCCTACAAGAGCTTGCTAAGCTCAGGGTGGATAAGGCAATGGGACCTGATGGCATACATCCCAGGGTACTTAAGGAGCTAAGGAGGAACTAGCAGAGCCATTAGCAGAGTATTTTAGTGAGTCTCTGAGCACAGGAGAGGTCCCAGAAGACTGGAGAAGGGCTCATGTGATCCCCTCCACAAGAGTGGTATACGAGGAGGAGGTGGGGAACTACAGACCGGTCAGTCTTACCTCAGTAGTGGGCAAGATTGTAGAGCACTCACTAAGGAAAGGATAGTGCAACACCCTGGAATCCATAGGGGCACAGGATCCAAGACAGCATGGGTTTACAAAGGAAGGTCCTGTCAAACTAATCTCATAGATTTCTTTGACTGGGTAACCAGAGTGGTGGACCAAGGGAGCAGTTGATGTAGCCTACCTTGACTTCAGCAAAGCTTTTGACACTGTTCCACATAGAAGATTGATAAATAAGCTAGGTAGGCTAAGGGTGGGTCAGAAGTTGGTCAACTGGGTGGCAAACTGGTTGACTGGCAGAAAACAGAGAGTGGTGGTAAATGGTATACAGTCAGAAGAGATGCAAGTCACAAGTGGGGTACCTCAGGGATTAGTCCTGGGGCCAGTCCTATTCAACATCTTCATTAGTGACCTAGCAGATGGACTAGAGGTAAGGCTTGTCTGTTTGCAGATGACACCAAGATCTGCAACAGAGTAGATGATCCAGATGGGGTGGGCAGAATGAGAAGAGATCTGGATAAACTAGCAGAATGGTCAGAAGAGTGGCAACTGGGATTTAATGCAAAGAAGTGCAAAATCATGCACATAGGGAAGAAAACCCTGAAGCCACTTATAGGCTGGGAGGGAGTTGCTAGCAGTCACAAAGGAAGAAAGAGACTTGGGCATCATCATCACTGATGACCTGAAATCATCAAGCAGACCTCTAAAGCAGTAGGTAAGGCTAG
This sequence comes from Neoceratodus forsteri, assembly GCA_016271365.2. Classification (NCBI taxonomy): domain Eukaryota; kingdom Metazoa; phylum Chordata; order Ceratodontiformes; family Ceratodontidae; genus Neoceratodus; species Neoceratodus forsteri. The sequence continues at coordinate 99,983,834 of CM028132.1, forward strand.
GGGGTGTTAGGGTGTATTAGTAGGGGTATCACAAGTCGTAAGAGGAGGTAATAATCCTCTGTACAAGACATTGGTTAGGCCCCATCTGGAGTACTGCGTGCAGTATGGAGGCCACACACCTTCACAAGGACATTAACCAAATTGAGGCAGTCCAGAAGGCAAACCAAAATGGTGCAGGGACTACAGCAGAAGACATATGAGGACAGATTAACGGAGCTCAATATGTATACCCTTGAGCAAAGGAGGGAGAGAGGTGATATGATCGAGACATTTAAACACCTTAAGGGCATAAACAAGGTGAAAGAGTCTAACATGTTTAAATATAAGAAAAATAGCAGGACAAGAGGACACAGCATGAGATTAGAGGAGAGCCGATTAGGGGAATGTGAGGAAATTCTTTTTCACAGAAAGGGTGGTAGATGCATGGAATGGCTTACAAGAAGTAGTAGCTATGAATACAGTGCAGGGCTCAAACAGGCATGGAATAGGCATAAGGGAGCAATACAAATGACTATGAATAGATAGGTCACTGACATAGCAAAGGCCGATGGCACATTTATAAGGTAGAAAAAGAAATGGGCAGACTGGATGGGCCTTGCGGTCCTTATCTGCCGTCAACTTCTATGTTTCTATGTTTCTATGTTTCTATGTTTCTATGTTTCTATGTTTCTATAAGATATATGCACAACACCCAACTGTAATCCGGAGCCGGATGGCTCAGTCCATGAAGAAGTGAAGCAACAATAATTAGATGACACACTTGTAATTGAAAACAGGCTGCAGGGGAATACCCTGATTTGTACTCACAATACCCAAGCTGAGAACTGGATGGTGGATGTTCTTCTGGGTTGCCAGAACAACAGAGCATGGAGACAAGGTCCTTGTGACTGGACCCCACTGCAGTAGATAGAAAACTGATTTAGTCCGAGACAAGCTGGGGTTTGCTTCCAGCCTCAACACACAGCACTGGAAACAGCGATTCCCCACAAGCACTACGCACATTCATATGTAAAAGGAAAGTACTATACCAGGCAGGCTGCTTCTAGATCCCGATCACAATTACTGCAAAATACCTGGGAGCACACACAGTAGCTTCAGTTCCTGACAGACCGAGCGCGATTCAGCAATTTCTCCAGTCTTCTACAGGGTGAGCCTGGTTTCCACTCTTCAGACTTCCTTCTTTCTCCTCACAAATCAGATTCAGTCTGAACTGGCATTTACAATGGCTGCAGGCTGAACCTCAGGGCCTCACATGTGCTTCCCGCGCAAAACTATACACCACAAAGCACAGAGCTCCTTCCGTCTTCACTGTCACAACTCGATCTGATCTTTCCAGTCACAGAGCAGGCATTTCCTTTAGCTCCACAGCATTCTGTTGGCTGGTTGGCTGTCACTCACAATGAGATTCCTCTGTTGGTGAAAAAGGCGCCAAGATCAAAACTACATTTCCCAGAGTCACTGCCCATACAATCCCTTGTGGCTGGCTCAAAATTGAGAGTCCAAGTTCAATTGGTCCACAGGCTCCATTTTAAGAACCCTCCCACTGATTGGTCCATTTAGCAGTTCAGGACCAAAATGTAAGAGCTACACTGAAACAGTTCGTGCTGAAATTAAGACAGGTTAGACAAACTGCATTTTCTCAGTCACTCCAAATGATTTCTGGCAAATAGTTATATCTTTCAACAAGGCTCCCTCTGCACATGTAGTGTTGGCAGAAACTGAGCGAATTGACAACAGCTCGGGTGGGATGCGAGCATTAAACACATAGTCCCCCCCATACAAACTAATTAAGTCTGCAAGCAGGCAGCTCTTAGAGAGCAGTGACGTGCAGGCTCAAAAGCACTCACTGGGAACCACATTTAAATAGCTTAAACACAGAACACCGCCCAGACTTGGAGCATTCAGGCAAGCTCCTGGAAGACTTTTGGAACCCCCATTTGCAGGGGCTTACAGTTGTATAAAATTATACAAGATAATGATCTAATGGGAAATATATAGGGTTGACTTTGAGAAAATCTAAATATGAATCGAGGCGTCTGTTTCAGTTAGCTACTCAAAGATGGCAAATGCTACCACGGAAACACTGGTTTAGCCAGAGTGGTTGCTGGGTGGAACTCTCTGCCAGTTGAGGTGGTAACTAGGTTATGCATGGACTCCTTCAAAATAGACTCGATAGGTTTCTTCTGGGAAAATAAATTCAAGCATAATTAACCAATTAATATTGGTAAATTACAAAGTAAGTAAAGGAAAATAATAAATACATGATCTAAAGGCAAGCATTAAGGACGCAAGTCTAACTAGTGTGAAATTACCTATGAACATTCATAAAATACCCACATTTTGGTGAAACTAAAAAGTTTTTCCACCAAATAAATGTGGAAGATGCCTGGAACCTTTATGGTAAAATAAAAGTAGGTTAAACGTTTTGCTTAATTTCGTTGAACTGCTACTTAAGAGTGATCTTTGTTCTGTGACAGAGTAGCAAATTGGGTGACTTCTTAGGGAACATTTAGGCCCTGTCCACATTAGGGACTGATTATAACATTTTAGAAATCAGTCCCTAGTACAGTTGTTGGATGCGTACACACTGCACTGCCAGAACTGTGCTTGCCGAGTGAGTTCCCAGGCGTGATTGTGGCACCAGTGCAAGCATTGTGGTGACACAATACATGATAGGGATACTTGCAGTTAGGGTGCCCTAACAGATCGGGATTATATTTTCATAACTGGGACCACAGTCATGTATGTGTTATTTGTTGTTGTTTTTTTTTTTTTGTAGAGTGCAGGCTAAAGTCTTAAGTTGTGTTTAAATACTGTTGTCTTGCGGTTGAGTCATGCTGTTAACATGGGTTAAGGCAACTGTGTATCTAAACTGTGCTAAAGACTACTTCACTAACATCATTTTAGCACAGTTTTAGAACACAGTTGTAGCATGGTTTCAACTATGCTGCAGTGTGTATGCAAACCATGCTTGAGGGACGGTTTAGAACACTTATGACGTTTAAGTTCCATTAATGTGTACATGGCTTCAATAATGGTACACTAGTTTTAGATTAACTTCTTTAGTGCTGTGTTCTTGTACAGTGTATGGCACAAGGCACTACACCCACATGGCCAAAGTGGCATATATAATATTTCTTAATGGAAATTACACTGGGGCACTGGACCTATGTCTTGATTTCTATGACAGACCCATGGAGCTTGATAGGAGCCCTTAGTCTTACAATCCTGCGGGTCCAGAGTGAAGCAGAAATTGCGTGATTGCAGAAAGAAGTGTGCAAACAAATAGACTGTCTGTTTTCACTTTTCCGACCTGCTACAACATGTTGTTTTTTGGAGACCATGTAGCAGGTTGACAGAGGAACGTAGAGCTCTGTAGCATCTTGCCTTTTAAGTGCTTCAAAGTTACTATAAGTAGCAAATCAAGGTCTTAAGTGTCCTAAGAGATTTCTAGAGTTTTGGGACTTGTTCAGAGAATATTCTGGAAGTTCTATATATATATATATATATATATATATATATATATATATATATATATATATATATATATATATATATATATATATATATATATATATATATATATATATATATATATATATATATATAGATATATATATAGATATATATAGAGATATATATATATAAGATATATAGTATATATATATATAGAGATATAGATATATATATATATATAGATATAGAATATATAGATATATAGATATAGAGATATAGATATATAGATATAGAGATATATATATATATATATATATATATATATAGATATATATATATAGAGATATATATATGTATGTGTGTGTGTGTGTGTGTGTGTATGTATATGTTATATGTGTATATATAGTATATATAGTATATATTGTATATATTGTATATATGTATATATGTATATATATATATATAATATGTTTATTTATAATTATATTGTTTTGTTAAATCAATCTGCCTTGCATTCTGGCCATTTAAAGTGAATTTCCAAGCTTTTTTTTTTTTTTTTTTTTTTTAAGCGTGGGATTTGCATTGTATATTCTAGTACCTTGTACTGGCCAAACTCCATCTCTTCATTGTGTTGTTACTTTGGAAGTGGAAGGGATGGTTTCTTGGCCCTTCAGAGGTAGCCAGCTGATTCTTTCCACTTCCTGGTCAATCCGCCCCCGAGCTCAGTCATATAATAACCTGTGCCCAGGGAGAGTGTGAGGGCATGCTCCATTAAAGTCTTTGGGGACAGTTTTAAGAACTTTTATTTATATATATATATATATATATATATATGTATATAATAGCCATATAGAGATTAATCAAGGCTGGTAGTAGCCTTTATTAACCTCATTATAAATATAAAGAGTCAGCCAGAGTCAGTTGGTGCAACAGTAGTGCTACTGCTCACGATGCTGGTGACCGGGTTGAGGCAGAACCAAGGTCGTTGGATGGCTGGGGAAGGAGGATTGAGTGTCCCAATGAATGCTCTCCTCCCAGGAGGGATGGCTTCTCACGGTGACCCGATGTCACTGCCTTTGGATGCATATCGATGACCCAGGATTTGTGGTGTAGGAAGAGGATGCCATGAGGCGAGGCACTTGGGTGTGACATGCAGAAGCACATAATCGACCTGGACTTCCGTCCTTTGCGCCGGTGTCCTCAAGGGCTGGGTTTTGGGAGTAACTTAAGCGGAAAAGCCCCCGTGGCTGAGCTACATGATGATCCCCAGTTAGATGGAGGACTGATCCTTGATGGCGGGTACGTCAGCCACTGAGCTGCTGGCATGGGAGACCCCAAAAATGGACTTGGGGAACTATAAAGAGACCAGAGTTTTGCCGATATAAGGTACCAGAATATATAATGTATCAGAATATATAATGCACACCTTAATCCTGGCAAGTCACTTTAGACTTTTTTTTGTTTTTTGTTTATGAACATCACAATACCAACAGAAGCTGGCCTTGCGGTCTATAGAGTCTGCTTCGATTGTGCAGCTAGCCCCTCAATTTGCAGCTGCCCACCCTCTATCATAACCCCCGTCCCAGTCCCTCTTATAGTCACCCACTGTTATACAGGAAACCACCCCTCTGACAGAACATTCCACCTGTCGTCCACCCTTTCTGTGAAAAAATGTCTCCTAATTTCCTTCCTGACCCCCCTCCACCTCAACTGATAATCTCTCGTATCCCTCCCCCTTCTAAGCTGGAAAATCCCTTCTGTATTAACCTTATTTATCCCCTTAAGGTATTTAAAGGTTTCAGTCATCTCCCTTCTTTCCCTCCTCTTCTCCAGGGGATACATGTTCAGTTCGGTCAATCTATCCTCCTAGGACTTTCCCTCAAACCCCTGGATAATCTTTGTTGCTCTATGTTGCACCCCCTCCAACAACTTGATGTCCTCCTTCAGGAATGGGTGCCAGTACTGCACACAGTACTCCAGGTGAGGCCTGACCAGAGACCTGTACAGGGGGTAGGATCACCTCCCTATTTCTGGAGAAGACTCCCCTCGCTATACACCGTAGCATCCTATTAGCCTTTGCTTCCACCTTCCTGCATTGAGCCGAGTTGTTCATACTACCCGTTATAAGCACCCCCAGATCCTTTTCCTCCTCGCTACTTTCTAGCTGCTCCCCTCCCAGCTGATAGCTCCTCTCCTGGTTTCTAGCTCCGAAGTGCAGTACCTTGCACTTCTTGGTGTTAAACCCCAGCTGCCATGTTACTGACCACTCCTGTAGCCTATTCAGGCCCTCCTGCAGCCCCCTCCACCCTTCGATGTCATCTACCACACCTCCCATCTTCGTATCGTCAGCGAACAGAGTAATCCTACTCTCCGGACCCCATGTGACATATCAGCTAAGAATATCCCAAACACCAATCCCTGTGGCACCCTGCTAGTCACTTCCCTTGGTGAAGACAGTTTTCCCACCCATACCACCACCCTCTGCTGCCTGCCATTCAGCCAGCTGATGATCCCGTTAACCATCTTTGCTCCAACCCCTATGTATTCCAGCTTCCCACCCATCCTGCCATATGGCATGGAATCAGAGGCCTTGTTGAAGTCCAAATACAGGACATCCACCGCGTGGCCCTTGTCCAGTTCCCTGGTCACCCAGTCGTAATACTCAATTAGATTAGTCTGGCAGGATCTGCCGGAGACAAACCCATGTTGATGACCATCCTGGAGACCATTGTCCTCTAAGAAGGTCACCAGCCTCTCCTTTAGGTTTGTCTTCATGAGCTTCCCCACAACTGATGTGAGACTCACTGGCCTGTAGTTGCCTGGCTCATCCCTGGGTCCACTTTTGTGAATGGGCACCACAGGGTTCATCCTCCAGTCTTGTGAGCATCCTGTGTTCAGGGAGGCATTGAACAGGTCCGTCAGTGGCCCTGCCAGATCTCTGCTAGCTCCCAGTACCCTAGGGTGAAACCATCTGGTCCCGTGCCTTGTCCACCCTTGGTGCCTCAATCCTTCCAGAACCCTGTCTTGTGCAATCCCTACATCTCACACCCCACCCCCTTGGGGTATCTGTCCTCTTCTCCTTCGTGAACACAAAACAGAAGTATTCATTTAATGCCTCTGCCTGTCTCCCCAAATCCACCCATCCTCCGTCCTTCCTAATCCTGATCTGGTCTTTATTCTTCTTTTTTCTAATGTGCTAGCCTCAGTTCTCTAGAGGCCTTGGCAGCCTGGTAACCTCCTGGACTATTTCAGATACTCCTCATCAAACAACCCCGATTTCTTGAGTTTCTGAAATAGCTTTCTCTTGGCCCTAACCCCTTCATAACCTCCTGGGTCAATCAACTGGACTTCTTTGCTCTCCCTTCTTACTGTTGTTGTTATGCAGCGTCCCAGTGGCTGCGGTCGGACCTCTTTAATAATGTCTCACTTTTGATTAGCATCTATGTCTTGGACGGATGCCTGCCAGATACTTACCCAAATTTCCCCATCCTACTAAAGTCAGATTCCTTAAACTCTTATCACCCTGGTTCCTGTACCCCCCTGTTTCCCTACCCATATTGAGCATGAGTCACACTGAGTGGTGGTCACTCCCAGCCAGAGGTCCTCCATCCCCCAGATCCCTTACAGCCTCTCCATTTGAAAGTACAGGTTCCAGAGTGCTCTCCAATCTAATCAGCTCATGTACCAACTGCACAAGGAAGCTGTTCTGAAATGCCTCTAGTATGACCTGCACACTCGCACTTGTAGCTGGGTGCTCCAATCCACCCAGTGGGTTGAAGTCCCCCACCACTGTGTTCCCCTTCCTACAGACCCTTCTGATTTGTTCAGCTAGCTCGGTGTCCAGGTCCTTCCCTTGTGCTGGTGGTCTGTACAATATCCTTATCCTCAGTGTCCTACCTCTCGAATCCGGAAACTGCATCCATAGGGCCTCTGTTCTGCATTCCTCCCCCTCTTTTATACAACTTATCGCTTCTCGTACATAGATTGCCACGCGCCCCCTTCCCTTTGGCCTTATCTTTTCTGAATATTTTGTACCCTGGGACCATCATATCCCAGTCCTGGTACTGCCTAGCCCACGTTTCTGTGATGGCCGCAGTGTCCACCCTCCTTACTGCCAAGAGAGCCTGCAACTCTGCTAACTTATTACCTAGGCTCCTTGCATTCAGTATGCCCACCCTCTATCCTGTTTGCTTCCTTGCCTTTTCCTCATCCTCCCCCATGCCTCCTCCTCCCCGACACCTCCCCTATTATCTTGGGGGTTAAGCTCGTTGGCCCCCCTCTCTGGGTTCCCTGCCTCACCAGCTGTCCACACGCTACCCCCCTTCAAACAACATGAAGTCTTGCTATATTCTGACATATGCGTTAGCCCCACCACTTGAACTGCTCCGAGAGGAAAGAGTCAACTCTATGCTGGAAGCATAGAACATTGAGCTTCTTCGGTTCACACCTCTGTCTGCAGCACTTTAAAGTGTAACCGTCCGATTCTCTACTCCGCCTAACTGAACAGTTGCTCCAGAGATTGCTGCTTCGCTTAGTCTGTTTGGTTTGAAAATCCGTTGGCTTAAATACCGTTTTTATTTATTTTCGGCTTCAGATCCCTTTCTGCGGTACAGTAAGTGTTGTAGATTGTGAACTTTAGGTTTTATGTGTATGATTTTCTGTGTGGAAATTGTAAAACCTGTCAATTGGTCCGGTTAGGAACCGCTTGTGTTAGGGTTATCTGTTTTTCTTTTTCTAGTGTGAGGTACCGTTCCATCGGTTTGAAAAACGGTATTTTATATGGTTTTTTTCCACGACCTGTAACACAGTTGGTAACTGATAGGAGGGTCTTACCTGGCTTTTAAGCAGTAAAGGGTAAGTTTGTAGCCTGGCCATGTCTGAGAAACCCAAGGAAAAAAAAACGGGCCCACTGGGTTTCAACACTGTGGTGAGTGTGGGGATGCCTTTACTAAGGCAGACCCTCCCGCCACTTGTGTTTATTGTCTGGGGTTTGACCACCTCGATTCAGACTGCCAACTCTGTAAAAATTTTCTGAAGGCCACCCTAGGAAAGAGGTTGGGTTAGGCTCAGGGAAAAGGAGGCTAAGACGTCCGCTAATCTGGATGGCCAGCCCGGTTCACTTCTGACCGAACCTGAGGAGTGCCCACTGACCTGGACAGTACTCCCTCGGGCAGGAGGAGAGACGATCCTGAGGGGTCTGTTACATCGAAGAAAAAGGAAGTGTGCCAGTTTGGATCCAGAACCGCAGCATCAAACCGCTGAAGAAATAGCCAGGGCGATAAGCATTGTAGACTTGCTCCGTCTGGTTCTCCGATCCGGCGCCTCTTGGTAGACGTTCGGTCATTTCCCCCGGTTCCAGAATATGTTCCGGATGAATTTTCTGAACCGGAATGGGAAAGGGAGGAAGAACAGGACAATGGTGTTGGTGGTGGTCTGGATGAGCCCATTGAACTGGATATCTCCCCAGACAGGCCTTCTAATGTTTCACTCCCAGGCTTTGAGTCCCCATCCCACTATTTGTTTTACAAAACTCCCCTCCCTCCCCACCCTGAGCCCTTTTCTCCCATCACTCCTTCCCATTTATTTTTGTGAATGCCTCCGGCATCTTCATCCTCCCCTCTCCTCTCATCCCTGTTTCTCTGCCACCCCCACGTGCCTGACCCTACCCATTCCTTGTGGGCACATGCGTCTTAGCTGTATTAACCATTTTACTATAGCTGCCTCTGTTAACTATCTACACTTCTCCTTCTCCTCCTCCTCCTCCTCCTCTATACCTTACTCTTCCTATAATTGACCCCTTTCAATAGCACTGTTGTACATGAATTGTTTACTGTTATTTCACTGTTGCTTCCTTGTTATTTGTTATTTCTGACCTGGGACCTTTGTAAAAGAGCCTTGGCTCAAAGGTACTTGTAATCCTAGAATAAATAAATAAAAAAAAAAGAAATAAAAAATAAAGGTGGCTGAGACCCTCCAGCTTCCCTTGGTTGAAACTTGAGGAACGAGAGGAGCCTGACTTTGTGGAAATGACGGACATCCCAGAGTCCAAAATGTTGTCTGTTCCCCTCCATAAATCTTTTGGGAAACAGACACAGAAGGTTATTCAAACACCCAATTCTTTACCTCCTGTTGATAAAAGAATGGACAAGAGGTATATCTTTCAGGCTCAGGTACAGAGTTCCTGTTCCACCAATGCAGCCATGTTGGGGTAGTGCAGGCTGCAGCCTGTGATAAGGCTAACATACCTTTGGTTTCACACCCCCCCCCCAGATAAAGACTCTCGGAAGGTGGATGCTATGGCCAACAAACAGTACTTGGCATCCTCCTTGGCACTCAAGCAGACAAATTATATGGCCTACACAGCCAGATACCAGAAGTTCAGACGGGATACTGTTATGGAGCTGGCTAAACAGGCCTCACCCCAGCTAGCCAAAGAGCTGGAGGAGGTGGCTGCTGATGGGATCGAGGCATCTAAGATTCAGTTTCATGCTGCTGTGGACTCAAATGATGTGGCATCAGGAGTCATGGCTACATCTGTGTCTCTTCGGAGGTTTGCTTGACTCAGATGTACAAGCCTCTCTGAGGACACTCTGGCTAAGGCCATGGATTTCCCTGTGGTGGGTAATTCTCTGTTTGGGGAGCAGACAGAGAATTACAATGAAAAAATAGATGAATACTGGACCACCTACAGGAGTACACAGGCCAAGGAAAGGAAGGCAACTCCTCTGAGGCAGCAGTCTAGGTGCAGGCCTTTCACAGGCCTTTCTACCAGGCACAGGCCTCCTCTACTTTTCCTCAGAGGGGGTTCTTCAGAGGAGAGGCAGAAGGGGGATGAGCAGGGCTGCATCCTCCTCTCAGTCCAAGGCTGCTGCCAAGCAGACACCCTGATGCGTCAGTCTGGGTCGACTTCCCAGTTCAAGTAAGAGGCAGGCTGGCTTACTACTTCCAGGCCTGGAAGTCTGTTACCTCAGACAGGTGGGTCCTGGAGGTAGTAAGCCAGGGATTGGCTCTGTTTTATAAAGTTTCCAAAATTGAGGACCAAGTCCTTTCCACCTGCAAACCCTTCCGAGACCACTGCTCTAGAAGCAGAGGTGTCTTCTCTACTAACCCTCTGCTGTAGAGAGGGTCCCTACTCAGTAGAGGGGCAAGGGGCTGTATTCCAGATACTTCCTTACCCCAAAAAAGACAGGGGAGTGGCAGCCCATCCTAGACCTCAGATACCCAAACAAGCACCTTTTAAAGCCAAGATTCAAAATGGTGACTCTGGGAGTAATTCTTCCCTCTCTAAGGCTAGGAGATTGGTTAGCTTCTCTGGACCTCAAGGATGTCTACTTTCACATCCCAATCCAGTGCTCCCACAGAAAGTACCTCGGGTTCGAATTGCCTTCAGGCCATTATCAGTTCAGAGCAATGCCCTTCGGCCTAACATTAGCTTCAAGGGTGTTAACAAAATGCCTAGCAGTAGTAGTGGCCTTTCTCAGGAGACGGAATATCTCCATTTTTACGTTACCTGGATGACTGGCTCATCGTGGGACAGTCTCCAGACCAAGACAAGTCACACCTACAAGTGACACAACAGTTGCTCATTTCCCTAGGGTTCCTTCTCAATCTACCAAAGTCTGTTCTGGAACCAGTACAATTCCTTTATTCATAGGGGTAGAGTTGGATACTGTCCAAGCAAGGGCTTTTCTTCCCATGGTAAGGGTGAAGGCCTTACAGACCTTACTTCTTTCCGCCTTCTGGTGTCTCGACCAGCAAGACATTTTCTTCCGCTCCTGGGCCACATGGCAGCTTCCATTCTGGGTGGTACAGGGGCCAGATTTCAAATGAGGGACATTCAGTTCCATCTGAGATCCTTTGGTCTCAGAAAAAGATCTTCTAAAATTGATTCCAGTGACTCAGACTCTGGTCCAAGCTCTCCAATGGTGGTTGGATCAGGACAATCTCAGACAAGGAGTCCCATTCATCAGTCAGACTCATTCAGTGGTGCTAACCACAGATGCCTCTCTCCTGGGCTGGGGAGCTCACTTAGAGCCCTCACAGCACAAGGGGTGTGGTCCCCTCAGAGTCTCTACTTCATATCAATCTTCTGGAACTCAGGGCAGTATTCCCAGCTCTCCAAGCTTTCTCGGACTCAGTAAAGAACAAGGTGGTGCAGGTCAGGACAGACAACACCACCACCACTACCATGTGGTACATCAACAAGCAGGAGGCACTCTGTCTTTGGCCTTGTGCACGGAAGCCATGAAAATATGGTCTCTTACTTATGCCCTGCAGGCATCTCTAGTAGCAGTCCATCTTCCAGGGAAGGACAATGTGCTAGCAGATGCCCTGAGCAGGATCTCTCAGGGCCATCACGAATGGACCCTGGACCCCTTCATATTGAAAGTAATTTTCTCCAGGTGTAGCACTCCAGGGATAGATCTCTTTGCAGTTCCAGACAATCATCAACTTCCTCTCTTCTGTTGCAGACCTCCAGTCATGGGCACAGTTCCCCTGGATGCTCTGGTTCTGGATTGGGGGGATTCCTGTGTGCCTTTCCTTCTTTTCCTCTGTTATTGAAGGTACTGGTGAAGATCAGGTCACAACCATGCAAGGTGATCCTGATTACACCAGACTGGGCCAGATAGCCTTGGTATCCTCTCTTGATGTCCCTAGCAGTCTGTCTCCCTCCATCTCTTCCCAAGAAGCAAAATCTGTTAACCTCCTCTCAGGGAAGAATCTGGTACCCCAACCTTCGGTCTCTCAACCTCAAGGCTTGACTCTTGAAGAGTTAGAATATGCAAGTCTGCACATTTCTTGGGGTTCTGGATATTCATAAAGCCTCTCGAAACCTGCCACCAGAAAAACTTATAATTCCAGATGGAAGAGAGTCAGCATTTGGTGTTCCAATAAGGATGTCTTACCAGATACTGCTGATCTAGCTGCAGTTCTGGATTATATGGTTCATCTCAATGGCCTAGGCCTCAGGCCAGCCACTCTGAAAGTGCATTTAGCAGCTGTCTGTGCATTCCTGTCATTGGGAAGGTTTCCTCCTGGCATTTCATCCTGTCTTCTGTAAGCTCTTTAAAGGTTTGGTTCTTACCAACCTCCTTTAGGGACCCTACTCCTGCTTGGGATCTTAATGTTTGCATTGCTTAGCTTATGCAACCCCCTTTTGAGCCACTGGCTTCAGCAGAACTCAAGTACTAGACTTTGAAAACTGTTCCTGGTAGCTATCACTTCTGCCAAGCGTATTAGTGAATTACAAGCTCTTTCATTGGAGCCGGATTTTATCTCATTCCACACAGAAAGGTGGTCCTTAGAGCCAGTAGGAGGTTCTTAACCTAAGTGGTTTCAGATTTTCATCTGAACCAGTCCATGTCTCTTCCTGTGTTCTTCACTGCTCATTCTTTAGGAGAAAGAAGATTACACAGTTTGGATGTTAAGAGGGCACTTAGCTACTACATTGAGCATACTAAGGCACTTAGGTTTGCCTGTCCTCAATTGTTTCTCACTTATGCTGAAGTGGGAAAGGGTAAACCAGCTACTAAGAGAACTGTTGCCAGGTGGATTATCTCTTGTATACAATTCTGCTATGAAAAGCTAGGCAAAATACCCCCCTCAGGCCTGACTGGCTCATTCGACTAGGGGTACAGCTGCTTCTCTGGCTGCTGCCAGGGATATATCCTTACTAGAGAGATGTAAAGCAGTCACCTGGAAAACTGTCCATACTTTTACCAAGCATTATTCTCTGGATATCCAGGCTAGGAGTGATGCTCGGTTTGGAACAGCAGTACTGCAGAGCCTTTTCCCAAAATAGGTTCAGTACCCCACTCCATGGCGATACTGCTTGGTAGTCTGCATATGTCAGAATACAGCAAGAGTTTGTGTTGTTTGAAGAAAAAATTACTCACCTTAGTAACTGTGTTTCTTCTAATGAAGTCTTGCTGTATTCTGGCCTCCTTCCTGCCTCCCTATCAGAACCTGTTTTGGAAAGTGGGCTGGCAGGTACAGTGTTGCACCTCAGGGGTGCACTTGACACTCCTCCTTTTTGAAAGGGGGAGTGGGCTATTGTTGTGTTGCCTGTTGGCTATCTTCTTTACAATTTCCATTTAAGAAGTGTAGTTAGTTAGTATTAGCTCGTAAGAATCTGACGGTTACACTTTGAAGTGCTGCAGACAGAGGTTTGAACCAAGCTTGAGCTCAACGTTCTATGCTTCCTGCATAGTTACCTCTTTCCTCTCTGGAGCAGTTCAAGTGCTGGGGCTAACTGCATATGTCAGAATACAGCAAGACTCCGTTAGAAAAAACACAATTACTAAGGTGAGTAATTTTTTTTTCATCTAATTTAAACTCACCTTTGCTTTTGTGTACCCCTCTATCCCATGTTTCAACATTCCCCTCCCCTCTATCCTCTGTTTCAATATTCCCCTCCCCGCTCAAGTGTAGCCTTTCTCCTTCGTATAGGTCATTGTCCCAGGTACCTCTCCAGCCTCCCAGTAACCCGTGCCCCTTGGATTGACACCATTCCCTAGCCTTGGTTGAACTCTCTGATCCTCCCTTTCTCACTGTACTTACGCACGGCACTGGGAGCACCACTGAGAAGGTCACCGATTTTCCCCAGATCTTACTTCAGAGGGTTCCTGCAGTAGGTCATCATATAGGACTGCGCCCGGCGTTGAGTCCGAATGGCAAACCTGTAGATGGCAGTCATCAGCAGGACCGCCTCGACGCCGGGTGATGTGGACGCTAGTCCGACTATAAAGCGGTCCCATGCCCGCCACCAGTTCTTTCCTGCTTTGCCTCAGTAATGTTCGGCACGCAATAGAACAGCAATCAAACGTCCTCCTTTTTTTGTCAAAGTTTTCTTCGCTTCGTAGTAAAATTTTCTCTTCGATTCATCTACCATTTGATGTTTTCTAGACGGAAGAAGTACTCAAAGTGCAGCACCCAAATCCAGCACGGGAACGACCATTCCCGCTGTCTCCTCTGCCTTAGTTCCAAGCACAACACCGAGGAGTGCTCCATCTGCCAGGCCTTCAACCAGGCAACTCGAACCAGGCGCAAGCGAACCCTCGAGGTCCACCTCCTGACCAGACGACTGGCATCGATGGAAAAGGAGCTCCAGGAACTGAGGGATAGGTCGTTGTCGCCGGCCCCGAAAAAGAAGAAAAGGAAGAGAAGTGCCGGGACCGTAGTCCGTCCGTCACATGGGAGGGGAGGCCTCAACCGTGAGGCACTTCAGCTAGTGCCCAGTCTGCTTCTTTAGACTGGGCACCTTCTCCCTCCTGCCAAGGTGAGCGGGCAGGCGGTAGCCTCTCTTGAGGTTTCAGTTAAGTCGCCTTGCCTAGCCGATAAGACACCCCTTGACCCCGTTGAAGGGCGCACGGCTCCAGCCGATCATCCTAGCGGCGGTCTCCTGACCACCATTAGCCCGGCGCAGTCCATTCAGTTGGATGACTGCTCCTCCGTCTCCCACCTGGATCTCCCCACTCTCGTGTCAGGCTCCAGTTTGACCCTTGATGCCAGACAGAGTGAGCTGCAGAGTGACCAGTCGCCCCCCCCCCCGGGGTCATTCATCCCAGGGACTCACCACCCGATCCTCTGAGATATATAGATATATAGATATATCTATATATTTTCTTTTTCTTCCAGCAGGATCGCCCTCTGACCCGCCATCAGGGCTCCTTCTGGACCCCTCCCCGCCAGGCCTACTGCCATCCCTGGATATAAGTCAGTCAATGGCGGGATCTTTCTATGGAGCCTCCTTTCTCCAGGACCTTGGGGAGCCCTCCAGGTCCGCACCTCCTAGAGGTGCCATGGCACCTCCCTCGGCAGGACCAGATCCTCCAGGCGGGTTTCGGGTCCAGAACCCATTGTCCCGCCTCCGGGTGGCCCACAGTCAACTCCACAGTATCCGACGCCAGGACATGCACCCCCGACACCGGGGTACCCTGGGTACTCTTACTATCCTCCAACGGGTTATCACTACCTATCTTGGCCTCAGTACTCTGGCTACCCTAACTTCCAGCCTCCTCCTCCTCCACCCCCAGTGCTAGACCATGAGTTGGCTCCCCAATGGTGGCAGGAGGCCAGAACTCTGCTACTGTCAGAGTTCAGGCAGTCTGTGGGGGACATTCTCCTACCCAGGGCTCCTCCCCCTCCACTGCCTCCTTCCGGCAGAGCCCGGGTTCTTTAGCTGTGGGATCTGCTGGGGTGGATCCTCCCATCCCCAGCGACTCCGAGCCCTCTGACACAGAGTCTGACTCCGAACCTTCGGACCCCAGATCTCCTGTTGAGGTCCCTCCTAAGGAGTCCCCCAAGTCTCCCTCAGAGGACCCTTCCTTCGGAGACCTCTTGCGCTCAATACAGGCAGCCAGAGGCTGGCCCTCGAAAGAGGTGGATCCGCAACGGAAAAGACTGGCGGAGCACCTGGATCTTGCTACATCTGATCCTATCCCCATCCCCCCATGGATGGGACCCCATGAGGATTTGGTGTCCACGATATGGCAACAGCCGTCCTCCATACCAGCGGTCTCCAGAAAGGCAGACCGGACTTATTATCCCCCGAATGGGATTCAGCATTTTAACACACATCCAGAGGCTGACTCCGTGGTAATCCCTGTCGCTCATGACCGGTCAGCTCAACCAAAACACCTGAGTTCTTCGCCCCCAGACAAGGACTCTCGTCAATTAGACCAGTTTGGATGAAAGATCTACTCTTCTTCGTCTTGTGCTGTTAGATCCCTCAACTATGTCTCGCACATAGTTGCTTTCCAAAAAGCTTCACTTTGAGAGCTGGAAAGGGACCTCCTTGAGGTTCAGGATGAAAACCTTAGGAAGAAGTTCCTGGACAAGGTCAGGATGGGCACGTCCTCATGTCGTCACGCGCTCTGAGCAATGTACGACTCTGTGGATTCAGTGGCTAGAGCGGCAGCCACGGGGATCTGTCTCAGTCGGCTCTCCTGGCTCCAGATAGCAGGCCTGGCACAGGATGTACAGTCTTCCCTTTTGGACGGCCCTTTAAGGGGTTCCGTCCTCTTTGGCGATATGCCAAAGATAGTATCACAGGACTGCAAGAGAGTGGACGCTCCTTAAGAGACGTATGCTCTATGTACAAGACGGGTCAGAAAAAAGCAGCCCTTTTGCCGCCAAAGAAGGTGGAATAAGAACCAGGCTAAGCGTCAGGGGAAAAAGACGTGCCCCTGGCTCAGGAGCTCAGACCCCACAGGCTGAGTTCCCCAAACCAACCTCGGCGGGGGGGGTAAAGCTCCGCTCCCCTCGGCATCCTGACTCCTTTCCCCTCCTTCCGCTCCCTCCCTTAAGTCAGGAGGAACCGGTCAGAGGGAGGTTCATCCTCCACCTGGAGGGTTGGAGGTTCGTCACCGCAGAGTCTTGGGTGCTTCAGCTTATCCAATGGGGTCACTCAATTGAGTTTCTCGAGATCCTAGCCCCTCTGCCACTGGGACGGTCTTTCTAACCATGGGACCAGGTCCCCTTTGTCTCAAGATATCCAGGCACTTCTTTTAAAGAAGGCCATAGAACCCGTCCCTCCAAACCAGATAGGAAGGGGATTTTACTCCCACTTCTTCCTAGTCCCAAAGAAAACTGGCGACCTGAGACCAATCCTGGACCTCGGCACACTAAACATCTTCGTCAAGTACAAGAAGTTTCGTATATTGACTCGTCAGGGGCTCCTCCCCCTGCTCCATCCAAACTCCTGGCTGTGCTCCCTGAATATGCAGGATGCCTACCTGCACATCCCTATCTTCCCGGCCCACTGCCGCTTCTTCCGTGTTTTTATGGAGGACCACTTCCAGTTTCGGGCCCTCCCATTTGGCCTTTCTTCAGCCCCTCTGGTGTTCACAAAATGTCTAGCGGTGGTGGCTACGTTCTTACACCGCCAGGGCATTTGTGTCTTCCCGTACCAGGACGACTGGCTCCTTGCAGCACCATCTTCTACCAGCCTGAAAGAGTCCCTCTCTTTCACTCTGAAGTTGTTCTCACTTCTGGGTATCGCAGTCAATTTCCCCAAGTCCCAGCTAGTACCATTTCAAAGTCTCCAGTTCATTGGAGCCATACTAGATACAGTTCAGAGCAGATCGTTTCTGCCATCAGATCGAGCTGAGACTTTAGTTGCTCAGGCTACTGTCGTGGCTTAGGCTCAATGGATCCCAGCACATGCTGTGCTCCATCTTTTGGGACTGATGGCAGTGGCCATTTCAACAGTTCCCCTGGCCAGACTGCACATGAGGGTCACCCAATGGTCTCTCAGAGTCCAATGGGATCAGAGGACGGATGACATGAACCAAAAAGTCATGCTCTCCAGCAGCCTACAGAGAGATCTTCGCTGGTGGCAGGATCTCTCCAACCTTTCGAGGGGAACACCTTTTCATTCCCCTGTCCCAACCCACATCCTCATCACGGACGCCTCAGACTTGGGCTGGGAGCCCATCTCGCGGTACACAAGACACAGGGGTCTTGGCCCGACCAGGAGCTTATGCCCTACATTAACGTTCTGGAGACCAGGCCGGTTCTTTACGCTCTCCAGGCGTTCCAGTCCCTCCTGGTACCGGGATCACTTATGGTCCAGACGGACATGTCCACAGTCTGGTACATCAACAAACAGGGAGGAACCCGGTCGTACCCTCTCTGCAGAGAAGCAATGAGGGTCTGGTACTGGGCGATTCAGTATAGCCTTTTCTTGATAGCAGTCTACATCTTAAGTGTAAACAACATCCTGGCGAACAGTCTGTCGATCAGTGGCCAGGGCCCACGAGTGGGAGCTAAAGTTAGTGATGGTCGAAGAACTCTTTCTTCGATGGGGTCGATCAGAGAGAGATCTGTTTGCCTCCCCATTCAACGCAAAACTACCCAACTTTTGCTTGCTCGTTCCCGGGCATGGTGCTTTTTGGAGAGATGCACTGTCTCTCTCTTGGACGGGGAGGTTTCTCTATGCCTTTCCTCCCTTTCCTCTCAATCAGAAGGTTCTGGTGAAACTTCAGCAGGAGGGAGCTCATATGATCCTTATTGCTCCTCTCTGGCCATGATTTGGAATCCTCTTTTGCAACAACTGGCATTGGAACCTCCGGTCCTTTTCTGTTTCCCATGTCCTTCTGACACAGGAGCAGGGCACCCTGGTGCACCCAAACCTTCAGTCTCTCCACCTTCATGCGTGGCACTTGTGGACATAGTGGTTTTCCGCTATGGTGTCTCTCCTGAGGTTGCACATATCTTAGTAAAAGCCAGAAAACCTCTACTAGATCCACTTACGCCATGACGTGGAAGAGATTTTCGATCTGGGCCCAAGCAAGGCACTGGGACCCATTTTCGTGCTCTGCGGCCCAGGTGTTGGAGTACCATGCACATTTATCTGAGGTGGGCCTTAGCTACTCTTGCATTAAGGGCCATCTCTCTGCGGAGTATCTGCCTACTACCTACCGGTGGAGGGTAAACCGCGGCTCAGCTGGAGGTTGCCAAACCTTTCTGAAAGGCATCCTTCACTTGAAACCTCTGATCCGAATCCCTGACCCCGGACCTGAATTTCATGCTCGAAAAGCTGACTTTACCCCTGTTTGAATCAGCTTCTACTTGCGACTTACGCTTCTGCTCCTGGAAGACTATTTGTAGTCGCAGTGACTTCTGCCAGAAGGGTCTCTGAAGTCCAGGCTTTTGTCTGTAAGGAACCCTATTTAATTTTTCATAGGGACGGAGTAGTCCTTCAGACTAACCCTTCCTTTCTTCCCAGAGTGGTCTCAGAAACCACTCTGAATCACAGCGTGGAATTAACAATATACTGTCCCCAGCATTCCGGGGGGGGGGGTACCTGATGCACACCTTAGTTGTGCACCAGATTCTGAGGTACTACATGAACTGGACTAAAGAGGTTTGTAAATCCAACTAGCTCTTTGTAGCCTTTGCTCCCCAGTGCCAGGGCAAGGCTATCTCCAAACAAACCATCGCTAGATGGTTAGCCAATTGCATCCACTTTTCTTACACGAAATATGGGAAATCCCTTCTGGGGGCAGTCAAAGATCACTCCACCCGCAGCGTGGCTACCTTTACTGCCTGTTTCAGGAACGTATCTACTGCAGAGATCTGTGCAGTGGCCACGTGGTCATCTGTTCACACTTTCACTAAGCATTGCAGTTTGGACATTGCCTGCAGGTGCAGAACCAGCTTTGGTCTTGCAGTTTTACAAGGCCTCCTGTCATGATTCCCTCTGGCGACTTCTCCTCTTCCCGGATGCACCTCAGCATTAGTTATTTTGGGGACTGCTTGGTATTCAGTCCTATATGTGATGACCTACTGCAGGAACCCTCTCGAAGTAAGATATTGCAGTTACGTAAGAACTTACTGTAACAGTAGACCTTCGAGAGAGGTTCCTGCATGTAGGTTTAGTTCCTCCCACCTTCCCCCAGCTCCTGGATGTTTGTTTTTCCTTTATTTTTCATCCTACTAGCCCTTGGGTCTAGAGAGGAGGCAGGGTCCTAGAGTCTTACTCCAATCTTATTCTTACCTTTCTATAGGTCTCGGTGGAAAAGAACTGGAGGCGGGTGTGAATCGCCCCTTTATAGTCGGGCAGGACGTCACATCACCTGACGTCGAGGCGGTCCCGCTGATGATTGCTATCTACAAGTTTGCCCGTTGGACCTGACTCCGGGCGTAGTCCTATATGTGATGACCTACTGCAGGAACCTCTCGTGAAGATCTACTGTTCACAGTGGTTATTTATGTAACTGCAATTTCCTCACATACCCCTTCCTAGCTCCTGGAACCTCTCCTTCACAACTTCCACCATCTCCCCAGCCAGGTCGTTCGTGCCCACATGAACCACAAGATGTAGTTTCCTCCTACCCCACCTTGTGCACTTCAGGATTGACTGCCCTGCCCCCTGTTAACCCAGGTATGGACTTCACCCATATATGACTGTGTCTTTCCCCCTTACTGCCCTATGTTATCCCTTTTAGTATGGAATCCCCCAGCACTAGTATCCCCCTTCGTCATTCCTCGCTCCTGCCCTACTACCAAGGTACCTATCCTTGGAGTTCTTCACCTTGAATCCCTGTCCTCCCCCAGGCTCCCCCACCCACCCCTGATCTGTCCCCCTCCTCCCTGCCCCATCCCTATCCTCCACTTCCAACCTCCCTGGTCTCTCCCCCACCACCTATTTCTCCTCCCTGTTCTTCTCCCCTTCCTCTCTGGTCCCTTCGACCGTCCTTCCAACTGTGCCCCTCTTCCCCTTTACACATGGCTCCCCCCTCCGACCTACTTCTGTCCCTTGTTCCTTCCCCTCCCCACTCCTGCCAGAATGCTGTTGCCTTAGATCCCCATTACTTTTTCTAAATTGTTTTAGGGTTAGTTGGTAAGAATTTTGTTTTAATATTTGTGCCTTTCATTTACTCCATCCTAAAGTACTTTGCATTCTTGGATAGGGAGTGTGTGTTACTGCCATTTTTGCCAGAGTAACTCTGAGAAAATGGCAGTAGTGTGATTACTGGGGCTTGAGGCTCACAGTCTTCACTGATGCCGTTAGGGCACATATAGAGATTCAAAAGCAGATAAATTGGGCTAGTAGTATAGCCTAGAGATTAGGGCAGTAAGCTGTTAACAAGTCTGGTACATCCAACAGACCTGGGTTTGTTTCACACCATCCGCTTGCATACTGTTGACACTAGAAAAATGGCTTGCATCCAACCACCTAGTCCTATACACCAGAAAAAAAACACGACCTTGCTCTTTGGGTCCAGGAAACTAGACACGGACGGAACCGAGCTCCTAAAGATCGCCATTGTCAGTGGAAGCAGACTGGAAGTTGTTGACAATATACAATACCTGGGAATGTCACTGGACCAAGAACTTGCATTCAAAGTTCATATTGACCACACACCCAAGCTATCCCAAAAGCTTGACCTACTGTGCAGACTCTGAGCCTACATATGAATATAGCCTGCTTAGCAGTAGCAAACTCTGTCTTGCTCCCACACTCTATCGGAGCTCCATGCTAGCATCACTACAGGAGACTGAGCTCACCAGACTCAGAACGCTTTACCACAAGGTAGGCAGGTTTGCCGCATTGGCAGAAAATGGGGAACACCACTGCACAGTCCTTGCATCTCTACACTGGCCCTCCCTTGAAGACAAATTTAGTCACCCCTTATCCTGCCTCACCTACAAAATCCTTAAGCAACTAACTACCCCATCTCAAGAACATATTGTTATATAGGCAACAAGGAAGGACCCACTGCTCCGTCTCAAAGCCCCTACTGGAAGTACCTAGAGCATTTCTGGCTGCTGGTCAAAGACTGTTTGCATATAGAGCTACACAGCTCTGGAATAAGCTCCCTTCTACCCTGCAGAATTGCCTCTCACGTCCCTCATTTAAGCGTTTACTAAAAGTACTCCTCTCCTCTAAAAGTAAGTGCAGCTGTACCTGATGTCCTTTCACTAGTTGACTCTCTCTGGCTAAGTGCCCTTGAGACTGTTCTACTCAGTTGTGATATTCTACTACAGTACTGTAATAACGGTGTGTCTACCTGAGCATAGGTTAAGATGTATGTTGCACTTCCATTGTTATTAACTGATACACGCAACTTACCCCCAGTGTATGTAGCTAACACCTAGTCATGTTTAGTCCCACCACAAGTAATATGTTTTCTTATGTATACTTGTCTAGCTGCGCTGTTATTACTTAGTTCTGTGTAAAAATGCTGTTATCTGATCGTGATTATTTTGTTCATGCTGAATTTGAACATACTATGCTCCTGTGTTTGTAACTAATCCCAGGTCGCCCCTGAAAATGGGACCCTTGGTCTCAGTGAGCCCACCCGTTTACCAGAATTCACTAAATAAATACATTAATGTAAACATACACCGTGCAAATTAATGTCAGTGGGAATAATTTACAGACATTTGTATTAGCCTTATGCTAGAGAATTTATAAAACCAGTCTTCACAAGTTCTCTGGGAGCGGGTACATCGATCATTTATGCACATTTTGTGCTTGGGATGCTCGTCCCAAAGTGCCCCAGGCGGCTCATTCACGAGGCTCCAGGAGTTCATACACTGACCCATGCCCTGCGTGCACGCACATCTTGTAATGAAGGAATCTGTAGAGCAGTGGCATGCCCAATTGGTTTCTATGGGCCTATGTTTTTAACTAGAATGTTTAATGTTTTGAGGTGAATTCCTAACAAATTGGTCCACTGCTCAACTAACAAGGGCCTTGGTAGTTGAGCAGTGGCCATAATCTGTTTGAATTCACCCTCCTAAAACATTTAAAACAATTTAGCGAGCGTGGGGGCATGGCTCGCATTTATTTCAATAGGGACCCCAGACATTTACCAGGGACTCCTACTTTTGAGCTGCGGCCCCCCCTTTTTATACTGCCAAAAAAAGTCTCTGACCCCCAAACAAAAAAAAATCCTACTGAGAACTCTGCTTTCATATGTGTAAGGGTAGGGTAAATCATATGTCAATGGATATATGGTGGTAGTCTTGTCAGAGGAGTACCCACCTTGCATCGTAGAACCTTTACCTGCACAGTCACTTACTACCACCTTGGGCCCGAGGTGCTGAAATAGGGGCACCATAACCAGTATACTGGGGCAGCAGTAAATGAGACAAAACAAACTGAGTCAAAACAAGGAGCTAGGATCAAGCTTGGTGCATTTACTTGAATACGGCATATGGTGCACAGCAAAAGGGCATTCCTTGTCACATAACTCCAATTATTTCACTCCACAGTACAGCACTGACTGCATCACCTTGTACCCTTGTTACTCAAACTGGGGCTCCTGTCTCCATCCCTGTCATTCCAAGATACCACCACTTTTATGTTGTCAGGTTTACCCCTGTACTTCAGGAGCATAAATATTTACATTATCATTGGATCACTTCCCAGCACATCTATACTGTATTTACATTCCCTAATCTCCCTTTCAGGGTCTCTGATGCCCTGATGCTGCCAAGACCATTTGTACAGTGGCACACTTCCAGGTAGGGGAACACTATAGCTGGGGTGAACCATGCCTGCATGTGTCTTACCTTGCCCTTGTAGTACAGTTAAATTTGAAAACAACATGTCATCATTATGACCATAGCACTAAATTAATTAGTTGCTCCCACCGTACCTGCCTCCCACCAACCGAATACTGATAGCCCTATTGACCCAAAGAAGCAGACTCCCATGTCTGGCCTCTCACATGGGAGCTTACCGACCCCAACTCTTATCAGGTCCCCTCCACCTGGCAACCATTCGGTTATCTGCCAGGTAGTAATACTACAATACTCTTGCTTAGGTCTTTTTGGATAGTTATCTGCAGGGCTTACTTACACATGTCCATTCAGACCATTGCTGTACATTGACTCTGGAACTCTGCTAGGATTCTTCAGGCAGGAGTGGATCTGCAAGAATCCTCACGACTACCCTTGAGGGTGACACTTCACTCTCCCTGTTGTGTCATCTGGTTCTTGTTTCTCTCTCTCGTCCTTGAGGCCTTCCTAGGAGACCCATTCTCTTGGTGCCTGCTGATGTTACTCTGGAGACCAAGAGAGGGACAATACCACCCAGACTGGGGATCCTTTCACTATACCTGGGCCCGAGGCCCTGTCTGGGTTGCAGATGGAGGATGGACCTCCTCTGCTCTTGCTGGGTCTGAAACCCCAAACCCCACACCTTGTTGCTTTCCCTCTCTCTTGTAGACAGTCGGAGGAGGGAGAACTTTTCCATTTCCAGCTGAGCCAGAACATCCTGCACACAGACATCCTGCCGATTAAGCTAAGAGACCCCTCTAGGGCAACTCTCAGGGTCAGACTTAACCCTTCGAGAGCCATCTAGTAACTGGTCTTGAGCCGAGTGGAGAGTCCAGTTACATTCTTGCCTCCAGAAAATCTTCTAATCCTTGACAGGGATGACACAAACCAGTGCCATCTCCTCCTTTTCTGGGTGGTAGTGCCTTCCTGTCATTTCTGTGAGGGGGTTGGACCCATCCCTCCATCTGCCTGTGTCCACCCAGGCTGGAGCACACAGAAGACTTTTTATAATGTACCATGATGGGCCTATATGCAGTAAGTCCTAAACTAAGCTGTAGGAGAAGTGGGGCATGTACTGATTACACTCAGACTACACATAACACCCTTACCTAGCTGCATTATGATAACTGTTCTTAAATACCAGAAATTAAGTGCTTAAGAGCCAGGATGAACCCAGGTGCCTTGCAGCAGTCTTCACTTTCATGATGTCATCAGCCTCTCTTCCTCCTGCCCTTTACTCTTTGTTTCTTCTGTTCATTCCAGGGACATGATGGTGGGGCCTAGCTCCACCTGCAGTAAAGCAGAAAGAAATACACTTACACACAAGTCCCAAAAATACATCTACAGTTAGGAAGCTTTACATTGTGAGAAACCACTTGCATCTGATGTCTTTGTCTTAATGTTCTAGGACCTGTGTGGGGACAGAATGGAAATGAGTGCCCAGTGTGTCATACCCAGCCTGGGTGAAAGATGTACAGGTCAACCGTCAGTTGGATAACATGATCCTGCTGTTTCAGAAGCTGCAGAGCCTGCTGAACAACGAGGAAGGAGCCTACAGTAAGAATCCTGGTTTCGCATTGACTGTCCTTCACAGTGTACTGAGTGTTGCTGTGACTGCTTTGTATAGTCGTCTGTAGGCCTGGGTGAAATAGCTGGTGTTGTGGGTTAATGTGTCTCACGAAGTCCCTGTAGTCGTGTGTGTGTGTGTGTGTGTGTGTGTGTGTGTGTGTGCGCGCGCGGCGCCTCATGGGTCAATATTTAAGTTTTAGGCTAGTGGTTAGTGAAGTCCTCAGACATTCCACTTGCCCAGCTGGTGTTCAGTTTGCAGTTTTACCTCTCTTGACACAAGTCAGCAAGGCTAGTTAAAGGGGAAAAGTCAGCACCAAGAGCTCCACACCAAGTGTGGAGCTGGTCCCAGTTTGCACTTAATGTGCAAGAACATTACACTGTTTGTTGTAGTATAGTAGATTGTTTCAGACTAATTCTGCAACTACAAATCATGTGTGTGTGTGTGTGTGTGTATGCCACCCTTGCCCATTATTTGTAGTTACATAGTATGTTTTATACGTTTATGCGTACATGTAAATGTTATGCATATTATGTGTATATGTGTGGGCATACTGTATGTATCATAGGGGCATGATAGCGCCACTATAGTTAGGGTTGAGTAGCCTGTTTAATGTTAAATCTCAAATTTTGCACATTAATGCATTTGGCTGTCTTTGATGGAATGAGTTGATATTTTGTATTTGTTGTCTAGGAGGCAAAGTCTTAATTTGTGGAAATTTTTGTGACCGCAGCTTGTGGATTTCAGAGATCTGCATGTGTCATTTTTAGAACATACGAATGTGCCAGCAGAAACGGACCACCCGGTCTATCTAAGTCTGCTCGAGTGTGCAGCTAGCACCCCTAGTTTCAGCTGCACCCCCATTTTTCATCCTACTGCCATCCCCCACCCTTAATCTCCCCTGCTCACTGCCCCATGCACTTTTGAAACTGTTCCCAGATTTACATGATACCACCCATTCTGGTAGGGCGCTCCATTTTGCTACCACCTTCTGTGTGAAATAGTGTCTCCTCATTTCCTTCCTAAATCGCCCCCCATTCTTGGCGCATGCCCCTGGTGACCCTCCCTCCTTTACTTAAAGACCCCATCTGCCTCATCCTCATTGAGTCCCCTCAGATACTTGAATGTCTCTATCATGTCCCTCTGTCCCTTTTATCCTCCAGGGTGTACATATTCAGGTCTCTCAGTCTGCTGTCATAGTCTGCCCCTTCAATTCCATGTATCATCTTTGTTGCCCTCCTCTGCACCCCCTCAAGCAGCCTGATATCACACTTTAGGTATGGCCTCCAAAACTGCACACAGTACTCTAAGTGCAGCCTTGCCAGCGACCTGTAGAGGGGCAAGATCACCTCTCTTCGCCTAGACGAAAAAACCCTTGCTATGCACCCCAGCATTTTGTTCGGCTTTTGCAGCCGCTGTCTTGCACTGGGCAGTGTTGTCCATGGTCCCTTTTATTACCCTTAGGTCCTTCTCCTCTCGGGTGATCCCTAACTAACCCCCCGGCTAGTATTATCTCCTTGGGTTCTTCACCAC
This sequence comes from Neoceratodus forsteri, assembly GCA_016271365.2. Taxonomy (NCBI): domain Eukaryota; kingdom Metazoa; phylum Chordata; order Ceratodontiformes; family Ceratodontidae; genus Neoceratodus; species Neoceratodus forsteri. The sequence goes on from CM028132.1 coordinate 100,010,406, forward strand.
AAAGTGCATAACCTTACACTTCTTTGCATTGAACCCCTGCTGCCACCTCTCTGACCACTCCTCTAGCTTGCTTAGGTCCCCCTGCAGCTGCTTCTATCCTCCTCTCCATTCACCACTGCTCGATTTTGGTGTTGTCAGCGGTGAACTTATCCTGCTCACCACCCCATGTGCAATGTCTGCTATGAAGAGCCCGAACAATACTGACCCCAGCACATAGCCCTGTGGCACCCCACTCGTCACCGGCCTTGGGGTTGAGAACTCTCCTCTCACCACCACCTGTTGCAGTCTCCCACTCGGCCAGCTTGTAATCCAGTTCATCATTTTTGCCCCTACCCCTACACCAGTTAGCTTCCTCCCAGGCTGCCCATGAGGCACAGAATCGAAGACCTTGCTGAAATCCAAGTAAAGAACATCCACCGCATGACCCTTATCCAGCTCACCTGTCACCCAGTCATAATATTGTATCAGGTTGGTTTGACAAAGACTTCCCTGAAACAAACCCATACTGCCTCGCATCCTGGAGGCCATTGTCCTCCAGGTACGACACCAGTTCTTCCTATAGTATTGTCTCCATGAGTTTGCACACTGTGGAGTTGAGACTTAACGGGCGATAATTACCTGGTTCTTCCCTTGGTCCGCTCTTGTATAATGGTACTACATGTGCCATCCTGTAGTCCAGTGGCACACATCCCGACTCCAGTGAGGTGCTCTACAGATCCGCCAGCGGCTCTGCCATCTCCTTCAGCACCCTGGGGTGGACACCATCCGGCCCTGGTGCCTTGTCTACCTTCAGTGCCCTCAGTTCCTCTAGGACTCTACTTGCCTCAGTTGTTCTATCTGTTGCCTCCTCTCCCCCTGTCCCCACCCTCCCAGCCCATGATGGTAGCCAGGGCTCCAGATGAGATTTTAAGATGAGTACTGTACTCCTCATTTTGAAAGTGAGGTGTAAAACCAAATTCAGATGCGTACAAATGTTTGGATGAGTGGAGTGAGGAGTACATTTTTAAAACAATGTTTTTCTAGCCAAGAACTGATAAGGTGCCAACAACACTCCAGATAATGTTGGCAGGTAGAGTAATTTACTTACCAATTTTAAAATATAGTGAGTAAAACAAAATTGGAATGGCTAAGTGCTGTAAATCTGGAAAAAAATGCTTCTATTGAACAATCAGTTATATTATGAAGCACTAATCTTTGGAGTGTGGAGTATTTACAGATGTTGGGTGAGTACTGGTACTCATCAAAAAAATTTCTGAAGAGTATTTCCTAAAATGAGGTGAGTAAAATAGGTCAGTACTCCCTTATCTGGAGCCCTGGTGGTAGCGGTCCCCCTTTTTCTTCCGTGAATACTGAGCAAAGTATTCATTCAGTGCTTCTGCCCAAGTATCTGGAAAAGTCCCCCCACCCCCGGTTAATTCCCTGTGCTAATCTCCGCTCCTTCTGGGCCTTTGCTTCTCTCACTTTTCTGGTCACCTTCTTGGACCATCTTGCATATTCTTCCTTGTCCACTTCCTTCCCTGTCCTTCTATACCTGTGGTGTGCCTCTCGTTTTGCTTTCACCACCTCCACTACCTCGCTGTTCAACCAGCATGGTTTCTTGCTCTGCTCCTCTTACTCTGTCTTGGTGCAGGCTTCTGTTGCCTCTGTAATCCCCTTTTAATAATATCCAGTACTTCCTGCATCCTCCCAAGTTTGCCCCCTGAAGTTTACTACCTGAGTAACTGATTTCTCTGGCTCCCCGCACATCGTGATATTAAACCACACCGTTTGGTGATCGCTGTCGGCTAGTGGGTCCGCCATCATTATTTCCCTTACTGCCTCCCCATTCGACAACACCAGATCTAAAGAGTTCTTTAGCCTAGTAGGTACACTAACCAACTGTGTCAGGAGACCCTCCTGGATTGCGTCCAGGAGCACGTGCTCCCTAGAACTGCAGGTGACTGGAATGCTCCAATCAGCCCCCGGCAAGTTGAAATCCCCCATGATGACCACCTTCCCTTTTCTACATACCTTTCTGATTTGTCCTGCTAATTCCCTGTCAAGCTTCTCAGACTGGGACGGTGGCCTGTATACCACCCCAAACCTCAGTTTCCTACCCTTTGAGTCTAGGAGCTGTAGCCAGATTGCTTCTGTTCTCCTTTCTTCCCCTCTCATCCCTTGAGCATTTGATCCCGTCCCTCACATAGACTGCCACTCCATCGCCCCTCCCTTCCTTACGGTCCTTCCTGTATACTTTGTATCCTGGGATTGCCAGATCCCAGTCCTGGTGCTCATTTGCCCACGTTTCTGTGACAGCTGCAATATTCACCCTCCACACTGCTAAGAGTGCCTATAGCGCAGCAGATTTGTTGCCTAAGCTTTTTGCATTCAACGAGACGGTGAGACCACCCTCCATCCTGTCCCCTTCCCTTCATTGGCCTCCATTTCCTTCCTTCCTTCTACTCCCTCCTTTTTCGGCCACCGGAATCCTTGCCTGCTAGCCTGGAGGGTAGACTCCACTCTATCAGATCCCTGTCTACCTGGTGTCCACTTGCCACCCCACCATCTAGTTTAAATCCACCTTTGTTGCAATGTACCTCCCCAGTCTTTGCTTTAATATCTCCTTCCCTTCCCCTCCCCACTCGGGTGCAGCCTATCCCTTGCAAACAGATTGTTATTATCCCAGGTACTGCCCCAGCCACCCACAACTCCATATCCCTTAGTTTGACACCATTCTACCAACCATATGTTCAACTCCCTAATCCTCTCCTTTCTCACCGTGTTTGCGTATGGTACTGGGAGCACTTCGGAGAATGCCACAGACTCCTCAGTTTCCTCATACAACCTTCCCCGTCAATCCTCTCCTTTGTTTCCCCGCTAGGTCATTTGTCCCACATGTACCACAATGTGGTTTCCTCCTCACGCACCTTAGGATGCCTGTTCTGTCTTGTCTGCCTTTAATCCTAGTATGGACTCCACCCATATCTGACTGTGCCTCTCCCCTTGCTGCCCTATCTGATCCCTTGAGTATGGAGTCCCCCAACACTAGTACACCTCCCTCCTCTTTCCTTGTGCCCGTCGCCACCCAGATTCTCATTTCTGCGGCCACTCAAGATGGTGCTTTTACAGTGTGTCCCAGTGTCTTCCCCGCCCTTCTCAATTGAGACTCTTCCCCCTCCTCCTGTTTGACTGCCAACCTTCTGCTCCCTCCTCACCTCTCCAAGTATTATCCCTCCCCCTGCCATGCCATGCTCTGTCTCTCCACTAGTAATGCCCCTTTCTCCCTTCTCTTTGTGAGTACTATCCCTTGTGCAAACTCCTCTTGCGTCCTCTTTCCCATGTGTTGCTAGTACAGCAAACGTGTTCCCTCCTCCCTTTGCCTTATTGTGAGTTTCCTCCTGCCTACTGCTGCTCCTCTTTTTTTCTAGGTCCTACTAGAGTCCACTCTTCTTCAACTGGCTTGCTGTCTACTGTGCCTCCTCCCCCTGACCTCTCCCTTGCCCTCTTCCTTCTCTGTGGTGGCCCCATAATACTCTCAGATGTCAGCCCTCCTATCGAAGCAATCCTCCCCATCTCCCTCAACCTCTCCAGCTCCCTGCCAAGCCACTGAACCTCTTCCTCAAGCTTCCTTAGCCTGTGGCATATTGGACACCCCCAGCCTCCACAGTATGTTCATCTGCATTGCTGCCTCACAACCATTGCACCCTACAATCCTACTCATGGTCCACACTACCTATACAGCCTCTCCACACCACTCTCCCTACAGCAAGTAGAATTAACTAATCCTAGCCCAGCCTCTAACAGAAATTGTTATCCTAAATGCCCTTGCATGCAGCGTAAGACAGTCATCTACAGTACTAACTGGAAACCACAATCCTACTCATAAGGACTATAGATCTACTCTCACGTTTTGTATATTTATATGTCCTTAAGACTTGGCTCATATGGTTGTTCCTTGTTTCCTCCTTCCTGGCCTGTTCTGAGGGCTCAGATCAGTTTGCAGCTCCCCAAGCTCCTCCCTCACAGCCTTCAAACCCAACCTCCAGTGGTATTTCAGTATTTAAGAAAGGCCAGTGGAAGGGGTGGGTGCGAGGGCTTTTACAGTTACTCCAGCCACAGAAGCCTTTAAGCTAAATTCTACTTTAAGCTAAATTAAAAAGAAAATAAAACAATATCAAAACTTACAAAAATCCTCTATACATTAACTCCCTCAACAGCAAGTACAATTAACTAATCCTTCTCTCCTGTAGTTTAAAAGCAATGGCAAAGCTTACAGAAATCTTCTCCACAGCCAGCAAGCAGACTTAACCAATCCTTCTTTTTTTTTCCCTATACTTAACATTGTTTTTTTTTTTTTCTCTCCTACAGCCTACATGGAAAGGAATTGTTGCCCCAAACTTGCAGGGGACATGTGTCATGCCCCAAGGTACTGCATTTGTGAGGTCTGGTGAAAAAATATCAAAGGGTTCAGTTATAATGCTTTAAATGTTAGTGTTTTCTGACTTCATATGCGCAGTAGGGGTTTTGAGAATGTTTTGTAGTGAAAGTAAAATTTTGATGTCACGAAAGGCATGTTTGTTTTGCGCCCACTTGTTTGGCACGGCACCACAATTTTTTTTTCTAGGCACAACGTCATTTTGTTGACCTTTTCCATGAACTAACAAAAGTGTACACAAAAAAATGCTGTGATTTTAATAAACATCAGAATCTAGCTAAATGGGATTCTGATGTTTGTTTTTGAAAATTATGCCCACAGCTGCCTTTTCTGGGCACCCAAAATACTGGGTGCTCAGCTTGGCAAGAGGAGCGCTTCCCGGGTTTCTGTGTATGAGAACACTGTTCTGCAGCTGAAGCCATGCTGCTGGCTGTAGTGTTAGCTGTGAGGCACCCTTTTCCCTGGTGTCTAGTTGCTACCCCCACCCGCCGATCGCTGTCCTTGGTATCTAGTGGCACCCCACCCTCCGATCACTGTCCCCCAAATTTTGCCCCCGCAGCCCTTGTTTGATTTATAGTGCCGACATTGGGGTGGGTGGTGGCAATCCCTGTGTCAGCGTTACAAGCCAGCACCCCAGCAGTGTGCGACACTGAGGAGCCCACTCCCAGTGTCCTTAAATATTTATTTTACTTGTCCCTGTAAACAGTTTCCCAATGTTTTTGTTTTTGTTTTTGTTTTAAATTTAAACCTAAAAAAAAAAAAAGATCATATAAGTCCCTGCCATCCACCCCTCATCCAGACCCTCCCACTGGGCACCCACCACCACCCCTACCCTATATTTGCCACCAGAAGTCATAGACTATCATCTTCTGTGGACCAAGACACATGTGCACTTTGCAAAGCGTAATGTATTTCAGTGGCGTTTTGAACTTGTGTTCATAACTTTGCCATTTTTAGGACTTTTTTCACCAAAGTTTCAACATGGCCTTTTTGGGACCCCACCTAATGAACACTGGCACTGTTGTTTCTTTAATCAGGCCCAGAAGGTGATTTCGCGATCACTGCGCGAAATCACCATTCGGGACCGAATAATGAAATTTAACCACCAGTATTCATGAGGTGGGGTCACAAAATGGCCATGTTGAACATCTGGTGGAGAGATTCCTAAAAATGGCCAACCTATGCGTGTTCGTTGAAATTTTTCTATGCATGCACAAAACTTTGGTAATTTTTAATATTTTGACTCCAAAATTTCAGCATAGCCAATTTTTCACACCAGCTCATGAACAGTGCAGCTGACATTTTTCACAGCTTGTCAGAAACGTGTTTCGCACCTGTTGTGCGGAATGGTATTTTGGCACAGATTTGAAAATTTTGCGGCTATGGGGTTTATCTCCTTTGCGTTTCCAAACTTTGGAGCGGTCTGACCTGCTCCTTATATACCCTTCACTGCACTTAACTTTCAGATCTCGCTATAAAGCTGATTTGTTGGCCACTACCAAGTGTTACTGCCCCCTCTACTGTAGGTAAATTGCTGAGTTACTGCCCCCTCTAGGTAAATTGTTGCGTTACTGATTGTGAGCCCCTTTCTCTCTGTAGCTGCCAAATAGATCCTGTTGTTTTGTACTAACCACTACTTAAACATTGTGTACATTGTAGCTGCACATTATTCTTATTCCCAATTTGTCCTGTTCTCTGTACAATTCCTACCTTTGTAACTGTACTGCCTGTATTACCCATGTACCATCTTCATAGCCCAGGTTGTGCCTGAAAACGATCCTTTGGATCAGTGTGCCTACCCAGTTAAATGAATAAAAATAAATAAATGAGGTGAGCTCATAAGAAGACTATGTTGAAAATTTGGGGTCAAAATAAGAAAAAATGCTGAAGTTATTACCATTTGTTGCAATTTTATTATGCTCACTCGTAACTTTGGAAATGTTAAATATTTTAACCCCAGATTTTCAACATAGCCTTCTTACTGCCCCACTTCATGTATGTCACAGCTGTCATTTTTCAAATCCTGGACAAAATGTGTTTTCACACCTTTGGCGTGGAATGGTACTGCAGTTGCGTAGAATTACATTTTGCCGGGGATTTGAAAATTTTCTGTACTGGGTACATGAGGTGGGGTAATAAGATGGCTATGCTGATCATTTGGTCACTGCTGTCTTATAAAGCTTCCACAGCTACATGCATATAGCATCTATGGAGGGATGGGAGTGAAGGGCCCAGAGGGCCCTGTGTTCCCACAGGTAAATAAGGATACGATTATACTGTCTCAAAATGTAAGGAAATAATTTCAGAAAAAACTGTGTTAATGCTGTAGTTGGGGATAAAGCCACAAAAGTAGGGAAATGTGGCATTAGGGTTTTTAAAGCTAACACCCCACACTTACCCTGCACATACCAACAGGCGTCGGGGGGGGTGCCTTGGAGTCATTGGCCCAACGCTCACCCCTTCTCCTATACTGTACCCATCTCAGCTTATTTACTTGTGGAATGGGGTGAGTGTTGGGCCGACAACCCCAAGGCACACATCCCTCACACCTGTTGGTATGTGCAAGGTGGGTGTGGGGTGTTCGCTTTGAAAACCCTAATGCCTTATTTCCCTACTTTTGTGGCTTTATCCTTAAGTAGAGCATTAATTTAGTTTTTTGTAATTTATGTTACACATACGTGTGTGTGTGTGTGTGTGTGTGTGTGTGTGTGTGTGTAAATGTATGTATATGTATATGTGTGTGTGTATATACACACACATAAACATACATATACAGCTATGTATGTGTGTGTACGTATATCTATGTTTAATTACTGTAATTAGAGTTGGTAATTAGAAAGCACTTGTCATATTGGGGATATACAAGTGTTTTGCTGTAGATAAAATAGCCTGATTTACAGCAGTGCCTCACAAAACGAGCTTTTAAATACTCCAGTGGAATTTTTTTTTCCAGTTCAGTGCACCCCGAAAGAGAGAGAGATTGTCTTCAATAAATTTCCCTGACAACTGTCTATAGATAATTTTACCTTATTCTTTATTACACAATGCCTTGCACTATTGGAATCAAATTAAACACCATTTTGTTTCTGTGCTGTTGTAGGCAAGGTGAATCTTGAAGGTGTTAGTCTACTTTTTTTTTTTTTTTTTTTAAAGCCTTGCAGGGGGAGCAAACTTATCTTGCATTTTCCATATACTGACATTGCGTGACTTTGGAGTCCACAGTTTAGGTAAAAGGAAAACATTATGCTCTTTGAATATTCCATACTAGATGGTGGTGATGATGATGATTCTCATAATAACTGAAAATGGATGCTTTCAGTTGTTCTTTGAAAGTTGAAGCTTGTTAGCTTGCAGAACAATCCTCCTCCTAGTACTTGCTGATGCAGCACAGATGGTGCAGGAGCATTTTTCCTCCTTGAATTTCTAGTAAGAAGTAGTTTATCTGAGGGATTTCTTTGTTGCTGTGAAATCAGTCTCAGAATGCAAACGAAAATCTTCACGTTTAAAAAAAAAAAAAAAAAAAGGTTTTTTGTCCTTCTCCTTAGGTGGTCTAAGTATGGTTTAGCTGTTGAACTTCAGTGCCAAGAAATGCAAGGTCATGCATAGTGGGGTGTGTGGTGTGGAGGCGGTGGGGGGGGGGAGAAAGGACAGAATACTGGAGGAGGTAGGTTAAACTAAGCATTGGGTTAAGTGGGATATGGTGAAGTTCTGTTTTATGGAATGGGCAGTGGAGCCATGTAACAGTCTGCCAGCAGAGATGGTGGGTGCCAAGACTGTAAATGGTGTCAGACATGGCTGGAAGGAACTGGTGGTTTGCTGAGGTAGGTAGAAGTAGGGAGGGAAGCAGATCGGTGGACCAGGACCGAGCTGTTGGATCTATAAGTAGTTCATGCATTGAGTTCAAGTCGGTGATTAGTTAACACAGTAACACAGAAGTTGTTGGCAGATAAATTACCTTTTGGCCCACCTAGTTTGCCCAGTTTTGTCTGCCTACGGTGCCTCTGCAGACCCTACTCGATCTCCGATCATCTCCTCCCCTTGCTTTACTACCAAGTTCCCCTTGTATCTGTCCCATGCATGCTTGAATCTTGTAACCGTTTTTGACACCCACCACCTCCACTGGAAGGCTGTTCCCAGGCATCCACCACCCTCTCCATGAAGAAGTATTTCCTTGTATTTCCTCTGAGCCCCTTCCCCCCCAAATTTCATAGTGTGGCCCCTTATCCTCGAGCTTCTTTTTCTACGGAAAATGCTACCCTCTTGTACTTTATCAATACCTGTTAGGGTTTTGAATGTTTCTATCGTAAACCCCCTTTCAAACAACGTGAAGTCTTGCTGTATTCTGACAATTGCAGTTAGCTCCAGCACTTGAACTGCCCCAGAGAGTAGAGGGTTAAATTTCTATGCAGGGCATAGAACGTTGAGCTCGAGCTCGGTTGAAGACTCTGTCTGCAGCACTTTGAAACCAAACCGTCAGGTTCTTTACTCCATCTCACTCAACAGTTGCTCCGGAGATTTTTCTTCTGCTCTGTTCAAAAGTCAGTTAAAGTTGTCTGTTTATTCCGAATTATTTTTCCGCATTGTCGGTTCAAGGCTCTGTCTGCGGTACAGTAAGTATTTAGGTAGTTTCTCTGTATTTTTGTGAAATTGAAAATTGTAATTCTCGTATTGGTTCGCTGAACGATCTATTTGTTTAAATCTTTTTAGTGTGTGGTTACCGGTCCTTATCGGTTTAAAAAAAAAAAAAATGTTTGGCGTGTTTTCTAATACCTGTAACATGGTTAGAAACCGATAAGGAGTCTTGCCTGGCGGTTGTCTGATAAAGGCAAGTTTGATTAGGTTGACCATGTCTGAGAAACTCAAGAAAAAGATGGGCCCACTGGGTTTCAACACTGTAGTGAGTGTGGGAGATCTTTGCTAAGGCTGATCCCTACACCACCTGTGTTTACTGTCTGGGGTTTGACCACCTGGATTGACTGCCAAATTTGTAAAAATTTCCCTAAGTCTACCTTGGAAAAGAGATTAGGTAGACATAGGGATAAGGAGGCAGAGAAATATGCTGACCCGAAAGGCCAGCCCAGTTTGGTTCCCACCGAACTAGAAGGAGTGCCCTCTGACCAGGGCGATATGTCTTCGGGCAAGAGGAGAGCCGATTCTGAGGGATCGGTTCCTACAAAAAGAAAACACAAAGAAAAATTGACCGGTTCAGATCCAGAGGTCCATGTTCCGACCGCCGAAGAAATAGCCAGGGCAATTCAGATTGTTGAATCGCTTCGTCCGGTTCTGACCGATCTGGTGCCTCTTGGCAGGGATTCGGTTCGGTCAGTTCCCCCCGGTTCAAGATTATACCACTGAAGATTTTTATGAACCAGAGTTTGAAGAAGAGGGGGATTTTGAAGAGGATGGTGATGATTATGAAAGTCTGGATGTGCCTTTGGAACCGGACATCTTCCCAAACAGACCTTCTGGTGTTTCCCCTCCTAGGCTCTCTGAGTCCCTTCCCCACTATCTGTTTTACAGAAAGGTGGCTAAAACCCTCCAGCTTCCTATGGAGGAGGCTAATTTTTTGAAATGATGGACATCCCAGAGTCCAAGAGACTGTCTCTTCCCTTCATAAGTCCTTTGGGAAGCAGACACAAAAATTCTAAAGTCTCCTAATTCTGTACCTCCTGTTGACAGAAGGATGGACAAGAGGTATACTTTATCAGGCTTAGATACAGAGTTTTCTACCAGCAATGCAGCCATGTTGGGGTCTCGTGCAGGCTGCAACCTGTGCGAGGCTAATATCCCCTTGGCTTCACACCCCCCCAGACAAAGACTCCAGGAAGATAGATGCCATGGCAAAGAAGCAGTACATGGCATCATCTTTGGGACTCAGGCAGGCTAACTATATGGCCTATACAGCCAGGTACGAGAAGTCCAGGTGGGACACTGTATTGGCACTGACTAAACAGGCCTCCCCTAGCTGGCCAAGGAGCTGGAGGCGGTGGCTGCTGATGGGATTGAGGCATCAAAGGTACAATTTCATGCTGCTGTGCACTCCAATGATGTGTTATCAAGAGTCATGGCTACATCTGTGGCTTTGCGGAGGCTGGCTTGGCTCAGATGTACTAGCCTCTCACAGGACACCCAGGCTAAGGCCATGGATTTCCCTGTGGTGGGTAATTCTCTGTTTGGGAGCAGACAGAGAATTACATGAAAAAAATGGATGAGTGCACAGGCCAAGGAGAGGCAGGCAATTCCTCAAAGGCAGCAAGCCAGGGGCAGGCCTTTCACAGGCCTTTCTACCAGGCACAGGCCTCTTCTTCTTTTCTCAGAGGGGGTTCTTTAGAGGGAGAGGCAGAAGGGGATGAGCAGGGCTGCATCCACTCCTCAGCCTAAGGCCCCTGCCAAGCAGACACCCTGATGTGTCAGCCCGGGTCAACTCCCCCTGTCCCTGTAGGGGACAGGCTGGCTTACTTTGTCCAGGACTGGATGTCTGCTACCTCAGACAGGTGGGTCCTGGAGGTAGTAAGCCAGGGACTGGTTCTCAGTTTCAAAAAATTTCCGAAAATGAGAGCCAGATCCTTTCCACCTGCAAACACCTCAGAGCCTCTTGCTCTGGAGGCAGAGGTTTTGTCTCACTGGCCTTAGGGGCCATGAGAGTTCCTACCCTACACAAGGGCAGAGGTCTGTGCTCCAGGTACTTCTTTACCCCAAAAAAGACGGGAGTGGCGACCCATCCTAGATTTAAGATACCTGAACAAACATCTTAAAACCAAAATTCAAGATGGTGACTCTGGGAACAATTCTTCCCTCTCTCTATGGCCAGGGGACTGGCTAGCCTCCCTGGACCGCAAAGATGCCTACTTTCACATCCCCATCAGGTACTCCCACAGAAAGTACTTCAGGTTCGAATTGCCCTCAGATCATTATCGGTTCAAAGCAATGCCCTTTGGCCTAACATCAGCTCCAAGGGTGTTCACAAAGTGCCTGGCAGTAGTAATGGCCTTCTTAAGAAGAAAAAGGATTTCTATTTTTCCATATCTGGACGACTGGCTCACTGTAGGCCAGTCCTCAGACCAGGTCAAGTCAGATCTGCAAGTGACCCAGCAAGTACTCACTTCCCTGGGGTTTCTTCTCAGCTTTCTGAAGTCAGTTCTCGAGCCTGTACAGCTTCTCACCTTTATAGAAGCAGAGCTGGATACTGTCAAAGCAAGAGCTTTCCTTCCCCTGGAAAGGGCAATAGCCATTATACAGCTGGCTTCTTCCTTCCACCTTCTAGTTTCTCGACCAGCAAGGCACTTCCTCCAGCTTTTGGGCCACATGGCAGCCTCCATAGCAGTGGTCCAAGGTGCCAGGTTTCAGATGAGGACATTCAGTTCCGTCTGAGGGCCTTTTGGTCTCAAAGGAAAGATCCTCTTACAAATTAGTCCGGTTACTCAGACTTTAGTCCAGGCCCTTCAGTGGTGGCAGGATCTGGACAAACTAAGGCAAGGAGTTCCATTTGTCTCTCAGATTCACTCTGTGGTCCTCACCACAGATGCTACCCTATTGGAGTGGGGAGCCTATCTGGGGTCTCTCACAGCCCAGGGACTGTGGTCCCTCAGGAATCCCTCCGTCATCAATCTCCTGGAGCTCAGGGCAGTTTTTCTGACCTGCAAGTCTTCTCTGTCAGTGCAGAACAAGGTGGTTCAGGTCCGGACTGACAACACCACCACCATGCTGTACAGCAACAAGCAGGGAGGCACTCGGTCCATGGCCTTGTGCACGGAAGCCATGAAATTGTGGTCTCTAGTTTATTCTCTACAGACCTCCCTGGTGGCAGTCCACCTTCCAGGTAAAGACAATCTGTTCACAGATGCATTGAGCAGGATCTCCCAAGGCCATCATGAATGGTCTCTGGACCCTTTGGTATTGAAAGTCATCTTTTTGAAATGGGCACTCCAGAGATGGATCTCTTTGCAGCCCCAGACGATCACCAACTTCCTCTGTTTTGTTGCAGACCCCCAGTCTTGGGCTCAGTTCCTCTGGATGCTCTGATTTTGAACTGGGAAGGGACATTTCTTTATGCCTTCCCTCCTTTTCCTCTGCTCTTCAAAGTTCTGGGCAAGATAAGGTCACAACCTTGCAAGGTGATTCTGATTGCTCCGGACTGGGCCAGGCAGCCTTGGTACCCCCTGTTGCTGTCCCTAGCAGTCCATCTTCCCCTGTCTCTTCCAAGGAATTACAACCTGTTATCAATCAATCAAATCTTTATTTATCCAGGCGAACATCGTTGAGCACAGCTCATTTGCAAGATGGACCTGGTAAGGTCAAGGTTCAGTTGACATAAGAATATAGTAAGATACAAGTACACACACTTTGAGGAGAACAACTTGATATTATACGCCATTTCAGTGGTAGTAGTACATTGCTAAACTACAATACAAGAAACATACAAGAGAAGGATGAAGCAATGATTTTTTCATATATACATGTGTTATGAAGTAGCCAGCTTGCTTGATTGGTAGAAGAAGTGACTTTAAGGGTGTTAGGATTTAGTGTAAGATATCAAGGGATTTTCCAAATATTATGAATTAGGATGATGTGCTATCTGAACAGCTGCTAGGTTGTTTCTTGAGGAATGATATGTAGAGGTATATACAGAAGGGGCAGGCGGCAGCGGAGATAGATAAATTAAGATCTTAACGGAGGTTGTAGCCAGGGGTGAGGAAGGGGAAGGGTGACAAGGTTATTGGGGGGAGGAGTAGTATGGGAAGGCCGGTACTGTAGAAGGGTCCATGGCGGGTCTAGGAGGAAGGAGGGAGGCCGGTACTGGTATAATAAATAACAGGAGGGTATAAGGATGGTAATGTATAATAAGGATTAAGGGGAGGTGGATGGAGGTAGAAATATATGAATTGTGAGGTGACTGCTCTTGTGGGTGGCGGATAGCTTCCTTAGATAAGTCGATTAGCTGGGGGAGGAAGATGGATTAGGATTAGTCTACTGTTGACGGAAACAGTTAAATTTTTCTTTGATAAGCCTAGCGTATAGACATTTGAAGGATGCAATAGATATATGTTTGTTCAATTTCAGTGTCTTCTGCATCGTGTTCCATAAGGCAGATAACACAGCTGATGGCAGATCTACCATGGCGAGAGTGGAATTTGGGCACTTTAAGCATGAGAAATTCAGACTTCTTAAGGCATATTTACTTGATGTGGCTTGTAAAAACAGTCTGAGATATATTTTGGTAGCCTCTGAGTTATTGCTCTATAAGTCCATAGTGTGGCATTTCTGTCTCTTCTAAACTGAAGCGATGTCCATCCAACTGCAGTATATAGCGAGTAGTGGTGGGTGCTGTGGGGTAGATCTGTGATAAACCTCAGGGCTCTATGGTACAGTGTGTCCAGTTTGTTCAGATATGAAATGGGGCAGCGACCATATAAGAAGTCAGCATAGTCTATCACTGAAAGAAATGTGGCCTGGACCATCTTCTTTTTAGAATCGCTTGTAAGGAAGTGCTTTATTCTATAATATAGTCCAAGTCTCTGTCGGAGTTTTTTTTTTTTTTTTTTTTAAGCAATTCTTCCAGATGTTCTAAGTAGTCAAGTCTGCTGTCTAGCCAGACCCCAGGTATTTGAATTTTGTGACATATTCAAGATTCTCACCAAGGACAGAGGATATCTTGGGGAGATTGTTTGTTGGGATAGAGTATCCTGCCTGTATTTGGAGAGAGAAAACATTGCCTTAGTTTTTTTGCATTTAGTAGCAGTTTTTTTTCCCCATTAGCTGATGTTGCAGTAGGTTGAACTCTGCTTGTAATACAGTGCATACTGTTTCAGGAGAAGGGTGACTGACATACAGTACTGTATCATCAGCAAACAGGTGTACAGTGGCTTTGGTAAGGTTATTGTCGATGTTCTTGATATAGATGGCAAAGAGGATTGGGCTGAGGATAGATCCTTGGGGTACTCCTCTTTGTAGTGGTTTGAGTGGGGATAGTTCTCCTTGCCTTCACCTGCTGGGTTTTTCCTGTAAGATAGTTGTTAAACCATCTAATGGAGTTTGAGTCGAGTCCAATTGATTTCAGGGAGAGAGGAGCAGACCGTGGTCGACCGTATCAAAGGCCTTACTCAGGTCTAAGAAAACAGCCGAGACACAATTTTTTTTTTTTAATCCAATTCAAGTTGCCAGTCATTGATTACTTTTGCAAGGGCTGTGATGGTACTGTGTTTGGCTCTGAATCCAGATTGTGCTGGGTTTAGAGATTAGTAACTTCCAGGTAACCTCTTAGTTGGTGCTACGATTTTTCCAGCAGTTTGGACAGCACAGGAGAATGGAGATTGGTCTGTAGTTGTTGAGGTCCGTAGGGTCCCCTGCTTTCAATAGTGGAATAACTTGAGTGGTTTTCCAGATCGATGGGATAGATCCTATTGTAATGAGAGGTTAAATAGGTGTGTTATTGGCACTGCTAATACTTGTATGGCAATTTTTAAAAAGTAGGGGTCAAGGGAGTCCGCACCTGCACTTTTTTTGATATCCAGTTGTGATATTAACTCTTCAACTTGCTTCAGCGTGGCTGGTATGAAGGAGAAGGTAGTGTCAGTTACCCGTGCTTCAGTGTTCTTTATCCCTAGCTGGGAGCACATTTGGTTAGCTGGAGAGGTGTTGAATGCTGGTCCAGCAGTTGTAAAGTGATTGTTAAAGGACTCCAAGACTTCCAACCTATCAATGATGGTTTTCTTTCCACTGTGTATTTTGGCTGGGAGTGAGTTACTTGGGTCATGACCTGATATGTCTTTTATAGTGTTCCAGAACTTGGCAGGGTTGTGGTATGAGTCTAGTTCAGCCATGTAGTATGCAGCTTTTGCATCTCGCACTTTCCTGGTGCAGATATTCCTGGCTTTTTGAACTACTCCCAATCAGTAGCTATCTTAGTTTTTGTGCCTTTTTCCATAGCTTGTCACTTTCAAGGAGGGTAGATTTAAGATCTGAATTGAACGAACGACGGTTTTATTTTTGATACTGACTTTAGATACTAGTGCATGGATGTTAAGGCACCTCTAATAATGTAATTTAGGACATCATATGCTACCTCCACTGTGTTTGCTAAATAGAACTCTTGCCATCTTGTGGAGTGTTTTATCTCGTCCAGATATGTATTAATGTTAAATTTTTTTTTAATCTCCTCACTGTGAATTTTGTGGGGATGAAGGCTTACATGCTGATCTTACTCTCTCAATAGTGCAGTGATCACTGATGTCATTGAACAGTACTCCAGCGTGTGAGAAGAGGTGAGGTTTGCTCACTAGTAAGACATCTAACAGTGTGCTGTTGCTTGAGTTCTTTTTGTTGATTCTGGTGGGTTCATTTATGAGCTGAGTGAGCCCATAGGTGTCTCAGAATGATGATATAGGTGTAGCTGCCTTAGAGAGCCAGTTTAGGTTTAGGTCTCCTATGATTATAGTTTCTTCAGTCCCCTTTTTGATCAAGTCACCCAGATGGGATAGAAGCTTAAGGTCAGCTGAGGGAGGCCTATAGCAGCCAATCAACTGCAACGAAGCAGTATGGGAGAGAGCTATTTTGAGGATAGGCATTGAATTCTTTGCTATAGAAGATGAGTCGAGGGCAAGTTGCAGATAGGTTAGCCTTTACATTTATTGCTACCCTCCCTTGAATGGTGGTCAGCTCTGAATATTTGATCATTGGGTAAGTTTATGTCTTTGTCGGCTGTGGCAGGCCTGAACCATGTCTTGGACACTACCAGTATATCTGGTAGGGTATAGTTAACCCAGGCTTGGATCATCGTGAACTTTTTAGTAGACTACATACATTAATGTGTAGAAGGCTTAGTCCTTTAGCCTTGGCTAAGTCTGATGGTGCAGTGATGGCCTCTAGGGTCCTGGGTTAAGTTTCACATCCTGAGCATATTAATAATAATCAGTATTTTCATAATTACCATATGAGATAGATTATAAATTCTTGCTGTTGCCTTCTTTTTTAATCTGATGTAGTCTTCTTTGCCATCCAGGTGTGGTGCTTAGGCCCTTGTAAGAGTGATGATTATTACTCTGGCAGATAGGAGTATGGAATATTTTACTGTGTGTAGATGGAGATGGGTACCATATAAAAGCAAGTCCGACTGTGTCCCTCAAGGTAACTATTCCATGGGTAACGTGTAGTGGTGGGAGGTCATATACATACCCAGTCCCTTGGGACTGTAGTGGTGTTGCAGTATGACGAATCACGGCATCATGTCTCCCTGTGTAGTGTCCTGTGAGTGACGGCATTTTTCGCTGAGTTCGAGCAGCAGCAGTAGTGCAAGAAGGATGCAGGGAATCCCCATTGTAATGGTGAGCAGCGGTACTGTAACCAGTGACTTCCGTGAGTGCCCACAATGATTGTCTACTATAAGTATTTTAACCAGCTAGTGAAAGGGGAGTAGAATTAAGAGTGTGGGATTGGGATTGAGGAAAAAGCGAGAGAGTAAGCGCAGTAAGGATGGCTAGTGTAGGTATGACTCCTCTGATGCTTGGGTGCTAGAGGGTTCAAGTTTTTAATCAACAGTTTAAGCAGCGTAACAGAGCAGACTAGGGATCTACTGCCTGGTATCTAGTAAGGGGATATGAGGGCAGGCTATAGGGCAGCGAGACGGCGGTGTGGTTTACAAATTGGCAGGAAAGTGCCTACTAAGTAAGGGTACAAGGAGGAAGGGCGGGTGGGCATAAAATTGCGGCTTTGCCATACTCTCTTGGAGGGTTGCTCGGTGCGGTGGTTTTGAGCGTCGGCTGAGGGTGCCGACCGCCCGCTGGCGGAAACTGGCCCCGGCGTTATACTGCCTGGCCTCTCAGGGGAGGATTTGGTACCCTAATCTTCGGTCCCTCAATCTCAAGGCATGGCTCTTGAAGAGTTGGAATATGCAGACTTGCATCTGTCCCAAGGGCTTCTGGATATTCTCAAAGCCTCTCGAAGCCTGCCACCAGAAAATGTACAACTCCAAATGGAAGAGATTCAGCATTTGGTGTTCCAGGAGCACATATCCCAGACACTGCTGATTTGTCTACAGTCCTGGATTATATGGTTCATCTTAATGGCCTAGGCCTTAGACCAGCTACTCTCAAAGTACATTTGTCAGCTGTTTCTGCTTTTCTGTCAGTGGGAAAGCCTTCTTCACTGTCATCTCACCCTGTATTCTGTAAATGTTTTAAGGGATTGCTTCATACCAATCCCCCTTTAGGGATCCTGTTCCTGCCTGGGATTTGAATGTTTGCATTGCTCAGTTTATGTAACCTCCTTTTGAGCCTATGTCCTCAGCAGAGCTTAAATACTTGACTTGGAAAACTGTGTTTTTGGTAGCTATTACCTCTGCCAGAAGTATCAGTGAATTGCAAGCTCTGTCAGTAGAGCCTGACTTTATTTCATTCCATAGAGATAAAGTGGTCCTTAGAACCAATAGGGGGTACTTACCCAAAGTGGTTTCGGATTTCCATTTAAACCAGCCTGTCTCTTCCTGTATTCCTCAGTGATCACTCTTCCTCAGGAGAGAGGAGGTTACACAGTTTAGATGTTAAAAGAGCCCTTAGTTACTACATAGAGCAGACAAAGGGTGGCAGGTTTGACTCCTCCAGTTGTTCCTCACTTATGGGGAAGTAGGTAAGGGCAGATCTGCCACAAAGAGAACTATTGCCAGGTGGATTGTGTCCTGTATACAATTCTGCTATGAGAAACTAGGAAAAATTCCACCCTCAGGCCCGAGTGCTCATTCCACTAGAGGTACAGCTGCTTCTCTGGCTGCTGCCAGGGATATTCCTTTGCTAGAAATTTGCCAAGCAGCCACCTGGAAAACAGTCCATACCTTCACCAAGCATTACTCTCTGGATATCCAGGCTAGGAGTGACGCTTGGTTTGGCACAGCAGTACTGCAGGGCCCATTCCCAAAGTAGGTTCTGTCCCTCCCCCATGGAGGTATTGCTTGGTGGTCTGCAAATTGTCAGAATACAGCAAGACTTCATGTTGTTTGAAGAAAAAATTACTCACCTTAGTAATTATGTTTCTTCTAATGGAGTCTTGCTATATTCTGACAATTGCAGTTAGCTCCAGCATTTGAGCTGCCCCGGAGAGTAGAGGGTTAAATTTCTATGCAGGGCATAGAACGTTGAGCTCGAGCTCGGTTGAAGACTCTGTCTGCAGCACTTTGAAACCACACCGTCAGATTCTTACGAGCTAAAACTCACTGACCTATCTACATGGAAACTGAAAATTTCTACTAGCCAACTGGCGACAAAACGTTTTCAAGATTCCCAAAAGAAGACTCAAGTCAGGAAACCCAAAAAGGAAAAACCCAGGTAGTAAAGCATGAAAAAGATTATTAAATAATAAAAACACAAAGCACCCACATCAAGGGAAGTGTGCTGAAGATACCACTGAGGTGCAACACTGCACTTGCCCACCACTTCCCAAAAACCAGGTTCTGAGAGGGGAGGCAGATCAGAACATAGCAAGACTCCATTAGAAGAAACATAATTACTAAGGTGAGTAATTTTTTTTCTTCCTGTCTCTCCTCCAGAGAGTACATATTCAGTTTCTTGAGCCTCTCCTTGTAGGGCTTTTGATGTAGGTCTGCACCATTTCGTAGCCCTCTTTTGTACTACCTCCACCTTATCAATGTCCTTCTGGAGGTGGGGCCTCCAGAACTGGACACAGTACTCGAGGTGGGATCTTACCACTGATCTATACAGGGGTAATATTACCTCCTCCTTCCTACTGGCGATACCCCTCCCTGTGCACCCGAGCATCCTACTAGCCTTCCTTCCCCACTGCCCTATCACACTGTGTGGCTTCCTTCAGGTCATCAGAAATTACTAACTCAAGGTCCCTTTCCTGTTTGGTGGTTTGTAGTATTTCCCCTCCCAATTGGTACGTAGCCTCCAGGTTTCTGTTCCCCAACTGCATGATTTTGCACTTTTTTGCACTGATACCCAGTTGCCAAATGCCAAACCCTTGACTATTCTTCCAACTTTTTCAAATTATCCTCTCCCCCCCCCCCCGTGTGTCCTAATACTGAGCCCTGAGGCACCCCGCTGGTCACCTTGCCTTCTCCAGAGTGGTCACCATTTACTACCACCCTCTGACTCTTGTAACTTAACTCTTCTTAGCCAGTATATAACTTTTGACCCACTCCCAGACAGGCCAGCTTGTTCACCAGTCATCTATGTGGCAGTGTATCAGAGGCCTTACTGAAATCCAAGTAGGGCCACATCTACTACTCCTCCCTAATCCACTACCCTGGTCACCCAATCAAAGAGCATGATCAGGTTTGTCTGGCAAGACCACCCCCCTGTGAAACCATGTTGCCTTGGATCCTGGTTACAAGGTATTCAACTATCCTTTCCTTCAGTAGTGTTTCCATTACTTTGCTTGCTATCGAAGTCAGGCTGACAGGTCTGTAGTTTCCTGCCGCCTCCTGTCCCTTGGAACCTCCCCTGTTTCTAATGATAAGTTGAACAGAATTGTCAGGTGCAGCCAGCACCTCTTTAAGCTCCCTCAATATCCTGGGGTGCAGCCTATTAGGTCCCATTGTCTTGTCTACTTTTAATTATGCTTGTACCTTGAGGGCTTTCTCCTCTGTAAAAGGACTGGTGTCTACCTCCCTACCATTTATGCCCTTGTCCCTTATCTTTGGCCCATTACCCACCCCTTCTTCCGTAAATACTGCACAAAAGTATTTGTTCCAGTATGTCTGTCTTCTTTTAGTCCTCCTCTTCCTCCTCACAAATGCCTTCTTCCCCTTTTATTCCCTCTTTGGTCTTCCTTCTCGCTTATATATCTAAAGAAAGTTGTAACCCCTTCTTTTACTGATTGGGCAACATTCTCCTGTTTGTGCCTTTGCATGTCTAACTGCCTTCCCTGTCTCCTTTGTTTCTCCTGGTAAGGTTCCTATCCTCCTCCTCCTCCTCCTGTGTCTTTTGTACTTTCTCAATGCTAGTTTATTTGGTTTTACTTTTTCTGTTGCATCTTTAGAGACCCATAGCGGTCTCCCTTTTTTTTTTTTCTTTCCCTTGCCCTTGTTCACCTGCCTGACACAAAGATTTGTTGCTTTTTCAATGCACCTCTTTATTTTTGCCCATAGTTCTCAATTTCCACCAGATCCACTATCCCTGCTAGGCGTCCTGAGGCATTCTCCATTTTCCTGAAATCGGCCCTCCTGATGTCCAGGACCCTCATCTTAGTGCAGCTCAGCTCTGGGCCAGTCCTTATTTTGAACCACACTGTATGGTGATCGCTGGACCCCAGGTTGTCACCTACCGTGATGTTCAGCGGCACTATCTCAGTTTGTCAGTACCAGGTCAGTATCTCTCCCCGGCCATGAGTGGGTTTCTAAACTAGTTGCCGAGGAACACACCTTGCAGAGTCCAGGATGTCCCCACTTCTGACTGTTGCTGCAGCTGGTAGGCTCCAGTCCACGCCTGCTAGATTAAAGTCCCCACCAGCAACAATCCCACATGCTTTTGGCACCTGATTTTTTTTTTTATGTTTTCTATTGTGCTCCTCTGACCTCGGTTGCCACCCTTCATGCCACCTAGGACCACCCAACCCACCAGTCGCCCACTGTCGCCATCCCGCTGGCCCCTTGAGCCATGGCCCTGGTTTTCCCATTGTATCCCTTCATGGGGCTGCCCTCCTCTGGGAGAGGAGATTTTTCCCGTGGCGTTCCGGGTGCCAGGTGCACACAGCCCTTGAGGGGATCGGCGCCCAGACACCTTTGGGCTACATGGCTGGCAGAGACCGGCCCGCGTCATCTGGCTAACTGAGCGGCATTTTCCATTCTCACATGACACACTCCTGGCCAAGATCGCCGCACACTGCGCGCCCTGGCTGGATGCACTGGCGCACATGGTGACCCATGCTGCAAAGTGCGCTGCCTCAGTCAGCCGCCAGGAGCTGCCCAGAGTGATGCAGCCTCTCGCGCATCCAAGGGATGCTGTATCCTCTCTGTCGCCCCGGCTTGAGCGTGAACCCAAGTCGCCAGGTGCCAGGTGATTCCCCTATCGCCCAGTGTCATTGAGCAGACTTTTTTTTTTTTTTGTTTTGTTATCGGTATCAGCACTTGCATGAACATGCAAATATTAAATAAATTTAAGTTTAAAAAGAGTAGTGTAGTGCAGGGCATGGAAATAGATGGTATATTTTGAAGTTTTTAAAAGTTGCAATTTCAGTGCCATGCCCCCCATGAACAAATTAAATATCTTGGTATGGTTTTGTGCCGTTTACCATCAGAAACATGTAGTAACATAATCTTGGTATATCCACATTATAAATCTAGCATGTACATTCAACAGGTATCCTCAACGGAAGAGACTTTTAAATAGTGCATGTTGCAGCCATCTTTAATGACGTGAGTCATTAAATAATTGACTGTAAAAGTTGTTTTAACTATCTGAGAATAATAAAAAAAAAAAAAGCTGAGTATGAATCTAAGGATGTCAGAATGTGATCAGTTAAATGTTTCATGTTGTCTTCTTTAAATGTATTTGGTACTTTAAAGATGTTAGGACAACATTCTGAAAATATTTGTGGCCATTTTGCTTGTTTTAGTGGTCACAACACCCCCAGCTACAGAAGCAGGTGTGACATTGGTGGGGTGGGGGGGGGAGGCATGGACACAGTGCACATTTTGGGCTTGTGTTCTGAAATTAGCATGGAGTTCACACTGGTGGGGTGATGTTTGTTGTAAATCTCGTTGACGGATCCCCGAGTAGAAAGAACATTATTATGGTAAGTAATTGTTTTCTTCTTGTGCTTTTTGCTGAAGTAGCCCTTTGTTTTGTTTTTTCATTTTTTATACCGGGCACTCTGCATCTACCAGGGATGGAACCTGTGGGGTATGTAAATGAACAGCAGCTACAGTTACCCCCTGCACAGCCAGTAGGCTACCAGGGTAAGTGGGCATTTTATGAATTCAGAAATGCATTTTTGCCAGTAAACTGTATAATAAATTTTTTTTGCTAACAAATACAGCTACTTTAAACTTTCGGTTTGAATCTCAGCTGTCTCGCAGTGCACCTGAATGAGGTCACATGACATCTGATCAGTAGCCTAAGCTCCTCACATGTGAAGTACATGAAGTTAAAATTTAGGGATTTGTGCTTTGGGGGGGGCGTTAAACATGTCACCTCATCCTGTTGCATCCAGCCTCAGGAGGAGTGCCAGGGCAGTGCAGTGCATATGCAGAGGAACAAAGGTGTGGCCAACATGGGGTGGGCTGTGGTTTTCCTTAGTGGCACTGCCTGAGACCAGAGGAGACCTACAGAAGAATGAATTCCCCTGGTGACCCAGGGTGAGAGTCATTCTCCAGCTGTTGGCAACAGGATGTCCCCAATGGAGTGGAGGCATCCTTCTGCCGCCCAGCAGAAATCAAGGGCACGTACAAATCAGATTAATTTTTAAAGGTACAGTACAAGTAAGGTCTACATTTACAATACAATACTATTCTGGATTACTTTGAGTTGTATTTCCCATCTATGCACAGTTTAACAAACCAATTTATTATAACTCAGCATGGCTGTACAGTGTCTTTCAGTCTTGCATCCAGTGGAAACCACTGTTTTCAAATGCACTGAGAAGGTCCCTGCATTGTGTTTACTACATAAGTAATCAGTAATCTGTAATTCTGTACTTTTCTGAGCCAGTAAGCTTTAATCTGTAACAGACTGGTAGTCAGTAATTGATAGTTGATTATATTCTCTGAACCTGTAATCTGTTACATTACTTTT
This sequence comes from Neoceratodus forsteri, assembly GCA_016271365.2. NCBI lineage: Eukaryota > Metazoa > Chordata > Ceratodontiformes > Ceratodontidae > Neoceratodus > Neoceratodus forsteri. The sequence continues at coordinate 100,033,560 of CM028132.1, forward strand.
TCAAGTTGGTAATCTGTAACTGACTACTTGTCTGAGCCATGCAGAGTACTTTTGAAAAGTAATTGGTTACAGATTACTGGATCGGAAAAGCAATCTAGACTACCCATCACATGCTGGTATTGGTGAAAGGCTCAGTATATCTGAACCATGCAGTCCCCTCTTGGTATTTTTTTTAAGAAAAGCACGTTTCTAACTCTGATGCTGTGGCCCTGTTCCTTTAGGAAACTTGTTTTTCTGATCCTCTGCAAGTGTTCCTGGAATTAGGGCTTTCCCTTAAAAATAGGTTATTAATCTAGAATTTGAAGATCTTCGGGGATATCACCCTTCATTAAGCCACAACATGGAACTATAAACTGTCGGTGTTGGGACCACCTGGACGTTTTGCAAGATGGGGCCACCCATGTACATGCATGTTGCCCCTGTATTACGCCCACATCCCCAGCATGTCGCAGTTCTTTCTGCCACTGTCAGTCGCTCATCAGTCCACTGCTTCTGAAGAACCCTATTGAACTTCTAAGTATTTTGCTGTCGCTGTATACTTCTATTTATTTTTATACTTGTATTTTATGCCATGAACAAAGAACTGCTGTTTAGATACTGCCGCTGGTGAATTGAAAATTTATAATGATGACCACTTCATTTTGTGTCCAGTGCCTTGTATAAAGCATGGCATTAAAGCATGAGCAGTTTGCCAGAGCATTAACCAGGGCAACCAGAGGCATCATAGGAAAGTTTAAGAAAATGTTCTTTTGATCCAAGAAATGGAGAAACATTCTCCTGTCTCCCACTCCCAGCTTGCTGTTGGTCCATCAGTCTTTGCAGTTGGTGGCTGTTGCTGAATCGTTGAAAAGAAAAGCTAAGGCATCAAAGTCGGCGGATAAATGTCTCCAAGATGATGAGGAGAAACGCAAAAAGGAAAAAGACACTTTTCTGGACCAGTTCCATTCTCCATTGAGATAGGACAAGTCCCCAGGTAAAGGCGGGACACCAGCAATAACCATGGATCCAGCTGCCACCCAGCTGTCTTACAGACAGCACGATTGGTGGCCGGCATCGGTTCATGCTCTCCAGCAGGGACTCGCAGCCTAGTCTGCGTCGGGCACTGTCCCGTCAGAGTTTCAGCTGTTGCAGAGCCTTTCAGGTGCCATCGACATGTAGGCATTGTACCATTCAGTCTGGGATCTGATTCAGCATCTACCGACACTGCTGCCGATACTTACATTGTTGTCACCTGTGGCTGGTCTGTTCATGGTTTACAGTCAAGGTTACATTTTCTTCCCCTACTTTCATTCTGAACCTGGAAAAGCCACAATCAGTGGAACACTTGTCACTGGCTCTTCTTCCTGTCTATTCCCATTTCGTCAACCCTTTGCTTATAATGGCAGATGTTGATGACAACCTGGGACTACAATTCCGAATATGTAGAGGTGGAGAATGCTATGGAAGAGATAATAAATGTGGTTGGCTCAAGCTCCGCACTGTTCTCATGCTTTGAAGGGAGGGTGGTAAATATACCTAGACTTCTCCTTGAAGATGCCCCATTTCAGGCCTTCCTGAAACAGACTCAGACGATGCTGGGGTTCCAGGCTGAGGAGAAGGATTCTTCCAAGAAAATGTTTTTTGTGTTCTTGGAGGTGTTTGCCTCTCCTACAGTGATTGTTCCTCCAGTACATTCAGCTCTAGAAGATGCTACTTTGGCTTCCTGGTATAGGCCTGCACAATTGCCTGCTGTTTCCAGAAAGGCAGACAAACAATATCCTGCCCCAACAGTTACACCACATTATTCTTCACTGCCTTGACCACCTAGTCTGGCCATTTCCCTACCTGATGGTTAAGCTGCAGATCCTAGTTAACCAACAGCCTATTTCCTCATACCACCCACTAGAATTGCCTTATGTCTGTCCCATGCATTCTTGAATTCCCCACTGTTCTTGACTCCACGACCTCCTCAGGAAGGCTGTTCCGCCATCCACAACCCTCTCTGTGAAAAAATACTTCTAAGATTACCTCTGAGCCGCCCCCCCATCATCAAATGGTGCCCCCTTGTTCTTTTGGTAACTGTAGCTCACAACAGATCTAAGGCTCCAGAACACTTGAACTCTTCCTCCTGTCAAGGAATCGTGGAAGCTAGATGTAATATGTAAAAGGACTTTTTGTCTCCGATACCCTAGGCCTAAGAATTGCAAATTATCAGGCATATATGATTAAATATCAGAATTGTGTTTGGAAGACAATGGCCACCTTGGCTGAAAAAATTACCCAAGAGCCAGGACAAAATATTGGCTCAACAATTGCTAATGGCCAAGAAGTAGGTAAGCACCTACTTGGATCGGCCTATGATTTCTGTGATGATGCTGCCTCTGCCATCTGCATTTGTTGCTATTCCTGGCTTCAGGTGATGGTAGTTTTTCCTCTAATGTACAAAATCTGTCATGAACGCTCCTTTCAGGCAAAAGCAACTATTTGGTTGTAATGTTGAAAGTACTTTGAGGGATCTGAAAATATCCAGAATGACTCTTGGGTCCCTGCATACAGTGAACCCCAAACCCAGAGGAAGGTGTCATGATTCATTTTGTAATTTCTGTGTCTGTCCTGGCTGAGGTTACGCAAGAGGCCCGTCTGAGGCTCTGCGACCTTAGCTCTCTACCTCCCTGCTCACGAGCTTGCTTCCGGTGCCCATGCCAGATCTACAAAAGGTCAGGCAGTTAGTGCCCCTCCACCCCTGGCACATTTTGACTCCCTCCCTCCGGCCTCACCACCTCAGGAGGTTTTGTGGGAGGACATATCTACATATCTCCTCTTTCAGTCAAAGTGGAGAGAGAACTACAGATGCCTGGGTTCTTGAGGTGATTCAGCATGGGCACCTTAGGGTTCCTTACTATTCTTCGGTAACTCCCCCCATTGCCAAATAGGTGTCTTCTGGGACATCTTGCCCTTCTGTTGGAGGAGGTTCAGTCTCTCCTCCTCAAAAGGGCTGTGGAATTAGTCCCATCAGCAGAAATAAATCAAGATTTTACTCCTGGTACTTTCTGGTTCCAAAGTGGACCAGATATTTATAGCCTGTATCAGACCTAAAGGATCTAAATGTGTACATAGAATACAAAGAGTTCAGAAAGGTGTGCCTCCAATCCCTGTTGCCTCTACTGTTTAAAAGGGGACTGGGTGGTCGCAGTGGACGTGAAGGATGCTTACCGGCATGTCAAGATAGGGAAATCTCACAGAAAGTATCAGCGATTCATTCTTCAGGGCTCACCACCAATTTTGTATTTTGCCCTTTTGCTTATGCTCCACAGCACGTGTTTTTTTTTTTTTTTTTTATGAAGTATTTGCAGCAGTGGCACTGGCTCTCCACAGGAGGTTTGCATGTCTTCCCTTACATAGACATCTGGCTGTTAAAGGCCCTGTCTTGGGCTGCGATTGTATATACACTATTTCGGCATGGCAATTATTCTACCAACTGGGTATATTGGTCAACAAGCAGAGGTTACAAAGAAACATAGAAGGTGACGGCAAATAAGGATCGTGTGGCCCACCTACTCTGCCCCATTACCCTACCTAATGCAGTACCGCAGACCCTAGCTGAATTGCGGCTTACCCTCTCTTCCCTATTGTGAGAGTAATCTTATGTCTATCCCATGCATTCTTGAATTCCCCTTCCATTTTTGCTCTCACCACCTCTGCAGGGCGGCTGTTCCGAGCATCCACTACTGTTTCTGTGAAAAAGTCATCCTCATATTATGCCCCTTTGTTCTTGTACACCTTCTTTTCTGAAAGATGCTACACTTCTGTACCTTGTTTATACCCCTGAGGTACTTGAATATGTCGATCATATCTCTCTTCCCCAAAAAAAAAAAGGAATACATATTGAGGTCCTCAGTCTTCCTCATATGACTTTGGTGCAGTTCTTGCACCATTTTTGTTGTCCTTCTCTGACTGCCTCTACTTTGTCTGTATCCTTCCAGAGATGCAGCCTCCAGAACTGGCGCAATACTCCAGATAAGGTCTCATTAGTGCACAGTGGCATAACCACCTCCTTTTTCCTGCTAGTGATCCCTCTCCCTATGCACCCTAGCATCCCACTGGCTCTCCCCACAACCGTTTCCCCCCCATATAGTTTTTTTTCTTCTTCTCCCGTGGGGCTTGCAGGCAGATCTGGCCCCTCCCTCTGAGGGTCTGGCTTCTTCGGTCCCGACCTTCCTGGCAGGCTCCCCAGGTCACTCCCCCCATGGCAGGGCAAGGGCATTAACTTTCCTCCTCCCCCAGAGACCAACATCTAGACTCAGGAGGCGGTGTGGGTGCTGAAGGCTATCTGTAGAGCCTGCCAGCTCCAGTCTCACCTTTTCTCCCTGCCAAGTTGCTTGGGCGTGTTTGAATGCATGCAGTGACCGGTGGCACCCTCCCTACTCTAGCCACTCCCATCTGCACATCCCTCAGGCTTCCATCTGAGGCAGCCTTGGCAGTCGTGACCTGGGTCCCCCACCTGGGAGGGGAAGCTGCCATGGCTCCTCAATCCATCTCCTGGCCAGGCTCTATTCCGAACCTAGGTTGCCGGCGTGGCACGAGGTGTGGTGTCCAGCGCCTCAACCTTAATGCCACCTGGCCGGCTCTCCCAACAGCCTTCTCATAGAAACATAATAGACTTTGGCAGCAGATAAAGACCGCTTGGCCCACCTAGTCTGCCCATTTCCCTACCTACAGGATAAGCTGCAGATCCTAGTTAACCAACAGCCTATTTCTTCCTGCCCACCTCAAAAATTGCCTTATGTCTGTCCCATGCATTCTTGAATTCTGTCACAGCTTTCAACTCCACAACCTCCTCAGGAAGGCTGTTCCATAAGTCAACCACCCTCTCTGTGAAAAAGTACTTCCTCATATTACCCCTGAACTGCCTCCCCTCTATCTTCAAATTGTGTCCCCTTGTTCTTGCACATCTCTTTTTCTGAAAGATGCTACCCTCTTGTTGATTCCACTGAGGTACTTAAAAGTTTCTATCATGTCCCCCCTCTCCCTTCTTTCCTCAAGGGTATACATATTAAGCTCGTTTAGTCTCTCCTCGTATGACTTCTCTTACAGACCCTGCACCATTTTAGTTGCCCTCCTCTGGATTGCCTATATCCTGTCTATGTCCTTGCGAAGATGGGGTCTCCAGAACCGGACGCAGTACTCCAGATGGGTCTCGCCAACTGTCGTACAGAGGGATAACAACTTCCTGTTTTCTGCTGGTGATGCCTCTCCCTATACATCCCAGTAGCCCTACTGCCTTCCATTTGCTTGCTAACCTTAAGGTCATTTGATATGATTACCCTCGGTCCCTTTCTATTGTTGTTACTACCTCCCCCATGGTGTAATCTTCCCCTGGGTTTTTGTTTCCCAGGTGCGTTATTTTGCACTTCTTTGCATTGAATCCAAGCTGTACTACGCCTGACCATTCCTCCAACCTTGCCAAGTCCCTTCTCATCCTTTACCGCCTCCTTGTGTATCAACCCTGTTTCTGATCTTTGTGTCATCTGCAAAGAGGCATTCTTTCCTTCCAGTCCCACTTATAAAGACATTAAAAGGACTGGACCCAGTACTGAACCCTGCCGTGCCCTCTAGTAACCCCTCTTTCTTCAGAGTGGACTCCATTTACAATTACAATTCTCACATTATTTGGTTACTTTTAGGTCATCAGATTAGTTACCCCAGGTCGCTTTCTTGATTGATTGGTGGCCGTCAGTACCTTTTCCATCTTGTACTCTTCCCTTGGATTTCTGTACCCCAAATGCATGATTTTGTACTTCTTTGCATTGAATCTTAGCTGCCATACTCTTAACTACTCCTCAAGCATGTTTAGGTCCTTTCTGAGGTTGGGCCTTCTCCTGCCAGAGGCTGCAGATATACAGGAGCAGTATTCTGCCCTCAGACCTTCCCACATCACTGGTGGCAGAGGCATAGCTGGTCATGTAAGGCGACTGTGTGTCAGCCATTGCCTCTTAAAAGTGATCGGACTGATGGCACCTGACAGTTCCGCTAGTCTGCCTCAATATGAGGATCTGCAGTGGTTCTTCAGAGGTCAGTGGACTCCGCATTCGAACGTGTTGGAATGCCTCATTCAGGTTGGTCCTCCTCTCTGTTTCCTGCACTGGTGGTTGGACTGCTTAACCGTAGAGAAGGGGGTGTCCATTCCTGTGGCCATTCCTTGTGTTGGTAATGACCACAGATGCCTTAGGGACAAGTTGGGGTGCTCATTTGATTCTTTTTTAGGACCAGGGCCAGTGCGGCCGTTTGGATACAGCTTTTCTACAGTAACAGTCTAGAGATGAGGGCTGTTGTTCTAGCCTGTAGGCCTTCACAGCCTTCCTTCCAGGGAATCTGCTGTTGATTCACACAAGACAGTATGTTGGTGATGTATTACATCAGTTGACAAGGTGGGGTTCATTCTTACACTCTGCAGAGAAGCAATGAGAGTTTGGCATTGGGTGGTGGAAGGAACACAACATATTTTTGTCAGCAGTGTTCCTTCCAGGGACCCTGAACTCACAGATCACCTCAGTTGATCCAGTGTGCTCTGCCATGAATGAGAACTCCTGGACTCTGTTGTGGGCGACCCTTTCTAAAATGCGGTTATCAAAACATAGACCTGCTTACGCCTCCATACAGTGCAAAACTGCGGGCGTTCCGCTTACTCCCTCCAGGATGTGACAGGTTGAATAAGACTCTGTCCCATTTGTTATTCAGAAAGAGTAGAAAGCAAGGATCTGTTCTGTTCTTCCCTTTTATGTGTATACATTTGTTGTGAGACCCAGAAACTGATCACTCTGAGTCTCGCGATTCTCCCCCTCCTGTTATCTCCTGCCTTCACTTACTGTTTCTGCTCTCTTCCCACTTGCTTATCTGTGGTTATGAGAATATATGTGGATCTTTATGTGAAGCTGGGTTCTCCGGTTTGAAAATGTGTATAGTTGTATTGTTGAAATAATTGCAAAACGGTATTTGGAACCCAGGGGGTTAATCTTGAGATACAGTTTGACCTCCTGAAGCTCATTTGCAGAGTTGTCAATGGGAGATCCATTCAGGGACACTATGTTCTATTTTGCTGCATCTGCAAGAAAAGAAACTCACAAAGTTTTGTGATATTGTTTGAAAACAGAAGATGTATCTTAACGAGCTCAGGATGTAGAAGTTAATTGCCGGGCACAGACTTCATACATACATTGTGTGTGTATATGTTTGTATATGTATGTATGTATGTGTGTGTGTGTGTATATATGTGTGTGTGTGTGTGTGTGTGTGTGTGTGTGTGTGTATGTATATATATATATATATATATATATATATATGTATGTATGTATGTATGTATATATGTATATCTACAAAATGAGTGCTCACTGGGACGTGGTGCACTAGAATCAACCAGATAATGTACCAGAAAGGTTCAGGCTCACACTAGCTCCTAAGAGGGACGCATAAAAAAATCTGTTACCACCTTTGAGGAAGGATTGTGGTCAGTCCGAAACAGTTCAGGCCAGATAATATGTCTTGGTGAGAATTAAAATGGAATTGTGTTAACTGCCTTAATATGGTAATGGTAACTGATTTTTTATGCATCCCACTTAGGAGTTAGCGTGTACCTGAAAAGAAATTCTCCCCTTTTTTCTTTTCTCATCCTTTTCTCACTATCCCGGTCAGCGGACGCACCTTGCGCACTAAAAAATTCACCAACTCTTGCATCTCCAGTGCTGCCTAAAACAATTTCTCCACTGATCTATTTCCTTGTCCTGCCCTACCAAGTCCATCTGACTTTCCCTCCTCCCCTCAATTATCCTCAAAAGACAAAATGCCGTCCCTTGGTCCTGCAGATCCCCGCACTCACCCTGCTCACTCCCACATGCCCAAATGGAAGCACCACCCCAAGCTATCTTACAGAGCCCCTATCCTGGTTTATCTATACATCCTGTCACTTGCGTGGGTTGACAGGCTTATGTGCCTTCCCAGGACTGGGTACCCAGATCCAAGTCATCACATCCACTCCCCCCTCCCATCACTTCAGGTTATCCAGCGGTTTAGACCACTCTTTGTGTCCCATATACTAGCTAAAAGGGTGCCTGCTACCTGACCCTTCATTTCACACAAAGCAGTGCAGAAGGGGTCTGCTCCCCTTATCCCCCTCAGCTCTATTTCTTCTTTCGTTCCTGCTACTTCTAGCAGGTGACATCTAACCTAACCCTGGCCTTCCGGGAGCCAGCATCGCACTTGGCTCCCCCCATGACTTGCACTGGGTGTCTTCCAAGTGCTTAATAATCTTCCACATGAATGTCTGTAGCCTCCATCCAAAAATACAGGAGGTTCAGGGTTGGACGTCTCTCTACAACCCAGACGTACTGGCTGTGTCTGAAAAATGGCTTAAGCCTCACACCCTGTCTCACGAGGTGGCAGTGTCCATCTACACCTCCTTCCGCAGGGGCCAGGTGGGCAAAAAATGGGGTGGAGTACTTGTATACGCCAGAGACTTCCTTGATGCAGCCCTTGCCCACCTGCCCGGTACTGATCATTCTGGCGGTGAATCGGTCTTTATTAGAATTAGCCTTGGCAACACAAAACATCTTACAGTTGGCTGCCTCTACCACCCTCTGAAGGTGGCCCTATCAGCCTTGAACTGTTACTAAGGCCCTTGCTGACATGGTCTCCTCGGAACTTCTGATCCTGGGGACTTCAATCTCAACTGGGCACAGGACTCAGAGCAGACCCTCAGGGCCTCACTACTAGATGCTAACCTGGAACAAATCATCTCCGAAAAGACCAGGGCCAGCTACAAACAGGGAACCACACAACCCTCGACTGGGCTCTGATGTCTCACTCCTCCAACATTCTGATTGCTGGTGGTATGGCTGATGCTTTTAGCGACCATTCACCCATCTTTTGCATTTGGAAAAATCATCCCCCCCACCCCCAACCGGTCCCTCCTAGGATACTCTCCACTGAAGACTACTCCAAATTCTCGGAGGATGCCTTCAATGTATACTGCCAACCTTGACTGGTCCCCAAGATGGCACCTTCCAACTCTAGAGGAAGCCCTGGAATTCTTCCAGAACTCCTTCAACTCTGCAGCTAACCTGTTCGCCCATTTAGGAAACTCCATCAAAAGGTAACTGCCATAGATGGATCACCACAGAGCTCACATTTTTGATGGTGAACCAGGACAAAGCATGGAAGCATTTCAAACGTTCTGCCTTGCCTGCAGACCTTGTGGCCTATAAAACAACTAAAGAATGAGTGCACGCGTACCTCTAAGAGTGCAGAGAAAGAGTTTATCAAGCTTCTCCAGCAAACCACTCTGGTCAACTCTCGGTCATTCTGGTCCCACATCAGTGACCTGCTAAAGGGCAATAAGAACCCTTCCCTCGGCCCTATTGCAATCAGTGGCCTTAATATGACTAATGACAGCCATGAAATTGCCGCCGCCTTCAACAGTTACTTCACCAACCTTGATGGCTACAAGTCCAACCTTACTCCTACCCCTTCTGTGCCCCCCTGCTCTGAGGCACCTTGCCCCACACGGCCACTCTTTCACTTGCGATTAGTTAAGGTCAAGGAGGTACTCCCCCCCCCCCCCCAAAGACCATCAAAGCCAAAGGCCCTGGAGGACCCGATGGCATTTGCCCTAAATTACTAAAGGCATTAGCACCAGCCATCGCTGTACCTATCACAAGGCTAATCAACAGATCCCCGCGTGAAGGTACTGTACCGAATACCTGGAAACGGGCTGTTGTTGCCCCTATCCCCAAAGGGGGTCCTAGGGAATCCATCTGTAACTACAGGCCGATCTCACTGCTTAGTACTCTGGCCAAGATTCATGAAAGGCTAGTGTACTGTCAACTCCGTGACTACCTTGAGGCTAACCGGTTGCTGGCCTGCACCCAACATGGCTTTAGGCTGAACCATGGCACTACCACAGCCCTCATAAAAGTCACAGTTGACGTACTAGGGGCCGTGGACAAAGGTCTCTCCACAAGAGCTGTCTTTATTGATCTTTCTAAGGCCTTTGACCTAGTAGGCCACAAACTCCTGCTATCCAGACTGGCTTCCTTTAGCCTGGATCAGCATTCCCTTTCCTGGTTCACCTGCTACCTATCTGGCCGCTCCCAGCAGGTCAGGTGGAAGAGGGTGACCTCAGATCCACTACCCCTAAGTGAGGGGGGTGCCTCAGGGTTCCATCCTGGGCCCCCTCCTCTTCTCACTATTTGTCAACGACCTTAAATCCCACTGCGGTGGCAGCTCGGTCGTTCAATACGCTGATGATGCTGTAATCGATTGGTCCCTGAGCAACCCATCTGATCTGGGACCCCATCTGCAAGCTGACTTTGCCTAGTTAGAGTCCTGGCTTTCTGAGAATAAGCTGGTTTTAAACGCCACAAAAACCAAGGCAATGCTATTTGGACAGAGAAACCTTGGCCCAGACAGGAGTGCCTTACTTCCTCTGACCTCATCCTCAGCCAGACACATTGAGGTAGTGAGTTCCCTCAAATACTTGGGGTTAACCCTGGATCAGGGGTTTACCCTCAAGTCTCACTTAGACCAGGTAACCAAAATGGTGCACTGCAAACTGGGCCTGCTGTACTGCCTGAATGACCAGCTCATCCCAGAGTCAAGAATCACCATTGCCAACAGTCTCCTCCTTCCTACACTGACCTTTGCTGCCCCTATACTTCAGGGGTTGGCTAAATAGGAGATGAGCAGGTTACAAGTTCTCTACAATAAAGTAGCTCGGTTTGCATCTCAGTCTCTCAAAAGATGGCAGCACTGCGAAGCCCTTGCTACCCTAAGATGGCCCTCCCTAGACGGTCGCATTCAGTACCCCCTGCTTTGCAACGACTACAAGCCCCTTCACTGCAATTCCCAGATAGTCTGGCCAGTCTCCTGGTTCCCAAGTGCTCAGTGTACTCTTGAACCTCTGGGCATAACCTCCTAGATAAACCTAGGGTTTGAACCAATGCTGGCAGCAAATCCTTTGCCATTTCTGCCCCTGCCCTATGGAATAAGCTTCCTCCCCTCCTTCAGGAAGCTCCCTCCCTTGGAACATTCCACAAGGGTCTCTGTGCTCACTTACTAGAAGTTGGCGTCTGCTCCTGTCAATAAGGGGGCATACACAAATTCAAAGGCTAGGTCCTTGCTAGCCTAAGTTATGCACTACTGTATTAAGTATCATCTTCTCTTCTGATTGCAACACTGCTACCATTGACTATTCATGTAATTGTCTTCTCCTATAACTAATTTTGGCACAATGTCAGCACTGTTTATCCATGTACTTGATTTCTCCCTTATGTTACTATGTACTGTGTCTTTGTTCCATTATTGTACTTGTATCCTTCTGTAACTAATTCCGGGTCGCCCCTGAAAAGGGACCTTCAGGGCTCAGTGGGACTACCCGGTTACCAAATTGAATGAATGAATGAATAAATAAACAATATGTATGTGTATGTATATATAATTTAAATTTTTTGTTGGAGTGAGAGGTATCAGAGATACCCTCGGATGAAGGAGTTTGTTTGAACTGCATGTAAATGAGCTATCCTGCACAATTTTAATTTTTAATTTTTATTGTTATTGATCATAATAAAAATGCTACTTGCAAATTTTATAACTGCTCCTGGTTTGCCTGTGCTTTCTGACCTTTGCCTTGACGACAGATGGTGTCAGATTAGTGGGATTTACACCACGCAAACTCTACGCCGGGGGTTTTATGCGTGGGAACTAGACCTGGTACCAAGGAAGCGTAGAAGAAAGGCATGGATCCTGCAACAGCAAGACCAGGAGTGATTACCAGAAGAATGGCAGCCAAATTAGAAGTAGACAAGGGTGTAGGCAGGCATACTCACTGAACACAGTTGTGTACAGTTTTGTGTTGTGCCTGTCCCAACCATATGCCTCTTTGTTCAGGTTATAATTTGTGTATTTGAGGTAGTGTAGACTTGTTTAGGAGACAGATATGTGTATAGCTGTTTAGAGATTATAGGAGTCCTCTGACAAACTTCCAATTTGTTTGGAATGGGGGCAGCATTTGGAGGTGATGTGTACAATATTTAAGGGAGGGCAGCAGTTGGAGAGTGTATGACAAAATGGAAATTCTAGGAGCGTGGATATGTTCATTCACACTCATTGGCATGTCCTTCGCTTTAAATCTCAACAGAAGTCTTCAAGCTGGCTCCTCCCACCCACCGGGTGGTATATACCTCTGCTCCACCCCAGGACGCAAATCTTCCTTTCCGCTGGAAGATTCAGGTTGCCTCCCTCGTGCTTCTGCATCTTGTAGGCCCTGGCTTTCAAACCTTCGGTTATTCCAAAAATTTGCATTGTTTTGCGTTGGCGTTGCGAATTTTGGTGCTTAGATTTTGGAAGACAAGTCTTCCCCAGATTTTGTCTCGCCCGCTAGCGACCAGAAATGCCACTTGCGATCACGGCGTCGTCTGATTGCTTCCGTGCTCACCATGACACCCCTAAATGAGATATGTGTCCGCTTTCATCCCAACATCTCAATGACCGCCTGACACGCCTGAAGCTGGGAAGACCGGAGAAGAGGAACTCACGGTGAAATCCAAGGAGGCTCGGTGGGCAGTTTCCACGGCTGTGGGATTCGTCGAGCAATTGGAACGTATGCAAGCATTCGAGGAGGGAAGTGGCTCGTGCTGCGGAGTCTTCTCGGAGCTTCTTCGTTCCACTCAACCTGGGCTCCACCTTCTCGGGTTCCTTCCGAGAGCTATGCCAGTCTCTCCCGACCAAGGGAGAGGTGCCTGTGGGCTCGAACCCCTCTCGATCCCGTAAGCGGGAGAAGGACCCGGGATCGTCTTCGTCTCAGCAGAGACGTTCTTGGGAGCGGGAGAAATCTGATCCCAGGAACGTGCAGTCTCGACCTCTGTAGAGATGCTTCTTCAGCCGCTGGCTTTCGGCCTTGCTGTCTGGTGAGTCGACCGAATTATTGATCGATCGATGTTGAAATCGTGATCGATCTGATCGATCCGATTTCGCCAACTCCGGTCGACGAATTCCTCGATCGAACCCCATATCTGGTCTTTCCAGATGATGAGACCCAGCCTGCTGGGACTCCTATCGAAGATGTGGTCCCTAATCCTGGAAAATCACTGGTCCCGCTGGTGTCTCCCGAGTGACCGAGTCGGCCCGTCCAGACCCCGTTGACCAACAGGCCAAGGAAGAGCCATAAGCACTCTGAAAAGAGGCGACGCCATTGGTCGTTCTCGTCCTCCTCGGATGAGGAGAGGCTCCAGCGGAAACTCCAGTGCCACGGGACGTCCGGAGTGGAAGCCGGCAGGGAGGGCTCAAGAGCATCCTCTGGACGCCTCCTTGGGAGTTATGGACACATTGCCCCTTGGCGCCTCGTGGCTGGATTTGCATTGCGCGCTATGTGGATGACTACATGCTGCATGTGCGAGAAACAAGGACGCCATGGTGTGCGACCTAAAAGGGTGGTGGTGGGGGGACAGGATAGGGAAAAATGTCCACCCGTCCTGGCTGGATGATGGCAGCCCACCTCCCTGGCCGTAAAACCAGGAAGCCCTCCCCAGCTGCACCCTCTGCCCAACATAGAATCAAGGAAGTGCCAAAGGCACCTCGATCTCCCTCCTGGTTGCCCCAGCGAGCAGAGCCCCCAACTAAGGGATACATTGTCAGTTGGATGGCAGGGGCAATGGATGGCCAACAGGGAGAGCAGCGTAAGGGTGAGACTTGGCTGCCTGAAGGAGTGGGTGGATGGATTGGCAGGGGATAAAAAGAAGATGCAAACAAAAAAATGGGCACTTTGTTGAAAAATATGTTGCGAGAGAACCTATGCAAAGCATAGGTTTAAAATCAAAAATACTCCACCCTTATCAACTCCTTTCTCTCTAAGATGAAATTAAATACCCCCTTCGCCCCCAACCTTAATTGCCCATGAAAACTGGCATTTTGCTCATGGATTTGCCAGATGTTAAACAAACCAAACTAAATCTCATCTCCTGTCTCCCCCCTTCCCCAAGGTAAGCGTAACATCATCTTACTCCAACATACACAACACCCCAAGGGTTTCCTAGGGGTTTGAAAAGGTAAGATGTAAAATGGCATGTAGTATTTGTGTTTGTAACTTTTTAAAGTCTGCTTTATTCAATTGAAAAGTGGGAGAACGCTACATACATGCAGTTCTGGATAAAGCAATAACTTATGCAGTTGACCACTTTATACGATTCAGCACAGATATAAGTTAGAGCAGTGTTCTATCCTGACTTTCTTGTGTGTTTTTTTTTTTAAATCAGGTTCAGTGTCTTCTGTATGTTTGGAAAAAAGCCCACATACAGTACCCAGTAAGAAGAAACAGATGAAAATGTGGTTTAGCCCTCGGCGTAGGAACTGGAGATTTGTCCTGGACCAAGCTCCGTCTAAAGAGGGCTACAAGGAGCAGAAGACTCCAGTGGGAACTGATGCAACTCTTTGTCAAGCTTCAACCTCCATTTATGAGTTCTTTCCGTCACCACCCCAACAAAAGTCTCCATGAGAAAGCCAAGAACTAAACGCAAACAAAGCATGAAGAAGAAGCTTGCAGACATCAATCAGAAGTGGGGTGTTGGAAAAATATAGGAGGCAGGAACAGAATACAGGAAAGTTCTGAGGAGGTAAACACGGAAAAGGTTGTGTCATTTTGTAGCCAAGCTGTAGTGCTTTCTAGTCCAGTACTAGAGACCGATGACAGGAGAACTTGTTCAGAACTCAGACCTTCAGCAGGCCCTGAACTCTTTGAGAAGACAAACATTCCCCAGCTGGAGACCTCCATGACGATTGTTCCTCCAGAGAAGAGCTGTGTCTGGAGTTAGATTCCATAGCTAGTCCAGTGCTAGAGAATGATGACAAGGAACCTCTTCAGGACTTGCTGAACCTGCCCCAGGTCCTGAACTATTTGAGGAGACACAGGTTTCCAGCTTGAGGCCTCCACGAAAATTGTTTCTCCAGAGAACTGTGGCCTGGAGTTGGTTTCCCCAGCATTCAGTGATAGTCAAGATAAGTTTGTCGATGACTGTCCAGTGTCCTCTCCCAAGAAACCCCATTCTGCTGTTGACCGACATGGTACCCCAAGCGTCCTAGGCAACTAAGCAGTTCCTCCAGAAAGGCTGCACCAAAACGAGTAAGAACAAATGTGAACCATTGTTCTGAAGATCTGGCTCAATTGTCTGAGCAGCAGGATCACAGTAGTTCCCTAAGTGGGTTCTCAAACCACCATTCTTCACGGGTATCTGTGACTCACATTGATGGGATTGAAGTAAAAGAGGTAAGAGGAGATGGACCTGTTCATGCTGTATTCTGCAGTACTCCTTCAGTAAAGACAAGGGGTAGTGGCGCTTTAAATGGAGACAGCAACTCATCACTTCAAAATTCCCCTCCTGTTACTCCAGCATCGATGCGTAGAAGTAGAGCAAGTGCCAGCACTGTGTATAGCCCATCCATGATACTGATGTCTCCTGGTACGCCAACTACCATGAAGAGGAACCACAAGGGAGAGACTCCACTCCATATTGCTGCCATAAAGGTACAGTACATTTAAGTAGCTGTTCTGGCCTGATAGCTATTAGAGCGCTGGGATGAACAGATTTTATTCCAGGGCCCAGGTTCAGTTTCCAATTAGGCTGCATTATTTTACTTAAGGACATCTCCTGCCACACCTTTGAAACAGTAAGTCATCAACTTCAAGATCACTTAGAGACTATTGCCTAGCTGGGCCACCCATGTTTCTATATGTTGGCACCACCTATGTAATGGGGGCAGACCCATACCTCCTCAGTTTGTTTTCTAGCCGTCCACCACCCATTGGATCATGGAAAATGTCTACATCGATTTCAGCCTGTTATTTCTATCTCTTTATTTTTTATTTTATAAATGTCATTGCCTGCTGCATTGCCCCTCCGATGAAGCCTCATCTTTTTGCTTCTTAGCTATCTGTGCACTATGAAAATAATTAAAGATGATGTTCACACATTTGTGTTTGTTGCCTTAGTCTCTCACATAGTGTGAAGAATGTCACCATTTGTCATCGCCCACCAGGCCCAGGAGAGGCACTGGTGGAAGGCTTCTGGAGAATTTCCTGAAGAAAATGCAGAATGTCAAGTGGCAGACTTCAACGTCTGCTTGAGGGTCCCTGACTCACTCTACAGGTTCTGCTTGTTTCTGGGGAACTCTGCAGATCTTCTTGTTGGGCAGGTACACTGTTGCCATCATGGGAAATCTCTCTTTGTCAAAAGAAAATTAAAAAGGAGTCTTCAGTGGACCATCACTGCACACTCTCCAAATCTCCCTCTTGTCCAGATGGCAACTGAATTCCTGGAAGGTTAAACCTCTTGCCATTTCGCTTTCTTACTCTGCCAATTCGACACTTTCAGACACCAAGGTGGAGGGCAGGCTGTGCCTCTCCACTGTAAGAGATGTACAGCCCGCTGATGTGTCATCGGGCACAGTCCTGTTGTCACGGGCTTCCTTAACTCTGCTGGCTGGCGCTGTCAACATTAGTGCTGTTCTGGCAACTGTGCCTGAATTATTTGAATGACTACTGCAATCCTTGACATCAGTTATTAATGTTGACAGTTTGCCGTTACCATCGCTCCCTTCATCAGCTGTTGGTTCCTCTGGACCTGCTGTCCTTGAACTATACCGCCATCTGTGCCTTAACAGTCTGACCCTGTGATCAACCCTTTTCCTTACCTAGAGAGGAAGATGATGAATATAATCCTGACTTTCTTGATATGGAAGAAGAGGATGTTGAGGAACAGCAACTTGTTTATGACATTGACTTTGGTTCTGTTGTCTTCTCCTGTAGTAGGGGCACTGTGGTATACAACACCCATGGAGGCTTTCTTTCAGGCTTTACTGTGTCTCTTGTAGTACAGGGTGGGCTGTTCTGCTGAGGAGTCATCATCCAGTAAATGGAATCTGTATGAATTCTCAGAGGTCCCTACTTCCCCATCCACAATCATTCTTCTGATTTGGCCTGCTTTGGAGAATGCTAAAATGACTGCCTGGTACAGGTCTAGTACATTTCCTGCTGTCCCTTGCAAGGTGAATATATAATATAGTGTATGATGGAACGCTGTTGAGCATGGAAATCTGTGCTTCCAACAGCGTTGTTGTGCCTGCCTCAGTGCGTTGCGATGTCGTGCTGCATCGAGTACGTCACCGGTGCAGCACAATATCGAACATGGTCACGCATGTGCAATTGAGCGGGCCACGTGGTGAGGAAGTAAGTGGCACCATCAAACAGAAAAAAACAGCTGCCAAAGTAAGCATTTTTTCCTAGCGACCTGTTTGGGGGATCAGTAGTGCCACATATGGTTGCCCATAAACTATAAAGATTGTGTATGAGCAACCATACAGCAAACAAGGTGGTTGTACGCTCACCCCCTCGATCACAACTGCCTTGTTGGGTGTGCTTGCTCGTACACAATCCTCTATACTCTGCTCCTTCTTCCACTGCTTTCTCAGTCATCCAGCCTAAAACTGACTTGGCCATTATGGCTGCTTATGATGGTTCTCAGGTTCCTTGTCATATGAGCTCTTTGCCACCTGACAAGGAATCCAGAAAGTTGGACTTTATGGAAAAATAGACTATCATCTTTGAGGACATTTCTTTCCTTAGGCCACACCTTTGGAACTATACTCGCTGCAGCATTAGGACCACACGGAAGCATATGCTAGCCAGGGGCCACCCACAATTAAATTAGTCGTCAGCATGTACAAAAACATGGGCAGTCTCATCTCTCCTCATTACTTTTCCCACTGTTGACTGTACTCATTTGACCTATCATGGAAACTGACCAACTAGCTGTTGCTTTATTATTTTATTCTTAAATAATCACTAATATTTTAGTGATACCACCACCTCTCATGCCTCGAAACTGACATTGTTCAGTACTGCGAGTGTAGAAAGAGATTTACAAGGACGATGCATACAAAGTGTTTGTGTGTTGTTTAGCCTGTCTCACAACATCAGGACTTGTGAGATTTCCCAGGGCTTCAGTCAAGCAACTAGGTGATGCAGAAGAAAGGCGCTGGAGAAGTTTTTATTAGGGGAAAAACTGTAGCAGCCATGGAAAAGTCCAGGGTCAGAAGCGCGCCGCCAGCCCCATTGACTGATTCACTGCCGGTCGAAGTCTAAATATTAAGTAAAAAGACTGGTCATTATTGGGACATAAGGATGGATCTGCCTCCCTGGTGAGGTCTAGGTCACCTTTGTGGCCAGCATTTAATCAGCCTGCATCATCGTCGTCTACTCCAGTGGTGGTGACACCAGGTTTCTTCCCTCCCCTGACCGTTGACCAGACAACAAGGTCGGGCTTGGCTTGACACTGCTATATCTGCTGTAGATGGTCTGTCACCACTGTTGGTGGATCCAGGCCCGTCATTGGCTCCAGCAGTCATGGCCCGTGGTGAGGGTGTTGTTGACATGCAGGCAGTACTGGCGTTGTTTTAGATATGATATGGCACATACTTCCAGGCTTGCCTGTACAGCCATCAACAGGGGTTCCTGCATTGCAGGCCCTGTCAACGACATTGACTGGTACACAGCAAGTACCTCTTGAGCACTGGCTTCTGGCGCCAGCAAGGTCTTCCATTCTTAATATTGGCAGGGACGCCAACAACGAGGACGATATAATCAAGACATCATAATGAAGGAGTATTATGAAGAGGAGGAAGGTTATGAGCAAGAACATTATGCTACACATTCTGGCTCTACAGTTTCTTTCTGTAGTGAGGATTCTGTAGTGTATACACCCAGATCTCCTTCTGAAGACCCTGCTCTCCAGATCTTGATGCAGCAAATGCAAAGTGCAGTGGGATTTGTTGTGGAAGGATACCATCAAAAAGAATTTGATGGATTTTCTGGAGGTACCATGTACTCCATTCATCATTGTCTCTCCAGTTTAGCCTGCATTGGAGGATGCAACATTTGCTCCATGATACAGGCCAAATACTATACCAGCGGTGCCCAGAAGGGCTGTCAAGCAGTACCCTGCTCCTATTGTCAAGCCTTATGCCAACCAGCTGTAACCCAGTTCTGTGGTCATAATGACTGCCTATGGTAGATCCAGGGCACCAAAACATATGATCACCTTTCCCCGATAGTCTAGGAAGCTTGATGTAATGGGCGAACATATGCCTCTGCCTCATTAGGCCTACGTATTGCTAACTGCCAGTCTCACATGATCAAGTATCAAAATAGCCTCTGCAAAGCTGCCAAAGCTGCAACTTTGTTCCTTCCAGAAGGCACCGCCAAGAATGATTTGCTTAAAAATTTGACTGCTGGAGCTGAGGTAGGCAAACATCTGCTGTGCTCAGCATGAGATGCTTCAGATGCATCTGCCAGGGCAGCTGCCACTAGTATTTGCATAAGAAGGTATTCTTGGCTTTGGGTGGCTGTTTAGCTGATGTGCAGCAAACCATTCTGAATACTCCTTTAGAGACACCAAACTGTTTGGATACCATGTGGAAGAGGCATTAAGAGGCTTTCAAGTCTCTAAAATGACTTGGAGGTCAGTCCAATCCTTGTATCCGATGTCTGGTAGAGGCTGGGGTAAAGGATTCTTTGCCAACCTGCTGCCAGAGGTGGCCGCCAAGCCTACCATGGCAAGGCTGAGGTATGGATGGTGGAGCATTGCCAGCCCCCTTCCCCCCAGAACCGTGGCAGTGCCCACACTGGTACAGCATGACTCGTGTTGGACTCCCCAGACCACTTCATCGGCAGGAGGGGGGCTCTCCTTCATCTGACACAGAGGAGGGAGATTACCACAGACAGGTGTGTGTCCTGGAGATGATTGCCAAGGGGCATGCTCTGGAGTTATTAGAAACCCCACCAAAGAATCCTCCATCTCCTTCAACGTATCCCCTGGGACATCCGTCCTGCTAAAAGAGGAGGTACAAGCTTTAACTAAATGTGCCATAGAAACCTGTAACTTCTCACCAGAAGGGCAAAGGGTTCCACTTCAGATACTTCCTGTCCCCACATGGACAGGAGATCTCGAGCCTTGTTCGACCTGAGAAACCTACCTTTCTGCATAAAATACAAGAACGTTTCACATGGTCTCCCTGCCAAATCTGATTCCTCTGCTGCAAACAGGAGACTGCATTTTCTCCCTGGACATGATGGATGCATACCTTCATATCGAGATCCGAGAGCATCACAGAATGTATCTGAGATTTGTCCCAGAAGGGGAGCACTTCCAGTTCAGAGTATTGCCCTATGGCTTGTCTTCTGTACCAGGAGTCTTTACCAAATGCTTGGCAGTGGTGGCAGCAGCACTTCTCAGGAAAGTTCTGTATGGCTTCCCATACCTGGATGATTGGCTATTGAAACCCAGTTCCAGGAAACCACTTATACACACCCTGTCCAGAACAAGACAATTGTTCGAAGACCTGGGGGTTATAGTGAATGTGTGAAGGTCAGTAATGACCCCCTTGCCAAAGGCTGCAGTACATAGATGCAGTCCTGGATACGAACAGGGCAGAGCATATCTACCCCTGGACAGAGCAGAATGTCTCATGGCTGAAGCACAGCTGGTGGAAAACAGTCATTACATCCCAGCCAGAACATTCATGTTTCTCCTGGAACTCATGGCAGTGGTCATCGTGACTGTGCCACTAGCTCGCTTACACACACGAATACCACAGTGGAAACTGAGTGCAGTGGGACCAACTGATAGACGACATGGACCAAAAGGTGCTCGTCATGTCCCATTTACACAAAGCACTGGCATGGTGGATGGACTGCAGCAACTTCTTGAGAGGCGTTCCATTCTTAATCCCAACTCCAACTCAGATGCACACCTCTGATGCCTCAGGATCCGTGTGGGGAGAGCATATCTGGGCCCTAATAAAAGCCAAGGTTCATGGACCCAGCTGGAAGGGAGATTACATGTAAATGTCCTGGAGATGAGTGCTGTCTTACAGCTTCCAGGCTTTCCAGGAGCATCTGACTCTAGGTCCTCTGCTAGTACAGGTGGACAGCGTCCGTGTTATGCATAACATAAATGGGGGTGCATTTCCTATCCCATGTCAGGAAGCAATGAGTGTGGGGTACTGGGCACTGGAACATGGCCGGGAGTTATTAGCCATGCATCTAACAGGGGTAAAAAAAAAAACACAAAAAAAACATCTGAACACACAAGCTAAGCAGGTCACAGTCCAAGATGCACAAATGGGAATCGCTGACCTCCGTGGTAGACTACCTCGTCTCAAGATGGAGTTATCCAGAGTTGAGCCTTTTTGTGTCCCCACACAGTGCTAAACTGCCACATTTCTGCCTGGTCACTCCAGGGCTTGGGTGTTTTTTTTTTTTGTTTGTTTTTTTTGGGTAAGCTGCATTGTCCCTCTTGAAAAGAGAGGTTTCTGTATGCATTCCCTCCAATTCCATTAATACAGCGAGTATTACTGAAACTACAGATGCAGCTCTTGTCCTCATTGCACCTCTGTGGCCTCGACAAATATGGTGTCCACTGCTCCAGCAACTAGCAGTGGAACCTCCAGCACCCTTGCCTATGTGCAGAGGCCTGTTGTCACAGGGCAAGGGGCTCTGGTCCATCTGGACCTGAAATCCTGCACCTGCATGCTTGGCCTCTGAAGACATTGCTATTCCATGGTTTGGGGTGTCGCTGAAAGTAGCTGCTGTGCTGGTTGCGATCAGAAAGCCTTCCACCAAAATACATATTCTTTATTTATTTTTAATATACATGTTTCACCCTTGGCCAGGACAGGCTGAGCTTCCATTCAGCACTGCCCTGCCGAGCTCCCACCATCCAGTACCTCCCTGGGACTTACCTTGTTCTGGAGATTCCCACGGATTTTCCCCTCTCTTGGTGGGGTCAGGAAGGAGGGAGGGTTGTCCTTCCACCCCCCCCACAAACAAGGCTTCCTGGCGATGCAGTGGGTGATAGCCGCTAGCAGGCATCGTGAACACCTGTCCTGCCATTTTTCTTCCAGATTGGTTCCTCGCTCATGCTGGGCGCATATGTTGGCGTGTGCATGTGAAGGCAATGTACGCCATGGGAGTCCCGCAGCATCTCTCTACTACAGCCCTCCTAGACCAAGACTGCTACCAGGCCTCCACCTGGTGGCAGTTATTCATCTGAGCGCAGTTCCCTCCCAGAGAGGAGAGCAGCCCCACGGGTGCTCAGTCTCTCTCTCTCCCCCTGGCAACCAGTATTCATTTCCAAACACGGGTCACTGGCATAGCGAGAGGGAAGGTGCTAAAGCGCGTCAGCGCTCTGCATCACCGGCCCAGCCCATACATACTCTTTAAAATGGAAGCATTTCACTTTGTGGGTCATTTCTAGAAGTTGTGACCCATTCATCTGTCCAGTAAATGCGATGTTGGAATACTTGCTGTTACTGTTGGATTCTGGTCTGCAGTGTTCCTCACTGCAGGTGCATCTGGCAGCTGTATCCGCTTTTCTTGCCCCTGTGGACGAGCATATGGTAACTCAAATGGAGATCTCCTGTACCTTTTTGAGAAGTATTCTGCATATGAAACCTCCCATTCGTAATCTGGTCCTGTCTTGGTATCTTAGTAATATGCTTGAGAAACTTTCTTTGATTCTTTTTGAGCCAGCCATGAGTTGTAGCTTATGCTTTCTCTGATGGAAAATGTTACTTTTTAGTTGCAATCACTTTGGCTTTAAGGATTTCAGAGTTACAGGCTTTAATGTGTGAGCCTCTTTATTTGATTTTCCATAAAGACAGAGTGCTCTTGTATACTGATCCTAAGTTTTTGCCAAAGGTGGTGTCTGAGTTTACACTAAACCAAAACATCTACCTTTCAGTTTATTATCCAGAGCATGCCAGTCTGGGTGAAGCATTGCTCCATACTTTGAATGTGCATAGAATCCAAAGATACTGTATTGCTCACACAAAGACTGCAGAAGGCCCTCCCAGCTGTTTGTTTCATTGCCCCTGGAAAGAGGGCCCCCATATCCAAACAGTGCTTGTCCAAATGGCTAGTATATTGTATTGCGTTCTGTTACAGGATGTATGGTAAGAAACTTCCTGGTGCAGTTTGCGGTCACTGCAGAAGGGGTATGGCCACAGCTGTTGCTTACTTCACAAATGTCTGTGTGGCTAACATTTACGCGGCAGCCACCTAGAGTACACCCACACCTTCACTAAACATTGTAGTGTGGGCATTGTTTCTCGTAGATGAGTGGGCTTAGGCCTTGCTGTTTTACAGGGCATACTGTCACAAACAGATTGCACCATTCTCTCAGTTGGCTTTTGTGACTGCTTGGAACTCTTTCCAAATGTGTGGCCTAAGGGAAGAGGGATCCTCAAAGAAGATAGAACAGTTACGTACTTACTGTAACAGTAGATCTTTGAGGGGATATATTCCCTTAGGGCATGCCAGCCCTCCCTCCCCCTTTATCAGCTTTAGGGGACTGTGTGATCCAGTTCTGCCTTGGTGAATTTCCATGGCTGCTATTTCCAGCACCTGCGTCTACCTGATATCATAAGCGCGCTGGAGTGATCTCCAGGTTCCCCAAGAAGGGAGTCCTCCGAGCACCATCTCCAGTGGGGAACTGAGGAGAGATGGTGCTACCTACGTTTATGTAGATGCTGACATGTGATGTCGTTATGGGCAGCCCCTGGCTATCAAACATTTCCGTGTGATCCTAGTGCTGACACAAGTATAGTTCTAAAGGTGTGGCCTAAGAGAAGAAGAGATTCTCTCTAAGATCTACTGTTGCAGTAAGTGCATAACTGTTTTCCTCCACTATACTTGGTCTCCATGTTGCCGATCACCAGGTCTACATAATTAAATATCACAGTAGCCTGTGGAATACTTTGTGTACTCTGTCTGATAAACTGCTTGACAGTTATCCTAAAGAGGAAGTTCTGCATTGTGTTGCACATGGTTTGGAGGCCAGTAAGCATACTGTGTTCTGCATCTGACACATCAGTGCCGTGCTTCTTCATTGAGTGCCTCGCCATGGTGGCCTCATCCCTACACTGGAAAATTCTATTCCCTTACCTGGAGATTTGGCTCCTGAAGCAACCATCTGGGGATGCTGCTGTAGAAACTTTGTACCAGACTTGACAGTTGTTCAACTGACTGGGCATACTGGACATAGAATCCAAATTGGGTCTGGTCCCTTGCCAGAGCCTTCAGTTTGTCGTGTCTTGGACACGACTTTGCGCTGGATGTTCCTTCTGGACTACTGTACCAACACTTTAATGGCTCAGGCAACGCTGTTTGTTTCCAGCACCCAGGTTCTGGCAAGATCCATGCATCAGCTCCTGGGCTGCATGGCAGCTGCCACTGTTACCCACGACCGCATCTACAGATGCATTCTCCAGTGGATGCTTGCCAAGTGGGCCCAGTCTTTCCAATGCCTGCACCACCCTGTTCTAGTCACAGACTCCTTATGCAGAGTGCTTTCCTAGGGAAAGAATGATTCCATCTGCTTCAGGTGTTCACTCTTCTTCATCCCTCACCACAGGTGGTCATGATTGAGGATGCCTCTGGGATGGGTTGTGGGGCTCATGGGTACGCTCGAGGCCCAGGTTGGGTGCCCACCTCGGATTGTTCACTTCACATCCGCATTCTGGAAATGTAGGCTGTTCTTGGCCTCTGGGGCCTTGCACCTCATGTTCAGGGCCATCCTCCCATCATATATGGCCAACGCTTCTGTCATGCACTGCCTCAACAAGCAAGGGGTGTGCACTACAACCCCTGTATAGAGAAACCATGTAGATGTAGTAGGGCCCTCTGCACACAGCATATAACTCATTGCCATGTTTCTACCTGCCTCTGTGAGTGTCCTGGCAGACTCTCCAGCAGGGGGATTCTCAATCCCACTAATAGAAACTCCTGAACAATGTGATCGCAGACCTCTTTGCCCATCGAGGTCATCTGAGTTGGACCTCTCTGCATCTCTACACAATGAAAGGGCTGTGTTTTTGTCACTCCGTCTGGAGATTTCTGGCAAGGTGGGTTGTCTCTCTCCTGGAAAGAGAGGTTTTTGTATGCCTTTCCCACAGTCCATCTCTTTCAGAGGTTATTGATCAAGGGTGGATGGGGCCACAGTTATTCTGGTGGCCCCTTTTTGGCCTAGACAGATTTGCTTCCCTCTGTTGTGGCAGATTGCAGTGGAACCCTTATCCAGCTCTCTGCTGAGCTGGTCTGTTGTCACAGGAACTAGGGCAGTCTGTTGCCTTGGACCTTTGGTCCTTGCAGCTTCATGCCCGACTCCAATGAACATAGAACTATCCTGCCCCAGGGTCTCTTAAGCAATTTTGTGTGTTCTTCTGCTGGTTCATAAGTTGTCCACCTGGCAGTTGTGCTGCATGAAATGGGAATATTTCAGTATTTGGTGTACATCTCACTCCCTGGACCTGTTTGTGCAGCCTGTTTTGGGCTTGCTCTTGTCCTTTTCAGACTCAGGCCTCCAGTACTCTTCTGTGAAGGTGCACCTTTCAACCATTTTGGCCTTTCCTTCCCTTATAGGAGTCATGACTGTTTCCCAGTTGGAGTTGTGCTGGTTTCTCAAAGGGCTCTTGCGTCTGTGTTCTCTGGTCCGCAGTCCGAGTCTGGTGTGATAGTTGGTTTTGGAGTCTCTTACACGCTCCTTTTCAATTTCCTGCTATTTGAGATATGCATCTCCTTTCATGGAAGATGCTTTTTTTTTTCTGGTGGTGATTGCCTCTTCTTAGAGGGTTCCTCAGCTGCAGGCTTTTGTTGCAGATCCCTTGTACCCTGTGTTTCACCAGGCTCTAGTTACATTACATACCCATTCTAGGTTCCTTTCTCAGGTGGTTTCTGAGCTAATACTAAACCAGACCATTCCCCCTTTTTTTTTCTTTCCTCCCCTTAGAATGCTGGAAAAGACATCCTGCATTCTCTCTCTTGATGTTGATAGAGCTTTGCAGTTCTGGTTGGACCACAGAAAGGACTGCAGTAAGTCCATGCTGCTTTTTGCTTTGTTTGCCCCAGAATGCTAGATGCCTTTGTCTCGAAGCAGTGCCTTTCCAAATGGTTAACATCATGCATTTATGTTTAACAGAATCATATTAAGTAGCTTCCTGGACCTGGTCCGTAGCATGGTCACTTCTTTTCTTTTAACTAGTTTTCATTCAGTTTGGGCAGCTGGCATATGCTCTATTGCCACATGAAGTTCTGTATATATTTTCACTAAACACTACGGTTTGGACCTGGTTTCCTACAGACTGGCTGGCTTTGACCTTGCTGTGCTCCAAGACCTGCTGTTTTAAGGGTGTTATGGGTTCCTGCAGTTGGCCTTTCTCTCACTCTGCTGTTTTGTACTGCTTGGGAATTGTTCCAAAGGTGTGGCTCTGTGGAGGGAGGTGTTCTCGAAAAAGATAATTTTGCTACTTGTAATGGTAGATCTTTCAGAGTATCTCCTCCATGAAGCCACACCTCACTATCCTACCTACCCCCTTCTATGGTTCTGTGGCATACTCTAGAAGACATTGTTCCTGTATGCTTGGCGTTACCTTTTCTGCACCCTCTCAAATGGACTTTTCTTTCTGGACTGGCCACTTGCCCTGTCAGTCTGGTCAGGTTTCAGGTCTCCTATTCCTATTGGTATGGTACAGTTCTGAGTGGTAAACTGAGGAGGTATGGGGGCCTCCCATGTATTATAAGTGGCACTGGCATATATTGAGAGCAGCCCTAGCTAGACAAAAGTTTCCTAGTGATCCTGATGCCAATAGCTTATGGTTCCAAAGGTGTGGCTGTGTGGAGGAGATCCTTTCTAAGGTTTACTGGTACTGATGAATAATAAAGCTTTCTGCCAACTAGGATTGATTTCACTATTCACATTGTGGCAGTTGCACTGAGTGTGGCTCCATCCCAGCTGTCCTCAAGCTAACCTTCTCCCACCATCCATGGTGTTGCCCTGAGGTTCCACCCATCTGATGTCGGATCTTTTTTTCCACTGGAAGGGACAGGTCACTGTGACGTAGACAGCCAGTTCTGAGTGCTGTATAATATTTTTTTTTATATAAAATGTATTAATGACTATCTCTGCTGAAATATCTAATGCTCTAGGAGTGACCTCAACCCCACCTCGCCCAGTTTTCAGCTGACAAATGCAAGCCAAGAGAAATGCTGACGGCATGTGTATCACACACACTCCGTTTTTAGATACAGTGTGTTACATGGCAGACCAGGAGCTAATTACAGTTGTTTAAGTTAACTTTGTTAAGAGGGGAAATCATCAAAAAGGTTTATGACGTTGAAGAGAAAACTCAGGTTATTACGCAGGGGTGCGAGCGAGGTTGTAAATGCTCCTATGAAGCCTGTGTGAGGAGGATGCAGCTTGGATCAAAAGAGATGTCATTTGAAATATGAGTCATGCTGAAGGATTGCAAAATTGATACTTTGAAAAGACTACTGTTTCGTTTTTATGTTCACTTGCGCGCATGCGCAAGGGACGTTTGGGAGAGTAGCACACTTTGAAGGTGTGCCTCTCCCATCCAATGCACTGCTCCCTTGAGCAGGTAGTGATCCTGCCGCGACAGCGGTGTTCCTCTGCTTCAAGCAGAAGCACGCTGCCATACTGAGCACCCGCTGTCATGGTCCCCCCTCGTCATCCCCAGCATCCACGCCGCCCACCCCCAAAGCTTTGGTGCCACGCTGGGAGCCCAACCCAGCGTGGCAAACGTTGTTGCCGACGGGGTTCCCAATCCCCTGTTGGCTCCACGCCCCCAAGCCATCCTGCTGCCATGCTGAGGCCCACCCCAGCGTGGCAAGCGTTCCCTTTGTTTTGCCGACGGGGTGCCCAATCCCCGTCGGCTCCCTACCACGTGCTTTGGCCGATGGGGTGCCCAATCCCCATCGGCTCCTCACCCTCCCCAGCCATCTTCTGCCACGCTGGGAGCCCACCCTAACGTGGCAAACATCCCACATCGTCGTTTTTTGTTTTTAAACCTGTAAAATAAAAAAAGGTCCCATGGCGCGTCTCCCAGCCCCACAACCCGGACGCACCCACTGCGCACCCAGCCTCCCCACACCCCCCCCACCCCATACTTACCTCCGGACTCCGGCACGACGATCTTCGGTGGACCGGGAACACGTCTGCACTCTTCAAAGGCGACTGCGAACTGAGGAAATGCCGGTAAGCTGTATAATGGGCTAGATGGGGGGTTCAACTTTATTGCATATCTCAGTCATTTTTGGAATTTTTGCACCAAATTTTCAACATGGGGTTTTTGGGACCCCTTCTCATGAATGATGTCACTGTCATGGCGTTATTCAGGCCCGAAGGGTGATTTCGCAGGCACTGTGCAGTCACTGCACAAAATCACCCTTCAGGCCTGAATAACGCCATGACAGTGACATCATTCATGAGAAGGGGTCCCAAAACCCCATGTTGAAAATTCATGCAAAATTCCAAAATTACTGTTTTACAGGCTCATGCTATGCAGTTCCTACGCACGCCAGACGCTATGCGAATTTTCAATATTTGCACTCCAGATTTTCAACATTGCCATTTCACCACACCTCTTCATGAGCAGTACAGCTGTCATTTTTCACATCCTGACCAAAATGTGTTCCTGCCCATGTAGCGCACAATGGCGCAGTCGCTGTGCGAACTCAATGTATGGGACACATTAAGAAAATCACAGTGACACTGATCATGAGCAGAGATCTTAAAATGGCTATTTTGAAAATTTGGTGACAAAATTCCTAAAAATAACTGTTTTACGAGTGTTCATTGTGCAGTTCCTACGCTCGTCAGTTTGCGAATTTTCAATATTTTCACTCCAGATTTTCAACATTGCCATTTTACCACACCTCCTTATGAGCAGTACAGCTGTCATTTTTCACATCCTGCCCAAAACGTGTTTCCGCCCATGTAGTGCACAGTGGCGCAGTCGGTGTGCAAAATCAATGTATGGCACACAGTAAGACAATCACAGTGACACTGTTCATTAGCAGAGGTTTTAAAATGCCAATGTTGACAATTTGGTGAAAAAATTCCTAACAATGACTGTTTTTCGAGCGTGCATTGCACAGTTCCCACGCACGCTCCTAGGTTTGCAATTTTCTATATTTCCACTCCAGATTTTCAACATTGCCATTTTACCACACTTCCTTATGAGCAGTACAGCTGTCATTTTTCTCATCTTGCCCAAAACGTGCTTCCGCCTATGTAGCGCTCAATGGGGGTAACAAAAAGGTCATGCTGACAATTTATTGTGCAAATACCAGCAATCGCACAGGGCATTAAGGTAAAGTACCATACATGCCAAATACCACTGCAGATACCTGCAAGCGAACGTCCGGCAGTGACAAATGCTTGTTTTATTAGATATATTTTTAAATATAATCTGACAGAGGAGGAGCTAGCTGACCTCACCAAAAAGGGGTTGGCCAATACAGTTTAAGGAATAATTCTTTTTTTACAGACACATTTTTGCCTAGACTCTGACCAAGCAAGATCGGTGAGCACTTAAGCAAGTATTTGGAGACTAAGTGCTGTAGTAGAAATTTGCACTGTTTAAACCTTGTTTCTTTTAAAAGAATTGTATGTCTTTTGATATGAATTCTGTATTTTGTGTTTTACATATTTTTAACTATTTTAGTAAAATTCTTTTTAGAAATTACTTGGTCTGTCTTTGACTTCTTTTAGTTGTAAGAAAAGTATATGGTTATTAAAGAATACTGAACATAAGCTTGAATGGTGATACCAAACTGGAAAGAAGCATTTTAAATCTGAGGTCATTATTAAAGTTTAAAGGGTTCATCTCTGTATACCTGGTTGGGTGCCCGTGAGCAAGGATATCTGGTCCCCGAAGACTGATTTATCTGAGCCTGTGCATTGGGTATGCTAGCAAGAGGTTAACAGTTTGAATCCTCCAGAACTTGAGACCAAAGGTTGATCCGAACTCACAAAAACAGACAAGAGGGTTACCTTGTCTGTTATACTGTTCACAAGACTGCGCTCAGAGGTTGGCACTTTGGGAATAGAGGGCCTGACCTGCTGAGTGGGTTTGTGACAGTCACCTCTTTCACAGCTCTGCTTTGTTAGGGGGATTCCAGTTTTTAAGCAGTATAACTTTGGCAATTTCCCAGCTTCTAATAAAGTTTTAATTTTACAGTTTGTAGCTCATCTTCTGGTTACCGCTTTATCAACAATTCAAGGATGGACCATAAGAAATGGTTTTAAATGGTGTGTTAGGTGCTGACATAAATTTTCAGCCACAGAGCCGTATGACACATGCCTATACTGCATAGGGGCTGCGCACAGTGTATGTGGGTGACAATGTCTTGCATCCTTGATCGCTGGAAGAATGGACCATGCGCTTTCTCCAAGGTGGACCTCAGAAACCCCAACAGGCCTCGGTGGCTGCTGTGTCAGCAGCTGGCCATGGAGAAGGAAGAGGCAGCAACAGGCCATTTGTCGGCCTTGGCCATGGTCCCAGCTGCGGGGGCTCATTTCAGGGGTTTCCTGGGGTTCCAGGAGATATACCTGGCACACCAGACCTTTAGGAAAGCCCTTCATATCCTAAAATGCCCAAGAGCACCGCCATAGATCTTTGGGAGGCAACATTCCTGCTCTAAGCAATCTCTTGACGCCTAACTGATCTACTGTGGTTGAACACCAACAGTTGAGGGAAATGTCACTGTTGCCACAAAGCCCCGATGGCATACAATCTCAACTCCTGTTGAGCCAATCATAATTTTTCTCAAACTGATTGATCAAGAGTTGGAGGGTGAGGCCCAACCAGTGCCTGTTGTGAAGCCTATCCAGTTACTACCTTCAGCGGTGGCCCTCCAGTAGCTGCTGTGAAACCCTTCGTAGTGATGATGCCTAAGCACATATTCTACACAACCCCCCCCCCCCGGTGGACTCCTGTCCCATTTGAGTGGGTCAGTGGTCGAAGTGAAGTCACAGTTTGTGGTCCCATTCTGGATCCCATTCCCCCTTGGGTCAGTGCCATCCTCTTTGCTCGTCAACCTCATTGTCCTCTGATGACTGTTGAGGGTGTCAATTTAAGAGGCAGTATGAGGACCTCCTATAATAGCAGTGGGTAGTTGCTGGCACAGGGCAGGTAGGCCTGTGCTTCCTGTCCCTTCAATCCTTTCTTGGGGGCTGTTGCCCCCTGAGCCTTTGCCGGTGGTCCTGCTGCCCATGGAGCCTCCCACCCTACTGATCTGATGGAATCTCCTTCCCCACAGCCACAGGAGGTGGCATCCACTAAGAAATCCCAACTGGGGCACCGGTTTGCCCAAGTTCCTGCTGGTGGTGATCACCCAGCATACCATGGTCGCTCTCACCCCTGAGAGGCCAGTGTTCAAAATCCAACTCGGATGAGATGTTCTCGATGGCCTTCTGTGGTCTAGGTTGACCAGTGGATCTCAACTCATACAATGATAGATCCTCACAGAGTGAATTGACCTCATTTGCTACCCTACTACCGCATATGTTTATAACCTTGAATGTGACTTTGGAAATGGTTCAGAAGAATTGTACCCTTGCATAGACATTTTGGATTGGGACAAGTCCCCAAAGGAGGAATTCCAGTAGCAGAGGCTGTTATTAGGCATAGGCTGAGTCTCTGGCAGCACCCTACATCCTGCCTGGCACCCTTAACCACTTGGTCTGCAAGTACATAGTTCCTGTCAGGAGCCTCTCTGGGATGTCCTGTTACCCCATGGCTGAGGTGGTCATATCCAGGTCAGCCATTTGGAAGATGAAAAGCCAGGGGGACATAGATAAGCAGCCAGTCAAGGACTCAAATAGCAAATATTCATAGCTAAAATGGTCTTTGTGGCAACAGCC
Organism: Neoceratodus forsteri; assembly: GCA_016271365.2. NCBI lineage: Eukaryota > Metazoa > Chordata > Ceratodontiformes > Ceratodontidae > Neoceratodus > Neoceratodus forsteri. The sequence goes on from CM028132.1 coordinate 100,065,359, forward strand.
TTGGGCCTTTGGCAGTCGAGCTTTGCCCTGCTGATAGCTTGACACAGTTATACTGTCTTTGACCTCATCATGGAGTTCCTGTCTGTACTCATGGCCTTGATCCAGACTGAGGCCAGGGCCATTAGGGATATGTGCTGTATACTTGCCAGGCACATTCTGCAGACAGCCTTGGACTTGGTCAAAGTGTGCGCCCGCAGTGTGACTGCAGCCATATCCATGCACTGCGGGGCCTGGCTGCATTTCTGTACATTTACTTTGGAGACCCAGCATAAGTGTGCAGATGTACCACTTTTGTGCACCAACCTTTTTGGCTGTGGGGCGGAAGACAGTCTCACATGCATTAAGACATTAAGTGTCACCCTGGACTCTGTGGCTTCATTCTAACAGGCTACTAAGCCTGCCAAAGTGAAGAAAAAGGGCTCCTTTCATGGCTCTGGTTACCAGCTCCAACAGCAGCAGCAGAGGCAGTCCCAACAGTATTACCCCAATCCCCAGTCTGGCAGTCAGGGCAAAAAAGGTGGGGACTGAGATGCAACCGGTGCCCCTCCAAGGCTGCCAACTGACAAGTTTTACAGGGTGAAGTTACCCCTGTCGCAGTCCTTGTCGCAACTCCTGGTTGGGGTTGACTCCTTCACTTTTTTTACAGTTGTCTGCCATTACTTTGGTCAAGTGGGTGCTGCAGGTGGGGGATTCTGGTCTGCCGTTCGAGTTCAAGGCTCTGCACAGTGTCAACTTTAACCATGTATGCTTCACTTGTCAAAGAAAGAATTTCAAGGCACACCAAGCAGTCTCTTTAAAATAGAGGTTTACTTTAAAATAGATAAAAATGTAAAATGTAAATAAAGAGCAATATATCACAAAACATACAATCACTTAAAAGAAACAACGTTTAAAGTGTAAACTCCTACCAACCATACACTTAGACTTGTCTATCTAATGTATTCTTATCTTCTTACAGTGCTGATAGACGATGTAGCTCAGAGAGTCCAAACAAGAATGTCTCCAAGTGGAAATACAGAATACTGTTTAAAACTGTCTTTGCCAACCTCTTCCATGATGTCACCGAGTCTTCCCTGTCAGAATATAAAAAAATATACAAAACAGGATGTCTTATCAAGAGGCATTAAATTCTGGGACTTCAGCAAAACTCATTTTCCAAATGACTTCTTTGATCTATGAGCAGTTTCCTCTCTGAGACATCAAAGGACTTTTTATGACTCTCTCTGCCAGATCTCACTGAGGTGTAATATGCTTTGTGACACCAGGCGCAATTAACTGACCTTCTTGAGGACATCATAAAATGGATATTTTAGGTCTTAGCTTCAAACAACCCAGATCCTAAATAAGGCTATTGTAACCCCCTTGTTACCCGGGGTTACTAGAATCCCAGTAAGACCTAGTGGTAGGCAGGGAAGGCAGCTTGTGAAACTCCAGTTAAATGGGTTTCACACTGTCTCACTCTGTTCTCAGTCACAGCTGAGACTTGAGAGATGACATCACCATAGAACTGTCGCAGCTGCATAAGCCACATTGGAATCTGCAGCTCAGGGAGTGAGTTTAGAACTTTGGGAGTTTTCAAAGCCAGTCTTGAGTTTGTCCTAAAGCAAACAGGAAGAAAGTCATCCTGTTTTACCTTTTAAGTGGCGGGGGAGAAGCTCTCTGTGGGTCCCAGGGGCAATCCCCTTTACCCGCTATGGAAGGAAGCTATCCGGTTTTTTTTCAGTCTGTTCTTGTATAACAGCAGAGAAAGTGTTACTTCGCCTGTGGGGCACCTGCAATAAAAGGGTGAGTGTTTGGCTCCATTTGAAGGGGCAAACAAATTGTTTTCTTCAGTTGGGAAATGGATGTGGACTGCTATTTGGGAGGACTATGTTACTAGGACAAACAAATGGAGCAGTCAAAGTCTAATGTTTTATTGGATTTCAAGTGATGCTGTAGAGGGGGTGCTTCAGGTCATCCAACGTTCTATCTACACATTAAAGTTCTAAGTTTTCTGTTTGTCCAGAGAAATGGCCGGGTATGTGCTGTGGGAGCTGGAGGTGGGAAAACCCCCCATCTTTAGTAACCAGGTCCACCTCTACGGATTTCTTCTGTGATTTTGCTACTTGCCTCATGCACTTGGCCAGTGATGAGGTGGGTACCCAGACGTGGGTCGCAACTTTGGAAAATCTCTCTAGGAGTCGCAGACTCTAAGTGATTTGGGGAGCCACAGGATGGGAAATATACTCCTTGTTTGATGGGAGTTCGATTGGAAGTAAGAAAACAAATCTCTCTAGGAGTCGCAAACTCTTAAGTGGTGTGGGGAGCCACAGTTTGGGAATCTCCTTGTTTGATGGGAGTCTGTCCAAGTAAAGTTTGGGTTCATTCTTCAAGTGGACCGTCAGTCAAGTGGCCGGCAGAGGAGCCGGGCCAGTCTGGCTGTGTATCCAAAGCGCATGCAAAGTCCGGGCTGAGTGCCTGGTGGGTCCAGAGCCAGACAATGTAAAAAAATGTGTTCATTCTCCAATGGACCACCTTTAGTCTCTATCTGCTTATACAGTGAACATAGCCCCTTGGGGGACCATACAATGCTTTGTCATGTGTCAGCTAGTTTTGAATAAAGCCACACTGAAAAATCCCAATCCTGGTTCTGGACATTACAGTTCTAGGGACATGGATATGTTGTTCATCCACACTGTCTGGCAGGTATCCTTGCCGCTTTAAATCTTGCCGGAAGGTCTTCAAGCTGGCTCCTCCCACCCACCCGGTTGGTAAAACTTTCGGCTCGCCCCATGGCGCCCAGATCTTCCTTACGCTTGGGCTCAGGTTCCTCCTTAATGCTCTGCGTATAAGACTGGTTCCTAATTCTTGAAAGTTCGAAATCAAAAGTTTTTGCTAAAAGACTGATCTTCTTTTCCTTGCGGCTGCGATGGACCAATCGACTCCGGTTTCCGGTGCCCTTGCCGGGCAGAAAGATGTCTAGACGGATCCGCACTCACGCGGCGTCTACTGCTTGGGCCTTGGAGCACGACTCCGCAGGCCTGAGACTTGTGCCTCCTTTTCGCCCATGTCCTTGAAGACCGGTGCTGCCCGATTACAACTGGGGCGCCCGAGAAAATAATTCCACGGTTAAATCTAAAGAGGCCGGTTGGCGGTGTCCATGGCCGGCGGCGCTCGGCGGATCAGCTCGAGCAGATGATCGCCTCGAGAAGAGGCGGCGCGGGCCGCTCTACCTCGGCTGCGTGCATTTGTCCCGCTCTCTCTCGGTGCCTCGTCTCGGCTTCTTTAAGGAGCTTTGTCTGACCCTCTCGGTCGAAAGGTGAGGGTCCAACTTCTTCTGGACCCTTTCCAGGTCAAAAGAGCAAAAGTAAGTCTCTCCGTCGGCGCTCTTGGGACGGGAAAGATCCCCTCCTTCTTGTCGACAGTGAGCTTCAGTCGACCCTCAACCGACCACTGGCTTCACAGTGTCCCGTCAGGCCCAGTTGACCGAGACTCCTGTCGGCGGTGAGATTTTCTCGACCCGTTAGACGGGTTGTCGGCTGGAGAAGCTGAGAATCCCCTCTCCCCGGTTCCCTCGGTGGGAGTTGAGGATCCCGTCGGCTCGTCCGTGCCTCCGGTTCCGGAGCCTTCGGTGGAATCGTCCGAGCGAAGTGCCGATTCGACACTTCCCTCGCCGTCCTCGGCCTAGCAGACTCTCAGTCTCGGACATTCTCATGATCCAGCGATCCCTTGCGTCATGGCGGTCTGCAAGCACCCATGACAATGACGCCGCCGCTCTTCCCTCCGGACAAGGGAGGCTTGGCGAGTTGCGTCGGAGGTATGAGGAACTCATGTGGCAACAGCTCCTTTGACCGGGAATAAGCCGACCCAGTCGTCTTCCCCGGCCATTAAGTGGCTGTCACCGGAGCTGCCGAAACAACCCCTCGTTGTAACCGAGGAGCCTGTTCCCAGGCCGGTTGTTCGGCCAATTCCAGCTGCCCTACCGATTCTGGTGGAACCTCCGCCTCCACAGCCGTTAGTTGGGGCTCCGACCAAAAATTCTTGGTTGGCTATGGGTTTGCCCCATAGGCTGTCTGTCACCCTCACTCCCGATAAACCTCGGCGGGTGGAGGGTGGCTCCAGGCCGAGCAGCTCTTTGAGGACTCTTCCGAGTCCGAGATGATTCCTCCCTTTCTCCAAGCGCATGGACTTGGGTCCTCGGGAGGACAGTCAGTGGACGATAGCCCCGTCCTTCTTAGGGTTGCTTGGCTCATCTCGAGTCCACGGGATGAAGCTCGAACCCGTTCTAAATGGGCCAGGTATCCCTCACGGAGATTCTGGACCGGGGGATTCTCCTGAGGCCTTTTCCGGTGGCCAGGCCATAGTGGGTCGGCCTTGGAGCTTTGGCAGCGCCCTGCTTCCTGCCCTCGCACCGGCCAGAATGGCCAGGAAGTATCACGGTCCCTACGGTTCCGTGTCGGTTTTGAATACCCCTCTGCGGAGGGTTGGTTACTAACAGCGTTTTCCGGCGTGCCGGGAACGCCAGGGATGTGGACAAACCTCCCGACAAGGAATCCAAGAAATTGGATTATGCCGGGCGAAAAGTCTATGCTGCTTCCTCTCTCTGCCTTTGTCAGGCCAGTTCGGCCGTCCTCATGGCACATTTTTCTCATGCCCTGTTGGGCTCCCTGGATGAGGTCGTCCCTCATCTTCCCGTGAATCTGCAGACTACGGTCAGGGAGGTGCGGGACCAGGGCAGGGCAGTGGCCAAACAGCAGCTCCAGACTGCTTTGAGACATCGGGACTCATGTGCCAGGTCGGTGGCGACGCAGGGGCATGCGTCGTCCTGGCTTGGCTGAGGAAATCCACCTTACCGGATACCCAGCACAAGTTGGCAGATGTTCCTTTGGGGACTGACCTCTTCGACCCTGGGGTGGAAGGTCACCTGCAGAGGATCGAGAAGTCCAATGCTACCTTGGACTCGGTCTCTTCCGCCCAGAAGGAAAGGCATGCCACAGCCTAAGCCCTTTTCGTCCTTCTGCGCTCGCGACGCGCCTGGCCCAGCAACGTCAGGGCCAGCAGGCTCGAGCTTGGCATCCCAAACCCAAGCCGTCGGCTTCCTCCAACAGGAAGCAGGGAGGAAAAGGCCCAGGAGGTCCCTCGGCCGGTCCCTCCTGCAAGCCTGCCCAGTGACGGGCTGAGGTGTCGCCCATCCCCCAATACCTACCCCTGGTTCTCCCCTGCGGGGGGACGGCTCTGACATTTCTTTCCACCTGGTCCGCTGTTACCACGGACAGGTGGGTACTAGAGGTGGTGGGAAAGGCCTGCCTCTAGAATTTGAGCAGGCCCCGCCCTTCAGAGCCGTCGCACCTCGAGAGCCTCGTCCAGCTCTCACTGGCGGCTCGTCGAGCCGACATCGCCTCCTCCTCCAAAAGGAGGTGATCAGGAAGGTAGAGGACCCCCCCTCAGACCTGGGGTTCGTGTCCAGGTATTTCCTGGTTCCGAAACGGATGGGGGGCTGGCGCCCCATTCTCGACCTACACGACCTGAACAAGTTCCTAAGGTCTCGAACCTTCAGGATGGTCACTCTGGTGCAGATAATACCATCTCTGGAACACGGCGTGTGGTTCTGCTCTCTGGACCTACAGGATGCGTTCTTTCACGTCCCTATCCGTCCGTCACATCGGAGATTCCTTCGCTTTCGCGCGGAGGGATCCCTCTTCGAGTTCAAGCCATGCCCTTCGGCTTATCTCCAGCTCCCAGGGTCTTCACCAAATGCATGGCAGTGGTGACAGCATTCTCTCGGCGGCCGAGGTCCGGTGTACCCTTACCTGGACGATTGGTTGATAGCAGCCCCTCCAGACAGGAGGTGGAGCGGTCCAGAGTCTGGCCCTCCAGGTTTGCTCTCAAGTCGGCCTTCTCATCAACGAGGCCAAGTCGGAACTCGAGTCAAGCAGGTGATCCTGTTCATCGGGCAGAGCTCGACTCTTTCGAGCCAGAGCACGGCTCCCCGGGCGGACAGGGCCGAGGTTCTACTCCTTTGCCCAATCATTTCTGGTTGGGCAATCGCGCCCTGCCCGGGACTTCCTGCGCCTCCTGGGTCTCATGGCGGCCTGTACCAGCGTGGTCCGTTGGGCACGCTGGCACAGGCGCCCCCTTCAGTGGGGACTGGCCAGCCAGTGGTCACAACACTGCGATCCATTGGACCAGCTAGTGATAGTGACCCAGGAGATGTGGAACGCTCTCCAGTGGTGGACCGTTCCATCTCATCTGCAGGAGAGCATCCCGTTTGTCCGCCCCGAGCCGATCGGTCTCTATCGACCGATGCCTCTCTGATGGGTTGGGGTGCCCATCTGGGGAACACAGTGCCGGCCTCTGGTCCCGTGGGAGTCGATGCCATCAACCTGCTGGAGCTCCGGCGGTCCGCCTAGCTCTCACCTTTGCTCCATTTCTCCGGGTCAAGTGGTCTGAGTCCAGACGGACAATACCACAACCATGTACTACCTGAACCGCCAGGGCGGGACGTGCTCCATGCTTCTTTGCAAGGAAGCTCTCCGCATTTGGTCACTGTGGCGCAGCCTGGAGGCGGATCTCTAGCCATTCATGTGGCAGGAGCCTCAACACCCTGGCCGATGCCCTGAGCTGGATGAGGGCTGCATCTCACAAGTGGTCTCTCCTGCGGAGGTAGTACAAGATCTGTTCTCACTGGGGCACACCTCAGGTGGACCTGTTTACCTCAGGAGAATACGAGTTGAGGCTGTTTCATGCCGCCCCCTCAGCAGGGCTCGCTGCAGGGGATGCCTTCTCGAGCTCTGGACCCGGGCCTCTTTACGCCTTTCCCCATTTCCCTTGATTCACAAGGTGCTTCTCAAGGCAAGGAGGGACAAGGCGCAGGTGATTCTGATAGCCCAGACTGGCCCCGCCAGTTCTGGTACCCAGATCTCCTCAGCCTCAGCTTCAGGCTCCCGAGGCAGCTTCCAGCTCGCCCGGACCTGCTCTCAGTCAATCAGGGAAGGTGTTCCATCCGGACCTTCAATCCCTGCACCTGCGCCTGGTTCCTGGCGCTAGAGTTCCAGGCCTTGGGTCTTTCCGACGAGGTCCTCAGTGTTGTTGGGCGTCCCTGTAAAGTCGACCAGAAAATGCTACACCTTCAAATGGAAGAGATTTTCCATTTGGTGTCAGAGCAGGGCTTGGACCCTTCCTCCTGTTCTGTGTGCAAGCATTTTGGACTATTTATGGTCCCTTTCTAGTCAAGGGCTTAGGTGAACGACCCTAAAGGTGCACCTGGCAGCCATCTCTGCTTACCGGGCACGGGCCGGGAGCAGTCGGTGGCGCAAGAGAAGGTGGTCTGGCGCTTTTTCAAAGGCCTTGATCACATTTCCCTTCCGGTGCGAGAACCTCCACCTCCGTGGGATTTACTGCTGGTACTGGCAAAGCTCATGGGCAAGCCATTCGAACCAATGCACAGGTGTGATCTCTCTCACCTGTCGTGGAAGACCGCCTTCTTGGTGGCTATCACGTCAGCCAGAAGGATGGGAGAACTCCAGGTGCTCTGCATTGAGTCTCCTTACCTGGTCTTCCACAGGGACAAGGTTGTCCTCTTCCCGAAATTCCTTCCGAAGGTGGTGTCTGGGTTTCACCTTAACCAGGTGTTGACTCTGCGGTGTTCTACCCCAATCACACCTGGAGGGTCGAATACAGGCTCCATACTTTGGACTCCGAAGGGCGCTCGCTATTATAAGGAGCGACTGTTGAAATTCGGGAGAGGTTCACCAGCTGTTTGTTACCTACGCTGAAGCCGCACCTGGCAGACCTGCAGCCAAGCGGACGATAGGTAGGTGGGTCACCTCCTGCATAGATCTCTGCTATAAGTTGGCAGGCATGGAGCCTCCCAGAGGATAACAGCTCATTCTACCGTCATACTGCTGCATCGGTGGCTGCTTCCAGGGCGTCCCTATTCAGGAATTCTGCAGGGCTGCTACTGAAGTCAGCACACCTTTATTACCATTACCACATTGACCTTGAGTCACGCCGGGATGCTGGTTTTGGGGCCTCGGTTCTCCAGTCTCTATTCCTAAGTAGGGGTGTGTGCCTTGCCTCCCTCCTCCCGGAGAACTGCTAGGAGTCTGCCAGACAGTGTGGATGAACAACATATCCATGTCCTAGAAATACAGGTTACTCACCTGTAACAGGAGTTCTAGGAATGGTATATATTTGTTCATCCTACATTTCCTGAACCTCGACTTGACGCACAGCCTGGGCTTCCAGTGGGCCAGATCTCTGGCGTCATGGGGCGGGCCGAGTTTTACCACCCGGGTGGGTGGGAGGAGCCAGCTTGAAGACCTTCCGGCAAGATTTAAAGCGGCAAGGATGCCTGCCAGACAGTGTGGATGAACAACATATACCATTCCTAGAACTCCTGTTACAGGTGAGTAACCTGTATTTATTGCTTCCTGTATTTGGATTTGCTTGGGTGCCCCTGTGCAGAGTAGCCAAACCTAGGTCCCTTGTGCCGGGTAACCTCATCCTCCCCGTCCCAGGTCCCCACCAGGTATTGCTGCCAACGCCAACAGCATGCCACCTGTTGTTTTAGTAAAAGGCAGGGGTGAGGGTTACACTATAAAATCTGAGTTCTTGGAAGTTAATTCCATCACAGAGAATTGTTGTTTAACTTATATCCCGTCCTTTGAACTGAAACCTCAGCGGTGGGGGTGGGTCATCCCAGGATCACGTGATATGTCATGAGAGACACTCAGTAACACATTTTATATTACAAAAATCATAGAGTAATCAGAACCAGCTGTCCAAGTGTCATAGTACCTGTCTTTTGCACATAAACGGTGTCTTTGTGATTGCTTGGTGCTGTTACTTGAACATGCCTGGCAGAAATAAAGGACTGGGTGCCTCTGAACTGTAGTGGAGCAGAGCTGCCCCCACTGGGTTGAATCCCTAGTTGTCTGCTTTAAAAAGCAGTCTTGGAGGTGGTGCCCAGTGGTCAGGGGATTGGTAGTGTTGCTACCTGGTCTAGTGTGTACATGTTCATTTTCTGTTACAGCATGGACATACACAGTTGTAGAGTTACTGTTTTTAGATCCTTAGTCCTCCAGTCTATTTTTACCTAAAAAGGTGGGGTGCTTGCCTCCTTGTCCCTTCCTCATGAGGACTGCTATGAGACTGCCGAAGTGTGCGTAGTTATCTATATCTACAGTGTACAAGTAGAAAAATAGGTTACTTACTGGTAACCTCAGATCTTAGCTAGCAGTATTCAGCGGGGACTGCCTCCGACGTCAGTCCGGCCCCCGTCAGACGCAGTACATAAGGAGGCGGTCCCCCAGAATCCCCAGTTCTTTTCACGCCGTTGACTCGCCAACATCGGCCTCTCGGGGTCCACCTAGCGCACAAGTTAGAACTTCAAGAGTTTCTCCAACTGTCCTCCAACTCCTTCACTTGAGGACACCTTTCCAAGTGCGCCATGAAAACAGATCCCTTTATGATAATACCATTCCTCCTGTGTGCGTGCTTAGGCTCGGACCACGACACCAAGGCCTGCACTTTCTGTCAAGGGTTCAACAGCCGCACCAGGATCCGCCGTCAGAAGGCTCTTCAGACTTACCTACTGGAAGAAAGACTTAGTAGGATGGACCAAGAAACTTCCTCCAGGCGATTCTTCTTCAAGGCCCATAAACACCAGGACAAACACGGGAGAAAGCAAGGTCCGGATCCCCGAACCGGGCCTCAGACTCCCGTAGTTCAGGCTCCAACAGGTCGGACCGCTCTCCCTCCAGGGCCCGTTCTCAGCCCCCTCCGGTCAAAGTCCGAGCCTCAGGCGGCTCTTCGACTCTCCAGCCCATCAAGACTTCAGGCCCTCGGCTTCCTCCACTCCCTCTCGGGCCTCTTCCAAGTCTTCTAAACGCCATAAGTCTTCCTCATTGACCCGATGGGACCCCGACTCCAGGTTGGTCTCCCAGCCTCCCAGAAGTCCAGATCCACCACCTAGGAAGACTAAAGGCCTGACATCCCTAAAGCAGATGCTGGACCCGACGTCGGCCAAGCATACAAAGTCAACCAGTCGTTCAGCGGAGCTGCGGACACCAGCCAGGCATCAGATGCCAGCCGGGGTCGCCAGACCTGAAGGCGTCGTGGCGGACCGTCTGCCTCGCATTCACGGGCCGAGCCGCCCCAGTCACCGGTGGACACGGTCACAGGGATTCAACGGAGGAGGACACGACGCTGCACAAAGACCAGGCGGGCGACACTGAGGATGCCAGGCTCCCGAGGGAACCTTCGCCCATCCCGGAGACACCCACGGACCCGACGCCCGACTCCGGCGACAAACCACCGGTACCAGGCTCATCGTTGGGCATGAACCTGCAAGAAGTAAAGGACCTCTTTACTTTCTGGTGGGACACCATCTGAAAGGATGTGGTCCCTGTAAAACCTCCTCCACCTTCTCCTCCTACTCCTTCACCTCCTATGCCCCCTCCTCCACCACAGGGGCCAGCAGGATGACCACCAACCCCTAAGGAGCAGACTCCAACTCCCAGGGGTAGATCCAAGGATCGGAGAAGGCCTCCCTTAAGATCTACGTCAGGGTCTCCCAGCCCCAGGCGACCCAGACGTCGTTGGTATACTCGTCAGTGGAGGACTCCAGATCGGATACCTCGGATTACTCCGTATCTCCTTCTACACTCAGCATTGCATCACCTGACCCACATGACCTGCCCAGGTCTCCTTCGGATGATCCCTCTTTCTCTGAGATCAGGCACATTCAGGACAACATGGGATGGGATGCTGAAGACCTCGACCCCAAGCATGCCTGTTATCTTTGGCAAAGACCCAAAGCGGTGGTAGTGCCACCCTTGGTGGACACCTTTGCGGACGTCACCAAGGCTGCGTGGAAGCATCTGCACTTCACTCCTGCGGTGCTGAAGAAAGCTGACTGTCTGTATAAGGCCCCTAGAGAGGACCAGTACTTGGCTCAACAACCTCTGGCAGACTCCCTGGTCATTACGGCCTCACATGACCGGTCCCAAAGACCGCAACACATGAGCACACAGCCTCCGGACCAGGAATCCAAACAATTGGATGCCCTGGGGAGACGCATGTATCCGGCTGTACATGCTCCATCAGGTCCCTGAACTACCTAACTCGCATGTTAGTTTCAGAACGCCCTATGAGAACAGGGCCAGGACCTGGTCGATGAAACTTTCAGAAGCGGAGCTCCTAAACCTTCTGCACAGGGTCTGATGTGGGTACCCAAGTATACGAGCCACATGCGATTCTGCGGACTCGTCCGCCAGAGCTGCAGCTTCAGGCGTCTGTCTCCGGCGACACTCTTGGCCGTGTCTCGGCTTCACCCCGGACGTACAGAAGAACATTCTGCGTCCCTATAATGTGAAGTACTCTTTGGTGAACCCTCGGAGAAGGTTATCACCAAACTCCAGGGCGCTGGGAAGGCAGTCAGGTCTGTACAGGCCATGTACAGATCCAGGCCTGGTTCCTTTCGTAGGAACCAGAGCCGTTTTCGCAGCCGGCAACAAAGGCAGCAGCAACGTTCCGGCCAGCAACAAAGGGGCACCTTTCAGCGGAAAGCCCAGGCTAAGTCGTCCCCAGGCAGAGCCCAACGCTACACTAAACCGGCCCAGCCTGCAGGGACCAGTGCTACCACAGCATGACTCTTTCCTGGCCCCCGCCCCTCCTCTGGATCAATGGGCACAAAAGGTTGGGGGTCACATCGTTCACCACTTTTAGGGTGGCGAGTCGATTACCACCAACGGTGGGTTCTCAATAGGTCAAGAAAGGTCACTTAATAGAATTTCGACCACTAACCGCAAGACCTCCCCGCTTTCCCGTTACTTGGGTGGCATGCCCTGCTCATACAGCAGAGGGTGCTCGCGCTTCTTGAAAAGAAGCGATAGAACACGTACCACGGAACCAGAGGAGTGCAGGGTATTATTCTCACTTGTTTCTGGTTCCCAAGAAAACAGGGGACCTCCGTCCGATACTGGACCTCAGCGACCTCAACGAGTCGGTCCTGTACAAACGCTTCCGCATGGTGACCCTCCCAGGTCTGATTCCCATGCTCAAGCAGGGTGCCTTTCTAGCGTCCTTGGACATGCAGGACACTTACCTGCATATACCCATTGCTCAAGCACACAGGAAATTTCTGCGCTTCGAGTTTCAGGGCCACCATTATCAGTTCCGAGCCCTCCCCTTCGGACTGTCATCGGCACCTCGGGTATTCACGAAATGTATGGCGGTCGTAGCGGCGACTCTGAGGAGACAAGGCCCCCAAGTGTTCCCCTACCTGGACGACTGGCTTCTCATGGCGCCCTCTTGGGAGGCCTTGATGTCCACCATTCATTATACTCTGTCTCTGTTCGAGACGCTGGGTATCATGATCAATCAAGAGAAGTCACGCCTGGTTCCGTCACAGACTCTGCAGTTCATAGGCGCAGTTCTGGACACCGTTCAGGGGAAAGCTTTTCTTCCCCAGGACAGAGTGGAACACATCAGATCCCTCATCAGGGACATTTGGTGAAAAGACCGTTCCTGCCAGATTGGTCTTTGCCTGCTCGGATACATGGCTGCGGCCATTGCAACAGTCCCGCTTGCTAGTCTCCATATGCGGGTCACCCAGTGGATGTTACAGGTCCAATGGGATCAAAAGCAAGACCATCTGCAGCTCCCAATCTGGATCACGGAGGCCGTAATCCGGGATTGGCAATGGTGGCTAGATCCGAAGAATCTATCGGCGGGGGTCCCCTTCATTGCGCCGTCTCCGATTGTGACACTCTCCACAGACTCGTCAGGGCTCGGATGGGGCCCACACCTCGACGGTGTCCGGTCTCAGGGCCTGTCGACAGCCCAAGAGACTCATCTGCACATAAATATCTTGGAAATGAGAGCAGTTCTTTATGCCCTGCAGGCCTTCCAGTCTGAAATTCCACCAGATACTCTTCTGTTACAAACGGACAATTCCACGGTGATGTATTACCTCAACAAACAAGGAGGCACCCATTCCTACCCGCTTTGCAGGGGAGCCCATGAGGTGTGGGATTGGGTCTTGCAACACGGCAAACCTCATTGCTGTTTATGTCCCAGGAGTGGACAGCGTCATTGCAGACTGCCTGAGCTGCTCTCAGGCCAGAGTCACAGTGGGAACTACTCCAGGAGGAGGTAGAGGATCTGTTTTGCAGATGGGGTACACCAGAGTTAGACCTTTTCGTGTCCCCATCCAACGCAAAACTGCCCAATTTTTGCTTGCTAGATCCAGGGCCTGGTGTTTTCTGGCGAGACGCGTTGTCTGTCTCCTGGGCGGGCAGATTCCTCTATGCCTTTCCCCCCTTTCCATTGATCCAGAGGGTTCTTCTGAAACTTCGCAGAGAGCACGCGACGCTGATACTTATCGCGCCGTTCTGGCCCAGGCAGATCTGGTTCCCTCTACTACATCAGCTATCCCGGAACCTGCGATGCCTCTCCCATTCAACTCTCACTTGTTGTCTCAGGAGGAGGGTTCCTTGGTCCATCCGGACCTTCGTTCGCTGAGCCTGCACGCTTGGCTCCTAGAGACATAGCCATTTTGCGGCACGGGGTCTCGCAGGAGGTAGCTGACGTTCTGGTGGCCGCGAGAAAACCAGCCACTCATGCTACTTATGCCATGAAATGGTGCCGTTTTTGCCTATGGGCTCAGGTGCGGGGTTTTGCCTCTAGACTGTCCAGAAGAGTCGGTCTTGGACTACCTCCTGTCTCTTTTTCAGACAGGATTGGCCTACTCCTCGATCAAAGTACACCTCTGTGCCATCTCTGCCTATCATTGTCCTATAGGCCACCGCACCATATCTCAGCTGGACACGGCACGAGCCTTTCTGAGAGGTATTCTCCACCTTAGACCTCTGATTAAGGATCCAGTTCCGCCATGGGATCTACCCTTTGTCCTGGAGCAGCTTACGCTGCCACCCTTTGAACCAGCCGCGGATTGCAAGCTACGTCTTCTTTCTTGGAAGACATTGTTTTTAGTTGCCATTACCTCGGCCAGAAGAATTTCTGAACTCCTTGCACTCGTGTGCAAAGAGCCTTATTTGGTTTTTCACCAAGACAGGGTATCCCTATGGACTAATCCCAAGTTTCTGCCTAAGGTGGTCTCAGCTCTCACCCTTAATCAGGACATCGATCTACCAGTGTACTTCCCCAACTATTTTAATCGAGGAGAGAGGCCCTGTTGCACACTCTAGATGTGCATAGGTATCTCCGATACTACCTGACCAGAACCAAACACCACTGAAAATTGGACCAGCTTTTTGTCTCCTTTGCCAACAGGATGATGGGAGCTTCTGTTTCCAAACAGTTGCTATCCAGGTAGCTCATTCAGTGTATTATGTTCTGTTACCAGAAGCGCAACAAACCCTTACCGGGCGCGGTCAAGGGTCATTCCACAAGGGGGGTGGCTACCTCCTTTGCGGCCCTAAAGAATGTGTCCACCTTGGCCATCTGTGCTGCAGCTACTTGGAGCTCTGTGCACACTTTCATCAGGCATTATAGCCTGGATATTGCATCGAGGCAAAGAGCAGGTTTTGGTCTAGCAGTCCTTCAAGGACTTCTGTCCTAGGCTTAGGTTCTACTAAGGATTTTCTACCTTCTCTCCTCCCAATGGTGTGGGATTTCCAATATTGCTTTGGAATCCGTTCTAATGGTGTAACCTGCTGCAAGAGCCATTTCTCGAAGTAAGATAGTACAGTTACGCAAGAACTTACCGTAACAGTAGATCTTCGAGAACAGCTCTTGCAGCAGGTACTTCTCCTCCCACCATCCCCGCTGGAGGTAGATTCTAGTTCCAATATCCTTCTCCTAGGATCAGGGATTTTCAGCATCACTCTGATTGCCATTTGATGACGGATCCTCAGTCTCCTCTTCTGATGTCATCCAGCGGCTGGGAGTCTCCGGCGGGAGAACTGGGGATTCTGGGGGACCGCTTCTTTATGTACTGCGTCTGACGTCTGGGGCAGGACCGACGTCGGAGGCAGTCCCCGCTGAATACTGCTAGCTAGAAAATTTCCGTGGGGTCCTGGTGCCTGCCGGCTTCAGTCCTAATGGTGTAACCTGCTGTAAGAGCTGTTCTCGAAGATCTACTGTTACGGTAAGTTCTTACTTAACTGTACTTTCTGTTAGTATTCATTTCACATCCGTACGATCCACCCAACCTTCCCTGGCAAGGCTTGTTTTCTGTACCTGTTACTAGCATGCAGAACTGACAGCAATAAGAGTGGAGCTAGAGGACAGTAACTGGGTGGTAGGAGCGAGCTTGAAGACCGTTTCTGGTGGCTGAGTATGCCCAGTGGAAGACTTTGTCAGTATGGATGTGAACTGCATGCTAGTACTAGAACTATGGTTATCGCTGGAAAATAACAAATTATTTTCTTGTATTGTAGTGGTTATCGGAAGTAATAGGTTCTTTTTTTTTTGCATTCTGTTTTTGTCTGTCAAGACTGCCCCTTCTAGTCCAGAGTCCCTACCTCCCAACCCAGTCTCTCGCATCCCTCACATTTACCTCCTCATCTAACCTCCCCATGGCGAGGCCAACAGGAGTGTGGGACCTTCATCCAAGAAGCTTTCCTTTGTCCCCCCAAACAATCACCAGCATCAAGAGCTCTCAAGGCATATGAATGCTGGTGCCCTTCCTTCTGTTCAGCCACTCCAGATGCACCGCTGCCTGTGGTCATCAAAGTGGTGGTAGTGTTGTGAGGCCTGTCTCTAGTTTGGGGTGTGGACACGGATTACTGATGTCACAAGTGTCAGTGCTGCTGCTTTGTTGATCGGATGGCTGTGAATAACTGTTCTTGCCTCAAAGACGGGTGTAGGTACTGTTCTACATGACCATTTAATACAACCGGGAAATGCTGGATTCTTTAGTCCTTCAGCAGGGGGTCTGTCAGTTATAGTGGGAGCAAAAAGACGTGGTCAATAATCGTGCAGACAAAACATCAAGAGCAAAAACCGCATGTCGGCAAGACCACGCTGAGTGATGACCGCGCATCGGGGGGTGGGGAGATATAGTAACCCCGAGAGTATGACAATCTGAGGGGATAACATCCTGACACTGTTTTATCCTGTTCACTATTTTTCCCCAACACTGTTTTGCTCGCGCTATATTGACAGGATACCTTTAGCAGGTAGGGCTGCAACCTGCAGCTGTGCCAACTGGTGTGCAGAAAATACGGTGCTTCATTCAACATTTGCATCCCTTGATCAGCTGTGTGTTTTATGAAGATTCCACCACCGTTTTTAATTTTTACAGATACGGCTTCAGTGTTGTGTCAGCACACTTGAATAATTAACACTAATTATAAAGCTCACTTGATTCTCTAGCCACTGGCTAGGATCCATTAAGAAAAGTGCATCAGGGCACATTGAGTAAATGACTTTCTGCTTGATAGTTACAAATAAGAAATATTTTCATTACTAAGGAGTGGGCTGTTATTCTTTCAGACCGTCCATCAATTTTGCCCCTTACAGTGCTGCGTTCTGTAATTATTACAGCCTCCAGAGTGAGCACTCAGTTTCTGGTCTCCATCAGTTATGAGTGGTAATTAGTAAAGCTACACAACACTTCTAGCCAAGGTACAAGTCAGCTCAGAACATAGGAATTGATTACTGATGCTGTGTTGCCCATCCTGACTGTCCCCTACTGCTTGGCTAAACCCGCACATACACCTCTTGTGATACCCATTCACGTGTACTTTATCTTACTCTTCTTCTACCCCCCTGTAATACCGTTGAGGCAGTCAGCACTGCTCAACTACCGTCTGTAATGCTGCTCCATGCACTCAACAAGTGCTTAAACTGCATAACTGCCATACTATTTCAGGCACTCTGCAAGCTTCTCAGCTACAGTACCACCTCTGGCATATGCTATTCAGGCACTCACCACTTTGTGTGTGAGAAGTGCCTCCTTTACTCCCTGTGAGTTTGTTCCCTTGATTGCTTTGCTGTGGCCATTAGCGATTACCTCTTTATCTGTATGTTTTGTTTAACCCCTGCATCACTTTGGGTCATCATAACACTTTTGACTTTTTTACAAATGTGTTATAATCCACTGTGACTGTGCATCAGTGCTGTAATACTGTGATTTCCTGCATTGTTGAAGGTCTTCAGCTGCACCTCGGGCCTCACAACCCACTGAGGTTTTTGATTATTACAGTATTCCTGCACACCTAACCATGGATTAGTTCTTGCTTATTTTACACTTGTGGATTTCTAACAGAGAGTTCATCTATGGCCACATAGATTGCATCAGTCCTATCTTGAGGAGCTAGCACCTGGACACCATTCAGTCTGATTCAAACCGCAACCATGTGCATGCCTCCAGTCCTCATACATGGTTCACGTCCAGTGGTCGTATCATCTGTAGAAGAGATCAGGTGCTTCTCAATTCTGCTCCACATTTGTTCAGTCTTGTTCATCAATTAACCCCTCGGTTTACATACCCTTCCAGTATTTCGTCTCACAGGATCCCCAGAATTAACAGCAATCTACAGTAAAATGCTCCAAGATCACTTCCCTGGTATCTGCTCTGCTGTCTTGGGCCTGTCCCTGGAGGCTAACCTGGCGACTGCATCAAGGTGTTCTGGTCTCAACATTCTTGATCCATTGACAGCTGTGCGATGTGAGGTCCTTGCCACTTCAGGGCAATGGCTTCTCGAGGGCAAGCTGGCACTCTCTATTCTGTCACTAAACTCTCCCACTGGAATTTCTACATAAGAGTCCCTAGTAGAGAGTAGGCTGTGGGTCTGGCAGCCTGCACCCCAGTGCATGGAAGGAGTTGTTACATAATGAAAGCTCTTGTTACTAGTGAGCTTTCCTGTTGCAGTTGTCTGTCTAAGTTGCATGCTGTGAACCCTGCTATGCTTAGTAGTATCACTCCTATTGTAGCTGAATCCCCTGGCAATTGTATGCCTTTGTCACAGAAGTCCTGTGGTAATGTCTCAGAAAGTCTTGACCGCAGGTAGCAAGAAAATATCACAAAAATCTTTTTCTGCAAGAAAAGCTGTAGTTCACTGAAAGATATATTTAGCAACATTTTTTTGCATCTTTCCAGTACTTTCACAGACAGGATATAGAAGATCTACAAATTTACTGGCGCAGAGAAAAATCCACACTGCCCGAGCTGAGGCATGGATTGTAAAGACTGCATCAGGGCATAGAGACTCAATCAGGATGTGGGTCGCATAAGAAAAATCTGGATGCAGGTCACATAGAGAAAGACTGGGAGGTGGATCACATAAGCTGTATTCACTTTTGATCACGGGCAGTGATTCTTTAAACATTTTTATTTATTTTCCTCACAGAAGAAATATGCAGTATTTGATAGAGAAAGAAAATTATTTCATTGCAGTCTCTAGTAAATGGCTACAAGTCACAAAACTTGAACCAATCATGCAGTGTAAGTCCATGTTGCAGCACAAGTCCTGGAAAAAAAACATACTTGGGATTTGAAGACTTGTCCAGAATGTAAAGTATATAATAAATTTAAGATTGTATTTTAACATAGGACTTTGCCAAAGGAGTACTACGTGTATGAAGATAGACAGTGACTGTTTTTTTTTTTTCTCTTCTTCTGCAGGATGATGTAGCTGTTGTTGAACAGTTACTGAAGAATGGAGCGGACCCTAACATTAAAGACAATGCTGGATGGACATCACTGGTAGGTGGCCAGATGCACTGTTTCTGGTGAGGTGAAGGACCCTTGTTGTAAGGGCATGGATACAGTTCGCTATCCACACTTTGTCACTTCCACTGGAATGGTCTGATTTGTTTGACATCTTCACCTGGTTAGTGCATCTTCCAGCTCTGCATCGTGACAGTAGATCTTCCTTTCCACTGGAAGGGACAGGTCTCTTCCTTCACAGCTGGCACTGTTTGAGGATTTCACTGCGAGTTAGGCGCTTTGGCAAAACATAGAAACATAGAATGTGACAGCAGATAAGGACCGCTTAGCCCACCTAGTCTTTCTTTAACCGATTTGCAATTTCTTCTACTCGTTCTGGCTCTGCTTTCAATGAGGGATCTTGGCATGGAAGAGGGGACGCTGTCACAGGGTTTTACATTCTGCATGACTTGTCAACAGAAAATGTCAAAACTGACCATCTCTTGTCCTGTCTGTACTGCCTGGAAGGGCAGCACAACATGGAGGGCTGTGGACTCTGTCAGGCGATATTTCCAGCATTACTGGAAGATCTAAGACCAGACTTGTCCTCAGTCGACCACCGGAGCAGGACTCTGTGGACTGACCTAAGAGCTGCAAATGGGCCTGATGGCTGCCATGTCCACAGCTCAGTTTGTGGCTCTTGAGGAGTAAGAGGTGGCTGCTGCTGCAGTGAGTACCTCATTGATCTCAATGCTGCTTCGGCTAAGACCAACATTGAAGAGTCCTTCATGGAAGATTTCTATGAAATGTGTAGGGCCCTCCAGCCTTTTGGTGAGATCCCATTTCACCAGGGTATTAAGCACAAGCACCACTGGCACTGGTCGTGGGACTGAGAGATCAGTCCTTCCATTCTCTTGAAGCCCCCAACCACTTGATTGCAATTGAGCTGCCTTCGGTCTAGAGCTCCCCAGTACCTGTATCAAACTTGTTGATCTCTACTCCAGCCGAGCATGCTGTCAAGAGTTTTCTTGAGCCCGTCGACCAGCTGTTGGAAGAGCTCGATGATGAGTTGATCTTCTGGACCCCCTGTGCTCCCTGTCCTCACCCAGGTGTCCCTGATTGGATCCACTTGGGACCAGCCTTCATTGGTAGTCATGCCCCAAAAGCTGATGCTTCTGGACATGGTTAGGCATGAGGTCTGTCATGACCCTCTGGAGCTTCTTCTTGATGTCAGCCCAGGGTCCATGATTGAGGTTGGCGTGCTGCCAGTGTTCTCTATCTCACTTGACGGAAGCACCCCATCAACTCTTCTCAGTGTCCTCGGTGAAGAGGCACAACTGCATGATGCAGAGGTGCTGCAAGGAGCTCATGTGGCATTAGTGGACAGTTGCAGAACAGGGTAGGGCTCTGCTCTCTGGGCCCTCTGTCAGCTACCAGCCATGCCTTAGCTGGTTCATCCAAGGCAGATGTTCCCAGCATCTGCCTCTCCATCCCTGAGGTGGAGCTGTCACCACCACATCCCTTGCTTGGTGTCTCACGAAGGACTCCCATGCTGGTTCTGGCTTGCCAGGCTGGCTGTCTGTGAAATCGCCCAATCTGAGGACACTTGGGTAATTCATAGTAGCAAATGGTAAAAAAGCCATTTTTGAAGAATCCTTGGATGACTCTGAAGGGTTGTGCATGCTGTCATTGAGGACCCACACTTTTGACCATGATTCAGTTGATGGTGTGTCCGATGACCATGAACCGGTGTCATTTGGGGCAGTATTCCATTTCATGTTGAAGTCTGTGAGTGAGCTCTTGGAGCCAGTGCAGATGAGGGCTAAATATCCCCTCACTGACATCCTGGAGAGGGATGAATCACATGGGTCGCCTTCCCGTGGCTGAGGCTATCTTGGGATTGACCCTGGAGTGCTTGCAAGATCCAACATCCTGCCCGCACCTTCGCCCGTATAGTCCACAAATGTGTTTTTCCTACTGGGTCCCTTTCATGGTGCTTGGACCACCCTTCAGCTGAAGTGTTGGTTTTGGACTCTACCTTCTGGAGATGTGGTGGCCAGTGGGGCATGGACAAGCCCTGTGACAAGGAATCAAAGAAGCTTGATCATGTGACCAAGAAGGTCTGCACCGTTTCTTCTGTTGGTCTCTGCCAGTTGAGTTACGCCTTGAAGATGGCCACTTTGGTCACTGCCTGTTGGGATTGCTGGGTAATGCCCTCCTAGTCTTCCTGCTGTTTGGCAGCTGGAAGATGAGTCTGGAACCAGGGTCAAGTGCTGGCTAAGCATCAGCTTTAGACAACTGTGGACATGGGTGACCCTTGTGCCCATGCCATGGCATCAGCTGTCCTGATGCGTCTCATGGCTTGGCTGTGGCTCTCCACCTTCATGGTAGATACCTGGCACAAACTGGCCCATGTTCTGTTTCTGAGCATAGACATCTTTGGCTTGGGGTGTGTGTGTGTGTGTGTGTGTGTGTGTGTGTGTGTGTGTGTGTAGGGACATATCGCCAAAATAGAGCAGTCGGATACCACCCTTGATTCTGTGGCATCATCCCAGAAGGACCTTAAGGTTCAACCTACAAGAATCGTTCCAGTACCAATCCTTTCAGCCACAGCAGCCTTGACAGCAGCCCCAACAGGGCTATTACCAAATCTGGTGTTTGAAGCCCAAGTTTTGGTGGACAGGGGTTAAAGAGAGGTGGGGCAGGGGAAGTGGTGCCCCTTCTACAGCTGCTTAGTGATTGGGGAGGGTGTGGTCCTCCAACCTGTCCAATCCCTGACTGAGCTCCCAGTGGAGGATTGGCTGTGCCACTTCTCTTTACATTGGTTTGTCATTGCTGTGAACAGGTGGGAACTGAAGGTGGTAGGCAGAGGGTTGCCTCTAGATTTAGAGGCTATCCCACTTTACCGATTCCACACTCCTCTGGAGTCCTTGGTGTTGTAGAACACACTGTCCACGCTCTGGCAGGATGTTTCTCAGCTGCTTACGAAAGGGGCATTAGCCCATGTCCCAAATGCCCTGGCAAGTGAGGGGTACGTGTTCAGGTACTTCGTGGTTCAAAACTGAAGGCCCCATACTGGATCTTCATGACCTAAATCCATCCCTGCAGAATCACAAGTTCTGGATGGTCACTCTGAGCCATATCATGCCACCCTGGAACAGGGTGTAGGGTCCTACTCCCTGGATCTTCAGAACGTGTTTTTCCACATCCCAGTCCATCTGTCGCACTGATGATACCTACAGTTCTGCAAAGAAGGGGTTCTGTTTCAGTTCAAGATAGCGCCCTTCGGCTTCTTGTCCATGCCCAGAGTCTTCACCAAGTGCAAGGAAGTGGTGGCAGCGTTCTCTGACACATAGCTGTCAGGGTTTATCCCTGTCTGGATGATTGGCTGATAGCTGGGCCATCCAAGGAGGCCATGGAGCAGTCCAGAGATCCTGCCCTCCAGACTAGACTTGGGCCTGTTTGTCAATACAGGCATGTCCGAACTGATCCCCTTGCTGGTTTGCAAGTTTATTGGGGCAGAACTAGGTTCCCTGCGGGCCAAAGCCTGTCTTCCTGCTGACTGGACTGAGTACCTTACTTTCTTTGTCCTGTCATTTCAGATTGAGTGCTTGCATTCTGCATAGAATTTCCTTAGGCAGCTGGGTGCATGGCATCCACCACCAGCATGGTCCCTTGGGCATGCTGGCGGATGTGCCACATGCAGTAGGAACTGGGCAGCCAGTGGTCTCACACCTAGGTCATCTGGTTCTTGTGACCGGTCTGTATGGAATGCCATCCAGTGGTGGCTGGCCCTCAACCTGGAGTAAAGAATCCATTCGTCAACCCAGAGCTGACCGTCATGATAATGAAAGATGCAACTCTGGTGGATTAGGAGCACACCTTGGAGACCACAGGGACCATGGGTTCTGGTCAGCCTTCTGGAGTTCAGTGCAATGTGACTGGCTTTCATAGAACTTGCTCCTCTGATCAGGGGTCAGGTTGTGCAGGTCCAGATAGACAATACCATGACCATGTTTTACCTGAACAGACAGGACAGAAATTATTCCCTTCCCATGTGTTAGGAGGTCCTCTGCACCTGAACACTCATGCGCAACCTGGTTGCAGATCTCCTGGTGATTATGTCATTGGAGTTCAAAGTCAGCTGGCAGACTCTCAGCTGGGTGGGAGAAATATCATACAAATGGTCCTGCATCAGGAGCTGGTAAGCGATCTGTTCTCACAGTAGGGCATCCCTCTTGTGGACCTGTTTGCCTCCTGGGGAACAGAAAGCCGAGGCTGTTTTGTTCCCATCTACCATTGTTCGGGACACTGTTGGGGGATGCCTCTGTGAGGCCCTGCACCCCAGGCCTCATGTACGCCTTCCTTCCCTCCCTTCCCCTTGATCCACAAGGTGGTAGTTAAGTCCTGGAAGGACAAGGTGAGGATGACCCTGATGGCTCCAGACTGACCCAGACAGTTAGTGCCCAGAGTTCTTTGGCCTCAGCAGGCCTCTATGGTGGTTACCTGTTCATCAGGACCTGCTGACCAGACAACAGGGGAGGTCCTGCACCCAGACCTTCTGTCCCTACACCTCTCAGCCTGGTTTTTCCAGGCCTTGGGTCTCTTGCAAGATGTGCTTCACATCGTGGCGGCCTCCCGAAAGTAGTATGCTATGCATTCAGATGGAAGAGATTCACCCGCTCGTTCCAGAGCAAGGAGATTGATCCCCTGCCCTATGGCAAGCATCCTGGAATACCGCTGGTCTCTTTGTCGGGACTGCAAGCAACACCTTTAAGTTGTGCCTAGCAGCCATCTCTGCTTACAGGGCACAGGCTGGTAAGCTGCTGACCCAAGAAAGGGTGGTTGGGGTGCTTTTTCAAAGGCCTTGGTCATTTGCCGTTTCCTGTGCGCAAGCCACTGCCTCCTTGGGACTTAGTGCTGGTGCTGTCTGTGCTCCTGGGCAAGGCATTTGAGCCTGTGCACAAGTGTGAGATGTCACACCTGTTGTGGAAGACAGCCTTCTTGGTGGCTACCATGTCAGTCAGCAGGATTAGTGTGCTCCAGGTGCCCTAAGTGGAGTTTCCTTACCCAGTTTTCCACGAGGACAAGGTTGTCCTTCGCACCCACCTGAAGTTACTCATGGGGGTAGTATCAGAGTTTCAGCTTAACCAGGTGATTAACCTGCTGGTATACTTCAGTGACCCATCTTCAGAGGCTGACCACAGGCTCCACACTTTCAACTTAAAGATCATATGCGATGAAACTGATAGACATTAAACTGTCAGCATCATTCATTAAGTAGTGTTATAAGTGTCTGCCTGGCGTTTTATGTGAAATTCTACCATGTCATACCATTTGTAGCCATTTGCTTCTGCCACACTACTAAATGCTGAGACCTTCCACTTCTTGTGGTAATCAGCATGTCTCCACCCTGATGTCATTTGGGGTGCTGTTCTTTCATCTATGAAGAAGCCAGGGAGATGGACTGTTGCACTGCTGAGGTCTGCAAAGATTTTTTGCCTGCCCTTT
Organism: Neoceratodus forsteri; assembly: GCA_016271365.2. Lineage (NCBI taxonomy): Eukaryota > Metazoa > Chordata > Ceratodontiformes > Ceratodontidae > Neoceratodus > Neoceratodus forsteri. Next base: position 100,089,471 of record CM028132.1, read on the forward strand.
GCTTTTATGTGTATTGCAAGACACTGAAAGACAATCCGCTATTTGATTGTGGTTTTGTCATGTTCAATGCCAGCAATGCACAACAATAGTTTAAATTGATCATTTTAGCCTGTGCGAAGTCTGGGAGAGTAGCACATTGCTATTAGGTTTGCAGACTAGATAACTTTTTGTTGTGGCGAAAAGCAGTGATCATTCACACCTGACATTCAGTGAGGCGATTTCTCAGGATGAGACTAAAACCAGTTACCCCATCTCCTGTAAATGGGGTGGGAGGTGGTAGTGTTTTGAAACCTTACTAAGAGTTTCTATGCACTGTCCAGCCTAGTGTTTTCTTCCTGGCAGGTTGTTAATTGATCTACATTTAGTTATGTGTTAAATTTTTTTTTTCTGCACATTAAAATGATCATTTTACCAGGGCTAACACTAATAAAGGCCCCTGTTAAAACTTGTTGTACTGATCAACAGCAGTGACGTCACCAATATTACATTACTAGTAGCATTACAGCTTCCTACCAGGCACAGTAGCACCCCAATTGACAACGTCAGCCTGCAGGCATGCTGACTCAGCATCCAGTAACCTTGGAGAACTGGACCGCACCAAAAAGTCACTTAAAAAATATACAAATTTGTCAACTTTTGTTACAAAACCTCGAACTCACAGTTTTTATAGCAGTGTTTGGGTGATATCTGTTTTTAGATGTGAAAACCAGCACTCTCTTATATGGAACCAGCACACTTGTATGGAGTGCATGGCTGGAGTTTGGGGTGAGGCTTGCCAGCTGTTTGTAACTTACGCTGAAGTCGTACCTGTCAGATTGGCAGCAAAGTGGATGATTGGTTGGTAGATCACATCTTGCATCGACCTCCATTTATAGATGGCTGGTGGGGAGCTTCCCAAGGGACTTGGGGCTCATTGCATCAGACATAAGGCGGCCTTCAGGGACATCCCCACCCAGATCATCTGTTGGGCTGCTGTTTGGAAGAAAACACACATACAGTGCCTTCAGAAAGTATTCACCCCCCTTGGATTTTGTCACATTTTGTGATGTTGCAAACTCAAATTAAAATACATTTATATGGGATTTTTTTGTCACGTATCTACACAAATTACTTTATAATGTCAAAGTGGAATTAAACTTCTGGAATTATTTGTACATGTAATTTTAAAATAAAAACTTGAAATGTCTTGATTTTATAAGTATTCACCCCCCTTTGCTATGACATTCCAAATTGAGCTCAGATGCATCCAATTTCCTTGTGAGCTTACTCTAAAACTTGAATGGAGCCCACCTGTGGTCAGTTCAAATGGTTGACATGATTTCAGAGGAAATACACCTGTCTATATAAGGTCCCACTGTTGACAGTGCATGTCAGAGCAGAAACTCTACCATGAAGACCAAGGAGCTGTCCATAGAACTCCGTGATAGAATTGTGAGGCGGCATAGATCTGGGGAGAGGTATAAAAACATTTCTAGGGTGTTGAAAGTTCCCAGGAGCACAGTCAAGTCCATTATTAGGAAATGGAAAGATTACGGAACCACCCAAACTCTGCCTAGAGCAGGCCGTCTTCCCAAACTGAGCAACCGGGCAAGAAGGGAAGTGACCAAGAACCCAATGACCACCCTGACAGAACTACAGAGTTCCATGACTGAGATGGGAGAACCTGTCCAGAGGACAACAATCTCTGCAGCACTTCACAGATGTAGCCTCAGTGGGGGAGTGGCTAGACGGAAGCCACTCCTGAGAAAAGGCCACATAATAGCATGCCTGGAGTTTGCAAGAAGGCACGTGGCAGACTCTTGAGACCATGTGGCAAAAGACTCTCTGGTCTGATGAAACAAAAATTAAACTCTTTGGCCTGAATGCAAAGCGCTATGCCTGGCGCAAACCGAACACGCTCATCACCGTGTAACACCATCCCTACCATGAAGCATGGTGGTGGCAGCATCATGTTATGGGGATGCTTTTCAGTGGCAGGGACTGGGGCACTTGCCAGGATAGAGGGAACCATGAATGGAGCCAAATACAGGCACATCCTTGAGGAGAACCTGCATCAGTCTGCAATAGACCTTGGACTGGGGCGAATATTTACATTCCAACAGGACAACGACCCAAAGCATACAGCCAAAGCAACACTGGAGTGGCTTCAGAACAAGACGGTGAATGTCCTTGAGTGGCCCAGCCACAGCCCAGACTTGAATCCCATTGAGAATCTGTGGAAAGCCTTAAAGATTACGGTTCACTGATGCTCCCCATCCAACTTGACAGAGCTTGAGCAAATCTGCAAGGAAGAATGGGCGAAAATCCCCAAATCCAGATGTGCAAAGCTGATGCCACAGACATACCCAAGAAGACTCAAAGCTGTAATTGCTGCCAAAGGCACTTTTGCAAAGTATTGACTCCGGGGGGTGAATACTTAAGTAAACAAGATATTTCAGTTTTAATGTTTCATAAATTTTTGTTACACAATAAAAATATTTTGCCCTTTAAATTGTTGAGTATGCTGCGTGAATCAAGGGGGGATCATTTCAATACATTAAAAATTCTGTAGTGACACAACAAATGTGACAAAATCCAAGGGTGAATGCTTTCTGAAGGCACTATACCTATATCTCCAGTTAAGGCATTGACATCCTATGATGTCGAGATGATTCTTTTGGGGCCTGTGTTCTCCAGGCTCTGTTTGCCAAATAGGGGTCTGCACCTTACCCACTTCTCCCGGAGAACTACTAGCGGTCTGCCAGAGTATGTATAGTGAACTGTATCCTCACCCTATATATAGGTTACTCAACCTGTAACTGTACTTTTAGGACTGATATACAGTTCACATCCACAGAACCCACCTGGCTTCCTGGCAAGGTGGTACATGGATCCCTGTTTGCAGTGTGCAAAGATCTGACATCATGGGACAGAGCTGGAGGATATACCCAGCTGGTGGGAGGAGTCTGTTTGAAGATGTTGTTATCAGGGGCTGGCCCGTCAGTGTGTAGTGGGGCTCCACTTGCTACACCATTGACCCAGGTTTGGGAATGATCCTGGGTTGGTTTTTTTTTTTGGGGGGGGGTGTCTAACATCCCAGTGGCTGCTCCCTTCCTCCCAGGGGGATGGTGTCACAACCCCCAGCTCCACTGCCATCTGTAAATGTGTGGGTGGCAGAGCGCTCGGGATACAGGGAGTGTGGGATGCTGTGCTGCATATCGTGAAAGCATGCCAGTGACGCACGCTCACTTCAGGGACTGCATCCCAAACGCCGATGTCCCTGCAGGGCTGTGGGGTTATACAGCACAAAAATAAAAAAAGGGGGGAACTAACAAAGGTTAAAAATCACTCCCACCACCCGTAGCTCCATGAAGTTTAGTACATCCAGACTGAAAAGCAATTGTATCTGCCACACCAGAGCAGAGAAGGGTGCAGAAAAAAAACAAAAAAACAGCAAAGACATCCAGCAAATCAGACCATTCCAGTGGAACTACCAAAGTGTAGATGTGAACTCTATATTACTTCTAGAACTACAATTACTGTTGAGTAACATATATTTTATGTTCTTCATAAAAAAGTGACGTCTCAGTCAGCTCTACTGAGCCATCCCGCCGTACCAGTCATAATACTGAAGTTTGAAATTTGGAAAAATATTTTGAACACATGAAGCGGGGCTCTTTGGTCATTCAAGTTTATCCCCCACTAACTCTGAATATAACTGTAGTGTGCACATTGTATGTGTATAATGGACTGCAGTGTGATATCTCATAGGGAAGGACAGGTTAATGGGGTGATAAGCCATGATCTTGGAGGGCAATTGGCATTATCAGTCTTGTTAACTGAAAGTATTCTCCAAGTATACAGTCTTTCCTTATTGTTTGTTATATACAGAATGTGGTTTACTGGCGTTGTGTATGAAAATTGGCTTTTCCAAAAAAACTGTTGTGAACTGCCCTGGTGGCCCAGCGGCAGTGCAGTGCTGTTGCCCTGGGTTTGGAAGCAAGCCCCGGAAGTAACATCAGGGGACAGGGACAGCAACTCCTGTGGCTGGAACCAGAGAGTTTGCTTGTGCCGCGCGGGTGCAGGTGCAGTTGCACCTGCACAAGGCTGATACAGGCATGGTTCATGCCATGGGAGGTGGGAGAAGAAAACTGTGGGGGAAAAATGGTGGAATTTGGGCTCTGAAGTTCTGCTCGCCCTGACCTGTTCCGCCTGGACCAGTAATCCACACTGCATAATTCTCCAGATAGAGGGATGATTGCTGTCCCTGTCCTGGCCCTGAATCAAGTCATTACTGGGGAAGCCGTATCTGGTTGCGGAATGGTGGGACGGAATAGAGCTAGCCACCTGAGTTTGGCCAAGAGACAAAAAAGCAATAAGACAAAAATGGATGACAGACTGCCATCTATAGAGAACTTGTTAACAAATCGTAAAACAATTGGAAGCATGGAAGAAATTTCAAGCAGACTGCAGCTTCAGTTGGAGCTCTTTAACCCTTAGGCTGCCGCCAACAAGATACCTTGTCCTAAAAACCTGTGTATTCTAAATCTTCCGGCAGCCTAAGGGTTAATACAAGATGGTTACCCGACACTCATTATAGAGGAAATCGAGGGTTCTTCAATCCTAGAACTGACATACTAGTAAGGTACCCTGTTTCAATAAGTTTGGCCAGTAAGTACACTTAGTTAGTGGATCACTGTTTCAGCTTGACAGTTTTGTATGTTACAATGTGGTCCCAGTTTTATGGGACCTTTCTGTATGATCTAGAGTATTTTCTTCTGTTGCACAAATCGAGACACCTGGTAGTAAGAGTCGTTAAGCCTATAAGCAACAATACTGGACGTAGAGGTTATCCAGTATTGTATTTTGTACTTTATGCTGCATCAATTTTCTCTTAACTGTATTATGATGTGGCAGCCTTTCCCTCTTCAGTTTTTTTCTCCACCATCTGCCATACGCATTGGACCGTGCATGGAAACGACTGTTACAGTTGCTGCTTTCTCTTGTTCTCACTATAGCCTGCAATCGCTTTCTATAAGTGATTTTCGACAGTGTGCATGTCTAAAGAACCATTGAAACTGTTCCGTTATTGCAAATACGGTTTAAAGATGTACACTGGAGAGTCACACAGTGTCTGTCTGTGTTTCTTTGGCCCAGACCATAACATGCAGGTTTGCTTGATTTACAAAGGGTTCAGTACAGCCCCCCTGGCAACGTCCAAATGGTGCTTTGGAGGAGCACCTCTTAAAACAACAGGTAACCCAAATGGAGAAGGAACTCCAGGAAATGAGTTCACCTGTGTCGCTGACTCACTCCTTGGGGTCTAAATCTTCAAATTCCCTGGAGAAATTGTCTAGGTCCCATAAGCATAAACAGTGGGAGAGGGAACGAGAGAAGGAGAAAACCTACCCTGGTATGCTACAGGTTGCCCCTTCACGCAGGTCCGACCACTTCAGCACCATTGTCCGCTCCGGTGGCAGCACCGCCCACCACTGAGACCAGCCTCACTTCCTAGTCAGGGCAGACTGCAGGCACCAGCAGGCCTACTATGGGTGGTGCATTGCTATCGATGCCAGGGACCTCGCCTCCTCCGGTGACCTCTGCCAGCATTCCTGTCAATTACATGGGCGCCAATGTCCAGGCAGTGCTGTCCTTTACAGACATGCCTAATCTCCTATTACCTCCTCTTCCTGTACCAGGAGTTCAATTGACAGGGCCTGTAACTCAAACCCCTGCACCAGCATATCCTAGGGCTGTGTCTCAGCCTCCTTCTCGAGTGCTGACGGCCTCTCCAGCGCACTCCCTCGGACCCGTCGAACAGCCTGACAATGACTTTGAGTACAATCCTGATCTCATGATACTGAATGATGATGAAGAGGCTGAAGACTGTGGAAAGTCCTTATGAAAGGACTAGTTCCACTGTGTCTACTTGCAGCGAGGACTTAGTGGTTTACATCCCAAGGTACCCCTCCCAAAGAACCCATCTTTTATCACCATGATGCAGCAATTACAGGCTGCCATGGGGTTTGATTTGGAGGAACAAGATACAACCGAGAACAATCTTTTATTTCTTTGCAATGTCCTGATTCCCTCCTTTAGTAATTCCACCCTCCTCCTTGCCGTGGAAGATGCCACCTTTGCTGCCTGGCATAGGCCATATATGATTCCTGCCATACCTAGAAAGGTAGATAAGATTTTTTTTTTTGATTATTAACCTGAGGTGCGGACTCTGTGGCTATCAGTGCTCCCCATGATAGAGGGCACAAAAACAACTTAGCTCACTTCCTCCTGATAAGGAATCCAGGAGATTAGATATACTGGGCAAAAGAGCCTACACCTCAGTCTTTCTGGACTTTAGAATTCCAAAGTAGCAGGCCCATATAGTCAAATATCAGAATATACTCTTGAGAAAGGCTAAAGCAGCTGCTCAAGCCTTAACAGACTGTACACCTAAATAGGAGCTTCTCTAAGCTCTGGCAGCTGCGGCTGATATAGGAAAACACCTACTGTGTATGGCCTATGACATATCTGATGCTTCAGCCAGAGCAGCTGCCTCAGGAATATACCTAAGGAAGTACTCCTGGCTCAGGGTTGCAGGCTTTGTGAATGATGTACAACAGTCCATTCTCTGTGCCCCCCTTTAGAGGATACAAGTTGTTTGGCTCAGATGTTCAGGATATCCTCTCTAACCTCCAGACCTCAATTACGACCTTGAAGTCCGTACATTCCTGCTGTCATACCCAACCAAGGGGTAGACTGAGGATATCTTTTTGTCCAGCCGGTACTAGAGACCATATACCACTACCAGACAGCAAGGTAAAGGCAAGGGAGCGGGAGCTTTACCTGCTCCAGGTTCCCACTCAAAAGTCCTTAGAAGTGGTGGTGCAGCAGGGGCCTCCACAACTGGCTCTGCTTGACTCCTTCTACACCCCCTACTACCATTACCTCCAGTGGTGGTTGTCAGTGGTTGCATCTCCCTCCATCTAAATTGTTGAAAGGAGGAGACCTCCGATGCCTGGGTTCTGTGACTAGAAGTACAAGGGCATGCTCTGGAACTTCTAGACCTACCTCCAGACCGTCCACCAGTACCTACACACTATCCTCCAGCTCATATTCCTCTGCTCCTGGATCCAGAAGCAAATTATGTAATGCCTTTTATTGGACCAGCACAGATGTAACAAAAAGAACAAAGTGCTTTAGCTTTTAGAACAAGTCCTTCATTGAAAGCGTAATGACAGTTACTTAGAAAAGCCAGTACTTTTAACACCCAGATCATGCAGAAAAAAAGCAGAAAAGGTCTGCATTGGTTTTGTTATATCTATGTTAGTCCAATAAAAGGTATCAAATCATTTGCTTCTGGATCTGTTCTAACAAGGACCAATACGGCAAATACTAAATCTGGATTTCTGCTCCTGGAGAAAGTCCATACTTTACCTCAGAAGAGGGCCTTAGAACCTGTATCTGTGGAACAGAGAAACCTAGGGTTCCACTCCATATTTCCTAATCCCAAAATAGACAGGAGACCTGAGGCCTATTCTGGACTTCAGGGACCTGAACTCTCATAGAGTACAAAAAGTTCAGGATGGTCACCCTACAGGGCCTGCTCCCACTACTACAAGTAGGGGATTGGTTCTGTTCCCTTGACATGAAGGACGATAACCTTCATATAAAAATTCGTAAACCTCACAGGAAATATTGGAGGTTCTCGTTTCAAGGGGAAATAATACCAGTTCATGGTATTGCCCTGTTGCTTGTGGTCTGCGCCATGGGTCTTTACCAAATGCTTGGTAGTGGTAGCAGCAGCCCTTCACAGGGAGGGCCTCTCTGTCTTTCCCTACCTAGACGACTGGCTACTGAACGCTTACTCCAAGGAGCAACTCCTGTACACACTAGCTCGAGCAAAGCAGATGTTCTATGCTCTAGGGGCTACTATCAATGTACCCAAATCTGTCTTGACACCATGCCTACAGTATATAGGGTCAGTTGTGGACACTGCTTAAGGCTCAGCCTTCCTGCCTCTGGACAGGGCCACAAGTCTGATTGCCCAGGGCCACATGGTCCACAACAGCTGGTATGTTACAGACAGGACATTCCTTAGACTCCGGGGTCTGGTGGCAGTGGCCATTGTCATGGTACCTCTGGCCAGACTACATATGAGGATACCTTTGTGGACCCTAAGAGTCCAATGCGACAAACTCTGAAGATGTAGAACAGAGGCATCTAATAACTTTCTCTTGATCTTACTTATTTGATTTGTTGCAACCTGAATACACTTACTCTGTATATTCAGCTCTTGACAATGCTTCTATATGAACTGCTTTGATAATGCACTGACAGTGCTCCTGTGTGAACTGCATTTGTCAAATGTTCACTTAATTTTGTTACTACTCGAATACACTTACTTTGCATGTATGACTCTTGACAATGCTCCTATGTGAACTGCTTTTGGTAGTGCCCTGATGGATCTACATTCACTAGTATTTTGTGGTTGAAATCTCTGTGTACTCAGTGAAGTGGAACCTTTGTAAAAGAGCAGTTGTGCTCAGAGGTGTACTCGAATGAATACATAAAAATAACCTCTCCTGTACACAAAGTGCCCAAATGATGGATGGAACCCAGCAACCTGTTAAAGGGGTTCCTTTCTTGATCCCTCCCTTGCCAGATTTTAACTACAGATGCCTCTGGGATGGGCACACACACATTTGGGGCCCCATCAGACCCAGAGTACCTGAACCACAGGGAGAGCACCTGCACATAAATGTTCTAAAATGAGAGCTGACAGGCCATCCAGACTCACCTGTCCCCAGGTCCTCTGCTAGTACAGATGAACAATGTCGGTGTGATGCATAACATCGACAAGCGGAGGGAACTCATTTAACCCCTGTGCAGGGAATTGATGAGGTCCAGTATTGGGCTCTAGAACACGGTCTAGAACTGTCAGCAGTGTACGCTCCAGGAGCCCAAATGTCTTGTAGTCAGGCTAAGCAAGTCACAGTCCAGAATGCACGATTAGGAACTGTTGACTAGTGGTGGAAACATCTGTTCAACAGATGGGGTTGTCCAGAGTTTGACCTTTTTCATCCCCACACAATGCAAAACTGCCGCTTTTGCTCAGTCGCTCCAGGGTCCGGAGTTTTCTGGCAGACTCATCCCTTTCTTGGAAGGGGAGGTTCTACACATGCCTTGCTCTCTCATTCAGAGGGTACCACTAAGCTCCAGATGGAGGAGGCAACTCTAATCCTCATTGCTCCCCTATGGCCTCGACAGATCTGGTTCCCTCTCTTGCAGCAGCTGGCAGTGGAACCGCCAGTACAGAACCCCTGCCCTTATGCCAGGAACTTCAGTCACAGGAACAGGGAACACTGGTCCACCCTGACCTCAGATCGCTTCACCTCCATGCAAGGCTCCTGAGAAAATAGCCATTGCTAGATTTGGGGTTTCTCAAAAGGTGGCTGATGTCATGGAGGCTGTCAGAAATCCAGGCCACTTATTCTATGAAGTGGAAGCGGTTTGCTTTTTGGGTCGCTTCTCATCACTTGAATCCATTTACCTGTCCAGTAAATCAGGTTCTGGAGTATCTGCTGTCCTTGTCAGATGCAGGCCTGCAGTATTCTTCTATCAAAGTGCACTTGGGTACCATTTCAGCTTTCCATGTGCCTACTGAGGGTCATATGGTTGCACGTCTGGAGGTGGCCAGTACATTTTTGATAGGCATTCTGCACTTGAAGCCTCCTATCCATAATCTAGTCCAGGCTTGGAACCTACATTTTGTGTTGGACAAGCTTACTTTGGCTCATTTTGTGCCAGCTGTGACTTGTGGCTTACTTTTTTTTTTCTTAGCATTGTTTTTGGTTGCTTTACTTCTGCTAAAAAAGGATTTCAGAGTTGCATGCTCTAATGTGTGAGCCTTCTTACTTGGTTTTCCACAAAGACAGGGTGTCTTTGTGTACTAATCCTATGTTTTACCAAAGGTGGTGTCTGAGTTTACTTTAAATCAAGCCATCCACCTGACAGTTTATTTTCCTGAGCATGGCCATCCAGGGCATTGCTCATTATTTTAGATGTACGTAGACTACTCTGGTACTGTATATACCACACAAAGTACTGCATGAAGTCCTCACAGCTTTTTGTTTCATTTGCCCAGGGAAATGGGGCGCTCCATTTTCTAAAGGGTGCCTGTACAAATGGTTAACAAACTATTATTTTTTGTTCTAGGAAGTACTGTAAGGAACTCCCTGGGGTTTGCTCATGGTCATTACACTAGAGGCATTGCCACATCTATTGCCTGTTTCAAAAATGTGTCTGCTGCAGAAATGTGTGCAGCTGCCACCTGGACTACTGTCCACGCTTTCACTAAATGCTACAGTTCAGACATTGACTGTCAGAAAAGGACTGGCTTTGGCCAAGTTGTGCTTCAAGACATGTAGGCTCCAGCCACCCAGACTGTTGATGGTCAATACTGCTTGGTACATGTTCCATAGGTGTGGCCTGATGAGAGATATTCTCAAAGATAGAACAGTTATATACTCACCGTAACAGTAGATCTTCAAGAGAATCTCTTTCATCAGGCAATGCCGTTCCACCCTCCTTCCCCCTATCAGCTTCTGAGATTCTGATGTGTGCTGTCTCCTTCTCCATGAGGGTCTATCTGCTGTTCAAACAACATGAAGTCTTGCTGTATTCTGACTAATCAGTTAGCCCTCAGCCTTTAAACTGCCCCGGAGAACAAAGGGTTGCTTTCTGTGCAGAGTATAGAATGCTGAGCTCGAGCTCGGTTTATGTCTCTGTTTCTTTGAAATTCTAACCGTCAGATTCTTTACTCCTCCTCACTGAATGGTCGCCCGGAGATTTCTCCTGCATCTCGGTTCGAAAGTCGGTTGAAGTGTCGGTTTTCTGTTGGTTTTTAACTGAAATGTATTTCCGCATAGTCTGTTCAGTCTCTGTCTGTGGTACTGTGAGTACTAGATAGGTTTTGTACTGTTTTTCTGTGTGGAACTTGTAAAAGTGTGGATCGGTTCGGCTGAACTGATCGTTTGTTGATTCTTGTATCTTACTTTAGTGTGTGGTTACCTGTCCTTATCGGTTCTAAAAAAAAAAAAAAAAAAACGTGTTTCGTATGTTTTTTTCCAAGACCCATGACACGTTAGGAACCGATAAGGGAGTCTTGCCTGGCAGTTGCCAAAAAAAGGGTAAGTTGGTTAGGGTGGCCATGTCTGAGAAACCCAAGAAAAAAACTGGGCCCAATGGGTTTCAACAGTGCAGTGAGTGTGGGGAGGTCTTTGCTAAGGCCGATCCCCACATCACCTGTGTTTATTGTCTGGGGTTTGAACACCTCGATTCAGACTGCTAAATTTGTAAAAACTTTCCCAAATCTACCCTTGAAAAGAGATTAGGTAGACTGAGGGAAAAGGAGGCCGAGAAGTCTGCTGGCGGTTACTAGCCCGACGGTTCTAACCGAATCAGAAGGAGAGCCCTCTGACCAGGGGAGCCTTCTTCGGGCAAAAGGAGAGCCGATCCCGAGGGTTCGGTTCCGACTAAAAGAAAACGCAAAGAGAAATCATCCGGTTTGGATCCAGAAGCCCATGTTCCGACCGCCAAGGAAATAGCCAGAGCGATTCGGATTGTGGAATCGCTTCACCTGGTTCCTACCAGTCCAGCACCTTTTGGCAGGGACTCGGTTCGGTCGGTTCCCCCGGTTCATGATTATACCCCTGAAGAATTTTATGAACCGGAGTTTGAGGAGGAGGGGGAGTTTGAAGAGGATGATGGTGATGGTGAAAGTCTGGATGTGCCTGTTGAACCGGACATCTCCCCAGACAGATCTTCAGGTGTATCCCCTCCTAGGCTTTGAGTCCCCTTCCCACTGTATGTTCTACAAAAAGGTGGCTGACACCCTTCAGCTTCCTATGGAGGAGGCAATGGAGGATCAAGAGGAGCCTGATTTTGTGGAAATGATGGACATCACAGAGTCCAGGAGACTGTCTATTCCCCTTCCAAATCTTTTGGGAAGCAGACACAAAAAAATTCTGAAGTCTCCCAATTCTCTACCTCCTGTTGATAGAAAAATGGACAAGAGGTATACAGTTTCAGGCTCAGATACAGACTTTTTATATCAGCAATGCAGCCATGTTGGGGTTATGCAGGCTGCTGCCTGTGATAAGGCAAACATTCCCTTGGTTTCACACCCCCCAGACAAAGACTCCAGGAAGATTGATGCCATGGCAAAAAAACAGTACATGGCATCTTCCTTGGGACTCAGGCAGGCGAATTATATGGCTTATACAGCCAGGTACCAGAAGTCCAGGTGGGAAACTGTAATGGCACTGGCTAAACAGGCCTCCCCCCAGCTAGCCAAGGAGGTGGCTGCAGATGGGATTGAGGCATCAAAAGTTCAGTTTCATGCTGCTGGTGAGTCCAATGATGTGTCCTCAAGAGTCATGGCTACATCTGTTGCTCTTCGGAGAGTGGCTTGGCTCAGATGTACTAGCCTCTCGCAGGATACCCAGGCTAAGGCCATGGATTTTCCTGTAGTGGGTAATTCTCTGTTTGGGGATCAGACCGAGAATTACATGAAGAAAATGGATGAGTACAGGACCACTTACAGGAGTGCTCAGGCCAAAGAGAGGCAGGCAACTCCTCAAAGGCAGCAGTCTAGGGGCAGGCCTTTTCATAGGCCTTTTCACCAAGCACAGGCTTCTTCTCCCTTTTCACAGAGGGAGAGGCAGAAGGGGGATGAGCAGGGCTGCATCCACTCCTCAGCCTAAGGCCCCTGCCAAGCAGACACCCTGATGGGCCTGCCCGGGTCGACTCTCCAGTTCTAGTAGGGGGCAGGCTGACTTTCTTTGTCTAGGACTGGATGTCTGTTACATCAGACAAGTGGATCCTGGAAGTAGTAAGCCAGGGACTGGTTCTCAGCTTCAAAAAATTTCTGAAGAAGAGAGCCATATCTTTTCCACCTGCAGGTCTCTCAGAAACCCTTGCCCTAGAGGCAGAGGTTTCATCTCTGCTGGCTTTAAGAGCCATAGAGAGAGTACCTACCCTACACTGGGGCAGAAGTATGTACTCCAGGTACTTCCTTACCCCAAAAAAGACGGGAGTGACAACCCATCCTAGACCTAAGATACCTAAACAAACATCTTTTAAAACCAAAGTTCAAGATGGTAACTCTGGTAATAATCCTTCCCTCTCTAAGGCCAGGGGACTGGCTAGCCTCCCTGGACCTCAAAGATGCCTATTTTCACATTCCCATCAGGTGTTCCCACAAAATGTACCTCAGGTTCGAGTTGCCCTCAGGCCACTATCAGCTCAGAGCAATGCCTTTTGGCCTAACTTCAGCCCCAAGGGTCTTCACAAAGTGCCTGGCAGTAGTTGCCTGATTAAGGAGGCAAAAGATTTCCATTTTTCCATATCTGGACGACGGGCTAATAGTGGGCCAGTCTCCAGACCAAGTCAAGTCAGACCTGCAAATGACCCAGCAAGTGCTCACTTCTCTAGGATTTCTTCTCAACCTTCCCAAGTCAGTTCTCGAGCCAGTCCAGCTTCTTACCTTTGTAGGGGCAGAGCTGGATACGGCCAAAGCAAGAGCCTTTCTTCCCCTGGAAAGGGCAAGGGTTCTTGTAGAACTAGCCTCTTCCTTCAGCCTTCAGGTATCTCGACCAGCAAGGCATTTCCTCTAGCTGTTAGGCCACATGGCAGCTTCTACGGCAGTGGTCCAAGGTCCAAGATTCCAGATGAGGGACATTCAGTTCCATCTGAGGGCTTTCTGATCTCAGAGGAAGGATTCCCTTACCAAACTGATCCCAGTGACTCTGACCTTGATCCAAGCCCTTCAATGGTGGCAGGATCAGGACAATTTAAGGCAAAGGGTCCCATTTGCCACTCAGTCTCATTCAGTGGTCCTTACCACGGATGCTTCCCTTCTGGGCTGGGGCGCCCATCTGGGGGCCCTCACTGCCCAAGGACAGTGGTCCCCTCAGGAATCCCTTCGCCATATCAATCTCCTAGAACTCGGCAGTCTTTCTGGCCCTGCAAACTTTCTCTGTCAGTACAGAACAAGGTGGTTCAGGTCAGAACAGACAGCACCACCACTATGTGGTACATCAACAAGCAGGGAGGCACTCTGTCTATGGCCTTGTGCACAGAAGCCATGAAATTGTGGTCCCTGGCGTATTCCCTACAAACCTCTCTGATAGCAGTTCACCTTCCAGGGAAGGACAATGTGCTAGCAGATGCACTGAGCAGGATCTCACAGGGCCATCGCGAATGGTCCCTGGACTCTCTGGTATTGAAGGTGATTTTTTTTCAAGGTGGGGCTCTCCAGAGATCTTTTTGCAGCCCCAGACAACCACCAACTTCCTCTCTTTTGTTGCAGACCCCCAGTCTTGGGCTCAGTCCCCCGGATGCTCTGATTCTGAACTGGGAAGGGAAATTTCTGTATGCCTTCCCTCCTTCCTCTTCTATTCAAAGTTTTAATTGAGATAAGGTCACAACCTTGCAAAGTGATTTTAATTGCTCCAGACTGGGCCGGACAGCCCTGGTACCCCCTTTTGCTGTCCATCTTCCCCTGTCTCTCCCCATGAATTACAATCTGTTAACCTCCTCTCAGGGGAGGATTTGGTTCCCCAGTCTTTGGTCTCTCAATCTCAAGGCATGGCTCTTGAAGAGCTAGAGTTTGCAGATTTGCATCTGTCTCAGGGGATTCTGGATATTCTCAAAGCTTCTCGAAAGCTGTCCACCAGAAAGACTTATAACTCCAAATGGAAGAGATTCAGCATTTGGTATTCCAAGAAGCATATTTCTCCAGATACTGCTGAATTGCCTACAGTTCTGGATTATATAGTCCATCTTAATGGCCTAGGCCTCAGACCAGCTACTCTCAAGGTACATTTGTCAGCTGTTTCTGCTTTTCTGTCAGTGGGAAGTCTTCTCACTATCATCTATCCTGTATTCTGTAATTTTTTAAGGATTGTTTCATACCAATCCTCCCTTTAGAGATCCTGCCCCTGCCTGGGATTTAAATGTTTGCATTGCTCAACTTATGCAACCTCCTTTTGAGCCCAAGTTGTCAGCAGAGCTTAAGTACTGGACTTGAAAAACTGTGTTTTTGGTAGCCATTACCTCTGCCAGACGTATCAGTGAATTGCAGGCCCTGTCAGTGGAACCTGATTTTATCTCCTTTCACAGGGATAAAGTGGCCCTTAGAGCCAGTAGAAGGTTCTTGCCCAAAGTGGCTTCAGATTTCCACTTGAATCAGTCTGTCTCTTCCTGTTTTCTTCACTGATCATTCTTCCTGAGGAGGGAGGAGGCTACACAGTTTAGATGTTAAAAGAGCCCTTAGCTACTACGTAGAGCGTGCCAAGGGCCTGAGGTTTGAGTCCCTCCGTTATTCCTCACTTATGGAGAAGTGGAAAGGGCAAACCTGCCACCAAGAGAACTATTGCCAGGTGGATTGTGTCTTGTGTACAATTCTGCTATGAGAAACTGGGAAAGATTCCATCCTCAGGCCTGAGGGCTCACTCTACAAGAGGTACAGCTGCTTACCTGGGTGCTGCCAGAGATATTCCTCTCTTAGAAGTTTGTCAAGCAGCCACCTGGAAAACAGTCCATACCTTTACCAAGCATTACTCTCTGGATATCCAGGCTAGGAGTGATGCTCGGTTTGGCACAGCAGTACTTCAGAGCCTATTCCCAAAGTAGGTTCTGTCCCTCCTCCTTGGAGGTATTGCTTGGTAGTCTGCATTAGTCAGAATACAGCAAGACTTCATGTTGTTTGAAGAAAAATTACTCACCTCAGTAATTATTTTTCTTCTATTGATCTTGCTGTATTCTGACCCTCCCGCCTCCCTCTAAGAACCTGTTTTGGGAAGTGGGTGGGCAGGCTTAGTGTTACACCTCAGGGTGCTCCTTGCATCCTCTGCTTTTTGTTTGGGTATTTATTTTGTTGTTATTCTTATTTGAATTGGTTTTGTGTTTTGGGTTTCCTAACTTGAGTCTTCCTTTGGGAATCCAAAACTTTTTGTTGCCAGTTGGCTAGTAAAAATTTTGCAGTTTCCACATAGGATAGCTAGTGAGTTTTTGCTTGTAAGAATCTGACGGTTAGATTTCAAAGGGAAACAGACAGAGACATCAACCGAGCTCGAGCTCAGCATTCTATGCTCTGCATAGAAAGTTTAACCCTTTGTTCTCTGGGGCAGTTTAAAGGCTAGGGCTAACTGCATTAGTCAGAATACAGCAAGACTCCAATAGAAGAAACATAATTACTAAGGTGAGTAATTTTTTCTTCTCTGCCTCTCCTGGTTGACAGAGCCCCAAGTTCTTTCCTGGTACCCTAAAGGGTGGTCTTCTGAGTATGATTGGCAGGGAACTGAGGAGGAAAGGGGCCGCCTATGTTTATATGGGAGAGACGATCCGATAACTGATGTTGTCATGAGCGGCTCCTAGTGAACTGCTTGCAAAAGTTTCCGTGGTGTCCTAGTTTCTGGTGGCTTATAGTTCCATAGGTCTGGTCTGATGAGAGATTCTCTTGAAGATCAACTGTTAACGTTGAGTACGTAATTATTCTTTGTGCTTTCCAGATTAGTTTCAGCTGTGTCCCTTGTCACACTATAGTGCTTCCTCACAAAATGAAATTGAAAAAAAATCACTCATTTAAAGCCATATACTGTTAATGAAACAAACAAACAAAAAAAATTATGAAAGATGATGCACAACTTGCCCCTAGTTTCCATCTTTAGGTTAATATAACAGCACGAACCTCAAGACCAAAGCTCTTAAGGTCCATATGCTGTTATTGCATCCCATTGATAAAACCGCGGGCTTGTTGTGTATGGTCACCCATAAATTTTTCCTTAAAGGAGATTGAAAATGATTTTTACATAGTTAACTGCCCTTCCATCTTCCTTTCCATGCCAGTTATGTATTTCTGATATGCTTTGACCAATTTCTTATAAATAAATAAATAAATCTTAGCTTGGGGGTGCTCTCAGATCTGTGTAGAGGTTATCTCTCTTTACCAGCTACTGCTTTCTTTTCATATTTCTAAGACATTCTATGGCATCAATAACGCCATTCCATGCTGTTCATCTGAATAGCCTGGAATTGATACTACTGTCAGAATGTTCTGGCAATATAAAAGAGAGCAGAAAATGCTGAGGAGAGAGGATTCAGGGTAGTTACAAAGGCAAACAAATTAGATGATTAATTTAACAAAATGGTAAAAACATAGAATATTGGATGGACACTGAAAATGGGAACAGAAGGGCATCTAGAGGTGTTATCACATTTAAATATATGTGGTTAATCGATAAGTGGCTGATTTGTGTGGCTTCATATTTGTAGGATGGTTAATATAGTTATTGTAAGAATTTTTGTCGAGTGTTTCTGTGGTGTATAATTATTGCCCATTAAACCTGATATGAGGTGCTTTGGTGGGTGTGTACGAGCAGCAGGACAGCAAAATGGAGTCTTGCTGCACCAGGTGAAGGTAGAGGTATTTCCAGGTGCCAGGGAGAGGTGAGATGCCTCAGGGGGAAATGGGAAGAAAAGCCCTGAGACTCTTGAGATGGCGGTCGATGGTACACCCGTCGCGCTCCTGCTCCTTGGTGATCTCCAGCAGAGGAATGTGGGGGTAGGGATTTACAGGGTTGGGGAGGTTGTTTATCAACTCGAGGACTGTGTGAGTGACCCTGAAAGATAAAGTTTATATATGTATGTATAAAAAAGAAGTCCTTATATGCAGTAAAATCATGAATGCTGGTTGGTTGAATCAATGTGGATTTATGAGATCAGTGCCTCAGATAAGAATGAACACATGAGGCCTTTCTGATATTATCAGGCACACCGAAAGCTGTACAAAATCATGCGTCCCCAATAATGAAAAGCATTATGAGAAGTGCAGTTTATGCAGTGTGCTCAGGTTTTGTCTTCTAGATTGTGAAGCTGTTCTTCCACCGTGAGATTCTGAACTGCAGATCACACTTTCGAAGATTTCTTGAAAATCTATCCAAATGGCAGAAATATTAAGTGGCAAAAAAAATCACAATTTAACATTTTAAGTGTCTATAGTGGTGGTACTGCACCACTGTAATGTTATTGTGAAAGATCATATGTCGGCATGTCTGATGGCATTTTCTCTGTAAAAGGCTTTGTATTACCACTAGTGTAGAGCCCACATTCAGTTCTCTTCCCAAGTCCCACTCTGCCATCTAGGCCTCTGTAGACTTGTAAATTCTTGCTGTGGGCTGACGTATCTGATTTCAGGTTCTAGCGAGTGGGGAAGGGGCGAGAGTTAGACTAGAAGGGCTAAACATGGCACAAAAGGGTATAGTGGATTCACCTGCCAGTCTCCACCAATTTTCTCTGTTTCCCACTGGGTCACCAGTATGATGAGCCCATCTGTGTCACAGGGTGACGATGGGAACACTGGTGGCCTCATCAGCACAGTGCTCCCTTCCTTGACCACCATGGGGTTAGTCAAACAGTGGGTTAGCATATCCTGCCACCTTGGAGGAGGAGGCCATTCACAGTGATACTACACCTTCGACTTCCAACTGACCCACTGCAGCAAACCCAAGACTGGGACTGTAACCCACCTAGCCAGTACAGCAAGCAGCTCCCCAGCATCTGTGCTGTTGGGTCACTCTCCACCCATCCTTTTTATTTTTTTAGTAGTGTGGTAAGTCCTAAAAATATAAGTTGTTAACCTAGAGGTTAGAGTGCAGTGAGCTGTGAACAATCTTGGTACATCCAGCAGATTTGGGTTTGTTTCCTGCAACCTCCACTTGCATACTGTCATTGTGCCCAGTAGGCTTTACCTGGTTACCAGAGCATAGGCAAGGCAATTTTATTTATATGGCACCCATTCCCGAGAGCTCTGGGTACCTCACGATACAATAAAAAATGGGGCTGAGTATCGGGGTGGGCTGGCAAGAAGGGGAAGTGTAGGGGAAAATGGGCAGATTAGATGGGCCAGTATGGTCCTTTTCTGCTGTCAAACTTCTATGATTCTATTATTAAGACAATAAAATTAAATTATAATTAAAATGTTGTCATACAGAAATTACACAGTAGTGCGAGACCCAAAACTCATATACATAAATGGGATTTAAACAAGGTCTGGGAAGGAGCACCTCTCACCTTCAGGAGAAGGGTGTTATAAAGAATGGGAACAGCCACACCTAATACCCCACCTTCTGAGGTCTTAAGACCGGATTTGGGTACAGACGAGAAGTCTGCCTCTGCTGACTGAAGGGGTGGTCTGGAGCATAAGGAGTCAGGCCTTTCAGGTAGCCCAGACCCAAACTGTGAGGGCCTTGCAAGTTAACAAGCACAGCTCGAAGTTGATCCACCACTGCACTGGCAGCCAGTGGAGAACACTGAGAACCAGCTTGATATGTTCAGACTGGGGAGTACCAACTGGCCTGCCACATTCAGGACCAGCTGCAAGCGACAGAACACCGTTGTATAGCGCATCCAATGTAGATGTAGTCAAGGCGTGCACCAGGGTTGCCAGATCAGCTGATTCCAGAAAAGTTTGATCCAGGAGATGTTCTGGAGATGGTAAGAGCCACTGCAGACAACAGCTGACACTGATATGTTAAGGTCAGCTTGGAGTCCAATGACTCCCAGATTCCTCACTCTATCTATGCTCAGAGTGTTACACCATCCAGAGTGAGAAGGACAGCACCACCACTTGTCGATAAACCAGATCGATCTGGCTCCACCAGTAGAACTCCCGTTTTTGATGGGTTAAGCCTAAGCCAGCTGGCCAACATCTAATTCTGAATTTTTTTAAGGCACTCGGTCAGTTCAAAGACTGCCATATTGTCATTGGGAGCACAGGACACATACAGCTGGGTATCATCAGCATAGCAATGAAAACCCAAGCCATAGTGTCTCATGGCCTTCCAGTGGCAACATATATAAGGCAAACAAAATACGGAGCTAAAATCGACCCCTGAGGCAGCCCACAACAGAGCGCCGCAGTGCTCAAGATGAAGGAGCTAAGGGCCACCTGCTGCACCCTGCCGGATAAGAAGGACTTGCAGTGGTTCAACACCATACCTGTGAGTCCTATGTATACCTCAGACTAGCCAACAGAACTCCATGGTCCAGTGTGTCAAAAGCCAAAGAAAGGTCAAGCAGGACAAGAATGGACTGGCACTTGCTGTGCCTTGCAAGGAGGAGGTCTTGGTGCACAATGACTGAAGCCAACTCTGTATTATGACAGGGCCAGAAACCAGACTGGAAAGGCTAATAGATGTCATATTTCTCAGGTATTGTTCCAGCTGCATAGTCAACACCTTCTTAATCAACTTCCTCAGAAAGGAAGGTTAGAGAGGCCTGTAGTTTGAGAGTCCATCAGGGTTCAGTGATAGTTTTTAAAGAGGGGCTTCATCACTGCCCTTTTCAGGGTGGAAGGAAAAATCCATTCCCTAAGAGAACATCCAACAATCTTCATAAAGTTTGGACCAAGTGTCCTCCAGCACTCTTAAAGAAGGTGGCTTGGCCCAAGATCCAGTATACAGTAGGTGGGGCACAGTCTAGAAACTACTCTGAGGATATCATCTGCCAACACCGGCTCAAACTTCACCCACAAAGACGGAATGTCAGTGCCCATCAAAGACCATACACTGCCAGCCAATAACAGGCCACTTGAGAATATCTCACCTCAAATAGAAGACACCTTGTCCAAGAATCGACTAAACTCCTCACACTTATCTGTGGAAGAGGGCTCTGCAGGACTTCACTTAGGTTGGATTTAAAACATGTCCACAGCACTGAAGAGCTGAGCAGGTTGGTTCTTTCAGCAGCAAACACCCATGACAGGAATACTGACTTTTTCAGAGGATTGCCCCATTATATGCAATGTAATAAGCCCGCAGTGCCAGTTTGTCCTTCTCCGATTGGGACCTTGGCCAGCAGTGCTTCAGCTTCCACCCAGTTGTTTCAACCTCCTCAGATTATCATCAAACAATGGTGACCTGCAGCAGGATATCAAGGGCAGACACAGAGAGGTGCTGGGAGTCAGATGCTGTCACGAGAGCCCCTGCTCTAGCCCTCAGTGGCTGCTTCGCTCCACTGCAGAGGCTGTCTCCATGCCCCAGATGTTCAGCATTGCCAGGAGACTCCGAGGTTCCAGATTACCAACAGGGTGATAGCTGACTATCTACACTGCAGTGGTTAAACAGGAGCCTACAAAACTGCACAATGTGAGGATTCAACCAAACAGCCAGATCAATCTTGATATTACTAATGTTAAGACCCAACAAGAAAACCAGGTCCAGGGCTGGTGAGTACCAGTGGCTACTGCCTGTGTCAGTGGTGATCAGCTAGAAGGAACTGCCTTCAAACAGATGTTTTCATAGTTGACCCAGATGTTGAAGTCTCCCAACACAAGAAGTTTAGGTGACTCCATCATTAGATTTCGATGGAAACTTAGTTCCTGCAAGAGTTCGCTTGACATCCTAGAGGCCGGTATATGATAAACGATCTGCAACTTGTACTCAGCCCACCTTTCAGTGCCACCCATTCAAATGACTGTCTCTCCATGGGGTATGCCGTCTGTCCCAGTGAAGATCTAAAACAGATGGCTATCTCTCCACCCTGTGCTCCCATTTAGGCAGTGCACCACCTGAGTAACCTGGAGGAATGGATGCATCAAGTACATGGCCTGAGTCTCTCTCCCAGCCAGCTGTCAGTGATGCATACCACATCTGCCACGGAATCTGTGATAAAAGCCTCCATCTTGGCTGTTTTATTCCTTAAAGATCTGGTGTTACAGAGAACTGTCCTAAGGGAAGAGTCTGAGTTAGCCTGTCCATTGGCTATCTGCTGACCCGAAATCTCAGGAGCCTGGGGAAGAGTCGTTTAAGGGGGACCCCTTGCTTGGCAAGGCCTACTTCCCTGGTGCTTCCTGGACTTAACACTTCAGATCCTGCTCCCTCTGTCCACCCTTAGAGCTAATCTACATTTTGAGCAGTGCCCCTGGAGGACCCTCAGCCTCCAGCAGAGATCAAGTCATTGCCACAGGCAGAATGCAAGGGAGCCCTCCAAAGGGATGCCACTCCTGTGGTTGCTTCTTGGTGTAGACTAGGTGCAGCCTGGGTGCTGTATGACACATGCAAATACAATCCCAACCAAAAACAAATGCAGATTTCCTTCACTACATAAATTAAATCTCACCACTTCCGAGACTACTGCACATTAAAGTCACTCAAACCCATGCAGTCACTCCCAAATTAAATTATACACAGAGGTATCTAAGCCTAAACAATCGCACACCCAGGATTAAAACAATAATAAACTAAAATGAAATCCAACTTGGCAGAAAGAGGTGCACATCAGATTATTGTAAAAATCAGAAATTATGAAATGGCACGAATGTTGCAATCCCAGCATGTCCAGCAAAATCAAGCAGATTAAACCAGATACTGAGATAAAAGTCCTGCATAGAAAGAAGACGGTCTCTTGCCGTCTCTCACATGGTACAGGAGAACAGTTTACTCACGAAAGAATGAAGAGTCCTTGGAGGCCATGTCCTGCAAGCTTGGTTCCTCCTTTTCCCCTCTCCTGCCCTTACCAGGAGCTGGAGAAAAGCAGTGACTAGTATCCAGGAAAGCTCACACACTTACCAAGAGCCTCTGTCATCAAAAAGGGATTATCAGGGAAGAAACGGGCAGGAACTCCTGAAAGGGGCCAGGATGATCAATTACATCAGCAGATAAGGGGACCTGAGCTCAGGCCAGATGCTCTGCAGCCACACAGCCACAGACACTGTTCAGCCTCACAAGGGCAGCCGGCCAGAATATAGCCAGAACCCAACAGACCCCCCTCCTCACCAAAGTCCCAACCTGAATAAATGAACACAGCTAGTACTGGAGATGAAGTCACTCTGTAGACACAGTAAACCTAACACTTTAATCCATCCAGGAAAAGTTAATAAATAAGTAAACCAGAAGCAGGGTGATAAGATAGTCCAGTCTTCAGGACTAACATAACTCCACTCTTACAGATAGCAAATACTCCATAGCAGGCAAGCCAGTATTGATCCAAAACCTCTCACACACCTGAGACTTGGGGGCTGCAGACAGTGGAGGCGCAATGAGAAAGGCGGGGGGCAATGGAGTCTGCAAAATGGATAAAGCAGTGCACCAGGAGGAAGGACTGCTGTGTGACTGGACTTCTGCTGGGACTAAAGAAGTAGAACTCTTGTACTTGGACCTTTAATTTAGGGTAAAAAAAAAAACTAAGAAAACAAACAAAAAAAAGTGTGTGTTTGTCTGTGTTAACTGAACTGAATGGTTATCTGAACAGTTATCTAGGTGTAAATCTCAGGTGATTGAAAGGATTTGATAGCTGTGAGGTTTAAATTACTTGTACAAAGATATAGTAAGTAGGGGGAGTGGCTTAGCTAGAAGGAAGCTAAATTTAAAGACTGCCTTAGAAAGATTCTGCTACTAGCTTGGCAGAAGACACCAGGAGGAAGGACTGCTGTGTGACTGGACTTCTCTACTGGGACTATACTGTTCTCCTTCCTTCCCAACCAAAGCTAGTTCTACTTTTATAGGCACAGGATTTGAATGACAACAGGAACTTCCTGTTTGGGAGCAGGAAGTGAGTGATCACAGAGCCACCAAAGACCCACCATCCTAGAAGGGCTAGAGTAGCTCTCTGCCCCTCTAGCTGCTGGAGGTCTGCCTCTGAGCAAGTAAGGGTCTACTGAGAAATATAGGATAATCTTGTCTCGGAACAGGACAACATAAGGAGAGAGAGAGAAGAAAGAAAAAACAGAGGAAAGAGTAAGGATTGCAAACAGTTAAGGGGCCAGAAATAAGACATGATGGGAGTGGTGCAGTGCAGTGGCTGTGGAGCAGCAGTCTTCCGGAAGATGTTCTGGAGGATGCGGTATTTTCCCATCTGCAGGTACCTCTCTGGGCGGAGGGAGGAGGTTGTTCATCTCCAGGCTGAGTTGGCCAGGATTTGTGGGACCTCCTCTTCCATCCAGAGACCACCGGTGCCACTGCCGTTGCCTCAGAGGTTGCCAAGAAAGAGGAATGGTTGGACCACAGTGGGCTCAGGGAGGGTGAGGGTGGTGGAACAGAGGTGCATCCCTCCAGTTGTACCTCTCCACAATTCCTATGCCATTCTGGCAAAGTGTGGTTCCTCTACGGAGGTACCCACAGTGGAGACCAAGGAGGATGCTGGGAACCTCCACAAAGGAGACCCACAGGAGGGTGGAAGGGGACCCCACAGGGGAAGGAAACAGCTCCTGGTGGGGGACTCCATCGTTAGGAAGGTAGAACTGGGGGAGGAAGGGGAGAAGGAGATAAGGTGCCTGCCTGGCGCCATGGCTTGGAGGGACAGGGAGCGAATCCTCAAGATTGCCGGAGCAGCTGCACAGGGGAGGGAGCTGGATGTCATTGTCCACCTAGGGACAAATGACCTGGCTAAGAAAGGGATTAGAGAAGTGCAGGAAGAGTTTGTGGAATTGGGGAGGGGCCTTAGACAAGTAGCACACATGGTAACCTTCTCGGAGGTGCTACCCATCTATGGCGTAGGAGAGGCTAGGGTGTCCCGCACCATGAGATTCAATCTGTGGTTGAAAAACTGGTGTGGAGCTCAGGGATGTGGCTTCACTGGGGACTGGGGGTCCACCTGGAGTGATGCAAGCCTATACTGGCATGATGGGCTGCATCTGTCCAGGATGGGAACCAGGATCCTAGGTGATAGGTTTAAATGCTTCATTGACAAGCATTTAAACTAGCCAAGGGGGGAGGCACTGGAAAGAAGCAGGGAAATCCTAGCCCCCCAAAAAAAAAAAGTCTCGTAAGGCGGTAAACAGCAACATAGAGATGTCAATAGGAGAAGCGTAGGGTAAATGGAGAAAGTGACAAACGTAGTAAGAACAGGGATGGGTCAAAAGGGTAAGGCCATCAAGAAATGGAGGGTAATGAGTACTAACGCCTATAGTCTGGGCAACAAGCCCCTGAGCTGGTGGCCTTGATGGAAGAGGGATGCCTGGATATCGAAGCAGTCACAGAAACACGGTACACAGAGAACCATGACTGGGATGTTAACATACCAGGGTACATAACTTACAGGAGAGACAGGCAGGGGAGAAGAAGGGGAGGAGTAGCTCTCTATGTAAAGGAAGGGATAAAAGCAACTGAACGAAAGAGTAAACAGGCAGGAGAGGAGGCACTGTGGGTCACCTTGGAGACTGGAAAGGGCACCACAATCCGCACAGGAGTTGTGTACAGACCCCCATGTCAGGGGGAGGGAATGGACAAGGATATGATGGAAGGCATTCTTAGGATGGCAGAGAAAGGGGAGATACTGTTGATGGGAGACCTGAATATGCCAGATGTTAACTGGAGCACATTTGCTGCAGCCACATCCAAGAGCAGTGCCATTCTTGATGCCCTACAGGTGGCAGGCCTCAGACAGCTAGTTTCAGAACCCACTCTTGAGGGAGCAATCTTAGACCTCATACTCTCAAACGGGCAGTGAGAAGATCTCGATCTAGAAGTGGGTTGCCATCTGGGAACAAGTGACCATCAAACAGTGTGGTTCACGTTAACTCAGCTACAGAGTCAAGCCACAAAAGTGAGGGTACTGGACTTCAGGAGGGCTGACTTTGACAAGATGGGAGAATGCCTCAGAAATACACTAGCAAACAGGCTAGAAGGAGGTGTGGAGTAACAATGGGGAATCATCAAAACTGCCATCACAGAGGCAACAAGCCTTTGTGTGAAGCAAATAAATCAAAACAAAAGAAAAAGCCACTATGGTTCTCAAAAGAGGTGGCTGTGAAAGTCAGGAAGAAAAAAATAGCATTCCGGAAGTATAAGGAAATGCAGAAGGAGCAGGACAGAGAGCTGCACCAGTTAAGGCAGAAGGAAGCAGGGAGGGAAGTCAGAATAGCAAAGGCCCAAACTGAGGAAAAAATAGCCAACTCTGTAAGAAGAGGGATAAAACTTTTTATAGGTACATCAGCGAGCGTAGAAAGACACAGGGAGGGATAGTGAGGCTGAATAGAATGAACGGTGGGTGGGCAGAGGGGGACAGTGAAAATGCAGGAATGCTGAACGATATTTCTGCTTAGTATTCATAAAAGAGGAGGGTGAAGTGCCTAATCCAATTAACAGAAGCACTCTTGATAGGTGGGTCGATCCCAGTCCTTTCACAGAAGAAAGGGTTCTGCAAGAACTCCTAGAACTGAAGGTGGACATAGCAATGGGGCCTGATGGAATTCACCCCAGAATTCTAAAAGAATTAAAGGGGGAACTAGTGAAACCAATGGCTACTCTTTTTAATAAATCATGGGAGGATGGTGTGGTACCCAAAGACTGGAGGAAGGCAGATGAGATTCCCCTTCATAAAAGTGGGACCAAGACAGAGGCAGGAAACTATAGACCTGTCAGTTTGGCCTCTGTAGTAGGGAAAGTGATGGAGTCACTTCTGAAGGAGAGAATTCTAGGGACATGGATATGTTGTTCATCCACACTCATTGGCAGTATCCTTGCCGCTTTAAATCTTGCCGGAAGGTCTTCAAGCTTGCTCCTCCCACCCACCCGGGTGGTATAACTCTCGGCTCCGCCCCATGACGCCAGATCTTCCTTACCGCTTGGAAGCTCAGGTTCCCTCCTTAACGCTCTGCGTTTGTGACTGGTTCCTATTTCTCCGTTTGCGGATTTAAAAATAATATTTTGCAAAAAGACTTCAGTCTTCGATCCCTCGCGGCCGCGATGGATAAATCGACTCTCGGATTTCGGAGATGCCCATGCGGGCAGAAGATGTCTCGGACGGATCCACACTCCACGTGTGTCTACTGCTTAGGCCTTGAGCACGACCCGCAGGCTTGCGACCTGTGCTCATCTTTCTCGGCTTCCACGCCCCTCAAGACCAGGCTGCCGATTCAACTGGGCCGTCCCGAGCGTTTCCCTCCGTGAAGTCCAGGAGGCCCGGTTGGCGGTGTCTCGCGCGCGGTTTCGGCGGATCAGCTCGGCGGATGGTCGCCCGGAAGAGGAGGCGCGCGGGTCAGTATCTTCCTCGCCGCGCATTTATCCCGCCTTCTGGGTTCTTCCTACACGGCTTCCTTTAAGGAGCTTTGTCTGTCCCTTCACTAAAGGAGAAGGGCTCGGCGCCTGCTGGACCTTTTCTCGGTCCAAAAGAGGACAAGGGTAAGTCCCTCCGTCGACGCCTTGGGAGCGGGAAAGGTCCTCTTCGGGCCGCCGACCGCCGGTTTCGGCCCATCACGGCTTCGCCGCCACTGGCCTCACGTGTGTCCCCGCCAGGTCAGTTGACCGAGATCTCACTGATGAAGTCGAGATTTTTCACCCATTGACGGGCTGTCGCTTTAGCAGCCGAGATTCCCTCTCCCGGTTCCCTCGGAGGAGTTGAGGATCCCGTGGCTCGCTGCAGCCTCCGGTTCCGAGCCTCGATGGACCTTCCGAGCCGGCGGAGTAGTCGGTTCCGCCGACACCTCCTGCACCGACCCCGGAAATTCCGGGACTCTCGGTCTCGGGTCCGATCTCTTCGCGTCCAGCCGTCCCCACCGCCATAGCGGTCTCGGCTCGGCACCTGCTGGTAAGCGGCGTCGCCGCTGGCCCTCGCCCTCCTCCTCGGATGAGGAGGTTCGCGAAATTACGCCGACGGTACGAGGACCTTATGTTGCAACAGCTCCTCCTGGCGGAATAAGCCGACCGGCGCCTTCCCTGCCATTATGGTTGTCACCGAACGGCCGACAACCCCCGACTTGCCCGAGGAGCCATACCCAGGCCGGTTGTTCGGCCAAAACCAGTTGCTCCATCATGCGTGGAACCTCCGCCCACAGCCACCAATTGGGGCTCGGACCAAGGATTCTCGGTCGGCTAAGGGTTTACTCCATCGGCTGTCAGTTACCCTACCCCGACCGACCTCGGCAGGTGAAGGGTGGCTTAGGCCGAGGTAGCTCTTCGAGGACTCTTCCGAGTCCGAAGATGATTCCTCCTTCTTCCAAGCGACTGGACTTGGAGTCTTCCAGGAGGTCAGCCAATGGACGATAGCCCGTCGTCTTCCTAGGACTGCTTGCTCATCTCGGAGTCTACCGGATGGAGCTCGAACCCGCTTTAAACGGGCCAGGTATCCCCTCACGGAGATTCTGGACCGAGGGATTCTCCGACGGAGGCTTTCCGTGGCCGAGGCCATAGTGGTCCAGCACTGGAACTTTGGCAGCGCCTGCTTCCTGCCCTGCGCCTTCGCCAGGATGGCCAGGAAGTATGGCCCCACTGTTCCTTGTCGGTTTTTCGAACACCCTCTGCTGAGGGTTGGTTAATGACAGCGCTTTTCTCGTGCCACGGCAACGCCTAGGGATGTGGACAAACCTCCTGACAAGGAGTCCAAGAAATTGACTATGTCGGGCGAAAGTCTACGCTATGCCCTCTCTCGGCCTTCGTCAGGTTGTGTTCGGCCGTCTTTCAGTAACATTTTTCTCATGCCCTGTTGGCTCCCCTGGATGAGGTCATCCTCATCTTCCCACGATCTGCAGACTACGGTTAGCAGGTGCGGGACCAGGGCAGGCAGTGGCCAAACAGCAGCCCAGACTGCTTTGGATGTAGGGACTCGTGTGCCAGATCGGTGGCGCGCGAGTGGCTATACGGTCAGGGCTTGGCTGAGGATATCCACTTTTACTGGATACCCAGCACAAGTTGGCGGATGTTCCCTTTGGGGACTGACCTCTTCGGCCCTGGGGTGGAAGGTCACCTGCAGAGGATCGAGAACCAATGCCACCTTGACCTCGTCTCTTCTCGCTCAGAAGGACAAAGGCGCGGAAAAGCCACAGCCTAAGCCCTTCTGTCCTTCTGTCCTTTAAGCGCCTGCCCAGCACGCCAGGGCCAGCAGGCTCGGCCTGGTATCCCAAACCCAAGCCGCCGGGCTTCCTCTAACAGGAGGCAGGGAGGAAGGGCTCAGGAGGTCCCTCGGCCGTCCCTCCTCCAAGCCTGCCCAGTGACGGGCTGAGGGTGTCGCCCCCATCCCTCAGCCACCTATTCCTGGGTCCCCGTGGGGACGGCCCGCACTTCCGCTCCGCCTGGTCCGCTAGTTACCACGGACAGGTGGGTCTTGGAGGTGGTGGGAAGAGGCCTGCCTCTGAATTAACAGGCACCACTCCTTCAGAGCCGTCGTCCCTGGGCGCAGGATCCCAGCCTCACTGGTGGCGCGTCTAGCCGACATCACTCTCCTCCTCCAGAAGGAGGTGGGTGAGAGGTGGTGGACCCTCCTTCAGACCCAGGGTTTGTGTCCAGGTACTTCCTGGTTCCGGAAGCGGACGGGGCTGGCGCCCATTCTCGACCTACACGACCTAAACAAGTTCCTAAGGTCTCGAACCTTCAGGATGGTCATCTGGCTCAGATAATACCATCCTTAACGGGCGTGTGGTTCTGCTCTCTGGACTTGCAGGACGTTGCTTCGCCGTCCCTACTGCGTCTCGTCTCCACCAGAGAGATTCCTTCGCTCCTAGCGGAAGGATCTCTTCGAGTTCCAGCCATGCCCTTCGGCTTGTCTCCCGGCCCCAGGGTCTTCACCAAATGCATGGCAGTGGTGACAGCATTCCCTGCGGCCGAGGTCCCGGTGTACCTTACCTGGACGACTGGCTGATAGCAGCTCCTCCAGGAAGGAGAGGCGGAGTGGTCCAGAGATCTGGCCTCCAGGTCTGCTCTCAACTGGGCCTCCTTGTCAACGAGGCCAAGTCGGAACTCGAGCGAGCAGGTGATTTTATTCATCGGGCGCAGCTCGACTCTCTTCGAGCCAGAGCTGCCCGCGGACAGGGCCGAGTGTTCTTCCTCCTTGCCCGATCATTTCTGGTTGGGCACTGCGCCCTGCCCGGACTTCCTGCGCCCTGGTCCTTATGGCGGCCTGTACCAGCGTGGTCCGCTGGGCTGCTGGAACATGCGTCCCTCTCAGTGGGGACTGGCCAGCCAGTGGTCACAACGCCGCGATCCTTGACCAGCTTAGTCGGTGACACAGGGGATGTGGAATGCTCTCCAGTGGTGGACCGTTCCAGATCAATGCAGGAGGGCATCCTGTTCGTCCGCCTGAGGCCGGCGGTCTCTCTGTCGAATCGGCTGCCTCTCTGATGTAAGTTGGGGTGCTCATCTGGGGAACTACTGCTCATGGCCCTGGTCCCCTGGGAGTCCCGTTGGCGCCATCAACCTGTTGGAGCTCCGAAGCGGTCCGCCTAGCTCTCACCGCCTTTGCTCGCTCCTCCGGGGTCAAGTGGTCCGAGTCCAGACGGACAATACCACGTACCATTAGTATCTAAACCGCCAGGGCGGGGCGCGCTCAATGCTTCTATGCAAGGAAGCTCTCCGCATTTGGTCACTGTGCGCGAGCCTGGGGCTGATCTCCCAGACCATTCACGTGGCAGGAGCTTCCAATACCCTGGCCGATGCCCTGGAGCCGGATAGGGGCTGTATCCCACGAGTGGTTCTCCTGCCTGAGGTAGTGCCAGCATCTGTTCTCCTTGGGGGACACCTCAGGTGAGACCTGTTTGCCTCCACTGAGAACGTGGCTGAGTCTGTTCCATGCCCGGCCCCCTCAGCAGGGCTCGGCTGCAGGGGATGCCTTCTCGAGGCAATGGACCCCGGGCCTCTTTCGCCTTTTCCCATTTCCCTGATCCACATAGCTTGCTTGTCGAGGAGGACAAGGCGCGGTGATTCTGATAGCCCAGACTGGCCTCGCCAGTTCAGTACTCTAGATCTCCTCAGTCTCAGCTCCAGGACTCCGCGGGTAGCTTCCAGCTCGCCTGACCTTGCTCTCAGTCAATCAGGGAAGGTGTTCCATCCTGACTTTCAATCCCTGCACCTGGACGGGCCCGGTTCCTGAGCCGCTAGAGTTCCAGGCTTTGGGTCTTCCTACTTCAGGTCCTCAATGTAGTTGCTGCGGCCCCTGCAAGGAGTCGACTAGAAAATGTTATGCCTTCAAATGGAAAAGGTTTTCCATTTGAGTCAGGGCAAGGGCTTGACCCTTCCTCCTGTTCCTTGGCAAGCATCTTGACTATTTATGGTCCCTTTCTAGTCAAGGGCTTAGGATCGTCGACTCCTAAGGGTGCACTGGCAGCCATCTCTGCTTGCAGGGCGGGCCGGGAGGCAGTCGGTGGCGCAGGAGAAGGTGGTCTGGCGTTTCAAGGCCTTGATCACATTTCCTCCAGTGCGGGAACCCCCACCTCGTGGGATCTACTGCTGGTATTGGCAAAGCTCATGGGCATGCCATTCGAACCCTATGCACAGGTGTGCTCTCTCTCCTGTCGTGAGCCGCCTTCTTGGTGGCTATCCGTCAGCCAGAAGGATGGGAGAGCTCCAGGCGCTCATCGAGTCTCCTTACCTGGTCTTCTACAGGGACAAGGTTGTCCTGCGGCCCCCACCCGAAATTCCTTCCGAAGGTAGGTCGAGTTTCACCTTAACTGTGGTGTTGACTCTGCCGAAGTTCTACCCTAATCACACTCCTCGGAGGTCGAATATAGGCTCCATACTCTGGATCTTAGAAGGGCTCCGCTTATTATAAGGAGCGCTGGCTGAAATTGGGAGAGGTTCGCCAGCTGTTTGTCACTCTACGCTGAAGCCGCATCTGGCAGACCTGCAGCCAAGCGGACGATAAGCAGGTGGGTAACCTCCTACGTAGATCTCGTTATAAGTTAGCGGGCATGGAGCCTCCCAGAGGGATAAGAGCTCATTCCTACCCGCCCATACTGTTGCAACGGTGGTTACTTCAGGGACGCCTCTCCAGGAAATCTGCAGGGCTGCTACCTGGAAGTCAGCAAACACCTTCATTACCCACTACCACATCGACCTTGGAGTCACGCCGGGATGCTGGTTTTGGGCCTCTGTTCTCCAGTCTCTTCCCAAGTAAGTATTGGAGTGTGCGTGCTTGCTCTCCTCCTCCCGGAGGAACTGCTATGAGTCTGCCAATGAGTGTGGATGAACAACATATCCATGTCCCTAGAAATACAGGTTACTCACCTGTAACAGGAGTTCTAGGAATGGTATTGTTCATCACGTTTATCTCTACCTCTCCCGGCTTCGACGCACAACCTGAGCTTCCAGCGGGCCAGATCTGGCGTCATGGGGCGGAGCCGAGAGTTATACCACCCGGGTGGGTGGGAGGAGCAAGCTTGAAGACCTTCCGGCAAGATTTAAAGCGGCAAGGATACTGCCAATGAGTGTGGATGAACAACATATACCATTCCTAGAACTCCTGTTACAGGTGAGTAACCTGTATTTGTTGAGTGCCTAGTAGCCATGTGCACAGGACCCAAGGCAGCATGGGTTCACAGCGGAAAGTCATGTCAGAAGAATCTAATAGATTTCTTTGACTGGGTGACCAGTATGACCAGGGAGGGGCTGGACATGGCCTACCTAGACTTTGTAAGGCATTTGACACAGTCCCACAAAGATTAATAGTAACCAACCAGCCTGCGAATGGGTCCCAGGGTGGTAACCTGGGTAAAACATTGGCTGGACAACAGGACACAGAAGGTAATTGTAAATGGAGTCCACTCTGAAGAAAGAGGGGATCTCACTTTGAGACACAGCTCTTGCAGCAGGTTACACCATTAGGACTGAAGCCGGCAGTCCAGGACCCCACGGAAAATTCTAGCTAGCTATCTTCAGCGGGACCTCGACGCCGTCCCACCCCGATGTCTGCGTGAGTATATAAGGGGCGGTCCCATGATCTCTGTGTTCTTTCTACGGTCGACTTGCATGTCCGTGCCCTTGGTTATAGTCTGGCATGGACGCTGGTTATGGTTCTTCCTACGGGAAATTTGGATTTCTTCTAGCAAGTTTTTCGCTGATGTCCTCTCCGATCTGGTCATTCCTCCATGTGTTCTGGAAACAGATCCTTCAAGGATGCCCATTACTCGCCTGCGTCCGCGTGCCTAGGCCCAGACTCACGATACCCGGCCTGCTCTTTTGGGTGGGGTTTAACAGTCAACCCGGATCCGACGCTAGAAGGCCCTTCAAGCTTTCTTACTGGAAGAGAAGCTAAAGACCATGTCTTCTGGGGTTTAATCTTAAAAGACCCACAAGCACGTGGAGAAACGGCGGGAGAAGGCCCTTCCAGTCCCCTCCAGGGGCTTGGACTCTGCAGTCCTGTTCCAGGTCCACCGCCCTCCAGGGCCAGCTTCGCCTCCCCCGCCGCGATCGGAAGTCCTCTTCTCAGGCCGAGTCCACCCAGGCCCGTCTCGCCTTCTTCATCCTCCAGGGCCATGGTGAAGTCTGGGGATCACCATCATCATCGTAAGTCGGGTTCCTGCTCGTCCGGACCTGACGCTGGTCAGCTTCCTTGCCTCCTCGCAAGACGTTGGAGCTTACTTCCCTGAAGAGACCTTAGGATCCGACGCCTGTGCGTCTGGCTGGCCGGCCTCGCTTGCATCCCTGGAGCCTAGGAGGTGTGACACTGCCGCCGGGTAAGTCGAATTCCTCAGCGGACGTCGTTGTGGGCTGCACCCGTCTCCTCCTGGAGAAGCGCCTGTCGCCTCCGGATCACGTCAGTCAGAGACCTTAACCGAGGAGGATCTGACGAGCCCGAGACCAGACGGGCGACCCGGTCTCGCCAGACTCCCAGGAACTTCGCCGCTACTCCAGCCCTTGTGGAGCCGATGCCGGCCCGATGACCGTCCATGACGTCTTGACCGTCATCGGACCTTTCTTTAGTAGATGAAGGACCTCTTCACTTACTGGTGGACACCATAAAGAAAGACATCGCCCTACTCCTCCTCTTCCTCCACACCTCCGGTTCCTGCACCCCTCGCCTGGGTCGGCAGGCGGCTCCCTTCCCGAATACTGAACCTCCCAGGGGAGACCAGACAAACGGAGACCTCCTTCTAAATCCTCTTCTAGGTCACCCAGCCCCAAGAGACCAGGTGAGACACCGGCGATTTTCTTGATGGAGGACACGACTGATACTATCATCCAGATCCCATCTCCCTCTCATCCTTCTCCGACTCCATATGAGATGCTGTTCCGATTACCCTTCTCTTGATATATGAGACGATCCAAGAGAACATGATGGGATGAAGCCAGACCTTTAAATACATGTTTGTTGCATCTTCGGCAGAAGGACCAAGCCTGTGGTGGTGCACTTGTTTGACACTTTCGTGGACGCCACCAAGGCAGCGTGGAAGGCCCACATTCGCCTCCTGGTGATGCCGAAGAAAGCTGATCACTTGTACAAGGCTCCTAGAGAGGACCAGTACTTGACCAGCAGCCTCAGGCCAACTCTCTGTCATCACAGTCTTCACATGACCGGTCACAGAGACCTCATCTGAGCACCCTGCCACTGACCCAGAGTCCAAGCAGTTGGACGCTATGGGTAGGCGTACGATGCTTCCGCTACCTGCGCCATCAGATCCTTGAATTATTTGACCCTGGTGGCTCAGTTCCAGAATGCCTTGGGAATAGGGCTCAAAGCGGCTAAACTGCCGGAAGGTGAGTAGAAGGAGGAGATGCTTCAGCCTTCTGTACGGGGTTCGACGGTGAACCTAAGTGCTACGAGCTGCGACGACTGCTGGGACTCACCGGCCCGAGCAGCAGTTTGTGCGATGCCTCCGAGGTTCCTGGTTATTGCCTCGGTTTACCCCGACGTCCAGAAGATATCATGGACGCTTGATTCAAGGGAGAAGTCTTGTTTGGTAAACCTTCGGAGAAGATTATTACTAGACTTCAAGAGGCCGGAAGGTGTGTGAGAGGTCGGTTCAGGCCATGTCATTGACAGCTTAGTTCCTTCCGGTAGGAACCAAAGCTTGTCATTGGGCGGATGCAGAGGCAGCAGTCACGCCTCATGACAACAGAGGGCTCCAGGCCTCGGGAGAGCCTAGGGAATATGCCACCGGGCCGATGACCAGCGTGACTCTAAGCCGCCCAGCCAGCGGGACCTCAGCCGCCACAGCCTGACTCCTTTCCGCCCCGCCCTCAGGATCAACGGGAAATCATGGTCGGGGTCGATTAAATTTCCTGCCGGGATGGCAGGCTACAACCACCGACAGGTGGGTCTTCAGTTGGTTTGAAGAGGCCACTATATGAATTCGCAGAAAAGCCACCCTCGAGGCCTCCTTTGCTCTCCCAGTATCCGGGTCAGCACAAATCTCTGATCTGGCAAGAAGTACTCGCGCTCTTGCAAAAGGGAGCGATAGAGTACGTCCCGGAGAACCAGAGAGGACAAGGATATTATTCCCACTTCTTCCTGGTTCCAAAGAAAACAGGGGACCTCCGTCCGATTCTGGACCTCAGCGACCTCAACGTGTCTGTCGCCTACAAGAGATTCCGATGGTGACTCTTCGGGTCTTATTCCCATGCTGAAACAAAACGCTTCTTAAGCGCTCTCTGAGACATGCAGGATGCATACCTGTATATCCTTATAGCTCAGGCGACAAGAGGTTCCTGAACTCGAGTTCCTCAACCACCACCTTCAATTCCGAGCCTTCTATTCGGACTGTCATCCGCGCCAGGGTCTTTATCAAGTGCATGGCAGTCGGGCAGCGCCTCTAAGGAGACAGGGCCATTATGTGTTCCCGTACCTGGACGATTGGCTTCTCATGGCCACCTCAGAGAGGCGTTGTTACGTCGGTCCAGAGCACCCAGGACCTGTTCCGATCTCTGGCATCCTAATCAACCACGAAGTCTCTCCTGGTACCGTCCGCAGAAACTGCAATTTATAGGTGCAGTACTGGACACTGTTCAGGGAAGAGCTTTTCTTCCAGACGACAGAGCGGAGCGCATCAGATCCCTCATCAGGGAGTTATCGTCGTACAAGACCGTCCCTGCCAGGTCGGTCCTTCGCTTGCTCGGACACATGGCTGCGGCCATTCCTACCGTCCCTTTCGCAAGGCTCCACATGCGGGTAACTCAGTGGATGCTCAAGGTGCAATGGGACCAAAGGCAAGACCACTTGCTACATCTGGTCAGGATCACGAACACCGTGATTCGAGACTGGCAGTGGTGGCTAGTCCCAGGGTCGCTCTCCATGGGTGTCCCATTCGTAGCGCCGTCCCCGGAGGTAACCCTCACCACAGGCGCCTCAGGTCTAGGGTGGGGGCACACCTGGACGGGTAAGTCCCAGGCAGTGGACCCCGATGGAAGCTCATCTCCATTTCAGCGTTCTAGAGATGAGGGTTGTCTCTATGCCCTGCAGGCCTTTCAGTCAGTAATCCCACCGTGTACTCTTCTACTTCAGACAGACAACACGGCGGTGATGTATTACCTCAAGAAACAAGGAGGCGCACACTCTTACCCCTTTTGCAGGGAGGCCATGAGGGTGTGGGATTGGGTAATCGGACACGGCGCGAATCTGATCACTGTGCACGTTCCCGGGGTGGACAACACGATTGCAGACGGTCTGAGTCGCTCCCAGGCCAGAGTCCACGAGTGGGAACTTCTTCAAGAGGTAACAGAGGATCTGTTTCTTCAATGGGGAACTCCAGAGTTAGACTTGTTCGCATCCCCATCCAATGCAAAACTGCCCAATTTTTGCTCGCTAGATCCAGGGCCTGGTGTTTTCTGGCGAGACGCATTGTCCCTCTCCTGGGAGGACAGATTCCTCTACGCTTTCCCTCCTTTCCCGTTGATCCAGAGAGTTCTTCTCAAACTGCGCAGGAGCATGCAATTATGATCCTGGTGGCCCGTTCTGGCCCAGACAGATCTGGTTCCCTTTGCTGATGCAGCTATCCAGGAACCTCCGCTCCCATTGCCGTTCAGCTCCCATCTCCTGTCTGAGGAGAAAGGTTCACTAGTCCACCGGACTTACGCTCACTGAACCACCATGCATGGCTCTAGAGACATAGCCATCTTCGTCATGAGGGTCTCAAGAGGTTGCAGAAGTTCTTTCTGCGAAAAACCGGCAATGCATGCACGCACGCCATGAAATGGCGCCATTTGTTTATGTCATGAGCATGCGATTTTTCCCCTTTAGGTTGCCCAGTGGGAGTGGTGTTGGACTACCTGCTCTCCCTCTTTCGTTTAGGTCTAGCCTACTCCTCTGTCAAGGTGCACCTTTGTGCCATCTCTGCCTACCACCTTCGGTGGGACAGCATTGAGTGGCACAATTAGGCGCCTCTCAGGAATTTCTGAGAGGTGTTACACCTTAGCCACCCATTAAGGACCCTGTGCCTCCATGGGATTTGCTCTTTGTCCTGGAACAACTCACGCTCCCCCCTTGAACCTGCTGCGGATTACGAAACTCGTTTTCTGTCGTGGAAAATGTTATTTTTGGTTGCTGTTACTTCAGCGAGAAAATTTCTGAGCTTCACGCTCTCATGTGCAAAAGCCTTATTAGTTTTCCACGGGACAGGTATCCCTGAGGACGAATCCTAAATTTTTGCCTAAGGTGGTCTTTTCCTCACTCTAAATCAGGACATTGACCTGCCGGTCTACTTCCCGAACTACTCGAATAGAGGAGAGGCTCTGCTTCACACCCTGGATGTTCACTGCAGCCTGAGGTATTACCTCAACCGAACTAAACCTTTTCGTAGTTCTGAGCAACTTTTCGTTTCCTTCTCTGAGAGAATGATGGGCCAATCTGTATCCAAACAGTCCCTGTCTCGCTGGCTTGTCCAGTGTATTTCACTCTGTTATGAGCTCAAACAGAAGCCCCTCCCGGGTTCAGTCCGGGGTCATTCCACTAGGAGCTTGGCCACCTCCTTTGCAGCACTCGACGTCTCCACTTCTGCCATGTGTGCTGCAGCCACTTGGAGCTCTGTGCATACCTTTATCAGGCATTATAGCCTAGACATCGCCTCTCGGCGAATAGCCGGGTTCGGCCTGGCGGTGCTACAGGGTCTCCTGTCCTAGATTCAGGACCTGGAATGTATTTCCTGTTTTCCTCCTCCCGGAATTTCTGGCAGCGTTACTGCTTGGGAATCCGTCCTAATGGTGTAACCTGCTGCAAGAGCTGTGTCTCGAAGTAAGATAGTACAGTTACGTAAGAACTTACCGTAACAGTAGATCTTCGAGAACAGCTCTTGCAGCAGGTACCTTCCAGCCCACCTTCCCCCTTGGAGGAGGCATGGCTTTGCCTTTTCTTACAGGGATTTTTTTGCCTTATTATCTTCTGACGGTGGATCCTCGGTCTCTCATTCTGATGTCATCTTGCGGCCGGAAGTCTCCGGTGGGAGAACTGGGGAATCTGGCGGGACCGCCCCCTTATGTACTACGCCTGACGTCGGGGGCGGTCCCCGCTGAAGATAGCTAGCTAGAATTTTTCCGTGGGGTCCTGACGCCTGCCGGCTTCAGTCCTAATGGTGTAACCTGCTGCAAGAGCTGTTCTCGAAGATCTACTGTTACGGTAAGTTCTTCACGTAACTGTACTTTACTAATTAAATTTTGGGGTTCAGTGCTGGGTCCAGTCCTTTTAATGTTTTCATAGAGACATTGCAGAGGGACTGGAAGGAAAGTATGCCTCTTTGCAGATGACACAAAGATCTGCAACCAGGTTGATCATGAGAGGCGTGGAAAGGATGAGAAAGGGACTTGGCAAGGTTGGAGGAATGGTCAGAAGTATAGCAACTTGATTCAATGCAAAGAAGTGCAAAATAATGCACCTGAAACAAGAACCGGGAAGAATACACAATGGGGAGAGTAGTAACAACAACAAAAAAGGAAAGGGACCTGGGGGTAATCATATCAGATGACCTTAAGGTTAGCAAGCAATGTGAGAAGGCAGTAGGGAGGGCTGGGGGTATACTGGGATGCATAGGGAGAGGCATCACCAGCAGAAAACAGGAAGTTGTTATCCCTCTGTACAGACAATTGGTGAGACCCCATCTGGAGTACTGCATCCAGTTCTGGAGACCCCATCTCCGCAAGGACATAGGATAGAGGCAGTCCAGAGGAGGGCAACTAAAATGGTGCAGGGTCTGCAAGAGAAGCGTACGAGGAGAGACTAAAGGAGCTTAATATGTATACCCTTGAGGAAAGAAGGGAGAGGGGGGACATGATAGAAACTTTTAAGTACCTCAGTGGAATCAACAAAGTCCAAGAGGCAGCGTCTTTCAGAAAAGAGATGTGCAAGAACAAGGAGACACAATTTAAAGATTGGGGGTTCAGGGCAATGTGAGAAGTATTATTTCACAGAGAGGTAGTGGATGCATGGAACAGCCTTCCTGAGGAGGTTGTGGGTCTAAAACTGTGGGAGAATTCAAAAATGCATGGGACAGACATAAGGCAATTCCTTGGGGGTGAGGAAGAAATAGGCTGTTGGTTAACTAGGATCTTTGGCCTATCCTGTAGGTAGGGAAATGGGCAGACTAGATGGGCCAAGCGGTCCTTATCTGCCGTCAGAGTCTGTTTCTATGCCACTCAATCCATATTAGCAGGTGAGACCGCAAGATTATAACAAATAATCCAGAAACGGTGAGAAAGCACAGCTGGCAACTGCAGACGTGTGCAGTATGGCAGTCCAGTATGAGATGAGCCTTCGGGACATTAAGAATTCAGTGTGTGGAGCCCCATCACTGATACCTAAAGCCAAAAACAATAAAACCTCACTATAACTGACTTACTCACTTCAAGTCCCTTTTCCAAACTACAGTCCAAAGCTACTACCTAAACTTACACTAAAGGCTTAAAAAAAGGTGCAGAATTAGCACCATTGAGCCAGGTAAAACAAAGTTTTTTTTGGCTAAGCTAGCTAAGAGCTCAGCTGATAGACCACCCCACATAGCAGCCATCTCTCCCCTTCAGAAAATTCAGAACAGAGTGCCAACAAGTCTGAGGGAGGGAGGAAACCTTTTGTGAGCACTGGCTGTAGCGAAGTTGGGACCAATGTAGGAAAAACAGAGCCAGAGTGCCTTTTTTTTTTTTTCTTAGTTTGTACCATACATTTTGAAGTTCATTTTATTCTACTCCCACCCTTCTTTTCTCTCCCCTGAACAGCATGAGGCCTGTAATCATGGACACTTGGAGGTAGTGGAGTGTTACTACACCATGGCGCATTGATGAATACCACGGGGTACCAATGACTCACGCTGCATGATGCTGTGAAGAATGGGCACATAGGCATTGTTCGCCGTTGCCAATCCCATGGTGCCAATCACCAAGCTGTGTAAGTGTAGTCTGTTTCTGTTACACTTCACTCCATCGTTTTCCTTTCCAGCTTTCAGCCTGTGATTACTGGGTGTCATTCCAGCTAGCAGAGTTTACTCCATTTAAAGACGTTCCCTGATGTTTCAAATTCCAATTTTTCTGATGCACCTGGAAATGTTTTCAAGGTTGTTTACTGGCACAAGTATATTCTTAATTATAAAATGGGCAAAAAAAACGAAGCCACTGATTGGCTGTTTCACCCCCCTAGCCGTGTCCTTAATCCCTGGTATTGTAGCAACCGGCACTACCCTTCATTCCCCAGCCCAACAACAGCACAGGATCAGTGAGCTGTGCCTGCTGAAAACAGAAACAATGCCTGGCACAGCTCAGCAGCCATCCATCGCTGTGACCTAGCTCCGTCCGCCTACCTCTGCCTCTTTCACAACATAAGAAAACCTGTAATTATAGAGCAACAACAGCAAAACGTTTTAAACACTTTTCCAAATTTCGATTAAGAAATGAAGTCACAAAATGGGTTGTCGAAGTTCATCACCATATCGCTGCACAGCATGACGTACATCAAAACAAATGGGCAATATAAAAACATCAATTTGCCACAAAAACACTCCATTTCATCTACAGGATACCAGTATAATATAAAAAAGTAACCTGCAGTTTTGTCCAGAAACAGGAGCGCTACCTCGAAAACCTGACTGTAATAAACGTAAACCACTTCAAACGCTGTTTACGGAGGCTCCTGAGGGACATGCTCGCTCCCAGTCTCCCTCGATCGCTCCGTTGTACTGCGTGTCTCTCGTTTCTGTACAAAACTGCAGGTTACTTTTTTATATTATAGTGGTATCCTGTAGATGAAATGTACTGTTTTTGTGGGAAATGGATGTTTTTATATTGTCCATTTTATTGAAAACACGTCATGCTGGCACGCGATGTGGTGATGAGCTCTGGCAACGCTTTGTGAAGTGCAGGCTACATTTAATCCGAAATTTATAGTTCAAACTAGTAAGCACAGTAAGTGTCACTTAGCAATACAATATGATGAGACTCTCTCTCAGTTACAATACATTGTCAGGAGAGAAAACAAATAATTTGACCAGTACCTTTCTTTCTAAATCTGGACCAATGAGGACTATTTTTTACTCAATATTTTAAACCTCACTTTACATCTTTTTACTAATTTTTATTTTTATTTTATTTTTTATAATGAACTAGTTACTTATCAGCCCATTTTATAAGCGCCAATAACACACTCTGAGGTGTGGTTTCGCCTGATAAGAGCACGCCCAGTGGCATAGGGCACTCGGTGCAGCCTCGTGCCTTAAGTACACCCGTGGCGTGTTCATCAGGCGATAAATCACACCTCAGAGTGTATTGCTTACATATATGGAAGCATTGTTGGAATAATGAATTATCCTGATCTTCCCTTGTCCATCTTCACCATTCATTACTGCTTGGGTTGTGCCGGTGGAGCACACCCGCTATGGGAGATTTTTTTTATATTTTATTTTTTTTTTAGGTCGTCACCAATGGCGCCGCCCCCGACAGCAACGCACTGCACCATGCACGAGGGGTGGTTGTTAGGTGCCGCAGACTCCTCCTCCATCTCAGTTCTGTTTCTTCCGCCGTCGAGGCTACACCTGCTACGCGTGAAGTTTTTTGTCTGCGTCAGAGGCCTACTTGTCGCGACTCCTCTCTCCAAGTTGTTC
Source organism: Neoceratodus forsteri (assembly GCA_016271365.2). Lineage (NCBI taxonomy): Eukaryota > Metazoa > Chordata > Ceratodontiformes > Ceratodontidae > Neoceratodus > Neoceratodus forsteri. The sequence goes on from CM028132.1 coordinate 100,131,226, forward strand.
TTCCCGACGCCGTTGATTTTGGCAAGATTGTTCCTTTCTTTCACAGCGCTGGGAGCTTTTATGTGTTTTATATTGTTTCGCCATCATGTCCGGTTAGGAGCAAGCGCCAAGTCAAGCGGGCGGCGCCCTATGTCTGTGCTCCTGTGGCGGCATTTTCCCATTACGGACCGGCATGATGTTTGCCTTTGCTGCCTGGGACCCAACCATGATATGGATTCGTGCGATGCCTGTTTCTCGCTGGACTGTTGTATCCTAGAAGTCCGCGCATTCAAGATAGGCAAGGCTCCGCCGACATTTGGGGGACGGCGTCCCTCCAGGGCTTCCCAGGTAAGATCTCTAGACCCTCTCTCTGGGTCCCTCCTGGCCTATATGGTCTGGAGAGAGGAGGAGCTCCTCATCTTCTAGTCTTGCCAAGGAGGAGGTCTCTTTTCGGTGTCAGAGGAGTGCGTGGTCCCTCCAGGTGCCGCAGTGGAAGTACCGCCTCGCAGTCACCTCTTCAGAGTGCAGGCTCCCCAGTGTCGAGGTCCAGGTCTGTTGGGCCCGGCATTGAGGTGGACACTTGATGCCGCCTTCTGGGGCCGTTCATGGTGCCATGCTGGTTCTTGGTGCCGCTCAAGGGTGTCTGTGGGCGACGGTCGACTCTTCTAAGCGGCACCGAGTCGGGTCCCGACGCAGAGGGCAGTGCTGCGGGTGTGACCTGTGCCATTGGGGAGTCAGGGCCACGTTCAGGTGTCTCTGGTGCATCGAAGCCGCCCAGCACTGTAGCTGGTTACCGATGTTCGTGGTGCCATTTCTATGGAGACCCCTGGGGTGGCCAGTATTGAGGTCCAGCTGGTCTCTTACTCCTCTGAGGAGGATGATTCGGCTGTGGTCCCGACCTGGCACCTTGACTTTTCAGAGTCTGGGTCTCCAGTGAGACGAGGTGCTAGGTGGCCCAGCGCGCCTATTCCTCTGTCTTCTCTGCTGTCCTCTCCTGAGGTCTCCCTGGCTGGGGGTGGTCTGGGGTCCGTGAAGGGGGATGGCGGGGGGGAGGGGCTCCTCCTCCTGAGGGGGTCGCGGTAGCTGCTGATCCTGGTGCTGCTGCACCTACTCGGGGTTGGTTGTTGCTGGCATCGAGGAGGAGGGTGTTCTCAGAGTCCGGGGGAGTTGAGAGACTGGGATGAGGTGCCTCGGTCTTCACCTGCCACCCCTCGGGGTGCGGGTAGGAGCCGTAGCGCTGGGCCCCGTCTTTCCCTCTTGAGCTCCAGGGACCCCTCTGGTGGTGTTGCTGTGAGCTGCCCTTCTGGACCCATGCAGCCCCAGGTTTGTCACAGGGGAGGATTCCCCTACTAGGCTCTTCCAGGCTTCGCATCCCCAGGGTTCCGTTCTGTGACCTAGTTTGTTGTCTTGGACCCTGTCAGCTTCGGGTTCCGTTTTCCGGTTCAGAGCCTCAGCAGAGGACAGTTGCCTCGTCGTGGGTGTCCCTCCCGTTCCTCTGCAGCCACCCCTCTCTTCCAGGCCATGTCAGTCCTCACGGGCCCATTATCCTGGGAGATGTTCAGAGCCACTGCATCGGCCTTCCCCTCATACGTTAGATGTATGCATGAGTGGGTATTTCACCTATCTCCACCGCTGCAGGAGTCCTCTGGACATTCGAGCCCCTCATCATCCTCGTCTCCCTCCTCAGAGGGAGAGGAACCCTCTGCTCCTCTCTCTTCGGACACTGATTTCACTGAATATCAGCGCTTTCTTTCAAGGATGGTGAGGGATCTTCGTATCTCTTTTGTTAGACGAGACAATACTGAGCGGGAAAAGCGTGAATTGCTCAGTGATTTCAGTGCCTAGCATTTGGTGGTACCATCCTGGCCTATTCCCTTCCAGTAGGCGTCTATCCATTCCTGGCAGTCGCCAGCCATCCCTGTTCTAGCCCTGGCAGACTGCAGGAGAAGGTATTGTGCCCCATTGGAGTCTCTAGGTTCTCTTCCCAACCTGCCTTCGGGATTGGCATTCCTACAAACTCCCTCCGGGCGCTGCCCTACGGCTCTCGACCGTCCAACGATTCAAATTCTTACAGTTTGACCCAGTAGGGAGAAGGGTGTTCTCTTTCTTTCTCTTGTGCAATGCTGTGCATTGCTTCACATCTGATGCACCTTGCTGCCTACAGTAGGCATTTATGGTCGATGCTGTCCCAGCTTCTAGCATCAGTGTCTGATTCGGAGCAATCTAGACGGTCATTGTCCTCTCTGCTTTAGGCCTGGAGCTGGCAAGACACCAAGCAAGGGCATCTTATGATGCCAGTGAGGTGACTTCCAGGTTTGCAGGGACAGCGATCTGTATTAGACGGACGGCATGGCTTCGTCTATCAAGGTTATCATCCCTGACCTGGCAAAGGGTGAGTCGCTTCTCTTTCCGGGGGACCCATCTTTTTTCCTCCAGGGCTAGGAGGCTTCTGCAGGGCTTCCTCCATCTCCCCATCCTTAGGGGACACCTCCTAGCTCTCCCCTGCCATAGGCTTCTCATCTGATTAGTCCAGGGTCTTCCCCTTCTGTTTCCCACCAGCAGGAGGCTGAGGGTTTTGTTTCCTCAGGGTTTCTATTATTGAGCTTGGTACTCACCCAAGCAGTAATGAATGGTGAACATCAACAAGGGAAGATATGAAAATGACATACCTACCGTAATTCTTGATCTTCACCATTCATTACTGATACCCACCCACCTTCCCCTCAATGGCCTCCTACTGCGGGGTCTCCCCCTCCCTACTCGTTCCTCTCCCTTCTTCTTTGGCCTTTAAGCCAAAAAAAAAAAAAAAAAAACCACCACCAAAAAAAAAAACAACCCTGTCTTGATTTTCTGTTCTTCTCTGGATGGATCCTTTTTCCTCAAGGTAAAGGGGAATGAATAGGATTTATTCTGTCCTGAGGGAACTCTTTCTGATTGCCCCTTGGGGTGACCTCTTGGCTTCTTAGCCATGTTGTTCAGTTCACAGCTTAAAAGACCGTCCCTCTATGGCTCGGCTCCAATTTTCAGGTTCCATCTGGCAGGTATTAATTAATATTGTGTCAGCTTCTTCTGGTTGGTGCTTCTGGCACTTCATTTACCTTTAGCTGCTGTTCTTGCCTTGCCTTCAGGGAGTCCGATTGAGTTCCCACTCTATCCTTTTATACAAAGCTGCCCTCTGTAGGGCTTACCCCCTCCCCACACACATCCATGTTAGCACTTAGTTGCTAAGGGGCTTATTCCCTTCCTAGTTGGGCGCTCTTTTTGGAACAGAATTTCTGCCTGGGCAGTCTGTGAGCTCTCAGTTAGAGTGTTGGGGTTAGGATGACAGTAGGTTAGAGAATCTGCCTTTTGTGTCCAATCCCGCGCAAGCTGCTCAGTTGAACCTTCTCAGTCCTATCAGGAGGGAGTCTTGCTTCTATGTTTTTGGTTCCGAGCTTATAAGCCTCTCAACCAATATATCTGTGGGCAGTGTCCTCCCCGCTCAACATCCCTTGTTTTCTTCCTCTTCCTTTTTCTCTTTATCTATTCCTCCTTTGGAGCCGCACCAGAAGTGAGGCCCTGCGGTCCCTTAGGGTAGGCATTCTCTCTTTCTTTCTATCCTCTACCGGCTTATTCCTTTTTCAGTTTATATCTTTTCTTTTTTCTGTCCCTCGGCTCTCTTTCCTTGCTGTCCTTTTCCATACCTTTTTTTTTTTGCCTCTCCGGCTACCAGAATTGAGATAGAGGAGGAGTCTGCAACACCTAACTGCCGCCCCTTGCGCTGACGCAGGCGTTGCTGTCGGGGCGGTGCCATTGCTGACCCCCAAAAAATCTCCAGTAGAAGGTGCGCGCCTCCAGCACAACCCAAGCAGTAATGAATGGTGAAAATACACGAGAAGATCAAGAATTACAGTAGGTACGTAATTTTCATTTATGCCATGTCCAGCTAAAAATATTTACAGGACAGCAACGAGGAAATTAGCTCCCACGATTGCAGCCACTGGCATCATTCAAGACACTTTACGTACATCTGTTGGTCTATCTTTAATTACTCTGTTTCTTTTAGATTAATGTTCTTGTCATTCCTCGTGTATTTTTAAATTGTTTTAATAGCTTTCCACCAAGTTTTATTTTTTATTGGGATTTTTGAATTGCTTTTGTTCTGAGCCAGCCACCTTTGAAACTGCAACTTTGAAAGCAGATATAAACAAAAGATACATGACAACTCTTGCCTGTATTTTGTTTCTTTTCCTACATTCACAACCATATTCTACATCTATCAAAAAATGTTTTATGAAAGTGACATGGAACCGAAATGGGCTTATGCATAACAACATGTAAATATTCCCCTATTTTTTGGGAATGTTAGTTCAACAGAGTGGCAACTGGGCTTTAATGACAAAAAGTGCAAGGTGCTGCATTTTGGGATGAAGAACCCAAGGAGGAGTTACCAGCTAGGGGGAGTGCAGCTAGCCCAGACAGAGGAGGAGAAGGATCTGGGTGTGCTCATTACAGGGTCAGTGAACAACTCGGCACAATGTAGGAAGGCAGCTGCAAGGCCAACAAAATGCTGGGTTGTGTGCAAGGGGTATATCCTCGAGGAGGAGGAGGTGATTCTGCCACTGTATGGGTCATTAGTTAGACCACACCTGGGTACTGCGTGCAGTACTGGCGTCCGTATCTGAAGAGGGACATTAGTTACTGGAGGGTGCAGCGGGCGACAAAGATGATCAAGGGGCTGGGGACTTATCACACGAGAGGAGGTTGAAGGAGTTGAACATGTACTCACTGGAGGAGAGGAGAGACAGGGGTGACATGATTGAAACCTTTAAATACATGAAAGGAATAAACAAGACCGGTACAGAGGGCTGTTCAAAGTAAGGGAGGGGAGGGCCACCAGGGGTCATGATATGAGACTGGAGCCAGGAAGGTTCAGGAGGAGATGAGGAGACAATTTTTACAGAGGGTGGTGGCTGGGTGGAATGCATTACCTGCTGAAGTGGTATGCAGTAGAACAGTGGACTGTTTCAAACGAGGATGGGACAGGACAAGGGGAGGGTTAATGAAGGGAAGGGTGGAAGGAGGGGCAGCTGCAGAATAAGGGTGCTAGCTGCACATTGAGACAGACTTGATAGACCTCTGGCCTTTATCTGGCAAAATTTCTTATGTTCAGTATTAGTAATTTACTCTTTATTTTTGCATTAGTGGAAAAATGAAGCAACCTTCATGCCAAATTGTGTCCTTGTTTCACTTTTTCTTTCACGCCCCTGTTGATGCCAAAATAATAATGTAACTACATAAAACAATCTGACCCTTTATGGCTTTGTTCCATAAAGAGGGGTTTAGTCTCACCATGTAGCTTACAAATAAGCATGGCAACCCATGTTTTTTATTATGGATTCTAAATGTTTAGATGACCATAATGCACTGGGCAATAAATTATGAATTTGACATGGGGTTGCTCAAACACCAGGAATGTCATAATGACAGGAACTTGCACAAATGCTCCCTTTTTCCCCACACGCACAAGGCTTGCAAAAGTATATTTATTTTTCACTTTTATCCCTAGCGCCATTCTACACAGTGTGACCCTACTCTTTTTTTCATGCATACTGTCACAGCTGTCCCTCTTGCATGCTACTGACTGCTTGACGGACCGTCCAGACCCCTACAGCTCCTTGGGGGCTCAGATGCTTAGAAACATAGACTTTGACGGCAGATAAGGACCGCTTGGCCCATCCAGTCTGCCCATTTCCCTACCTACAGGATAGGTTGCAGATCCTAGTTAACCAACAGCCTATTTCTTCCTACCCCCATAAGAATTGCCTTATGTCTGCCCCATGCATTCTTGAATTCTGCCACAATTTTAGACCCCACAACCTCCTCAGGAAGGCTGTTCCATGCATCCACTACCCTCTCTGTGAAATAATACTTCCTCACAGTGCCCCTGAACTGCCCCCCCTCCAATCTTTAAATTGTGTCCCCTTGTTCTTGCACGTCTCTTTTTCTGAAAGATGCTACCCTCTTGGACTTTGTTGATTCCAGTGAGGTACTTAAAAGTTTCTATCATATCCCCCCCTCTCCCTTCTTTCCTCAAGGGTATACATATTAAGCTCCTTTTAGTCTCTCCTCATACGGCTTCTCTTGCAGACCCTGCACTATTTTAGTTGCCCTCCTCTGGACTGCCTCTATCCTGTCTATGTCCTTGGAGATGGGGTCTCCAGAACTGGACACAGAACTCCAGATGGGGTCTCGCCAACTGTCTGTACAGAGGATAACAACTTCCTGTTTTCTGCTGGTGATGCCTCTTCCTATGCATCCCAGTATACCCTCAGCCCTCCCTACTGCCTTCTCACATTGCATGCCTCCATTCTACGGGTCCCAGATGACTGGAGTACACTTCAAGCCATAGGGAGGACACGAAGACAGGAAAACTGTGAGGGTGGGCTGCTGGTATATAGTGGCTCCAGACTGGGTGGGCTAGTGTGCTGTCATCCAGTCTGTGTTGGGCATTCCTCTGCTCCTTGGCACAGAGATTGCCCACAGTGCTGCTCTCCAGGGCGGGCTGGCCGATGTTGCATGGTCACCCAAGATATCAAGACCAACACTGCTCTGCCAGAAGTAGGTGCTTATATTCAGTTCAGTTTGGTTTTATTTAGGAGGCTTATCCATTGAGACATGCTCATTTACAGTGGTGTCCCTATTTCAGATTCCAGTATTACAGTACAGTAAGTAGACACATAAATACAGAATGTATCTCTTCATATTGCAGTTTCCAAAATACCTTGAAAAATATTTGCACAATATCTGTCTTTGTTTTAAAAAGTAATCTTCTTTGTGGAAATGAGATGTATGTGATAGAAACTATGTTTGTATTGTTAATATATATTTTGTACAGGACATTGTTGTAAATTGAGTGACACCCTAACAATTTTATTACCTGTATAAAAATACATTTTAGTCATTCAGTATAAGGGAAAAGAAAATATCACACAATTACAATTGCATGCATCATATTACAAATAATACAGTTATACATACGGAATAGCATCTCCAGCAAATCATATCAGTTTTTAACCCATCTGTCCACTGGAGAACGAACACCAAATTGGAAATACTATTCTGAAGCGAATGTTGTAATGCTTTCAGTGGGGGCTTCCTATTCTTTATCACCCTAAAAGTGGCTGGTAGGGAATTCCAAAGGTCAGGCATATAGTAACTTAAGAAAGTGTGAAGACATTTGAGATTCTCAAGAGCACTCTTTTACTCGGCAGACATTCCTTTAAAAAGTTTGGGACTTCCCATACGCACTTTTTGTGTCAAAAACAGTTTTTATGCCACTTTTTACTATTGTTTGGTGACAGCCAACCCAATTTTTTGTACTACTTACAGTGGTGAATAGTTTTTGGACTGTGCAGAATTAGTCTGGCGAGACTGTTGTATAATACATCAAGTCTGTTGAGCTTTTTAGCAATGGAATAATCCTATGTCTGAGCAGTCAAAAAAGGGGAAATAACTGTGTTTGGATGACTTCTGCCTCAGCTCAGTTGTTAAACCATTTGGAATAGTACAGCACTTGTACCGATTATTTAATTTTTTAAACAATACAATCCACATGGTTGTTTGGTGCTAGCCAGACCCCTAAATATTTATAGCTCTCCACTAGTTCAAGAGCTTGACCATACAAAGTAGAAATGACAAATTGTTTTGTACCTTCCTTTGTTTTGCAACAAATCCAGTAACATCCATTTGGTTGTATTTGAATTCAGTTTTAGTTTGGTGAGCAGACCATCTCTCTTCCTCCAGGATCAGTGTGCAGTACCTACATATTGTGCCCTAGACCCTACCAGTCAGGTGTTTGGGCAGAATTGAGATTCAAACCTAGGTCTCCTGTGTAACAGTGCACTGCACAACTGGGCTAGGCTCAAATGTTGCTATTCCGACAACAGGAATGTGATGCATGTGGCAGTGACCTTGCCTGTGCTTGCATGATGCCCCAGAATGTTGGGGGCATTCAAAGATGCTCTCTGCAGTGTGCTGGTCTCATCCTCGGACACTTCAGTCGCAGTATCTTTTTGTCCTCAGAAGACCCCGGTTATATCATTTTCTGCCTATGACCTGTCTAGCAATGTTGTAACCAGCACTGTTTGAAAACTTCTGCCCATTGCACTGATTGTCTCTAAAGTGTGGTTTAAGTAGTAGGTGCAGCCCAGGGCGCCAGTACCTAGAAGCACCTGGCTGCATAATTATGCTATAATTACTGGTCACAATTTTTTTTTTTAAATCTGGCGGTTATAATTTGCCGTTATAACTACCTCAGCCAGTTATAACGGCAAACACTCCACTATTGCTCTAGAGAAGTGCGAGACACAAAGAACTGCAGAGCTTAACAAAACAACTGACTGACTTACGCCTTGCAGCTGGGGTGTCCTGTCAGATCTAGCGTTGTTCTCTCAGGCACAAGAACTCTTAGTTTAAAAGTTTCAAGAGTTTTTACGTGGTTAACTGTTTACAGCCTTTCACAGTTCCACCACATGAATGAAGCCATCTAAAACGAACGTAATTTCATTCACGAACTGGAAGTTGGAAGTTATAACATTCAAAGATGCTGACAAATGTTGTAATGTTACTGTAATGTTTCTTTTCCAAACATAAAAAAAGACGTTTTAAAATCATTAAAAACTGCAATGTTATGCTGACTTTGAGTTGTCTGTGGAAGCTGAAAACCTTGCTACACTGCAAAGAACAAACTATAACTCCATTTAGGACCTGGAAACCTGGTGAGGCATAATACTTGTACAGAAAGAGAGCTACGCTTTCTACAAAAAGTTTCATTTTTTTTTCCTTATTGGCATTAAGCAGAGAATTGCAGGATTCCATTAAAAGTGTAGTAATTTTATAACCAGAGGGAGTGAGATACAACTGAATTTGCTTGATTGTTGGGGTTGAGACCTAGGATTTGGAAGGATATTTTGCAACATTTTAAGTGTCCTGCTGGCTGAGGAGTGAGTTTATTTTATCCCTGGACTCAGTAAGTGATTTGTGCAGGAGGCGTGGTCTAGTAAATTGTGGTGTTAGTTGAAGTACTATAAGGGCAGTACTCACCAGGGTGGTGGAGCAGTTGTGTATTTGATTGTTTCTATCAGTCACCAGTGGCTGTGGATGTATATATATATAGTATATTATAAGGGAGAGGGACATGTGGGGAGTGGTGCAATGCACTGGCTATGGGGCAGCAGTTTTCCGGGAGACATTCTGGAAACTATGTTGCTGTTGCTATGTTTGCAGTCAACTGTCAGCTCTGAGGGAGGAGGTTGCCCACCTCCAGGCTGAACTAGCAAGGACTAAGGAGGCCTCCCCCTTCCAAAGAGCACCACTGCCACAATCACTGCCTCAGAGGTTGCCAAGTATGAAGAGCAGTTGGACCACAGTGGGTTCTGGGTGGGTGCGGGTGGTGGACCAGAGGCGAAGCCCCCTAGTTGTACTTCTACACAAATCATATGCCATTCTGGCAGAGCAAGATTCCTCTATGATGATACCCTCAGTTGAGACCCAGAAGAAAGCTGAGGACATCCACAAGGAGACCCACAAAGGGTGGCAAGGGACACCACAGGGAAGGAAACAGCTTCTGATAGGGACTCTATTGTTAGGGGGTAAACCTGGGAAAGGGAGAGGAGAAGGAAGTAAGGTGCCTGCCTGGTGCCATGGCTTGGAGGGACAGGAAGCGAATCCTCAGGATTGCAGAAGCAGCATCGCAGGAGAGGGAACTAGATATCATAGTCCACCTTGGGACAAATGACCTAGCTAGGCATGGGATCAGTGCAGTGCAGAATGAATTTGTGGAGTTGGGAAGGGGCCTCAACGGGTAGCAAGCACGGTAACCTTCTCAGAGGTGCTGCCAGTCCATGGCAGGAGTGAGGTTAGGGTACTGCACACCATGCAGTTTAATGAATGGTTGCAAAACTGGTGCAGAGCACCACGCTTTGGCTTCATTGGGCCCTGGGGGCCACCTGGAGATAAAGGTCTGTTCTGGCATGATGGTCTGCATCTGTCCACGCAGAGGAACCAAGCTCCTAGGTGATAGGTTTAAATGCTTCCTTGGCAGCTTTTAATTAACCAAGGGGAGGCTGATAAAGGCAGGAAATTTCAAGCCTCCCCACAAAACATTGAGGTAGTAAGGTAAACACTGAGGTACAAAGCTCAACACAGGGCAGGGCAGTGGTAAATAGAAAAATAGACAAGGACAGTAAGAGCAGGGATGGGGAAAAAGGATAAAGCCAACATTAAATGGAGGGCAATGAGTACCAATGCCCGTTGTCTGAAACAAGCTTCCTGAGCTAGTAGCCCTGATGGAAGATGAACAGTTGGATATTGTGGCAGTCACGGAAACATGGTACACCAAGAACCATGACTGGGATGTCAGCATACCAGGGTACACAATCTACAGAAGGGACAGGGAAGGTAAAAGAGGAGGTGGAGTAGCTCTATATATAAGGGAAGGGATCAAAGCTACAGAACTAAAAAGTAAGGGGGAGGACAAGAGGCACTCTGGGTCACCTTGGAGACAGGGAATGGCATCACAGTCCGCATCAGGGTTGTATACAGACCCCCATCTCAAGGGAGAAATGGACAACAAAATGATAGAGGACATTCTCAAAATGGCTGAAAAAAGGGAGATACTGTTGATGGGGACCTGAATATGCCAGATGTTAACTGGATAACAGGTACTGCAGCCACGTCAAGAGCAAGGTATTCTCGATACCCTGCAGAGGCAGACCTTAGACAGCTTGTGTTGGAACCCACTTGGGAGGAGCAATATTAGACCTGGTACTCTCAAATGGAGAGAGGATCACAATTTAGAAGTCAGTAGCCATCTGGGAACAAGCGACTACTGCACAGTGTGCTTCACAATGAGCACAACCATGGAGATAAGCCATACAAAAACAAGGATACTGGACTTTAGAAGAGCTGACTTTGGCAAAATGGGTGAATACCTGAAAAATGCACTAGCAAATGACCAAAAGGAGGGTGGAAGAACAATGGAGAAAATCAAAACTGCCATCATAGAGGCAACAAGCCTTTGTGTGAAGCAAATAAACAAAACAAAGCAGAGTTAAAACCACTATGGTTTCAAGCAGTGGCAGGGAAGGTTAAGGAGAAAAAGGCTGCATTCATGAAGTATAAGGAATCACAGAAGGAGCATGACAGGGAACTGTATCAATTAAAGCAGAAAGAAGTGGGGAAGGCAGTCAGACTAGCAAAGGCCCAAACCAAGAAAAATAGCCAACTCAGTTAAAAGGGGATACAACCTTTGTAGGTACATTAGGAGCATAGAAAGGTTAAGGGAGGGATAGTGAAGATTAATAAAGGAGGGGAGGTGGACAGAGGGGACAGTGAAAAGGCAGAGATTCTGAATGAATACTTTTGCTCAGTATTCACAAAAGAAGATGGGGAGGAGTTACCTAAACCAGACAATAGAAGCACTCTGGGTAGGGGTTGACACCAGTCCATTCACAGAAGAAAAGAGTCCTGAAAGAACTCCTAAAACTCAAGGTGGACAAAGTAAGGGGCCTGGCGAGATTCACCCCAGAATCCTAAAAGAACTAAGGAGGACCTAGTGACACCACTGACCAGCTTTTTAACAGATCATGGCAGGATGTGGTGGTACCTGAGGACTGGAGGAGGGCAGATGTGATTTCCTTTCACAAAAGTGGGAGCAAGGCAGAAGCGGGAAACTACAGACCTGTAAGTTTGACCTCAGTGGTAGGGAAAATGATGGAATCACTTCTGAAAGAAAGAATTGTTGAGTACCCAGAGGCCAGCGGGGCACAGGACCCAAAGCAGCATGGATTTACAGCAGGAAGGTCATGTCAGACGAATCTAATTGATTTCTTCGACTGGGTGACCAAAGTAATAGACGTGGGAGGGGCTGTGGATATGGCCTACCTAGACTTTAGCAAGGCATTTGAGACAGTCACGCACAAAAGATTAATAATCAAGTTAGCCAGCCTGGGAGTGGGTCCCAGGGTGGTAGACTGGGTAGCAAACTGGATGCACAACAGGACACAAAAGGTAATAGTGAATGGAACACATTCCGAAGAAAGGGGGGTTACTAGTGGAGTACCTCAGGGCTCAGTACTGGGTCCAGTCCTCTTTAACATCTTTATAGGTGACATTGCAGAGGGTCTGGAGGGAAAGGTATACCTCTTTGCAGATGACACAAAGATCTGTAACAGAGTTGATACACAAGGGGTTAGAAAAAGATGAGAAGGGGCTTGGCAAGGTTGGAGGAATGGTCGGACATGTGGCAACTTAGATTCAATACAAAGAAGTGCAAAGTAATGCACCTGGGAAACAAAAACCCGGGAGAAGAGTACACAATAGCAGGGGAGGTACTAACAACAACAAAAATGGAGAGGGACCTGGGGGTAGTCATATCAGATGACCTAAAGGTGGGTAAGCAATGTGAAAAGTCGGTAAGGAGAGCCAGGGGGATACTGGGATGCATAGGAAGGGGCATCACAAGTAGAAAAGGAAGTTATTATCCCTCTGTACAGACAGTTGGTGAGACCCCATCTGGAGTACTGCATGCAGTTTTGGAGACCTCATCTACTCAAGGACGTAGACAGGATGGAAGCAGTCCAGAGGAGGGCAACTAAAATGGTGCAGGGTTAGCAGCAGAATTCATATGAAGAGAGACTGAGAGAGCTTAATATGTATACTCTTGATGAAAGGAGGGACAGGGAGGACATGATAGAAACGTTCAGGTACCTCAAGGGAATCAACAAAGTCCAGGAGGGTAGCATCTTTCAGAAAAAGAGATGTGTAAGAACAAGGGGGCACAATTTAAAGATAGAGGGGGGACGGCTCAGGGGTAATGTGAGGAAATTTTTTTTCACGGAGAGAGTGGTGGATACATGGAACAGCCTTCCTGAGGAGGTTGTTGGGTCTAAAACAGTGGGGGAATTCAAACATGCATGGGACAGACACAAGGCAATTATAGTTGGGGGTTGCAGGAAGTAGGCTGTTGGTTAACTAGAATCTGCAGCTTAACCAGTGGGTAGGAAATGGGCAGACTGGTGGGCCAAGTGGTCCTTATCTGCCGTCAAAGTCTATGTTTCTATGTGACCACCACAAATAAATTCTTCATTATACCACAACTGCCTTACTTATTTCTTTGCAAGTTGAATAGATTATTGCTAAAAAAAATTGTGACCAGCAATTATAAAAAATAAAGTAATAGACAGGTGGTTATTGTTGAGAATTTTACACAAACTCTCGGTGTGGGATGCCTAAATAAACCCCTCGGGCTTTGCCCTCGGGCTTTATGGGGCATCCCACACCCGGTGTGTAAATTCTAACAACCAGCCCCTACATTATTCTGTTATCACTTGTAACTCCCACTGTATGACCTTATATTTAAGTCCCTGTATAGCCTTGCATACTCACATTAATTGCTACACCCTATCTGGGTAGAACTTATTTTTAAATTCTTGTAGCCCTGCTAACTCAGCATAGTAGCTGCACCCTGTCTGGGTGACCCTTATATTTTTGAGTCTTTGTGCAGCCCTGCTTGCCCACAATAATAGCTGCACACTGCTTGGGTGGTTCTTATATTTTTATTTACCAGGAGTCCAGGTTAGCTCCAGCTTCTGGCTACCTCCTGTCTGGTGGGTTCACAGCTCCCGGAGAAAACTTGCCTGATCATAGTCTTAAAGGGGCTTTCTCTAGTACTACGTGATAATGCCTTCATCTACGTTGATTTATTTCAAAAGGTTTAACCAGGAAAGACTCACTGAGCTGAAATGGCTCGTTTCCAGATATCTCCTAGTGCAGAGGAAAATGAGTACAGCAGTAAGTTACATCAGCCGTTTACAAAATCGAAAATGTAAGTTTTGAACAATTAAGTAGCAACAGACTGAACAAGATTGTTAGGCAGAGCATCTGAAGAGGGTCAAGTAGTATAAGTGCAAAGTGAAACAAAACAAGGCACGGCGAGGTACATTATTAAAGTGAGATGGCAGCAGTTTGAAGAATGAGTGAAGTGCTGTTGGCGCTTTGTTCAGCAGGGAAGGATGGAGGAAACTAGGGGGCTGGGGGAAGCTAATTAGGCCAGGGGCAATGGGGGGAGGGAATTGTAGGGTGACAAACTATAGTACAGGATCAGAGACAACTGCAAGAAGGTGTAGCGAATTTGTGGAGGAGAGATTTGAGTGCATGAAATGAAGGAGCAGTATGAATGGTAATGGGAACATAGCCCTGTAGTTTGGGGAAGTGGAAGGAGAAGTCAGCCTGGCCAGCATAGAATTTTATTGAGGGGAGTGCAGAAGAGTGAAGGCTGGAGCTGCAAAGGGAGTAGGAGGGAGAAAGGGCGGGTGGGGGATCCTAAATCCAGAATTTGGAGATGGAAGTAGCGCAGTGGACTGTGTTGACTGGGTATCTGTTGGTCCATTTACCCTCAATATTATTAATCTAGTGAGCAACCTGTTGCTGCTGATCTTATGTCCTGCTCCAAAGTCAATACAGTATATGCTCTAGTGCTTCATGGATTATTTTGTAATGCAAATTGCTACAAGCTCTCCTCATATACGAGGAGAGCTAACCTGCAGTCACCAGTATCTGCCCAGTGCGATATAGCTGAAGTACTCTTGCCTTTGTTGTTGCTCTCCGTAGGGGATGGTGAACCAAATCCTGGCCCTGACCTACTAACTCTTGGATGTCCTCCCCTTGGACGCAATCTGGTCTAAAATTAGAGGTTTAAAATTGGTTTGCATGAGCATACATAGACTAAGTCTAAATCTGTAAGAACTTGAAGCATGCATTGACCTCTCTGCTCCTGATTTGATGATTGTCACTGAAACCTGGCTGAAGCCTTTAGTGCTCATGATTTAAGATTATGATCCCAGGCTACCTTGCCTTTAGAAAAGACATGTTGGGTGAAAAAGAAGATGGTGTCTTACTGTACATAAAGTTCTCTATTAATGCTAACTAATTAAGCCTTCCTACCCTGGCCAGCTCCCTCGTGTTTTTTGTTAAGATCCTGTTTGGCATGACGTCACTTCTGGCCTACCTTCTGACTGGCAGTATTACAGGATGTTCAGCAGTGACTGTAAATATGATCTTGAAAAAGGCAAGGATAAGGTATTTAAAAAGCCTGCAAGACAGGAATCTGTCGGACCGAAAGCACTTTTGGGCATAGGTAAATTGCCTCCCAAATGGCCGGTCTGGAGCTCCAGCACACAGTTGTTTCTAGTGAAACTCCTTCAATATATTACTTACCGATCTGGAAAAAGTCAGTACTCCCTAAATGAGGTGCCACTGGGCTCCCCTCCCACATGAATGGAATGTAGGCATGGCAGATGCCCGGCGTGTGGTGCATGAGAGCATGCAGTGCATTACCAGTGTCATTGCACCTCGGTTTCTCCGTGACAGGAGGACAAAAGAAGAAAAACGTGAAAGCATGGTTCCAAGCGACTAGATGACTCCAGCCACCCGCGGGCTCCGCATCTGGCAAGCAACCACTGGCATATAGCCAAAGAAAAATAGACATGTGAGATTTATAACCTGATTGGCATGTAGCCAACACAAGTAAACATTTAAGTGCAAAAAGTGCTACCCAGGGGAGAGTTATTTAAAACAAAACAGTAATAAAGTAGGACCCCGTTGGATAGAAGAATGGCTTTCAGATAGGAAACAAAAAGTTAGCGTTAAAGGGACAGATTCAAAATGGGTAGAAGTGACTAATGGGGTGCCACAGGGATCCGTACTGGGGCCATGTTTGTTCAGTGTTTACATCTCCTCAATGAGTACTGCTATGGGTGTATGGCTATCTAAGTTCGCCGATGATACAAGAATAGGGCACATTGTGGATACCTGGGAGGATGCAGTTAGCCTTAAGAGATCTGGAGATCTGGGCAATTGATAAGAAATTGACGCTCAGTGCCGACAAGTGCAGTGTATTGTATTTTGGGGGAAAAAAAATAAGCAGGCAGATTACTCACTGGTTGGGCGGATACTCAACAAAGTAGAGGATGAAAGAGTCTTGGGTGTCAGGATAACCAAAGATCTTAGTTTTAAGCTGCAGTATAACCAGAGTATTAAAAAAAGCTAGTAGCATATCACACTGTATTAAGAAACGCATCAAGTATAGGAACAAGGACATTCTGCTACCGCTCTGTACATCCCTGGTGTGACCACATGTGGAGTACGGTACCCACCTCAACTCTCCTAGTGGTAGAAGGGAAATTCAAGCCCTGGAGAGGGTTCAGAGAAGGGCAGCACGCAAGATCAGTGAGGCTCAGGGACTGGACTACCAATCACAACATGCTATCTTAGGGTTGTAGTCACTGGAGTTTAGAAGTCTCAGGGGGTGATATGTGTGTACAGAGCGCTCAGTGACCCCCAGTTGCGGGAACTCCTGGGATTAGAGTTCAAGGATAAGATCTATAGTACTAGATTACGCACCTTACAACATGAAGCTGAAAGATTTAAAACCACCAAAAGGAAGCAATGGTTTTCTATTATTTTCTATTAGGGTAATAGAAATTTGGAATGAGCTCCCACTAGAAGTAGTGGCCAGTGGTAGTGTGCTTAGTTTCAAGGCACAACTGGATGCACACCTGATCAAAAATAATATTTCAGGATACCAATGATAATTGCGAGCTATAATAGACCTTGATCTATGTAAAGCTCTGAAAAACCTATGAAACCTATTGGTGGGAGGAAATAATGTAACTAACCATAAGGAAATGGCTGTGGAATTTAATAAATACTTTAACTGTGTTTATTCAATTGGGACCACTCCAGATCACATATCTTTAAAAGAATCCGATAGCCTACTAAAAATTTCAGTCGATACAGTGAAGGACAAATTGATGAACTCGAAAGTCAGTACATCCCCCTGGTCCAGATGAATTACACTCTAGACTGCTTAAAGAACTTATCTCAGTCATTAGTGACACAATCCAGGCCAATTCCCAGTCTTCCATAGATCAAGGAGAGGTACTGGAGGATGGCAAATGTGATTCCGAGCCACAAAAAGGGCCCAAGTCAGACTGTTCAAACTATCGTCCCATCAGTCTGACTAGCATAAAAAGTTAAATATTGGAGTCTATTATTAAGGATTATATTGAAAGCCACTTATGGGAAATGGGATATGTGGATATAAGACGGCATGAATTCACTAGGGGCCGGTCATGTGTGACTAATTTATTATCCTTTTTTGAAACAGTGAGCTCGGCTTTGGACAGTAATCTATCGGTGGATGTTTTATACATCGACTTGGAAAAAGCATTCAATACTGTATCACATAGGGAATTGTTGTATACTTTGGGGGAATTGGGAGTGGGTTCTCATGCTGTTAGGTGGATTGCTGCTTGGTTGACTGATGGGAAGCAGCGGGTCTGTATAAGGGGAGAGATGTCTGATTGGACTATGGTACCGGCAGCCTTTGCGTAGGCCCCTTTTCCCGTCGGCCCCTGCGGCTCAATCGGCCCAGCACGAGGGCCAGCAGGCTTGCGTGGGCGTCCTGACTCCAAACCAGCATCTTCCTCTAAAAGGAAGCAGGGAGGCAAAGGCCCAGGAGCTCCCTCTGCCAATTCCTCCTCCAAGCCTGCCCAGTGACGGGCTAGGGGCGCTGTCCCCGTCGTTCCTACCCGGGTTCCCCCATGGGGAGATGGCTCCGCCCCTCCTCCACCTGGTCCACTTCCCGGACCTTTGGGTGTCGGAGGTGCTAGGGAAAGGCCTGCCGGTTGCGGAGCAGGCACCACCCTTTCGAAAGAAGCCTCTCTGCTGGGGTCTTGTGTCCATTAGTTTAGTTGTCGGCCCGCTGAGCCGACTTGCCTGACCCTCTAATTAGAGGTAATCGGGAAGGTTGCGGACCCTCCTTCAGACCCTGGGTTCGTGTCCAGGTATTCCTGGTCCCAAACGGACGGGGGGCTTGCACCCCATTTTTCTGCAGTCCGGATGGTCTCTCTGCCTCAGATATCCCATCCTCAGAACGAGGCGTGTGGCTATTTTCCTGGACCTCCAGGACATACTTACCTTTCGTTCCATCCATTTCTTGGGAGACTCCTCCCTTTCTTAAGCGGGGGATCTCTTTACGAGTTCCAGGCCAGGCCCTTCGGTCTCTGCCCAGCAGCTTTCTGCGGCTTCGAGGGGTCCGGGCATAACCCCACCTGGATGGCGGCCTGACTGCAACCCTTCCGGATGGAAGGGGACTATCCAGAGTTCTGGCTCTCAGATTGGTCTCCTTTTATCAGAGCCACGTGGGAACTCATATCTTAGCGGGTGATCCTTCTTCGGGACGAGGCTCGACTCTTGAGCCCGAACGCGGCTCCCGGCGGACAGGGCTGAGGTTCTTCCTCCCTTACCTAGTCAGGTCTGACTGGGCATTCGCGCCCTGCCGGGACCTCCTGCATCTCCTCGACCTCGCGGCGGCCGGCTCCAGCGTGGTCTGTTGGACCCGCCGGTTCATGCATCCCCCTTGTGGGGACTGGCCAGCCAGCGGTCACAGTGCAGCGTTCCTTCGGACCAGTTCGTGACTACAGCCCAGGAGTTAGGGGAACGCTCTCCCTCGGACCGTTCCAGCTCTTGCAGGAGAACATCCTGTTCGTCCACCCTGAGTCGACGGTCTTCTCCGACCGATGCTTCTCGGATGGGTGGGGGTACCCATCTAGGGGAATACAGAGTGCTCCGCCTCTGGTCCTCTCGGGAGTCCCGATGTCTTTCCTACCCGCTGGAGCTCCAGGCGGTCCACTTACTTGCACCACTTGCTCCATTTGTGCGGGGTCTTGTGGTTTCAGTCCAGGCGGACAACACCACGACCATGTTCTACCTACCCCGCCAGGTTCGGAAGAGCCCCTTGCCTCTGCATAAGGAGGTTCTCCGCATTGGGTCTTTCGCGCAGCCGGAAGGCGTTTTTCCTAGCCATTCGATGGCAGGAGCCTCCAGCACCCTGGCTGATGCCTTAAGACCGTGACTGCTTGCATCTACTCTCACATCGCAGTGAGAATTCTGCTGAGTTTAAAAAAATTTTTACATTCTCTGGTTTTGTAGTCTTTACCCACCTTTTTATGGTTATATAGACCTTTTATGATGTTATGAGAGTCAAAACCTTGATGCCGGCTTAATAGTTTAAACTCTAAATATAATTTATTATTTTATTTCATTACAGGTTTTGTTTGTTTTAGTATAACACTATTTGTCTATTTAAGATAGGTTTGTTTTAAGTTAAGTTAGTTTTGTTAGATACTGGTTAATTAAGATGTGTTGGATGGCCCTTACGACGGTCAGGCACTATTCTCCCGCTCTGCTCCGGAGCCTCCGTCCTTTTCACTGTCCCCATTTGTCTGCTGATGTCTTTAATAAGTGTCGTGCAGCGGGGATAGTGAGAAGGCATTTGAAGGATGGTTGGACTGGACAGAGTGGGAGACTGGAAAGGAGTGGGCAGATAGGGGTAGTTGGGACGAGGAGACGCCCTGGGGCGAAATGGGATCAGGAGAGGGGTCCTCCCTGCCTGATTCCCATACCCAAGGGCTCCGCAGATTGTGGGCAGGTACTGCGCTCCTCTCCGAAAACCCATCCAACCCGGGCGGTGCTATGTAATGCCAGGTCCATTAGGAACAAGACTGCAATTATTGCAGATCTTGTTGCAACATCTGACCTGGCATGTATCACCGAGACCTGGCTGGACGAGAACGCAGGTCCTATATTAGACTCTGCTGCTCCGGCTGGGTTCTCGGTGATGCATCGCCCGAGATTGGATCGTAGGGGCGGGGGAGTAGCCATCTTTTTTAGAACAGATCTGAATCTTGTGGATGTGCCAGTGGGTAACACTAGATCCTTTGAGTGTATCCAGGCAGCAGGTGCAGGGTTTAGGATTCTCCTCATCTACCGTCCACCGGGTGATGGTGTAGAATTCCTGAAGGAGTTCACAGACTTCATCATCGACATGGCATTGGAGTCACCCAGATGGTTAATACTGGGTGACTTCAATGCCTGGGTGAACGATGAACTCTCGCATTTTGGAAAGAATTTCCTCCAACTTATGACTATGTTGGGCCTGTCACAGGTAGTTACCTCTGCTACCCATATAGGAGGTCACTCATTGGATCTAGTGTTCCTACTGGATTTGGATATCACGCATTTGGGGGTGGAACCGAATGTGTGGACAGACCATCACACCATAAGATTCAGCTTTGGGGCACCCCCTAATAGGCCTGCCTCTACGGAGATGGTTCAGTATCGCCCTTTAAGGGGAGTTACCCCAGAGGGTCTATTAGCGGTACTGGACCTATCGGGCATTTCTGGCGAGAGCATGGGTCCAGGAGACCTTGTTCTTGCCTATAATAAGGCAGTGAGCGAGGCCCTGGACCTAGTTGCTCCTGTCCGTGTTCGCCCACTCACTCAGCGCCCTAAGACTCTATGGTTTGATGAGTCTTTGAAGAGAAACTGAGGAGAGTGGGGCGAAGGCTAGAGAGGGCCTGGCGGAAGTCCGGCCTGGATGCTGACAGACTTAGGTTGATGGATCATTATGGTATCGATCAATCAGCAATCACCCGTAAGAAGGCAGAATTCCTGTCCAGGGAGATTGCTGCTGCGCGAAACCGACCAGCTCAACTCTTTCGGACTGTCTACAGACTGTGCAATCCACTCTGTCTGTAGTCTGGAAGAGATTTTTCACAAATAAAGTGTGATGAGCTTGCTCGGTTTTTCACAGATAAGATTGCCGGCATTAGGTCGGATATCGCCAGGCTCACTCTTCAAGGATCGGCGTGTGATCGGGCGAGGGGAAACAAATACCTGTGTCACCTGGTGTGACTTTGGTAAGCCAGAATTCATGGATATTGTGAGGATTGTCCAGACTGTACATCCAACCAGCTGTAGTTTGGATCTGGGCCCTACGTCACTATTATTAGGTTGCGTAGATACTATCTGCCCGATCCTTGCTGAAATGTCTGGAAATCTTTGGAGCAGGGTCTTCCTGATCCCTAAAGGAGGCGGTCGTTTGACCACTCCTGAAAAGCCTTCACTGAATCCGGACTGTCCAGCTAACTACAGACCTGTCTCTAACCTGTCCTTTTTGGGTAAGGTTATTGAAAAGGTGGTTGCGCTACAACTGGGTGACCATATTACAAATCACAATATCTATGATACTCTTCAATCCGGATTTAGGAAAAGACATAGTACTGAGACTGCTCTTGTCCGAGTTCTAACTGATCTCCTGATTGCGAGAGATCAAAAGGCTTGTACTACTCTAGTCCTTCTTGATCTCTCTGCAGCATTTGATACTGTGGACCATAGTGTGCTTCTGGAACGCCTGCGGCTTTATTGCGGACTGTCTGGTACAGTTCTGCATTGGTTTCGATCTTTCCTTACGGGTCAGAGACAGAGGGTTATCACTGGAATTTATTCCTCTGATGCCATCTTCCTGTCCTGAGGGGTATCGCAGGGTTCCATTTTGGCACCCATGTTGTTCGCGGTTTATATGCTGCCATTGGGAGACATTATTAGGCGATACAGTCTGGGTTTTCACTGCTATGCAGATGACACCCAGCTGTATCTGTCCTTTAGTCCCGGACAGGAAGATGCAGTCTCCATACTTAACAGCTGTCTATCCGAGATCAAGGACTGGATGAGTGCTAGCTGGCTGAGGTTAAACCCGGATAAGACTGAGGTGTTGGCGGTGGACCCAGGTCGCCTTGAGGCGGGTTGTAGGGCTGGGCTTCCTTCGGGCATATGGATTGATGGTGCCCAGCTCCCAACCTCAGACCGGGTGCGTAATCTGGGCGTTATTATTGATGACGGTTTGACCCTAAAATCGCAGGTATCATCCGTTGTCAAATCTTCCTTTTACCATCTTAGGAATATCGCCCGGGTGAAACACCTAGTTCCTCTGGCTGGCCTTCCTATACTGGTCCATGCCTTTGTGACCTCTCGCCTTGATTACTGCAGTGCCCTGTACCTAGGGCTACCGGGGGTTGATATCTGCCGCCTGCAGCTGGTGCAGAACGCAGCAGCCAGGCTTTTGACTGGGACATCCAGAAGTCCTGACATACCAGCGCGGGACTGCACTGCCCGCCGTTCAGTGACGGATCACCTTCAAGGTCGGCTTACTGTCCCATAAAGCCCTACTAACAGGGACCGCGGTACCTGCAAGATCTCCTTATTCCTACTGTCCCTCTCACTCCTCCGATCCGCCCGACGAGGATTGCTAGAGATTCCCAGAGTGCGTTTAAAAACATCTGGGCACGTGCATTTTCTTCAGCTGCCCCCACCTGTGAATTCTCTACCTCGTCGAGATCACGTAACTTGCCTGACCGTCGAGAGTTTTAAGTCAGAGTTAAAACGTATTTATTCCGAAAAGCATATGGAGAGTGATTTTATGTGAATTTTATTGTGATTTTATTGTTGTTATTGTTATTTTGTCATGGTTTGTAAATTCTAATGTTTGTAATTGTAGTAACTTTGGCTTTGAAAGCTTAAAAATAAAATTCCTACTTACTTAATTAAGCCAGATTTATGAGCTCGCCTCACGAAATGGTCTCCCCTGCCGGAGGTAGAACAGGATCTTCTCCCTCCTTCCTCCAGGGAGAATGCAGAGCTGAGACTGTCTCATGCCACGCCCCTCAGCAAGGTTACGCTGTAGGGGATGCCATGAGGAGCAGAACCCGGGCTTCTTCTCGCCTCTCCCCATTTCCCTTGACCCACGGGCAAGGCGAGGAGGGACTAGGCGCAGGCAATGCTGGTAGCCCCAGACTGGTTTGCCAGCTCTGGTATCCAGCTCTCCTCAGTCTCTGCCCCAGGCTTCCGAGGCGGCTTCTAGCCCGCCCGGCCCTGATCTCTGTTTTCAGGGGAAGGTTTTCCATCTGGACCTTCAATCCCTGCACCTGAAGGCCTGGTCCCTGTGTGGCTAGGGCCAGGCCTAGAATCCTTCAGCAAGGTCCTCGACATTTTGAGCGTCCTGCCAGGAGTCGGCAAACATGCTCAGCAACGAATGGATGTAGTTTCTCCATCTGGTGTTGGGATAGGGCCTGGGGCCTCTCTCCCATCCCTTGCGAGCATTCGGACCATCTGCGGTCGCTCCTTTGGAACTAGGGCTTGACCAGCGACCCTCTAGGTGCTTCTGTTGGTCACCTCTGTCTTCCGGGCGCGGGTCAGAAGGCAGTCGGTGGCGTAGAAAAGGTGGTCTGGTGCTTTTCTAGGCCTTGATCACACCTCCTCTTCGGGGAGAGTATCCCCATATCTGTGGGATCTTTGCTGGTATGGGCTTAGCTCACGGGCAAGCCGTTCGAACCTTTGCACAGGTGCGAGTTTCCCCACCTGTTGTGGAAGAACACCTTCTTGGGGCTACTCTGCCATCCAGAAGGAGGGAGAGTTCCAGGCGCTCCTTTGAATCTCCTATCTGGTCTTCCACAGGGACAAGGTTGTCCTGCGCCCCACCAAGTTCCTTCCGTAGGTGGTGGCGGAGTTCTTTCCCTAACGGGTATTGCCTCTGCGGGTTCATCCCCATTCATGCCTCGGAGGGCGTATATAGGTTCCTTTGGGACCTATTTAGCTCGCCTACCTAGAGCGAGGGCTGAAATCGAGTAGGTTTCGCCAGCTGTTTGTCATCTACGCGAAGTCGTTATACTCTGGCAGACCTGCAGCCAAGCGGATGACGAGCGGGTGGGTCACCTCCTGCATAGGTCTCTCGCTATAGGTGGGAAGGGGTATGAGCCTCCTAGAGTGATAAGTGTTCATTTTACCCGCCCTTCCGCTGCATCAGTGGCTGCTTCCGAGGATACTCCTGTCCAGGATATTCGCAGGGCTCCTACCTGGAAGCAGGCTATACCGTTTTCCCCTTCCACATCGACCTTGGGTCACGCCGGGATGTTGGTCGGGGCCTCGGTTCTCCAGTCTTTATACCTAAGTAGGGGGTGTGTGCCTTGCCTCCCTCCTCCCAGAGAACTGCTAGGAGTCTGCCAATAAGTGTGGATGAACAACATATCCATGTCCCTAGAAATACAGGTTACTCACCAGTAACAGGAGTTCTAGGAATGGTATATGCTGTTCATCCATACCTACTCACCCGCCTCCCCAGCCTAACGCACAACCTGGCTTCCAGCATAGATCTGGTGTCGTGGGGTGGAGCCGAGAGTTTTACCACCCGGTTGGGTAGGTGGAGCCAGCTTGAAGACCTTCCGGCAAGATTTAAAGCGGCAAGGAACCTGCCAATAAGTGTGGATGAACAACATATACCATTCCTAGAACTCCTGTTACTGGTGAGTAACCTGTATTTCTAGGGACATGGATATGCTGGATTTCCTCCAGCTTCTGGGCTTCATGGTCTCTACCACGGCCATGGGGCAATGGACCCGCTTATGCATGTGACACATTCAGTGGGAATTGGGGTATCAGTGGTGTCTGTTGCACACAGCCCTAAACCAGCTGGTCCAGGTGACCTGACAAATGCTGAATGCCTTCCTTGAACCTCTCTGTGGGAGTCCAGTTTCTGTCCAGACCCTTTGATTACATTGATGATGAATGTGTTACTGTTCGGCTGCGTGCACATCCGCTAGACTGCAGAGTGCATGGGACACGGTTGCCAAGAGAGACCTGGCTGTATATCAACCTGCTGGAACTCTATTCTGTTTCAGATGTTGACAGAGTTCGCACCACTGGTTCAAAGGTGAGTGGTTCAGGTCAACACAGACAACATGACCACCATGTTCTACCTGAACAAATGGGGCGCATGCAGTCTCTTCCCGTTTTGATCTCTGGTGTGGTCCGTGAATGTAGACTTGGTGACAATCCATGTTACGGGAGAAAATAACCAGCATGTGAATTGCCATGTTGAAGGGTCCCATGAGTTGTTGCTGCAGCTGGAGGTGGTATCTCAGGTGATCACAATATGGGTGAAACACCATCAGTGGATCTTTAGTTTCCTAGAAAAAACAGGAAGCTGAAACTTCTGTGCCTGTCCCCCTCAGGCGGGCACTCTGCTTTGGGATGTGTTCTCTATCTTGGGCTCAGGATCTTCTACATGCCTTCCTTTAATTTTCCCTGATCCACAAGGTTCAGAAGGAACAGGGCTTCCCTGATCTGGATGTGCCAGTTCTGTTATCGGGATCTCACTAGTCTCTATGGCAGACCCTCTGTGTCTGCTTCCAATCCTGCTAGATCTGCTGATCAGGTCCAAGGAGGTGATCAAAATATCTGGACATGCAATCGCTGCACCTGACCACCTGAGTGGCTGGAGTTTTAGGCTTTTGGTCTTTCCAGAGAAGTTCCCCAGGTATTGGAGGCATCTCGGAAGGAACTGACACAGAAGATTTACATTTGCAAGTGGATGAGGTTATCTTATTGGCACGAGGAGCATGGATTGTTGCCTTTCTCTGGCTCCATATTGCATCTATTCGACAGCCTCTGGTCTCTGTCTCAGGCAAGGTTGTGAGCCACATTCCTTAAGATGCACCTGGCCACCATTTTGGCATTTTCTGCTATGAGAGGGAGGCAGACCCAGTTTTTCCATCAGCGACGGAAATCCATCATGATGGACAAGTGGGTTGTCTGGATTTTCTGAGATGGGTACTCCCTGGACTTCACAGAACCCCCACGGGATTATCCGCCCAGAAAGAAATCCCCTTTGTCAGCTCACATGTTAGAGCTTGTGGCACAGGAGATTGTGGGCTTTTTAGCAACAGGGCCATGGAAATAGTGCCAGAGTCCGCACAGAACACAGGATTCTACTCCCACTACATCCAAAGAAATCAGGGGACATGGTGCCCCATTCTCAGCTTCAGAAATCTGAACAAATTTCGTGGATCAAGAAAATTCTGAATGATTTCTCTGGGTTCTCTGCTACCCTACCTGAAGCCTCAGGACTGGCTGGTGTCCCTGGATATGCAAGATATGTACCAGCACATACTGGTATACCCCAGCCTCCATAAATGCCTTCACTTCATAGTGCTGGGAAAGCATTACCAGTTCAGAGTCCTGCCTTTTTGGCTTTTCTTGGTGCCACAAGTCTTTACAAAGTGCTTTTGCAGTTCTCGCTGTGCACTTGAGGAAATTAGGACTCCGGGTCTTCCCGTACTAGGACAATTGACTGTCCAGCCCATCCAAACAGGAGATGGAACAGGTAGTAGCCACTGCTTCTCGGTTCCTAACTTCTGTTGGGGTATTGCTGAAGCTCAAAATCTCAGCTGGAACCCTCACAGCAACTGCTATTCATAGAGGCTATTCTGGACACAACCCAGGCCTGGGCTTTTCTTCCAGAAAGCAGACTACAAGCAGTTCTGCAGATGGCATGCTACATCGTGGAATGCAAGACTGTGTAACCGCACTCCTTGCAACACATGCTGTCTGATAGCCTCCTCAGTTTCCACAGTGCACCTGACACACTTACACATGAGGACAGCCCAGTGGATGCTCAGTACACAGTGGTCACAGGCATCACACTCTGACTTACCCCATTCAGATGGCCAAACCTCTGGTAGTCCCTCACATGGTAGTCCATGGAGGAGAATCTGCTCCAGGGTTTCCCTTTTACCCAGCCGGAGCAAGAGGTAATTTTCACCCCAGATGCCTCCCTCTTGGGGTGGGGGGGCCACTGCCGGGACCTCCAGACACATGATGTTTGGGACCAGCCAGACACACTTCTCCACATCAGTGTGTTGGAGATGCAAGCAGTTTTGTATGGTCTGAAAGCCTTGGTGGACTTAGTTGGCCTCAGAACAGTCCTCCAGACAGGCAAGAAGTCTGTCGTACTGTATAAACAAACGAGGAGGAGCACACGCTTACCTCCTTTTGCAGGGAGGCAAAAGAGTGTTGGAATGCTGTCTAGAGTAGGGGACCCTGCTCTAAGCAGTTTATCTGCCTGGAGTTTAGAACACCCTGGCAGATGAACTCATATGAACAGAAGCCAATTCTCACAAGTGGTCACTAGCTTTAGATGTCTTGAGATTGCTGTTCGATAACTGGGGTCCTTTGGATGTGAACTTTTTTGCATTCCCCCTCAGTGCTAGATTACCTCAATTCTGCTTAAGAAATCTGGGGACAGGCTGATTCTTGTGGCCCCCTGCTGGCCTCAACATGTATGGTTTCCTTTCTTTAAGACTTTCAATGAGCAAACTGAGGACTCTACCAGTCAGGATAGACTTGTTGACACAGGGTCAGCTGGTCCATCCCAACCTGTACTCCCTTCACCTTGGGCCTGGCTCCTGGAAAAATAGAAGTGAGCAGGTATAAAGTTTCTCGGAGGTGAAATTATTTTGGCTGCTTGTAAGCCTTCTATAAGGAAGACATACACAGCCAAGTGGAAAAGATTTTCCATCTGGCACTTCAAAACCCATGTGGTGTCCACTTGACAAGGTCCTAGAGTATCCGCAGGACCTTTCTGTTACTGCTCTGAAGTATTCCACAGTAAGGGTTCACTTGTATACTATTTCAGCACTGTGGGCCTGTTTGCACCATCTGCCTAGCATAGCTGCCAATGTTCAAGAGGTTCCGCAAGGGCATCATATACACAAGGCCTGTCATCAGCAAGCCAGTAGCTGCCTGGGACATCAACCTTGTTTTGGATTTGCTCACTTGCAAGCCTTTTGAGTCTCTTATGACTTGAAGTTTTTAACTAGGAAAGTAGCATTTTTGATGGCTGTCGCCTCTACTCACAGAGTACCTGAAATCCATGTTTTAGTCACATATCCTTCATAAACTGTTTTCCATAAAGACAAGATAGATCTTACTTAGAGAAACAGCTCTTGCAGCAGGTTACACCATTAGGACTGAAGCCGGCAGGCACCAGGACCACGGAAATTTTCTAGCTAGCAGTATTCAGCGGGGACCACCTCCGACGTCCGGACCACCCCCAATGTCAGGCATAGTACATAAGAGGCGGTCCCCAGAATCCCCAGTTCTTTTCCCGCTGTCGACTCGCCAGCATCGGCCTCTCTGTCTCTACCTAGCGCACGATGACTTGGAACTTCAAGTAGTGTCTACAAAACTAATGTCCTCTCCAACTCCTTTTTCTGAGGGACACCTTTCCAAGTGTGCCTGCGGAAAACAGATCCCTTTCAAGGATCCTCATTCATCCTGCGTGCGGTGCTTAGGCCTGGACCATGACACCAAGGCCAGCTCCTTCTGTCAAGGGATCAACAACTGCTCCAGGATCCACCATCAGAAGGCACTTCGGGCGTATTTTTTAGAAGAGAAACTTAGCAGGATGGACAAAGAACCATCCTCCAGGGGTGATTCTTCTTCCAAGACCCATAAACACCAGGACAAACACCGGGAGAAAGCAAGGTCCAGATCCCCGAACCGGGCCTCGGACTCACGTAGCTCAGGCTTCACCCGATCTGACCACTCTCCCTCCAGGGCTCGTTCTCAGCGCCCCGGTCAAAGTCAAGGCTACAGGCGGTTCTTCGACTTCGCTTCAGCCCATCAGGACTTCCAGGCCCTCGGCTTATTCCACTCCCTCTTGGGCCTCTTCCAAGTCTTCCGAGCGCCACAAGTCTTCCTCTTCTGCCAGACGTCGGGACTCTGACTCTGGATCGGCCTCCCTGGGGTCCGGGTCCACCACCCAGGAAGACAAAAGACCTGACATCCCTAAAAGTGGACGACGGACCCGACGTCGGCCAAGCACCCGAAGTTGGCCAGGCATTAGCTGGACCCGAAGTCATCGGCTAAGCGACGGCGTCGGCTTCACACTCCCTGGGCAGGGCCGCCCCAGTCGCGGTGGACACCAGTCGCAGGGATTCCACGGAGGAGGACGACATTGCCTGAAAGTGAGGCGGGCGACACAGATGATGACGGGCTTCCGAGGGAACCTTCGCCCA